>OU343225.1:51892426-52510620 GCA_910596185.1 Chrysanthemum makinoi
AGCCAGGCAGAGCAGTTCATCAATGAAGTCTTGATCCTTACACAAGTCATCCATCGAAATGTGGTAAAACTTTTGGGCTGCTGCTTGGAAGAAGAAGTCCCTGTACTTGTATATGAATTCATATCAAATAACACTCTTTACCATCACATTCATCATAGATTGGGTGGAATGAGTTGGTTATCATGGGAGAACCGGTTGAGAATAGCTGCTGAAGCCGCTGGTGCACTTGCATATCTTCATTCAGAAACTATTATGCCAATCATACATAGAGATGTCAAGTCGACCAACATACTATTAGATGATAACTACACTGCTAAAATTTCCGATTTTGGGGCATCAAGATTAGTCCCGTTAGATCACGAGCAAGTAACTACTCTTATTCTAGGTACACTAGGGTATTTGGATCCACAATACTATCACACAAGCCAGTTAACAGAGAAAAGTGACGTATATAGCTTTGGGGTGGTCCTTGCAGAACTCATAACGGGGAAAAAACCCATTGGTGCTGATAGAATCAATGAAGAAAAAAATTTAGCAACATATTTTGTTAATTCAGTTAAAGAAAATCGTTTATTCGAAATTGTTGAACCTCGACTCTTACGTGAAGGAACTCTTGACAAGTTACATACACTAGGTGATATGGTCAAGAGATGCCTTAGTTTACAAAGCCACGATAGACCTACAATGAAAGAAGTGGCAATGGAGCTAGAAGGCTTGAGGAAATTGACAGCCCATCCTTGGATTCCACTAACAAGTCAAGAGACTAGAAGCTTAGTAATAGAAGTTGAGCAATCTGATTTTTACGAGGCTCCATTAGTTTCATATGGTCCTAATGAATGGGATTTTTACTCGGGTAGCAGAAACATGTTGTTTGAAGAATATGAAGCACGTTAGTGCTTCTTAGAGTGTGAATTAAGTGAGCATCACCAGCATACTTAAGTCCATAATGATTATGAAGGTTATACTCCGTAATTGTTTGTATATATAATATTTATCTATAATGTGGTCTTCATAGCTTTCCTGGAGTTCAAGACTTATAATTTGCCGCAATTAATTATGGTACTTCCTGGTTGTGTCAGTTTGTAATAATTCTAGGTTTTATGAATTCGCAGTATGTATGTATTCCAGACTCATCATGAAATTAAACATCTACGTATTAGCATATTTTAAAGACATATTCCTTACTTTTATGAGCGGTTGAAGTATATTTTAGCAAAACTCTAGCAAGAAGCTAGAGCAAAATGAGATTACAATGTAATCTTTAGATATATAAAGTTATAATGGCATCAAAGGCTTATTCCTTACAGAAGATGTTCATCACCACTTAAAAATAGTCTATCACTGAGTATACTCAAAGACAGTATCGCTTTATTTAGTCGGAGGATTTTAAGTGAGAATAAAACAGGAATACCGAATAGAAAGAAACCGAGAAAGCGAAAATGACAACCCTACTTGTTTTTTCGCATTTGTTCCTAACAAATTTTGATTTCATCTAAACACCCACTTTTTGGCACATTTACCGAATGCTTGATTTACAATATTTATTCCGGCCATTTACTGAATTTTTGTGAATTAAAAAAAAATATTGCGACACTATAACTATATTTTAGCGACATTACCTTAGTGACAGCTCCATATTTTGACTTTTACACCTTTTGAACGACCTTCGTCTAATCAACCGATCATCACCTTTAGCGATATTTATAAACCAATCCTTAAAATCAAACTCACCTTCCAAAAAATCCAAGTGTATCCTCGCCCATTAATTATCAAGTCCAGATTCTCCTCAGAGACATTCATTTAAAGACTCAGTAACGTATATGGCAGGTCTGGTCTTACTGAACACTCAAGTTGTAAGAAACTTTTCTTTACGGATATACGAATAGTAGCATTGTTCATGCATAAGTTTGAGGTAGTCTAGCGTCCCAAAATGAACAACCACTACAAATTATTTTATTTTTTTCTAGTTATAATACCCGTGCACGCACGAGATTTTTATTAAACTTTTTATTATGTATTATTATTTACATGTAATTGCATATACAAAAATATTATTATTCTAATTGCATAGTTTCATTGTTTAATGTGGTCTAAATGCTTTTGAACGTATAAGTTGGGATGTTTTGCATCATGATGAAAAGATTTATGCCGGGAAAAAGATGTTTCTTTGTTTTTACTGTATTACATATCGATAATGTTCCTCCATATAATTTCCAAAAATATAGAAAGTGTAGGTTAACTCTAACATCATAAAATTTGTAAACCCAATTCTATTACCAAATATGAATATTAGGATTGCCTTTTACTATTCAAACCGTCAAGGCCTACTGTTTTTTCATCTTTTTGACTTTGGAGTAAACCCTGAGAATGCTAAGATGGACTTGTGGTAAAACCTTGCTTCACATGATCCCGAACGGAGTTTTCAGAGCAAAATTGGAGGTCGGAAATATTATTTAGAAGATGAGAGAAGGTAGGTTGAGGCGGTTTGGCCATGTGAGGAGGAGGCCACAAACAGCGCCGGTTAGAAGGGTCGAGGCGTTAGTAGTCGATGGTGTTAGAAGAAGAGGCAGACCCAAACTCAGGTGGGAGGATAGAATTAAGCTAGACATGTCGGAGCTTCTCTTGTCGGAGGACATGACCTCAGATAGGAAGTGGTGGAGAGATATGATTAGGATCTGCGGTTAGATCTGGCTAGGGGTTTAGTGGGTTTAGGTTGTTTTGGTGGGTTAGGTTTTTAGGCGTCTCTTTGTTGCCTTGCCCCGGCGTTTCGGTTGTTCGTGCCTCCCTTTTGCTTTGTCATAGCTTTAGGCCTCGTGCGTTGCTTTGCTTTGTTATGTGTTGTCTTAGTTTGCCTGCTTTTCTTGTCGTGCTTTTGTTTTTGGTGCCTTGTTTTGCTCTGCCTTTGCTCTAGGCCCGTGCGTTGTTTTCGTCTTGCTCTGTGTTGCCCCCTTAGGTCTGCCTGTTTTCTTAGTGCTTTGGTTTATGTGTTTTTGTTTGTGCTCGCTTTTGTGCTTTTTGGCCTGTGCCCCTTGCCTTATTTCTTGCTTTTGCTTGCTGGTTCTATCTTTTGCTCTCTTTTCTTTTCTTTCTCACACGCACACCTGCACTTGCCGGAGGTCTCGTTGGAAGCAGTCTCTCAACTCCCGGGTTTATCCTGGAGTAAGGGTAGGATATGTCTACATTTTACCTCTCCCATACCCTGCCTTGGCGGGATTGAGTTTGTTTTTGTTGTTGTTGTAGTAAGAAAGGAAAAAAGAACAAAAAGGGAAATGCTTTCCGATATTCTTTATTAAATCTTAATGTAATCTTATACAAAATGCTCTCCATTTCTTTGTTTTATTATATAATCTTAACGTAAACTTATACAAAAGTCAAAATGCACTTTGCTTCACCCTTATTTTTGTAACACGTCATAAAATGACAAAATATAAATGTACTATCATGATTTGAGCTCCTAAGCATTACTCCCTCCATCCAAAATTATATGTTTATTTTTAAATTTCAAAAAGTTTAATAAATGTGAGCCATTACAATTTTAACCAATAAATTTTCATTCCCACCAGCTTAGAATCATTTTGGTTGGTTGTTATTGAAAGTGAAAATTAAAGTTGAGACAATCAAAAATACCAAAATAGACTTATATATTGGGACGGGAAGAGTAATATGTTCTTAGTTAAGAGAGAGTGAAAAGAATATTATTTGAAAGCATTGAGAATTGAAGATGAGCTACAAAGACGGACTAAGGTTTCTTTGTTGAAAGTTTAATTGTTATTTTCTCTGTTTACGTCTCTTAGCTAACCAAAATGCTTAATATGAGCACACAATTTTCACACTTAGTATTATTATATAATATATACTATACACTATAAACAAAGTATATACCACTATCATATATTCACATCATTGCAGTAACACAATAAAACCAATGCAGATACAAAAAAGAATAAAAAGGGAACAGAAGGGTTAATTTTTACTCGTAAAATTTATTAACTAAAAAAATGGTTCTCACTTTAATAGTACATGGATAAACTGAAATTGACACAAAGAATGGCATAACTACAATAAATCTAATTTTATCTACCTGGGTTACAAATAAGTAGGTCTTGTAATAGGTCAAAAGAAAAGGTAAAATTGTCACAAAATACTTACAACGGAATTTAAAACTATCATGTATACAATAGATATATAAAGATGATTACAAAACAAAGCAAAAAGTGGAAAGTTGTTACATTTTCGTGGCTTTTGCCCTAATCTAAACTGCTTAACAATAAAATAGGGAGAAAATTAAGTATTAATCTTGTATAAAACTACAAACTATTTTTCTTTGAAAATCAATCAAAGCGAAAAAAGTGAGAAACATCCAACAAAGTGTTAGTCCTGAGATGCTACCCGTCTTATTAACTATCATAGACATACGCATAGGACGTAAAATGGAAAGGGTGATAAGCATTGTTAAAGCTAATATAGAGGTCCAATTATCTGCAAGCTTTTACTAACTACAAAAAGAGAAGTTTCCGTCATGAGCATTGATCTAATCTCAGAGTTAAGTCTCTTGCTTTGCAGCTTTCTTTTGTACAACTGTATTGGCATGCTTCCTATGACCAATTTATGAGCTTCCAAATTTTCCAGCATCTTATCAAGCATGTTTGACCTATTACAGAGGTCATATGCATATTTAAAATAGCTTATTTTTCTAGCATACTTTCTTTTAAGAACATGCATGGCTATATGGAACGTCATTATATGTGACACTTACCTTGACATTTTCGCATAAACGTCCCCCAATGACCTTCAAAAGAGTCCTTTTTTCACTACCAAAAGGGGCCGATTAAAGCAAGGATTTCACCCGGGCCAATGCTTCCTGTTAAGCCCTTCACAGTTTGCTTAGAATCATCCTGTCGAGTGTTTGGTTATGAGGCTACCGTTCTCATTTCCAATTTCTCCTGCATATTTACATAAGACGATTGTCTAAGTAAGTTCAAGTTCCTAATTTATATGTATCAAAGGTCTCAAGTCTCTTGGTTAATAGCATAATATTCTATATTCTTTCTAGTGTTTGGATGTAAAAACTAAAACTGCTAATTTACTTACTTGGTACTAAAATAAACACTTATACTCACTGATTATGATATATGCAGTGAAGTTGTTTCATATATACTCTCAAGGCGACTACAAAGGTAGACACAACGGGTTACAAAGCAAAAGTTTAATGCCCGTGCACGCACGTGGCTTTGACATGAATTTTAATCTAAGTATTAATTTTACAATTGTAATTTAAAGTATATTATGTTTCTTAACTGGACATATATTTTATATTTAGTTATAGAATATTATTGAAATCATATGAAGACCATGGATTACTATTGTATTGTATGACATTTGGTGTTATATAAGTTGCGGTGGTCATGACAATTACAATAATGTTGATCTTTTTTTTGGAGTTAAGGACATTCGGAATTTCATCTCTGATGATACTTTTTTAGTTTACTTCGAAAAGAAAAGTTAAATACTATCTAGTATTCCTTAATTGATATATGTACAAGCTCCTTTAGTGGAAGTTCATATACTCTCACGAATCACGATCATACAACCGAATTAAAACTCAACAAATACTAATAGCCGTTCAAATAATAATAATAATAATAATAATAATAATAATAATACTATAGGATACATCACATACTCTGACTAATTAACGCTAAACTTTGATTTTATATGTCATAATATTCTTCTAAAAATTGAATGCGAAACAAAGACTTAAGGAATATTCGGTTGGGAGCGTAATAGTCATACCTAACCTATTTCCAAGTAAATTAGTCTTTTTTGGGTTTCTGCACACATAATGATAATTTTCGAACACTCTTAGGTTCAATATTCAGTTTACCTATCTCGATCGAAAAGAGCACTAGCCACTATCTCTATCTCTACTACATATGATAATGTTTAAAGAGTTGTCCACTATATCACTATGATTAATTAATTGAGGTCTAATGTACTCCAGACACTTTGTGTTGCATACTTTAAGGCTCAGGTACTAATTCCCATCATTATCAACAACTTTATTTTGTGAAAGAGTAATAGTCACACTTTTTAAGTGAACATTTAATTTGGGACAAACGAATACTTTTTCAATGTGAATTATTTACAATGACCTGAGTTCCAAATACTTCTACAAGGTACATTTTGTGACTGCAGACAATTCATAAATACTTTTTTTTGAACCAAATGGACGACACATTTGATTGAATGATCTATATCGACATACAAAAGTCAAAAAAGATCGACCACACATACCTAAGATGACATTGTTATCCGACTTTCGGCTAGATAAGCTAACTAAAATAATTTACCTAGTGATCCCGTCACGATCCCGATGTCGTAAACTTGAGTAAAATCTGGCCTAAAGAGCCCAAAGTTCACCTCATCTAGTGAAGATCCTTTGAGATTCTCATTGAACAGCGTAAAAATGTATGTCTCAAACTTTTTTCCAGGCATCAAGTGTGTTCCAACAGCTGAACTAACTTTGTTGATCAAACCACGGTTTTATGCAGCCGTATTTGCAGAATTTGCATGTTTGTTTCGTTGATCTCCACCCGATGGCCACCCTGTTTCCCGCGACAATGATTTCCACATCTGGGTAACCTAGCTTTTTCATTGAAACGTGAACTGCGTCCATTAGTTGATCGAACTGGCTTGTGTACCTTTTATTGCAACAAAATGACAGAAACCAATTAATAAGAAAGGAAAAAAAATTAGTTGCATCAAAATGTTTCACCAATTTAACTATTCAACAGAGGGTAACTTTTTACAATATTATGTATGAGGCTTGTTGGACATAAAAACATATAAAAATATTTGGTTGTTCGATTAAGTTCCCTATTTTATTTTCTTATTTACACTGCAATAACCACTTAAAAATAGGTAATCCCAAACACCCCTTTCACCATGGTCAACTTGAATATAAAAGAGTTGACATAAAGAAGTAGAATTAGGTGGAATATTACATAGGGATGTTTGTAGTTGTATATCTAAAATCAAAATACTCCATATATAAATAGCTGTGTTCAATACTATAAATAGCATATGGGTTTATCAACTTGTAAAATAAGCAGAAAGACAATTAAATACCTTTCCAGAATGCATTTCAAAATCATACCTAAAACTATTAGACCATACTGACTTCTTTACCTTCTCCTATATCTAACTTGACTTATCAAACACCAATCATGCTAAAACAGAATAATACGGATTTTCAGTTTTAACACAGTAACTACTTAAACTAAATTCTATGCTAAGTAACATTTATATCAACACTAAGTAGAAAATATCAATTGATGTAAGGCACAATGCATACTATCAATTGATATTTATTGGCATGCTTATGAACAGATTAATACGTGGGATGGTGAATCTCAGCGTTATGATTTAATTGTGTCATTTGATATGATAAGCAGTGACGAAGCTAGGATTTCTAAGTCGGGTGGGCCAAAACATATACAAAAACGAATTTGAGAAAAAGTGGTCTGATAATTTTTGTTAATGCAAATGACAATCAAACTTCTGTAACTACAAATTTCCAATTAACGTTAATTAATACAAATAACATCTTGGTTGGGCCAGTATTTTATTGTGGGTGGGCCAAATATTTTATTTTGGATGAGTCTAAAACAATTTTGTATAGTAAGTACATTACAATATGTACATGTTACTTGTAGCTGATAAAAAACTGGGTTGGCCATGGCCCATCCCATCACTAACATGGCTCCGTCCCTAATGATAAGTGAAGAATTTAAGGAAATACACCTCCCCGATAGTTTAGCACTTGATGTTGAAAGTAGTGTGTATGTTTCTAAGCTAAGGGATTCTCTGGTTGTGATTCAAAGGAAGGTGGATGACGAGGAAGAAGTTTATAGTGTGTGGGAGATGGAACATAGTGTTTCAAAATCGTTCAAAAAACCATTCACCATTAAAACAGCAGATGTAGTTGAGGACGTGCATGGATTTAGAGAAAGTGGCGAAGTGATAATTGACATGGGAGATGATCGCGAAGAAATTGCACTTTTTGCTTATGAACCCAACTCAAAAAATATGACTTATATTGGGATTAGGGGAAACAAATATCCATGCTTTGTGAGCTCCTACATGGAATTACTACTTTTTAACATAGACAACAATTGCTATTTTCTACTATCAATTGATATTTTGATTCTATGCTTTGTGCATTTTATATCAATTGCTCTAAAACGGAACATACTATTATTTTTTACCAATTGATGTAAGGCAATTATGCTACATGCAAAAAGATCAGTAGAAAATATCAACTCAACTATGAAGACTAACCCAACAGGAAATTTGCTGTATGCACGAGCCTCTGAACGAAGCCACCACATCATCACTTTCTTCCCACAACCGCCTAATGGCTCCACTATAGAAGAATCTTCAACAAACGACAGAGGACTTTCTTGAACAATTTTAGGTGCTTGCTCAAGAGTTTCAGGAACTGCCCCATCCAGAGAGAGAATGTGGTTTTCTACATGATGATTAGCAAGATGTCATTTAACACAGAGTATCCTTTGTTTTGAGGTGCGAGGAATCAAGATTGTGTAAAATTTTGCTTAATTTCATCCCTTCCGGTCAAATATCCGGTCACTTAAACTTTGACTTGGCCATTCAATGATTCTTGTGCATCAACATATCTGATTTAACATTTGGAACTTAACTCAATTTAGGCACCTTTTTTTAGCAATCCCATAGATCATATATGTTTAAAATTGTGAACGAACACCTGGTTGTTACGTGACTCCGTAAGGCCATCGGGTGTCACATCTCATCCTAGTCAGCCAGTAAGCTTATCTTACTTGATCTGCAATAAAAATAAATCCAATTACCTTGGGGAGATTTTCACTTTTATGCATATGGTTTTGTTTTTGCATACTCAAATGATGAACTGCAAAGTTCCTTGAAAAATACACTAAAGCAGTAAAGCATACTATCAGCAATAAGAATTTATCTCAGCGCTAAATGATGTGGGAAGACAGTTCAAATGAGTAAAGTTTGTGAAATACAACATATATCATGTCACAAATTAAATAATTTGACCGCATAGCAATAATAAGGGGATAAGGAACATCAAACATGTAGCATCTAGTACTAATCGATCAAACCCTAAATACGATTCTCTCAGTGGCGAAAAAGCGAATCCCTTACATCGATAAACGCTTTCCTACGATTCCATCTAAACCTTTAATTTTTTTATTCTCCATTCACGTGGATAGTTTAATTATTATTGGTTTGTTTAAATCGTGGGCTGGTGTGCACTTCTTTTGTTTTTTCGTTGGTTGGTGCCTCATTGATTTATTTTTATAATCAATCTCATATATCGCAACACATATTCGGCTGACAATTTAATTCCTCTTGTGCGATATCCATGATGGGTTAGTTATTTAATTCCTCTTGTGCTTTAATCATGCCTTAGTGTTACTAAGGCTATCGTGACTGAAGATTGACGTGGATCTTCTTGCTCTCCTGGTGGTTCGTTTTATTAGGGTTTCGATTACTTCTTTTTGGTTTTCGTTTTTTTAGGGTTGCTTTACTTTCTTGTTTGTTGTTATGAACAAGGTTGATGAATTAAACGATGATGAGTCTACTGTTAGTCCTGGTGAGTCGATTCTTCAATCGACAATGAACCCTAATAGTAGTGATTCTCGTTCTGATGGACAAGTGGAGCCGGTTCCACTTGGCTCAAGCCCTAGTCATGTTGCACCTAGTCATGACAATCTTGAGGGTCAGGATACTTTATTGAAAATTTGTGCTATTGAAAAACAAATCTTTGAGGGAAAACTTGTTCTTATGGGTGATGATGGGCAACCATTAAAACCAGCTGTGACAGTAGATACTACTACTTCTACTGCGGCTAATTTTGAGCATCTTAAGGTACCGCATGTAAGGAGTTTGAGGAGATGCTTACTGCTATTGGGTATTATTCGAAATCTCCTCAAGATACGAGTGGTCCTATGGCTTCTAATGTTAATGGCCATAATAACGCTAATGATAAGGTTGATACGAATGCACATGGGGCTGGTGGTATTGAGAAGGTTGGTGGTTTGAAACAACCTTCTTCATCGTATGCTGGTGTTACTTCTTCTGAACCAAAGAAACACACTTCAAACTTTCGTAGGTTGGAGTGTAGTAAGAACGCTGATGGTGTGGATCTTTCTGTCCCGATGAAAGTGGTTGAAGAGGTGAACACTAGGTTTGAGAATACTTTGTATGGGTATTTCCTTGGTCAACGCCTTGCTTTTCCGGTTGTTGATTACTTTGTACGCAATGCGTGGGCTAAGTTTGGTATACACAAGGTAATGATGAATGCAAAGGGGTTCTTCTTCTTTAAGTTCAATTCGAAGAAAGGTGTTGATGATGTGCTTGAAAACGGTCCGTGGTTGATTAGAAATGTTCCTATTATTCTTAAACCATGGACCTTGAACACCAACTTACTCAAAGAGGATTTGACCAACATCCCGGTGTGGGTTAAATTCCATGATGTTCCTCTGGCTATGTTTTCTGATGATGGCCTTAGTCTCCTTGCCACATTGATAGGCACGCCTAAAAGGTTAGATGCTTTTACTAGCCAAATGTGCAAGGACTCGTGGGCCGTAGTAGTTTTGCTAGATGCATGATTGAAGTGAAATCGGATCAGGTGCTTAGGGACTGCCTTACTGTTGAGATACCATTACTTGATGGATCGGGTTCGACTATTGAGAAGATACGGGTTGAATACGAGTGGAAACCACTGCATTGTGATAAATGTAAGATTTTTTGTCATACTCCTATTGATTGTCCTAAAGTTGTTGAACCTCCTTCTCAGCCTTCTCAGCGTGCTAATGATGGTTTCAAGACGGTTAATAACAAGAAGAAGGGAAAGCAAGGTGGGTCTTCTATTCTGGGTCAAGGAGGGTTTTTCAAACCTGTTGTAGGTAAACAGTTTCAATACCAACCCAAAAGACTCCTCTGAACCTAAGAAAGTGGTAGTCAATAAGAAGAATGCTCCTGATGTGGCTAGTTCGAGTGCAACAAAGATCGCTACATCTAACCAGTTTGATGCTCTTAATATGGAACACACGGATGCGCCGGTACTCCTTCTAATGACACTATCAAGGATGTGGATTCTGGTCGTACTATGGAAGTTAATGAAGATAAGTCTACTAAGACAGGTACTGCATCACAAGAGCCCTTGTGAGTGATTTGAAAGAGATGGAGTCGGTAGTGGCTCCTCAAACTAGTGATTCTTGTATACCGCTTGCCTCTTCTACTAAGAGAGTTAACCCTTTTTCTAAAGTGGGAGAGATTGAGGTGTCTGATTCTGAAGATGAGGTTGTTGCTAACCCTTTTGATGAGTCTGCTAATATTTTTGGTGGTGGCCAAGAGTTTGAAGATGAGTATGATGACTATGACTTCGATGACTATGCGAAACAGGTTCGTGATCTTCCAGGGAATTTGGATGCCTTTAATGCCATGTATGGCACAAAGTTTCAAGGTCCTTGGAAGTAATTTTATTTCATTGTGTCATATGTTATCATTTGAGTAGTGGTTTGTTTTCTTGATTAGAAAATAGGAAGTATCTTGTTATGTAAGCTTTATGCCTATGTAACGGGCTGAGATATGAGATTTCACTCATATCCATTGTTCTTAAACGTTTATTTGGTTATTATATTTACCAGGGTGCAGGATTACTCCCCTTTACCCAAACATGTAGCATCTATTTCATCATTCACATACATAGGTTGTTCGAGAACCCAACTTACTGAAAGGATAACAAAACAAAGATCAAAATTTTCTCATAATCATCATAAATCCTTTTCGGCATATCAGTATGACCTGCTCCAGAAAACTCTTTTATCACCAAATTAAATGTAAGCTCATCAGCCATGACTCTTAAACTCCTACACAATCATGACGGGAATTAATTATGATTACGATTCAGTAATATCACTCTTAAACTCTACATAAACAGATGATGTGTAAAATTACTGAATAAATATAAAACATATGAATAGCTAATTAAAGATTCATAAACCTGATTGTCCATAGAAACTTTAGATAGTCAAAACGGATATTTATGTTGGCAAATCGAATAAACCATAATATTACTTGAAAGCACCATGTGAGATACTAATATATGTGTTGCAAATTTCAATCTCCAGGGAAAGAAAAAAATAAATAAATAAATAACTTCTTTGAAACTAAATCAATAACTTTTTTCTTTTGCAAAGTGTAATCACCAGCTTCTTGATGACTCAAATTAACCAACCATCCTAAGAATAGTGTTATGTACCAAACACAAATAAGTGTTTTGTTAATAGTTCACAGTGATGATTCAAGTTTACATTCTACAAACTGCAAAAAATTAAAAATCATACCTTTAGGCCACTGAAAGAGTTTTTGTTATTCCATAAACAATTTATCTTCGGAATCACTGCAAAGAATACTAATTTTAAACATGATTTTCTTTTTCAATCGCCCAATTTTGGATAGGTGTGTCGAACTGTTATGCGGTTACGTTTTTGTCAAGGTTTAGATTTGACCCTTTATGGTTTAATAAATCAACCCCATGTTTTTAAAGTTTTATTTTTTTATATTTTTGACACATATACTTTTGAACTCAAATTTTCTAAAAAAACAAATTTATAAACATTATTTCCAAATAAAGAAGTATTTTGGTTTTTTTAATTAATATAAATAAACAATAATTAAAAAATATTACCAAATAAATATGAATTGATTTTTTTGAAATGAAAAATTCCCACTAGGTTTTGTTTTATTATATAAAAGATATAAAGTGGTTAAAATGAATTTAACTATAAGAGATATTCCTAAACGTTTTTCAATATTCATAAAAATCTTCAGTTATATTATTGGATTGATCAAACTTCTCAATTTTGTTGGCGTGTCAAAATTGTGTCCTACAATTGGTTAATTTTATCCAAATTATTTCTTAATTGTCACACAAAACGTTTTTTCTTTTTGTTGGCAAACGAAAGAAATAAACAAACAAAATCAACAAACGAAAGAGAAGCTTTATTCAAATTATCAAATCAAATACAAAGCCAAATACGAAGGTACCAAACACAAAAAGTTCAAATTCAAAGGTACCAAATTTTTATTCAAAAGATATCAAATTCTAAAGGTACAAAGATTTTTAACACTATGTTCTCAAGTTTTGACTTTTTTGTGAAAGTGAAGAAAACATAAACATGGTATGTTCTCTAGGATTTTTTATTTATTTATTTATTTATTTATTTTTTGGGTAAGGAAGGTAAAATGAAAGAAGGGAAAATGATTGGTTTTTTGTGCAAAAACTTTCATTCCCATTTTGAATAAAAGTGGCATAAATTTTATGACAAAATTATCAAAGACATAATTATCAAATAACATTTTTTTATTACTTTAGTTTTTTACAACTCAAGAACACTAACAAAATTTTAACAATCTTTCTTTTTCTCTTCCCATCACTTTCTATACTTATCTTCACTTTACTCTTCCATCAAATAAAAATTTGAGAACATAGTGTAAAGCTTTTAATCCCTATTTATAAACTAAAGTAACTGTCATAAAACAGTTTCTTAGTTTAATCAAAATTGTAAGAAAAGTCACACAAGTTACCAAGGTGGTGTTTGTTATGGGGTATGACACTGTTGGCATTGAATGAATCCTAAAATTATTCGTTTGTTATGGTACTAAAAGTGTGGAGGATTCAAATATTAAAACCCATACCACAATATTATGGTGACTTTTGTGACATATATGGTGGGATTTCTGACAAAGAAAACATCTCAGCCACGCAAAAAATTTCTTTTTTGATAAACTCATCCATGCAAGTTTGATTATGTCTCATTTGGCATGTTGTTTTTATTTTTTTAATTCTAAATAATATTTTTAAATCTTTTATGATTTTATAAATCAAATTTTTTATATACAATAATATATATTATCTCTCCTGATGTTTTCTCAAGTCTATCCCACATCTTTCAAACCTTTTCCAAATCCTAATACTACTTATAAACCAAACATGCCCCAAATTTATCAAACCATTAGAATTTAAGTCACTTTTATGATACATGAAAAGTTGACTTGTTAAAGGGAAGTCTAGATTACTTTAATATGGAACTTGAAGTTGTTGGTTTGTGGGAGTTTTAAACATGACAAAACGACTAATAGTGTGTGAGTTGATGGGGGCACACGCGATAAACACGAGTATACGTGTTGAACGTATTCTAAACTTGAATATTTTTCATACCCGACATGTTTACTTGACCCCGATTAATTGTTGAGATCCATGGGCTGTTTTTCAGTTTGTATGGGTCAAAATATTGGACAAGCCATGGGCTTTGGTTCATTGATCGGGCAAGGCAAAGATTGAGTGGTTTTTGCTTGGGCTTATACTTGTCGAACAAGTATTGTACTCCAACTTGGAGTCGATTTGGTTTGTATATGTACAAACACAACCTCTCCCAAAAACTCACGCACAACATCATTCTTCAATCCCTAAAACCGATTAAGTCTTTCCTGCTCAAAGTTCTTGGTTGACTACTTCATTAAGTCGATTAGGATTTATACTTAGTTTCTTGATTCCTAAACTTGCAAAGCCACAAGTGTTTAGGTGTTAGAATCAGTTTCCTGTTTCTTGTTTCCTGGTCGACACAACAGCAGCAGCAAGTGAGGTTTTATTTAGTTCCTGGTCTTTGATTCTTCTCGGACAAAGGAGCAGGTATATATCGGATAAGTTATATCCGATATTGGGTGTTTGTTTGGGACTTTTCTCGGACAGAATTTGATTGGGCAGAAGTGAATTTGTTTCTTGGAGATATTCTGCTCGTGACATAACTCAAGTGACAAAGGTTGTTGGTTTATTATTAATACGTTCTCGACTAGCTGCTAATCGAACGTATACGTTATCGGGTTTGTGTGTGATACTCATCGAGGTATCTATCTTTGATACTCGGGTTTTGTTTTGGTTTCTTGTTCGATTCTAAAGTCCAATTGCCAAGCAAGGTTAGGCTTTCTTTTATCCTTTTATTAATTAATTATTGTATTGATTAATTGTTTATTAATTACGTGCTTAACATAATTGCGATAACTAGATCCAATATCCGTTGCGTACTCGTAGAGGTTAATGGTTAACTTGTTATAAAATCCCAACAGTGGCATCATGAGTCAACTCATTTTTGTGATTATGGGTTACACGTTTCTTATTAATAAACATGTTTAAAAGGCTGCATGAAACCTAATTTAGTTATTATTATTTTTTTAGACAATTACATGCAATACTTGTCAATTTTTAATAAATAATAACTAGTCACACACAAATTAAAATTATATTGATAATTAAAATTAATTTGTTAATTAGAATTAATTTGTTAATTAGAATTAAATTTGCTAATTAGAATTACATGTTAATTAGAATTAAAGTTTAATTAGATTTAGTTAATTGTTAATTAGAATTATTATGATAATTAGAATTACATATTGGTTATTAAATACATAAAATTGCGTAATTACTTGTTAATTAGATTGCCATGCTATTTTATGTGTTTTTCCGGCCACAAGACCCACTCAATTGCTTTTATAAGTGATGTATGGGGCGATCTAGATATTATATCCTAGTGACGGTCTTATGGTTCTCCGTTTGGGGAAGACTCGCAAGAGAACTCGGAACAATATGTGGTTATTTATGTTGATGTTTATGCTTATATGTTTGTGATTCCTATACGTGCATTATTACTTGCTTTGACACCTAATTGTATGCAATATGAAATAATACATATCGTAACCATAACATTAATATTGGTCTTTATTTACACGCCTAAATACCATGCTCATTGTGACCTGCTATTTGATTCGTGGAAAATTGTTTTTGTAAAATAAAGTGACCTAATATATGAAACACGTTTTCAAGAATTTAAAAACTAGACTCTATGGACACTTGGGATGTACGGCTCACCCACTAGAACAAACTAAAAAGGGGGTTCAAAGATGTGCGCACAGTCGCATCGAAAGGATGTCTAAGGTTATGCTTCAGCGCTTACCTGGTCCTCTGCCTCCCTATGCGTTCGATTGGAGCTACCGTGAACAATGATGATCACTACAGTATCATTACCAAAAAGTTTTAAAAATTAGTGTTACAAAGTTGTTTTGCATGCTTCTTTGTACACGACTTTTACCACATTTATATGTGCATACCTATTTGTTAATTTTAAGTCTATGCCATACAACTATGAACACGTGCATTTGGATTGACTTCTCTGGTCAGACATAAGGCCTTTCCAACCCATGGTAATTATTTCTCACTGGTCAGACCTATGGTTATTTTTACACGTTCATACTTGGTCGACTTATCTCGAGTTGGCTTGGTCAGACCTTGAAACTGAGGCATAAGATGAGAACTAAACATGATTTTGACATTATTACTTCATACTAATGCCTTAAACAGTCTCATAAAGTCTAAGAGCTGCATTATGCAATTAACGCCGTCGCTACCTCTTGTCCTATTTTTTATGCACCGTCACCTATGGTAATTAAGTGAGGTTGCAAGATGGATCTTAGTCTTATTAGTAATTAATTGGGTAGTTAATTCTTTTAAGAATGTAATTATCAAAAATACTAATTATTTGAACTTTTCAATTGTAGATGACTACTTCAGTCGGAAACAGTTCGGTACTCGGGAGTTTCTTTGAGAAACAAAAACTTACGGACCTAATTTCATTGATTGGTATCACCAAATATCTCGCGATTATACTATCACCAAGATAAGGAAACTTATCTGGAGAATCTTATACCTGCAGCACCTGTTGCTACTCCTGGCCACCCTATCCCTGCTGAAGCCCTTACAGCTCACACTGCTTGGGGTCAAAGGCTCAAAGGATATAGCTGCCTTCATGCTCATGACCTTGGAGTTAGAGATCCAACGAAATCTAACTCATCTTGGTGCTTATGACATGCTTCAGGAGTTGAAGTCTATGTTCTCCCAATAAGCAGAACAAGAGCTTCTACAAACTGCACGTAAATTCCACGCTTGCAAACAGGAAGAGGGTCAATCGGTTAGCTCATATGTTCTCAAGATGAAGAACTACATTGACAAATTGGAACGTCTTGGTCACCCAGTTACTCTGAACTATGGAGTTAGTTTGATCCTAATCGGTCTCTCTAAAGTGTACATTTCGTTTGTGCATACTTTAATATGCACAGCATGGGGAAGACTCTGAATGAATTGCATGCTATGCTTAAGCAACATGAGCAGACGTTGCCAAAGAAAGATGCTGCACCTGCACTACATTATATACGTAGGGCGGGTGGTAAGGTCCAGAAAAACCAAAAGAAGAATAAATCGCTTAAAAGCGCTAAGGGGAATCGTGGAAATGGAAACAAAGAAGTTTGGTTATGCTACTGAGTATAAGCTATACAATGCTTCTTCTTCTAAATCCAAATCCAAGATTCCTCCACCACCCAAGAAGGATAATCCAGGGAAGGACGCAACCTGTCACCAGTGTGATGAGACAGGACATTGGAGAAGGAATTGTCCCCAGTATCTGGACGAGTTAATGAAAAAGAAGAAACAGTCTCTTGCAGCTAGTTCTTCAGGTATTTTCACTATAGAACTCTATTCTTTCCCTAAATCTTCCTTAGTATATGACACTGGTTGTGGTACTCACATCTGTAATAATACTCAGGTCTAAGGGGCAGAGGGGAAGTTGAAGCCGGAGCTTTAAGTCTCAGACGTGGGCAATGGTCAATGGGCAGAAGTTGAAGCTATTGGAATTTATCATTTATCTCTCCCTAGCGGATTAGTTATTATTTTAAATGATTGTCATTATGCTCCCTCTATTACTAAGGGATTATTTCAGTTTCTCGTTTGTATGACGATGGTTTTATTAACCGTTTTGAATTGAATAATTATACTTCAGTTACTAAGAATAACGTTGTTTATTTTACTGCTATTCCTCGTAATGGTATTTATGAAATTGAAATGTCTTGTTCCAATAAAAATGAAAGTTCTATGCTTGCTGTAAGCAATAAAAGAGCCAATTCAAACTTGGACTCTGCTCTCTTGTGGCATGGTCGTCTTGGACACATTAGCAAGAAATGCATGGAGAAGTTACAACACGATGGACTTCTTAACTCATCTGACATTAAGTCTCTTGAAAAGTGTGTTGCTTGTATGTCTGGTAAGATGGCTAGAAAACCTTATTCACATCAAGTGGAAAGGGCTAAAGATTTACTTGGACTTATACACTCAGATGTTTGCGGCCCATTTAGAATCACATCTAGACAAGGAGCAAATTACTGCGGACTTTTCACCGACTATAGTCGGTATGGTTATGTTTACTTGCTGAAACATAAACGTGAAGTGTTTGAAACATTCAAAGTGTTTCAAAAGGAAGTAGAAAATCAACTTGGGAAGACCATAAAATACTACGTTCTGATCGTGGAGGTGAATATATGAGTCACGAGTTTTTGGATCATCTGAAGGAGCATGAGATTATTGCCCATCGAACTCCTCCTTATACTCCACAACACAATGGTGTATCTGAGAGGAGAAATCGAACCCTGCTTGACATGGTGCGTTCTATAATGAAACAAAATACTCTTCCAAAGTCCTTTTGGGATTATGCTCTTGAGTCTGCTGCACGCATTATCAATATGGTTCCAACTAAGAAGTTTGAAAAGACACCATATGAAGTATGGCATGGGCAAGCCCCTAAGCTGTCTTACTTAAAAGTCTGGGGTTGTGAGGCACTTTCTAAGCGTGATACACTTACCAAACCTGACAAACTTGAACCTAGAGCTGTTAAGTGTATCTTCGTAGGATACCCTAAGGAAACTATGGGATATTCTTTCTATCTTCCATCTGAGAACAAAGTTTTTGTTGCTTGAAATGATGAGTTCTTTGAGAATAATCTTATGGATCTTAAAGCAAGTGGGAGTTTATATGATCTTGAATTACAAGAAGATACAAATCCTTCTTTAGACACTAGCATTCATCACGATGAGGAGGATCAAGAAATTGAAGAACCTCAAAGTGATAATGTTCCCATTCGAAAATCCAATAGGATATTCCGTGTCTCTGACCGTAATGATGTGCGTTATACATTCACGAGGAACATGAGTTAGGGGATCTTGGTGAACCCAATCACTATAAAGTCGCATTCATTTGGATCCTGAATCCAAAAAATGGCTTGATGCAATGAATGTGGAAATGCAATCCATGAAAGACAATGATGTCTGGGTTTTAGTTGAGCTTCCTCTTAACTGCAAGACAGTTGGCAGCAAGTGGCTCTTCCAGAAGAATACTGACATAGATGGTAAGGTATACACCTTTAAAGCTCGTCTCATACCAAAAGGCTTCACTCAAACCTACGGGATTGATTATGAAGAAACCTTTTCTCCTGTAGCATACATTAGAGCTATAAGGATTCTCATAGCCATAGCTGCATACTATGACTTTGAGATATGGCAAAGGTGACCATATGTGAAGAGTGGCTTAGGTAAAAAAATTCCAACCTTTCATAAAGACTAATTCATGTACTATAGACCCGCGAGTTTCGCGGATAACAATTAAAACATGTTTTATTAACATCAATCTATAAATATATTGGGTTATGTATGTGTAAAGGCTGAAAACATGATCCTCATCATAATCATCGTAATCAATACCCTCTTTGAATTTCTCGTACTAGCTTTTACTTGCACCACTTCCTTCATAAGCAGAAACTTCTATGTCCTTTTTGATGATTCTTGTTTGGTCTTGGTTCCGTAGTCTCATTTAAAGTGCTTGGTCTCACAACGTCTTCCATTTGAGTCACCACCTTTTCTTTTGAAGATCCACTTGTTTTGGAACTAAAATCCTAATCCTCATCTGCCACTAATAACAAAAACAAAAGAAAAAATTTTACAAAAAAACTTTGTGACTAAAAAAAATATAATAGTACTTTGTAACGCGCAACTAAGTATATATACAATCATTACCCTTTGTTTATTGTTCATATGCAATTTTTTGGTAATTAACATTTGAATTTGATCTTACAAAAACATTAGTTATAAATTTTTTGCACGCACGGGTTTTAAACATGAATCAAATTTAGTTTAAGTATCATGCACGAATTTTTGATATGTTGTGTAATTTTACTAAAAATAAATTCAAATAATGACCGTTTTATTTTGTTAGGAATTAGAAAATTCCATACTAAAGAGTCGGTCACCCCAAATATTATCTAGCATAAGTTAGCTCGTAGACATATCGTTAGTTACGTTATTTACTGTTTTATTAGTTAGTTATTAGTCTAGTTTAGCATAGTGCAATACCGTGGAGGAAGGACGGGTCTTTACCCACTGTATCCCTGATCCACGTAGCCGATAGGAGGTCGTGTATTTGTAAGTATAAATACCCCTTCTATCCATGGAAGGGGTGGTGCTTCATTTTTAAATCTAATCTTTCATTTGTGTAAACCTCTAGCAAGAACACCCTCTCTCTCTCTTCTAACTCTCTAACTATGGCAAACATGTATTTCCATCATCCAAGACCACCCGAATCATCAACACAATAAAATAAAGATCCTACAATTGGTACCAGAGCCCAGGTTGTTGTGTTTTGATGACTCTTTTGTGGTTTTGATACTTGTTTGTTACTGTTTTGAGTATTTGTGTGGTCGGATTATTGTTATATGGGTAAACTGTTCGTATCATGTTTTTTATCTTCTTCTGGTCAACAAAGAGTATATTGTTCATTCAATGTTATTATCTGTCATGTCAAATACTGGTCCAAACAGCATATATCATCTTTTTTAGACATTCTTTGTTATCAAAGCCGTGTTACATGTGGTCAAACGGGTCATATATGTAGTCCACATGCAGTTTTTTTTTGGGTCGTTTTTTTTGGGTAACTGGTCATATTCTGGGTCTAACTGGGCAAAATGAATATCTTTATGATAAGGTTTCTGGGTTTGTTATTAACATGGTCGGAAAACTCGCCGGATTATCTAGCGACTTGTCCTAATATATGTCCAGTTTCACTGGTTCTAGCGACTTGGATATCGTTGATTTTTTTGAAAGTCAACAGCGAGTTATATCACAAACTGCTAGCAACTTGAATCTTTAAAACGGTAGCGACTTGTTTTTGAACAAGACGTAGCAACTTGGCTAGCGACTTGGATAGCGACTTGGCTAGCGAGTTGGCTAGCGAGTTGGCTTAGCGAGTTGACTCAAGACCATTGTCACTAGCGACTTAACCACTTGACAGAAAGGAAGATGAAGAAGATGTTAAAGAAATTGACTCTCGACCAAAATACCAAAATAATCCAAACAACATGACTCAACCTCAGGTTTACACCATCATCGGTTCCCCTATCAATTTCCCAACAACATCAATCTTAAATCAATACCTAAGACTCATCTACATCTATTTCAAGACTCAACTATGCTTCTATGATCTCAGTTCTAGACTCGTGTTCTAGCCAAAGCATACCAGACCTTTAAGGCCATGTCACACGAATCCATATAACCATCACTGATCTACAAATTGACTCATAACGAATTTTGAAATGATCTCAGTTTATTCATCGTGGTTCTTTTAAGAAACATCAAGACTTCCAAGAGTCCATACACACGAAATAATTTTACATCATTGATCAAAAAAAGACTCTTGATAGTATTCAAATCAAATAATTAGATGAAAACCATTTTGAGGGTTAACATCCTATTGTGATTCGTTGGTGTGATTAAAAACTGAAAACAAAACCCAAACCAATTTAAACCTACCTGGTTATCTTCGATGTGTTCTCGAACATAAATGGTTCTCTTTGTTTGATCTCAAAGCCAATCTCTTCCTTGAGCCAAACCTGTGGCGAGGTCACAGAGATGTTTGAAGCATATTATTTGTGTGTCCAAACACAGGGAAGATGTGATTTAGATTGAAAAAGGGGGCGGACGATTATGTGAGATCATTTAGGATTGTGAATGATTTTTTTGGATATGGGAGTGATACTTCTGAGAGAGGCGCATTATAAGATTTTAGGGTTAGTTTTGCTTTGAGATAGACAAATGACCTAATTTTTAGGTGCAAATATTATATATCCGGTTTATCATGTTTTTGGTGGTTAAGGACATGGGCCGAGTGCTACATTACTCCTCAATTGGACCGGATTTGACAAAATATACATTGGGTTGGCTTAGATGTTTTTCTAATTTGCTAGTGGGGCTTTTGGACTCTAACATTGTTATGTGATTACTTTGATAAAGTGATATTAACTTGTGCATTAATATCCGAATGCATTTTGATATTAACTTGTGTATTATTTTGCTTGTGGGTGGATCCGGTCTATTGAATATTTGTGATACGAGATTAATGTGGAGTTGGATTTGACCGAGTTTGAGTACTCTGTGTGATGGTTTGGATAATGGACTGATGGGCGTCTCAATACTGGATCATATTTATACGATTTGAAAGATATGAGACTTGATCATGTGTTCTGATGAGATTTGATGTAAAATTTATGCTGAGATTTGGTATTATGCTGAGATTTGTTGGGTTTATGCGATTGAATACTTTGGGTTATACATTTTCATGGAGATTATTATGTCACGGCTTGAATTAATGGTTGAACAAAAGTTGACGACGGGGTTGATTGTATTTGGTATTTCTTATTTGAATTTGTCGTGAGGTTTTCCGGGCATGGTTACTTATTTCGTCTTCTTTCTTTCTACCCTTCTGCGAAGATGACTTGTTTGGGCGTTTATTGAGTGTGATAAAGACTTGACTATTTAGTTACGGTTGTGATTCTTTCTCGATTAACCCACAAAGTAACTATCACTTCGGTGTCTCACGCAGTTGAGGATTAGTCAAGAGGTTTTGTACATTGGGTACACCGTTTCTTTTTCACAAGGTTTAGTACAAGCTTAAGTAACAAACGGAGAATTTTTCATCATGTTCAAGTTTGACATATCGGGTTTGCCTCACCAGAAGGTCACAACATTAGCGGCACGTAATTGAATGATGTGTTTCAAAGTGGTTATTGGATGATTGATGATATTGTTGATGTTGGGGTAAGAATTGATGAACCACACCGTGTTCCCCTAAAAGCGGATATTCACCAAACCAAAGTTGTCATATCACATTCAAACTGACATTGTTTACGGTTTAGTCTTGATTTTGTAAAATCCCGCAAAGATCCTATTTCTGTTTAAATCATAGACTTGTAAAATCCCTGACAATAGAAACATCCCGGTAATAGTAAAGTACATTTTCGATCTATCTTACGGTTTATTCTTGGTTTTGTAAAATCCGAAAAGAATCTATTTTTCGGGTTTAAACCATAGAGTTGTAAAATCCGTAATGATGGAACCATCCCGAGAAAAGGAAGGTGTATTTCAAATCTTTTCTCGATGTTGGTGCTACGGTTTCGCTTCAAGAAAGGATAAAAGGGTGTATTTTATGAATTGGATGTGTGTTTGGATTATCGTCATGGTAGTTTGGTTATTACATGGTTTTATGGGGTGATGTGCTTTTAACCATGGTCGGGATGAAAACCACTATCGAGTTCACGAAAGCGTCAAAGGAGGCTAGATTTGAGCTTTTA
Organism: Chrysanthemum makinoi; assembly: GCA_910596185.1. Lineage (NCBI taxonomy): Eukaryota > Viridiplantae > Streptophyta > Magnoliopsida > Asterales > Asteraceae > Chrysanthemum > Chrysanthemum makinoi. Next base: position 51,916,051 of record OU343225.1, read on the forward strand.
ACCAAAAAGATGTGACAACGGAGTTAATTCACTATTATTTATTTGAGGTTGAAGTGAAATATCACGGGCTAGTGTACTTAGCATCCAAGGTATCGGGATGGATGGATGAAGATTCTTCATGATCCTTGTTCGAGCTTATTATCAAAAACTAAGACTTGGAAATCTAGTTATTGTTGGGTGTCTTTTACCTTTTCTTTTACCACTGGGGGAATTGGGCTCATACCACTACAAAATAACTATCACTTTAAGGAGTTACGTTGTAGTGCTCAATGTCACATTCAATTGTGGATTTTCAAGAGGTGATGTACGTCTATTACTTGATGGTTGGTTGGTTGAAGAGTATAGAGTACTTAGAGATTCAAATGGGCATGAAGTCTCAACACCGCTCTTTGTTACATATGTGCAAGTTTAACGAATTCGGGTTAGTTTACTGTGGTCAAATTCATTATATTGGGTTATCTCCATCAGTTGTCACTTCAAAGAGCTCACTTGAATGATAATGGTGATTACATGTTTTGCTAAGAGAGAAGAGAGAGATTATGACGTATGAACACATCAGTTCATGCCTCGTTCTCCAAAGAAAAGAAATGTGTACGCTTCAAGCATTATCTTCCAAAGAAGAGAAATCTTCTTATGACGCGTTTGAACATATCACCAAGCCTCGCTCTAAAGAAAAGAAAAGGTACGTTTCAAGCGCTTTATCTTCGGAAGCAGAGAAATCTTCTTATTATGACCATTCTCACCAACATGCTTCATGCTTTTCCATGCGGCCAGCCATCATCAAGTGGATCTTCTTCTCATGTTTTTCTCAATGGTGATCTACTATCGTTGATGGTTTTCTATTTTTTCAATAGCTCAATTAAAATGGCGATGGCGACATCATATGCAATTTTTTGCGGGGGAGAAGTGGAAATAGACTACACATAGATGAGTTCACTTGTTTAATCAAGAATGGCAACTACGTATGCAATTCTTGAGGGAGAGAAGAAGTGTGAATTTTTTGCATTGTTGATTGAAATTTGAGAATATATGGTCAAACGGCTCCTAACTCATGTAAGAACCGAGATTCTTCTTATCGGATCATCTTCACATGTAGTTTCTTCTAAGAGCCGTTAGTTGACATCTTCACGGGCTGATATGATTAAATGACAAAGTGCTTCTAGTTGTTGGGCTGATTTCTTTGATGAACATCTTTATGTTCTTGTTTGATTGGGAGGGATTTTAGTTAAGAGATTTGCTACATACATGGTAATTGGAACGCATTTGGTGAGATGAAGATGTTAACTATCTATTCCCCAACCGCACAATCTTGAAGAAGGTCGGCCTACAGTCTATTCTACATTTTCTGCTACATGTTAGAAGACTAAAGACGAGGTGCATTTAACGATCTAAAGACTTCTTCTTAATCTGGGCATTTATCAAACAGATTGTCGGTTTAGGGGAGAGCACTAATTGGAGGAGATTGAAATGCCAAATTTAATCCCTCATTCAGACGTTAGTTGATTCTTCTCAGATACATATGAGCTAATGATGTTATTCTCAAATGATTTCTAGTACATGTGCTTAAAATATGTTGTCGACTGGTATCAAAACCAATAAGAGGGAAGGAGACACATATCTAAACGCGAGTAATCTTGACGAGCTTAATACTTCTAAGTGATTGAAGATATCCCGGGAAGACTATTGTCATTACCAGAGAAACTCAAGATTTGACTCATGGCTCGTTGTTTTTTATTCCAACTCTATGTGAAGAGATGGAAGAGTTAGTTTCGATGATAAAAGAGGTACAAAGTGTATGATGATGCTATCGGAGAGAGGAGTACATTGGGGACGCCACTGTTTCACTTGAGTCCTTAATCGCTGATTTCGATATATAATCACTTATAACGGAGTTGAAATCCGCAGAGATAATCGTGATTCGCCCCATCTTCAATGTTATCGGTTATTCTCTCTTTGGGCATCCTACCGGGTTCTTGAGCTTCATGCATCGTCTTCGAGAGAAAAGTATACATCGGGTTATTCTTTGGCTATTGGACTTAATTTGCTACCGATGGTATAAGTTTCTTTGTCTTGGTATGTGTATTCGGGTTTGTGAGCTCTAGTCTAGAGACTGACCGCATCAATTCAACTCGTGGTGGAAGTGGTCTCTTGACACCTTTGGAATGGATTGCTTCACTTCGAGGTAATGAAATTTGAGAAGAAATTTAAAGAGTGGGATGAAACGTTGTCGTCTTCTTGATGATATAACCCCGAATGGAGATCCTCGATTATCGTTCTTAAATGGAGCAACGGGATTTATGGTAATGGTGTGCTTTTCTGTGCACCTGGCTAAGGCAAGCTTGAAATAGAGCTTCGAATCTGCTCAACTAAAGGATTTTTCGCTTGGGGAAGCCAAAGTCTCACTTCATGGTTCAATTTCTTTATTCGATTCAAGAGCCCAGGAAGCTTTGGTGGTGAATGTTTAAGAGTTGATGACTTCTATCATCTACGACGCGTCGCTTCGATATCCTTATCTCAGACGTTATCATCATCTTCTTAAACTATATCATCTACTCTATCCTTGTATATATTTATCAAAAAAAAAAAAAAAAACAAAATAGAAAAATATAAAACCAAGAAAAACAAAATACAAAAATATAAAACCAACAAAAGAAAATAGAAAATTATAAAACCTTCAAAAACCCATATAAAAAAATTCGAAAATTTGAAAAGACCAAAAATATGTTTTTCTATGACATGTCTTCTGGTATCGATAACATCTATGGTCTTAGAAATGTCATTTAATAATGGCACGGGACTTTAGATGAAGTTCGAACAGGAGGTGTAAATATTTCTTTCTAAACATGTCTCAAACTATGGCTTACAGTTATTTCAGATCAGAACTGGCTTAAACTATGGCTTACGCTATTTCGATCAGAACCCTTAAACTATGGCTTGCTATCATTTCGAGATAGCAACCCGTTCTTCATGAAAGGAAAGTGCGCTAAACCAGTTTCAAATATTTGGGCACTTATCCTAAAACAAAACAAGGAAAGTATGTCAAGGATCTTTGTTCTCTACACAAATGTTTTCCCGTCTAAAATTCTTCAGAAAAATATTTGGTGTTTTCAAAAATGGTGGTAAATGAGTTGCTTTTAAAACAATCGATTCGAGTTTTTGTAAAATTGAAAACTCAATCAATGACTTCAACGCTTTTAAACTTTTCATAAAATGAGTCATGGATTGAGGGGATAATGTTTTTCAAATCTACATCATCTAACGGGCTTTCTTAAATTATCCTAATATGCTTAATTAAAAATGATGTTAACCTATGTTGAAGGACTAGGTGCCTAGGATATGATTGCTAGGATTAGATGATTAGTGTTTGATGAACACATTTTTCCCATACATTTTATGATCGATTGTTATGTTGGATTGACTATTATTAGTCGATTGCTGTTATGGGTGATGTCGACCACCATATATCTGTATGTGTGTTCACTAACGATGGGTATATTGGTATATAAGAATGTTCCGATCCGATCCACAATTGAAGATGATTGGACGGGAAAAACGATATCTTGGGTTGATAAATGAAGAAACGGAGCTTAATTGGACTTCCATGGAGAGTTGGCATAAATGCACGTAAGAGGTCTCACACTGCATCAGCAGATGGTTTTCTTCTAAGTGATTGAAGAAACGGAGCTTAATTTGACCTCGTTGGCATTCAAAATGCAACGTAGAAGAAGTCTCAACTGCATCAAGATATGGTTTTTCTTCCAAGCCCTACAAGAACAACAACAAGCTTCTCAACCACCTAACGTATCTTTGTTCAGGATACCATTTTTAAACAATTTTGAATAAGTTGATTAAATTGTTTTTGAAAATGGAAAATATTGTTTTGAAAATATATTGGACTAATTTTTGAAAATCATCGGACTTCATTTTATCAAAATTTAAGTCACTCAATTATCGACTTCGGTCATCGATTGAGGGGGAGAGTGATTTAATTTAAAATATTTTCAAACAATATATCTTCAAAAGAGTCCGTTTGTACAACAATAAGTGGTGATCTAAAGATTTAATGTTATGTCATGGTTTCATTTTCTTTAAAAATCATGGTCTTTTAAAATGAAATTTTTTCTGTTCTTGTTTGATTGTGAAATTGTTTTATTTTACCTAAAAGATCTCTTAAAACAATCATACGTGACACTAACAATCTTTAATGTCTTAAAATGGTCCTTATCTGTCATTTTTCAAAGTTAAATCAACACGCGTCTTTCCCAAAATTTTCTAAATGATTTAAATCAATTGGGATCACAAATCTCAAAAGGTTTGAAATTTTGATCGGGGTAGAGATCGTGAGTTAAATCTCTTATCTGTTTAAATGGAATTAGTTTTAGTCCTTTAAAGGCACTCCTGCCTCCATGTGCCAAACGATTTCAAATACACGATGCACATGTTGAGGAGGAGGATTTATCCAAAAACATGATGAGTATTTAAACTTGATATTTTTGATCGGGGGAGAATTTGTGATTTAATAATGAAATTTGATAAAAGGTGATCGTTTTGATTTAATTGTGCAGGCTGCTCTCTCATATGTAAAAGCAACGCCAATCTTGAAGCACATATTGAGGGGGAGCATTTTAAGGAAAATAAACTATCGAGGTACAAAAGCTTTTATGTTTTAACATAGTGTACCTTGATTGAGTTTTAAAATGGTTTCTTAATGGCCTTTGTGATTGTGGATGTGCTTCAAATTAACTCTTGCCTCTATGTGATAAAAATGATTTCAAAAATCCTATGCACATATTGAGGGGAGAATTTTACCAAGAAAATCAAATGGCTTTTTTATATGAAAATTGTGATCAAAGAAAATATTTCAAAGTCCTCTTGCCTCCTTGTGCTAAACAATTTCTAAATCATATGCACATGTTGAGGGGGAGGTTTTCTAAATGATCAAAACTATTAGGGTACAAAATGCTTTGATCTAGTATCACAAGTACCTTGATTGTTTTTCCAAATGATTTTTCAATTGGTTTCAAGGAAGAATGAACTGTACCAAAATACCGACCATTTTACTTTATGCATGGTGTTATAAGGATGGTTAGGTTAGGTATTCATTCCACGATCCGCTGAACCGGAGGGATCTACCCAGGGACAATCCACTAGATAGTGTAGAGTCCTTAGGTATATTGAAAAAAGGAGAAAAGTGAGGAATGGGAAGAGTGCACCGAGATTGAGCTAGTAATGGAATAAACCCAACAAGGTTCTAGTTATGAAGTCTCGGAAGTAATGAAGGGTTGAAGAATGAAAAAGAAATGAATGATAAAAGGGTGAAAAGAAATAGCCCTCCATCAATTCAACCTTAGGGCGAAACCGGTTCAATACATATGCTACGGTTGTTACTAAGGTAACACGGTATCAAGACAAGACGTCATGGACCCAAATGGATGCATCAACCAACTTTCAAACCACTCAAGTTCCTCTTAAAAGGACTTGTTTCATTCTCACGGGAACCGACATTATCTATCGACTTTCTCTTAGAGATTGTTGATATTGAAAAAGGAGACCCTCTCCTAGTCTCCCAGACAGAACCAAATGTGCACTAATTAAGTCTAGAGCCAAGAGATCATCCACAATATCTCATTAGGACACAAAATTAATGAAGACTTGCTGTTTCACAATGTGGAAAGTAAGTATATATTTAGAGTCCCGCCATTATCCTTGTGGTATTGCGGAACATCCAGTGATATGCATACAAATTCACAATGAAGATGGAAAGCCTTCTGGAGCCAACATCAAACAAGCTCTGGTAGGTGGCATGTGAGATCTATTCTATAGATCAACCATGTGACAACCGGATAGAAACGATGGGGCGATTCACTCGTGAATCAACCTTGGTCCAGGAAATGGATTGACGGATGCTTTTGGAAAACCGTTCGATGTGCAAATCTTTTCTTTTCTCTAGCACGTCGAATGTGTACTTATGTTTTCAAATTCAAAAGTATCTCTGATTGAAAAATACTTTTAGAAAAATCGTTCGATGTGCGAATCTCTTCTTTTCGCTAGCACGTCGAATGTGTACTCTTTTCAAATACAAAAAGTATTTTTGATTGAAAATTGATCTTTCTCATAAAACCTTCTTTGTATTGCAAAACTCTTTCTTCTAAGCAATACGCGATTGTTTTTCAAATCATTTTTATCAATCAAGAAATCTCAATTTGTTGGTTCACTCACGTGTTGTCTTCTTTGAGACGTTCGGTTTGAGAAAAAGCTAGAATACCAATGAAACCTCGCAAGGAGATTCTTAGGAATCCTACCCTCGACAAAGGCTTGTGCGATCAACGGGAACCGTGGGCCGTGTACCTCAATTCAACGAAAGTGATCAAAGACACTTTTTTGCGCTTTATTGCTAACTGTCGTATGGGTACACCCGACGATTGTACCGATGATTGAGGAGTCAATCCAAAGCCACATGTTCACAGCAACCACACTTATTGAAGATATCATGATGGTGCATATCTACATAACACGGTTCTATTTTTATACTACTACGCTACTGGCCGCAAATATCATGAACCGAAGGCTTCCGCTACTCTGATGGAAAGATGTCATGATTCAAAACTGTGAGCATGTCGGTTCAAAAGTCACAACTTCACATGATGGCAACACAATAAAGGGTGATCGAGATTTACCGTGGTGATGATCTCAATGACAGCTCAAAGATCATCAAAGATGTGGATCAGTTAAAGGCCTCCACTAAAAGTACAAATCAAGGCGGACTTTGAAGAATCGCTACTAAAGCACAAAGATTGCTGAAATGAAGAATTGAAGTCTACGAGCTCAAGAACAAAGACAAGAATAGAATGCTAGGATTCAAAATGTAAAACATGGGGTGACCTCCCTTAGGGGAGATTGTTAGGAATTAGAAAATTCCATACTAAAGAGTCGGTCACCCCAAATATTATCTAGCATAAGTTAGCTCGTAGACATATCGTTAGTTACGTTATTTTATTGTTTTATTAGTTAGTTATTAGTCTAGTTTAGCATAGTGCAACACCGTGGAGGAAGAACGGGTCTTTACCCATCAGTATCCCGATCCACAGTGCCGATAGAGGTCGGTATTTGTAAGTATAAATACCCCTTCTATCCATGGAAGGGGTGGTGCTTCATTTTTAAATCTAATCTTTCATTTGTGTAAACCTCTAGCAAGAACACCCTCTCTCTCTCTTCTAACTCTCTAACTATGGCAAACATGTATTTCCATCATCCAAGACCACCCGAATCATCAACACAATAAAATAAAGATCCTACATATTTAAATTATTTATCGGGTATCACTACTTAAGCTTTGAGAGGAAAAAATTGAATACTTATCGTCGTTCCATTATAACTTTGAGTAACGGTTGCTCTTATATTATAAGCCTATCTGAAAAGTTTAAATGGTAAATTCCTAAATAACATGTTTATATGTGTACAATATTGTTTATTTATTTGCATTTCACATTCGTGCATATATATTTTAATCTCGTGCGAATAGAGAGGAGTTTTTGGTATAACTTTCTACTTAAATTTTTAACCACAACAACATATAAACATGAAGTCTATGATGTACTAGCCTATAAACCCGTGATAAATCACGGGCGGCTTATAAAAAAAAATTCTTTTTTTTAGATACAACCTCAAAAAGTATTAAAAGAACTAACTAATATTAACTCTCAAATAATATTGTTCACTTTCGTAATAAAAAAATTAAGAGGACACTGAATTTGTTAAAAGTAACAAAGAAAAATAAACCAAGAATCTCCGAAAACGGTTAATATTAAACTTAAGTTAATATAAGATAGCTAAAACATAAATAACTATTTTAATTGTACGGCGGATCAAATATTTTGTGGCACTTCATGGTAAACAACGTTCAAAGTATTGTTTGAAACTTTACCATCCTTGTCGAGTATCAAAACATTCAATCCTTTCCTACTTTTGACTGTAGATACATCGACGTAAAGGTGACCATATGTGAAGAGTGGCTTAGGTAAAAAAAATTACAACCCTTTATAAAGACTAATTCATGTACTATAGACCCGCGAGTTTTGCGGACAACAATTAAAACATGTTTTATTAACATCAATCTATAAATATATTGGGTTATATATGTGGGTGCAAATAGTTCTAATCATTCAATGGATAAAGTCACTGTGACTCTATTTTACCGGGTGAAGGCCCTTTACCCAAGAAGGTCATTGTGACTAAACTGTAGATAAGAAAAGAAGTTGGGTAAATTGTTAACTATGCATTCTATTATTGGCAATTGTAAACTATGTAACACACTTAGATTTGTATGTAAGCTATAACTACATCTTGCTATACTTTTTAAAGATGTTTTAAATCATTATTAACAATTCAAGTCTGCAAAATTGACATACTTTGAAAGAATCAAGCCATTAACGAAGTTGCAGTATATCATCCCTAAATGTACTCAACCTTAAGTGTCCAAATAAAATAATCATTAGTAAAAACTAACAAACTCGTAAAAAAACATTATAGAACGAAAAACATTAGACGCGAAATCACAACTACATTTCGTTTTTCCAATGATAAACATATTATATTTAATACAATGAAACATTAAAGCTTCAGTTAAACGAAAACAACATACCCTTCATTGTTTTCCTATATAGTCTTAATCATGTAATTCTCATCCATAGCACCAATTTCGAAACTTTTTACCACTAATGAACTAACTATAATCCAAAATGACCCATTTGCATCCCACTCGAAACCTAAAAAGGGACAATGCTTACCTTCCATATAGATGTTACTTAAATATTATGTCGGATGTATGTCAAAGTTTCAAAATGATGTACAATTGAGTCTAAAAGAGAAAAGTTGAGGAAAGTCAAGTAACAACATATTAACGATAACACAAGATGTGACTCTCTCTTGGCGATTCTTCTATCCCTAACTTTTTTCCAATCGTAGCTACTGACCTCATTGTGATATACATATTGATTTTCTATTGGTCAATCTATTCTATTGCTTTCAATTGTAACACTTTCACGTGGGTTAGTTGGTTCAATTCATTGATTGGTCAAGTTTTATTATCTTACTCAATAAAGATCGTGGGTCGGTGCACTTTTCGGATCGCTAAGGTTATTTTATTATTACTCACGTGTGCTGAATTTTTCTATCATAATACTTATTGTCCATGCATGTGATTATTATGGCTGGAGGTTAGTGATTGGCTTTTAGCGATTAAAACCCTAACACCTTAGTTAGGGTTTACATTATTTCTTATTGGTTTTGCTTATGCGTCGGAGGTGTTTGTTGGTTAGGTTGGTTTGTTTTAAGGTTGCTTATTGTACGAGGGTTTGAGAGATGATAAACAAGGGGTTTCTTAATAGCAAGAATTCATCTGGTGCTAATAAGGATGCTGGTATGATTAATGTTGATATCAATGGTACAGGTTCATTATCCTCCATTAATAGGGGTGTTGGAGTTGGTGATGGTGTTGATACGAGTGGGAATGAGGTCGGTATGGTCTTGACCATCGTTTTGGAAGCGTGTAATACCTTTCAAGAAGCTATGCGCGGTGTTGAAGTTATGAATGTGGCGAATGCGGACAATGGTACTAATGTTGTTTCTAATACGCCCCAAAGTTCATAATCAACCCAACCCATCCCCAGAGTGTGAAGCCGGTTTCATATGTGGGTGCTATGTCAATTGATTCTACGAAGCGCAAGTCTAATTTTCGTAGGTTGGAATGTAGTAAAAAGTCTAATGGGGTGGATCTCTCCATTCCTATGAAAGTCGTTGAGGAGGTAAACTCCAAATTTGAGAATACCCTTTATGGTTATTTTCTTGGTAAACGTATTGCTTTTCCGGTTGTTGATTATTATGTTCGTAATACGTGGGCCAAGTATGGTATTCAAAAGGTTATGATGAATGCTAAGGGTTCTTTTCTTTAAGTTTTCCACCGTAAAGGTGTTGATGATGTTCTTGAAAACGGACCGTGGATGATTAGGAATGTGCCAATTATTCTTAAAACTTGGACATTGAATACTAATCTGCTTAAAGAGGATTTGACTAATATTCTGGTATGGGTTAAATTCCATGATGTGCCCTTGCTATATTTTTTTCGATGATGGTCTCACCTCCTAGCCACATTGATTGGTACCAAAAAAATGTTAGATTCTTACACTAGTCAAATGTGCTTGGAATCATGGGGTCAGCGCTTTTGCTAGGTGCTTGATTGAAGTTAAGGCGGAACAGCTCTTAGGGAGAGCATCACCGTTGAGATACCATTCCTTGATGGGACAGTTCCACTATTGAAAAGATTCGGGTTGAATACTGAATGGAAACCGCTTCTGTGATACGTGTAAGCTTTTTGGTCATACACGCTTGATTGTCCAAACTGCTCCACCTACTCACCTAAACGAAAGTGTTAATGATGGTTTTCAAACTGTCAATAACAAGAATAAGGGTAGGAATGGTGGTCAAAGTATTCCAGGAAAGGGAGGTTTTACTAAACCTGGTGTGGGTCCTAAATTTAGGTATCAACCCAAAGCCTCCCTCTGAACCCAATAAAGTGGATAATACTAAGAAGAAAGCCACTTGAGTGGCTAGTATGCAGTGGGACGAAGATTGTTACATCTAATCCTTTGCTGCACTTAATATGATCGAAACTTGATGAATGGCACTCCTATGATGTAGTGGATTCTAGTAGTACAATGGAAGCAAAGGAGGTTGGGTCTCATAAGACAAGAATGTATCACAAGATCCTTTGTGAGTGATTCAATAGAAGCTAACGAGGTTGGTCATACCCCTATTGTTGAGAAAATTGGGGAGTTTGAAAAACTTCTTATTGATGGGAAAGCTACTCTTGTGGATGATGATGGTAAACCTATTAAAAAGGTTGATTATCCAAGTAATAAAAAGGATTTTCCCCTACTTCTTCTACTAACAGGGTTAACCCATTCTCTAAGGTGGGAGAGATTGTTGACTCCGATAGTGATGAAGAGGAGGTTGTGAACACTTTCGATGAGTCAACGAACCTATTTGGTGGTGGTCATGATCGTGAAGATGATTATGATGACTATGCGGATCAGGTCTACGATCTTCCATGGAATTTGGATGCTTATTATGACACGTATGGTATCAAGCTCCAAGGACTTGGTAGGAAGTAATTTTATTTTCTTAGGATTCTAATGTTATTTTTTTAGTAGTGGTTTATTTTATGATATAGAGAATAGGAAGTATCTTGTTATGTAAGCTTTCCGCCTATGTAACGGGCTGAGATATGGGATTCACCCATATCCTTTGTACTTAATCGTTTTTTGGAGTAATATATTTACCGGGTCTTTGACCTTTTACCCAAAAAAACGATAACACAAGATGTTGGCTACAAAATACACTTTGTAATTTGGGCTCCAATTAAATGGATCACCATAATCATTACAAAGAAAACAGATATCAATCCTACCTGATTAGAATTGTCAACATGAAGATTAAGAAATAATTCAACAACAAGAATACCAAAAACAAAATCCGTTCAACTAAACCGTTAATTCCAATAAGTTGCAGGATATGAGTGAATTACAAATAAATCATAATAGGTAGAGTATAATCTCAATATCAAGTAGATGCGATAAACATAAGGCAAAAGACATATCGTAATCGTAGTAATTGTCTCTCAAACTCAAGAGATGTTAAGCAGGGGCGGAGCCATAAATTTTCAGTCGAGGGGCACACATTGATAAATTTTAGAAACTACACTATAAATTGATACTTTGGGAGGAGGGGGGGGGGGGGGGTTACGAAAAAAGCCAAATATTTTCGAAAGTTTACACAACAACTGTTTTCGCTAGGGGGGCACTTGCCCCTTGTGACCCCCCTTTATCTCCGCCCATGATGTTAAGTAAACACATCAGCTCATTTAACGTTGTTTAAAGTTTCGCAAATGTATCATATTTTTTTTTTGGTAAAGGGGAGTAATCCTGCACCCTGGTAAATATATTAACCAAAAAACGTTTAAGTACAATGGATATGAGTGAAATCCCATATCTCAGCCCGTTACATAGGCATAAAGCTTACATAACAAGATACTCCAATTTTCTAAACAAGAAAACAAACCACTACTCAAATGATAACATAGGACATAACGAAGGAAAATTACTTCCTAGGACCTTGAAGCTTGGTGCCATACATGGCATTAAAGGCATCCAAATTCCTAGGAAGATCATAAACCTGCTTCGCATAGTCATCGTAGTCATAGTCATCATACTCATCTTCAAACTCTTGGCCACCACCGAATAGATTAGCAGACTCATCAAATGGGTTAGCAACCACCTCATCTTCAGAATCAGAAACCACGATCTCTCCCACTTTAGAAAAAGGGTAAAAAGAAGATTGGCTTCGCCCGGGTTCGAACCGGAGACCTTCAGTGTGTTACACTGATGTGATAACCAACTACACCACGAAACCTTTTTAAAAAAAAAAGCCATTCAAACACTTTACATTTGTGTGTAAATATATGGTGACGTTCTAAAACCAATCATTTTCCATGTGTATCATATAGTAAGACATATTGTGATTAAATGTAGAAGTATACCTCAAAACCATCTTTTCTTTATAGATTTGAACATACACGTTGGAAATTTACACACGAGCTGCAAAAAAAATCAAAACATATTTTTGAGATTAAAATACTTTATACATTCATTACATTCGTAGTTTAATATACGTGCACAATGCACGTGAATCGCCAAACACAAGCGGACAATACGAAATCTCGAGTACACTTTTTTATATTATGAATACCCAAATTTAAATCACACAAATTAAAATGAAAATGCAAAATAACATGATTCCTATTTACCATTAGAATGAATCATCATAACAAAACCACCAATACTGATAGTCCGAATAAAACCCCCAATATGATTCGGGTATAAAAGAATTCAATCAAAATAAGGCATAATTTCATGTATATCCTTGTAAATTTTAAAAATTACATATATATCATTTTTACTAGTTTTTTATGCATAAAATACAATGCTTTTAATGCATTAAAATGATATATATGTAATTTTTGAATTTTGCAAGGATATATATGTAAATGCCCCTAAAAATAAATATAAGATGTTACAAATAAACATACCTGAAGCAAATTTGTGTAAACAACCTATAAAGAAAAAAATAGCAATTTAAAGAAATGGAAAATCATATAGATGGTAACTTGCATTTTTATTGTTTTTTATTGAATGAGGGTAGAAAGTCAACATCGAAGACTAAAAGGCTGCGACTATTCTATTGTGATATAGATGACGTGGATTAAGTGACATGGCTTAATTGACATGTCTAAGTGTCAGCTTGGCTTTAATGACGTGTATAAAAATTCAAAAAAAATTCTTTTATTATATATATAGATTTGTTAAATTTCAAAAATAATCAAAATTTACGGAAAAGTTTTAACATTTTACTTTAGAAAATTGGCTTAGGAAGAGATCTAGTGAGAAGAGAAATAAAATGAGAAGAGTAAGAAATATTTTGAACCACACATTTTAAATGAAAAAATAATTTTAATAGGAGATGCATATACTTTTGTAGGTGCATTTGAAATGTGCGGTTGTGGTTTTTTCTCATTCTTCTCATTTAAACTTTATTTCTCATTTGATCCTCACTCTATGATTAGATTCTTCCTAAAGCTTTGAACTTAGTTGTAAATTATACTGTATTTGACAATCATCAAATAATGTTCTTTTACCTTTAACCACTAAAGTTTTGTAAATCCCCCTTCCTCTCTCTTCCAGAACAAAGTTGTGTTGTTTTTCTGTTTAACTATACGTTTATTATTTCAGATATCAACGAGTGTGCGGATCCAGGAACCTACCCTTGTTATGGTGATTGCCTTAATACTCCAGGGAGTTACAACTGTACTTGTTTCCGAGGTACTACTGGCGATGCAAAAACACAAAATGGTTGTCAACGTTTTGCTGCTAAAGATGCAAGAGGGAAAATACTCATTATAGGTATGGTAGCTCTTTCATGCAAATATGAACATGTGTATGTCCATCTTTTCAACATGTATTTTTTTTAACTCAAATTAACCCATGTTTTCTTCACTTAAAACTAATCCTCACAATGATATTAACTTAGTCTTTTTCATATTACTTTCACATGCAGCGATTGTGATTGGCTTATTAGCAATATTATGTGGGATCACATGGATTTTTTTTGGAATAAGAAAGAGGCAGGTAACGAGGCTCAGGGAAAAGTTTTTTGAGCAAAACGGAGGGGTATTGCTGAAACAAAAGATCGATTCACAAGGGTCGCACAAGGAAATGACTTTGTTTAACACCACAGAACTTCGTAAAGCAACTAACAATTATTCTCAAGACAAAATTATTGGTCAAGGTGCCTATGGTGTTGTGTACAAAGGAAGTTTGTCCGATAAACGTGTAGTTGCAATAAAGAAGTCAAAAGTAGTTGATGGGAGCCAGGCAGAGCAGTTCATCAACGAAGTCTTGATCCTTACACAAGTCATCCATCGAAATGTGGTAAAACTTTTGGGCTGCTGCCACTACAAAAAAAAGTATTATTTGGCACTACATTCTCGTGCCCAAATTACAAAAGTTGTCGACCCAAACCAAAAAAGGCACGACATCTCGTGCCTTTTTGGTAGACCCTTTCCAGTTGACCCAAAAAATTTTGGCACGACACCTTCCTTTATATTTTGGCACGACAAAAGTGTGGGGCCCAAATGCAATTCAACCTGAAAATCATCTTTGGCACGACAAACTTTTGCAAAATGGTACGACAATGTCATACCATTTTTTTTAATCTTTTTAAAATAATGATAAAACGTTAATTTAAATACAGAAAGGCACAATTGTGTCGTGCCAAATTGAAATTACACTTGGCACTGGATACAAAACACGTGGCCTTGTGGTGTAGAATGGCACGACATGTGTTATGTATATTAGGGACGACAATGTCGTCCCTAATTTTTCTCGGTGGGCAAAAAAAATGCAGCAAATGCAAATTTTTCAGATTTTTTCCAGAATGTTTTCCGGAAAAAATCTACCAAAACAAATACAACCTGTAATCAATCACAATCCACAATACAAATTCGACAATATGATACAATACCAAATTACTAAACGGATCGAATAACATTCCACAATTCCACGATACCATTCAAGAAATACGATACAAAGTAAACTACTCTTAAACTATGCAAGGAGCAAATTTCCTAAATAACATGTCTCAAACTAACAAGTCACTAGCTTATAAATCTAACATGTCTCAAAGTTTTAAAGTTAACAAAAATCCACGATAGTATTCGACAAATACAATACTATTCCATAATATTAATAAGTCTAAAATTCAAAAACTAACTTCCCGCCTACTCCTCAAAGAACTCGCCGCCAGACTCGTCACCCGACTCGTCGCCCGTCTCATTATTATCCTCACTATTATCATCATTATTATTCAAATCATTATTATAAACATGATCATTTTGGCCCAACTGATGATTATTTTGTGAGTTGTACTCATTAATGTCTGGTGGCGGCATTGCATAGTTCGAACTAGAACCCGAGCATGTGATAGAGTTGGGAAAGGTGGGGCGATAACAACCGGAAAATGCATTATTGGGGTCTAAAATGGGAGCTTGGAAACCATAAGGGCTGGGAATGGGACGTTGGAAACCATAAGGGCCGGGAGGGGGAAAAGGGCCAGGAATGGGTACCGAGGGAAAGGGAGGGGAAAATGGGTTACCTTGTAAGTTGTAGTGGGTGAAAAACTGCTGAAGCTAAGATCCGATGTCCCAATCCTGGCTTTACGCGGCACCTTTCTGCCCTAACCGCAGCACTGTTCCCTAGCCGCCGCTGTAAGCTTTCTCGCCTCACCGACGGCCCGTTCTTTCGCGCAACCTTGGTTTCCCTCATCGCCATATGCCCATAGTAACGTAATCTTGAGCAACATGCCCACGCGTGAACTTGCGAGAGGTTGAGCCACCACCGTAACCTCCTGCCCACCGCCTCAGCCGCCGCTCGGCGCTTGTCACTGGAACTATACGCTGCAATATTTCCAAGCTACTCATGTACGGGATGACACCGGCTCTGACTTGCTCTTGAAGAGCCCTCATCTCATTCTGTGTAATTTCAAAAAAAAAAAAAAGTAAGTTAGGAAAAAAATAATAAATGAGAAGTAACTTAATATAATGACCCATGTTAAGAGAGAAACTACTTACGTAAGCCGTCTCGTTCTCTCTCGTCTTAAATGTACCATCTTTTTTTCAATGGCCCTTCCTCCAAGTTTCAATCAGATCTTCATTTTATTGTTATTGTTGACCCTCTATATATACAATATAAAATAAATTGATAACGAAGTAAATATAAACAATATAAAAACCTTTAAAAATCACAAAAATTATAACGAGTCTTACATGATGGTTGCGTCCTTGAACGAACGGCTGTCGACCTTGGTGAGTTAAAATCTTGTTTTTAGATCGATTTTCTGCATTTCTGGCCGATCTTGCCATCCGTTTCGGGTCTAACCACCAGTGAACCAACATCTCCCATTCCTCTTGGGTTCTGTTCAGCCAGGCTTTCGGGGGTAGCGGATATGCCCTTTCCGCCGCGAGCATCTCGTGGATATCAAATTATTTAGACTTGAGCCTGTGTTTATATTTTCGGTATAGCATCCTCTGCTGTAACCATATCCCAAGTCCTACTCTTTCCCCCACCGTATAAATATTATCTTCAACCTGGAATCTGTTATGATTATTCAACCAAGGCCGTTGAAATAGGAGTCTCAAAAAGTATACGATTTAAACAAACACACAATTTAAATATAACAAACATATCTAAACGGTCAATAACAATAAGAATAGAAATAAAATAAACAATAAATATAACTCAGTAGTGCCGACATTATATGCCTTTATAAGAATCAGAATTTCTTCCCAATCGCAATCAAGGGAAGTGGCCTCACTTGTTCCCTAATAATACTATTTAAGCTGCAAGGTGCATAAGTGCCTACATGAGAAGGTGCCTTGATCATCGGTATCAAAGCTTATAGGAAAAGGCTGTCTGTTATTCTCCCTAAAAGCCTTCCTTAATGCCCGATTTGCCGTCTCACCGATGATCATTGAACCTACAAATATAAGTTATTGAGTTGTGAAAATACATGTAAAAAAAATTCAGTTTTATCAATAAAAATTATATAAAAATAACAAATAAAATAATAAAAAAAAATCACAAGTTGTTACCTCAAGCAATAGCCCGCAAAGTAAATGAGGGCCGCCTTGGTGGATCACCGCCACAGATCCCCGCCGTGTGATCTAGGCCGCATAACACGCCATCCGTAAAAGTACAAGTAAAAGAACACATAATTTCGTGGACCAATTATTACTGATATACACATTCATATAAATATACACATTCATATAAACATATAGTAACAATTTCATTCAAATTACAATTTAAAAACAACAATTGTCATAATCAAATTACAATTAAAAAACAATTAATTGTCATAATGAGACTCATCACTAGATAAAACTTCTTCAACAACAATAGTGGGGTTCACTTCATCATCATGAGACACGTCAACATCATCATCATCAAGGACATGAGCAACGACGTTATCTTCATTAGTAACAAAATCAGCATCTTCTTCAGGAACAACATCCGTGAGGCGCCCACTCTGCTGATTCATCATTTACACTAAAATTCGCATACTCAA
Organism: Chrysanthemum makinoi; assembly: GCA_910596185.1. Lineage (NCBI taxonomy): Eukaryota > Viridiplantae > Streptophyta > Magnoliopsida > Asterales > Asteraceae > Chrysanthemum > Chrysanthemum makinoi. The sequence continues at coordinate 51,933,784 of OU343225.1, forward strand.
AATCAGTCAAACCAACAGACAATGCAACATCGATGAACTGGCGCCATGTATAACATCCTCGATAAGAATCTACCACATCCCCATGCCGATCTTCCGATGATGAACATCTTCACAACCTTCCAATGAGGTGGTTCTAGCAGGTCTTCAAGGTAGAAGACTTGTGTTGCTGGTGTCGCAAGAATGTATTGTTGATTTCTATAGGCATCCCGCTCACCAAAAAAATATGATGTATGCCATGTTCAATGTATGAACGCTCCTGAGCGTGGCGTAGGGTTAGTAGGGTTACGGGTGTCGAACCATATACATTGGAACAACATAACCTTACGGTTGCCCATATAAGTGAGCTCTAGAATTTCTTCCAGTTGACCATAATACATAGCTCCATCAGGCCCGGGTGTTGAAACTCCACTGCTTTGAGTGATATGAAGTTTATCGTGCTGATGCACCAAGAGCTTCACACCGTTCACTATGCATGCAGGGTATGTACTTGCACTAGATGAAGGTCCACATGCCAAAGAGAGTAACTCGGGACTACAACTTGGATCTTTTGCCACGCTCTTTTCACGAATCTACGAAAGAGATACAAACAGATTTAGATGAGCAATAACTATGGACTGCAAGGTAATATATCTAATGCGTTTACCTTGTGATTGAAACTGGGAGGAAAACTTGTTTCCATGGCATCGTTAGGAAATTCACTGCACAAAGGTAATGAATAAGTCATCGTAAACAAATAACTTAAGAAAAAAAAAGGGTTCTTCAAAATATAAAAAAGAAGAAACATACTCTTTGTACGCCAGATGTTCAAGGTCTATTTCTGTGATGTTGTTAAGTATAAACCATACAACCGCTGCATAACATCTGTATTTAACCGAGTCGGGCGTTCTCTACCCACCGGTTTGCCTACGGACCGGAACACCTAGAATTTATTTGGTTGTTCAGGCAAACCGTCATCATTTTTGTCAAGGCGATTAAATCTCGTCTCGAAATCCTTAAGATAACGCGAACTGAAAGTTAATGCTTCTTCTGTAACATAACCCTCTGCTATAGAACCTTTGGGCTTGGCTTTATTTTGGACATAATTTTTAGTTTTTCATGTATCTTTCAAATGGATACATCCACCAGAGTAAACAGGCCACCTAGAATAGCCTCTTCGGGTAAATGTATAACCAAATGAATCATTATGTCAAAAAACCGTGATGAAATATTTGCTCTAAATTAATCATAACCTCGATCATTTGCTTTTTAGCTTTCTCCATGTCCTGCAGCATCAAATTTCGAGCACAAATCTGCTTAAAGAATAAGCAGAGCTCGATTAATATGGTTGAAATGTCTTTAGGTAAGTATCGCTGAACTCCATAAGGAAGTAACGGCTGCATCATTATATGACAGTCATGAGATTTTAGGCCCGTTATGTTGTTATCATCACGTCACTTTTTCTTGAAGTTGGATCCAAACTCATCGTAGTCTAACTCCTTTGATGAATTTACAAAAAGTTTTATGTTTTCCGGTGTGAAAGAGTACGTTGGATGAGGCTTATCGAACTTCCCGTTTTCTTTATCAACGAGCCACAACTCCGTTCAAACTCCCAAAGTTTTCAAGTCTTGCCTTGCCTTTAGCGTGTCTTTGGATTTGTCGTTCATTAACAAGGTATTCAAAGACACTCTCAAGCACGCTTCTTTTCGATGTGCATGACATCAAGATTGTGTTTTAGTAGAAGAATGGGCCAATACTCCAGTTAAGTAGAAGATATAACGCTTACTCCAATTCAATTCGATTTCTCGATTAGGTTTAGGGTTATTTTTAAAGTATTTGGATGCTTCCCGAGACACGCTTTAAAGACTTTACTAATTTGAATCATGATTTCGTCATGGGTAAAGCTTCTAGGAGGATGGTTCTTTTCAGGTTTACCATAGAATTCCTTATGTTTATTCCTCGATGGATGCCTTATGCAAGAATCTTCTATACCCAACATAAGCGATTTTATGCTTCACGAAGCGATGGAGTGTCCCGACATATGTGGGGCATGCATAGTCGCCATGTCCAATCCACCTGCACAAACTACTTCGAAATGGAAAGTCATTGATAGTCCATAAAACAAATTGCTTTCATTTTGAAATGAGTACCGTGAAAGCGTCTAAAGTCCAATCTCCTATCCATAACTCTTTGAGTTCTTTGATCAAAGGCTGCAAGAAAACATCAATGTCCTTTGCACCGTGATTTAGGGCCAGGAATTAACATCATCAACATTAAAGAAGTCTCTTTCATACACATCCAAGGGGGTGTGTTTTATGTTGTCAATATCACCGGCCACATGCTGTAACCTTGACTCATGTTGCCAAACGGATTGAAACCATCGAACCAACCCTAATCGGACATTTCTAGGGTCACGAAAACTCGTGTTTCCATGCTTGACCATCACACGGGTGATTCATCTTACCGCTTTCCTTAGGACTGCCCAAGAGCATGCCAAGTCATCCACTTTATGCATGTCTTTTGTGTTGAACATACGTTGTAGTCTAGGTTTTAATGGAAAGTAACGCAACACCTTGTTGGCAACTTTCTTCCCCTTTGTCTTTTGGTTTTTCCATCTACTCTCGTTGCAGATTGGACAATTATTGAGACTTTTTTTCATCCGATCCCCAAAATAAAAAACAATCATTTATACAAGCATGGATCGATTCGTATCCTAACCCGATATCTTTGTATGTCTTCTTGATTTCATAGTATGACGGTGGGAAATTGAATCCTTTACTATGGGGACATGCCTTTTGCAAAAGAGCTAGAATCTTGTTAAACCCGACATCAGATATTTTATGTAAGACCTTGATGTGCGAAAGCTCTGACGTAAAGCCCAATGTAGTCATATCACAACCTGGGTACAACTTTTGGGTGGACCTAGCAAGTAACTCTTCGTACTTGTTAGTAATGCTAGGATCACTGGTTTGAGCTAGTTGATGACCTGTTGTTTGATCTGGTTGAGAAACTGTTGTTTGAGATGGTGGAGTTGAGACATTATCAGCAGAAATATCTTGGAAGAATGCATCCATATCCATGTGTTCAGGTGAAGGTGGTTGTGGTGTGTTGTGTACTACGGGTGGAGGAAGTGGTTCACCGTGATGGGGTTTACCAATGGCTCACAATGCGCGATGAATGCAAAAAGACCATTTAAAAATTATGGGGAATTACGGTTGGATACAGTGGTCCAACTCTTATCAATTGTCATGACTGCATTGTAAAAAAACATATTCAAAAAAATGAATTTATGTATATGCATACATATTCAAACATGAAAAGGTGTAATTATGAGCTATTCTGTTTACCTAGTGCAACTATGGAAGGCAATCCTAATCCCACTCTTTGAATGTGTCGTCTCAGATATGATGACGTACGCTCCGATCAGGTCGAAGGACCCCCCTTCGGCCTTTGTCGAATTTGCATTACGAAGACCTAAGTCTTTCTTCATAAGTCATTGGTGGCGTAAAACCATTCATCATTGATATGGTTACCAGTTGGGAATTCGCTAGCCGAAGGCCTATGCCCTTCGGTGTCTTCTCTTGAAGGTGCCAAGACAAAGGAGAACACAGTATTTCACATACTCCATATTATTTACAACACATATCACATACTTACTCTCACGCCGGAGGTGGTTCGCAGGGCCCAACCCTCCAAGAATCACTTAACGAAGTGTCTACTATTTCTTATTGCAGATTGGCTACAAGTTTCGCAAGCATATCACCCTCATACCTTTCGATCACCATCGAAGGCCTGGTCGTACAAATTATTGTACAATCAGTGGCGCCATCCGTGGGACCCGCTACTATTGGTCTCGTTATTCCAAACTTACACCCAATCATCGCCACTAGTTTTACGACATGAATCAAGGAAGAGAAGATACACCCTCCGAAGCTCGACCTTGACACCAATCCCACCAATGATCCTAACAACCTTCCCAATATAAACGCATCCACCTTTACCACACGATCTCACCCTGAAATAACTCCCAACAACCATGCTTCAACTCTGGCTAACCCCGAACAGTAATCGTCCCAGCTTTGTCAAGCTAAGATCGGGCATTAGAATCTTTACTTGAGGGCTCGAAGGAGGCAAGCTCGAATGTGGAGATGCAAAGGGAGTTAGAATACCTGCGCGATGAGTATGACGAAGAGTTGGAAATGGAGGCTAGGCCCTTGGCTCCTAGGGCTACACGCTCAGTGCTAAGGATAGGGTCTCCGAGCAGTCGAAGGCCGAGTGGAAGGTCGGTTGGTTTTGAAGATGTTTCGGAGAGGGCTCCTACGTGAAGGGAAGGAACAATGGAAGGCTCCAATGGAAAGAGTCACCGAAGGGAAACTACGAAGGTTAACTTGCAACCACTTTTGGCAGCTCATTTGGGAAGAACTGAGGCAGGGGTTCTATTGCAGCCTTCTCACGCATCCGACGTAAAAGGCAATCCATCTCAAATGAATGGGGGAGGAAATCTTCCTCCTTATGGTATGTACCCTCCTTTTCAGGCTCAATCTTACCCTCAAGGGGTCTATCCCCTACCTAATGGGCAGGCTAGCAACCCCAGTTTTACTCAACCACACGGAAGCATGCCCTACGGGCAACCTATGGTATATCCTTCCTACCCCGCCTAAGTCACCCACCTTATATTCCTATTGCTTACCCTCAATATGTTAACCAAAACCCTGTTGGAATACCTCCAAATCATAACCATACAATGCTGCCCCTACCTACATGCCACCTTATAACTGCCTTTATACGGAGCCCATGGGTTCCACAACACCCTTCGTAAGATGGATAGAAGACTACCCTTTGCCTGATGGGTTGAAAATGCCCGCAGATATTGGTACTTATGATGGGAAGGGGGACCCGGATAACTTTTACACCTGCTCAAGCGGGCTATCGAATGCGAAGTGGGTCATGCCCGTTGCTTGCCACATGTTTACATATACCCTACGAGACTCTGCTTGTATATGGTAGACCGGGCAAAAACAAGGTAGCATTGTGAACTTGGATGATCTCAAGGCCAAGTTCAGATCACATTTTCGCAGGAATAAGTTCACAAGAACGCACCTAACAGCACAACATCAAGCGTAAGGAAAATGAGAGCACCGGGCTTTCTTCACCGGATACACCGATGACACCTTACAGATATCGGTATGCACGAAGACCAACGCATCTCGTGTTTCGTGCATGGCCTACTGAATGAAGTTTGGTGGAATTCCTCTCCACCGACCTTCCCGCAACCTACAAGGGCTTAGTGGAGAAGGCTTACACATGGATCGAAGCAAAAGAAGTGTCTACCAACGGGGCTCCGGTCGAAACTAAAGAAAGTCACAGTAAGGTCCCGAAGCATCCTTCGTGGGAAGGGTCAAAGAACAGATACAAAGGCAGGGACAGGTTTACGCCCTACCACAAAAACATCAACCATGGGCTCTTGGCTAATATGTCTAAATCACTAAGGGAGATACTCGCTACAGAAAAGGCTGCGAAGGCCTTTGATCCACCTCCTTGTTTGGAAAGCAGAGGAAGGACCAGGGACACCACCAAATACTGCTACTTCCATGACGACTATAGGCACGACACCAATAATTGCAGAGAGCTCAAGAAACAGATAGAAGAGGCCGTGAAGTCTGGCCAATTGGGACATTTGGTGAAGGGTATAAAGAAAGGTAAAGAAAAGGTCTCCGTCACACAGTTGGGGAAAGACACGACACCCACCGAAGCACCCATCCTCATGGTGTACAAGGATGATTCTGGTTTAAAAAGGAAAGAAGCGGAGAAAGCATTATGTGGAGTAGGAGATGTCACCTTTCCTTCGATCACAGGCAAAGTTCTCTCAAATGACCCCGTGGTCATCAAGGTCTTGATCTCCAACAGAGAAGTAAACAGTCGATAAAATCGTTGTAAGCTCTTAGACGAGGTCTAATATTATATCTAGGAACACATAATAACGAAAGCGGAATATTCAATAAGAATTAACGTTATAATGAACAAGGTTTTTCATTATCATAAACTAACTAAACAATAATAAAGATCAAAGACTTGATCTTTAACACTAACTAACTAAACCACTAAACCCTAGGCGTTTTCCCAATCCCTACGCCTAGGTTCCCACACACACACACCTTTAGACGTCTACATCTTGTACGTCCGTACTAAAACTAATGACCCTATGTCTCTTTATATACTAGAGACATCTAGGGTTTACAAGAGGAATCATAATATAATTAGGAAATAATACAATTAGGAAACTAAATATTCTTTTAAGCATATCTTCTAGAATCTTCCAAATCCTCTATCTTTTTGTAGTTTCCCTTCTTGTCACTTTTAATCCTTCATGTTTCATTCTTCTTGTTTTGTATTATCAAATCTATAATAGACCCAACAATCTTCCCCTATTTGATGATGACAAAACAAATACGATTCTTGTACGAACTTCCCTAGACGAAGTAGCAGAAGTTGAGATAATTAAATCCCACCATGAATGAAACAATCTTCCTCTTGACTTAAACATGTCACTCAAACATCTCTTCCCCTTTTTGTTAGAAAAGTTCAAGAAGAATTGGATGCTAAAGATAGAGAAGAACAGCAAGCTCAAGAAGCTAAAGATAGAGAAACAACTCGAAAAGTTCAAGAAGAATTAGATGCTGAAATTGCTGAACCTTTACAATCTCCTAGACCTGTTAGATATATGCCAAGAAGACCAAATTTAGCTAAGGATAGGAATGCTATGATGGCTTATTTGAAAGGTCGAGGATATAAGGGTTTACAAAAGTTAAACTATGTTGATATGAAAAGACTCTATGATGATGAAACTGAAGCTTATAAGAAGAGTGTTGCTGATATTAAAGACTTCAGAGAAGAAGCTTATTGACTGCTCGAAAGGAAGAAGAGCTTAAAGAGAAAAATAAAACTGAAGTAATGATGTTCAGCTTTTAAAGAAAGAAAAGGTTGAATTAAGATCTGAGACTAGTGATGAATTGAAGAATTATCTCAGAGTGGTAGATGTTGATTATACCAAGGAAGATGATGATATGAAGATGAACAGATCAAAGATCAGTGTTTTCAAAGTTGAGAAATCTAAGAATGGAGATTACATGGTTTTTCATAAGGAAGATGAAAGTTTTAAAGTTTTCAAAAGGATATGGGATTTGCTGCATGTTATTGATAGAGTAGACCTATTCTACTTATATCATGTTGTGAAGGCTTATTTTGAAGATCATCCATTTGAAGGGATTGGATTGGTTTTACATGGTGATCTCATAACTATGTGGGAAACTGAAGAGGAAAGCATTGATGATATCTGGAAGAATCAAGAAAACTGGGAAATAGTTTGCTGGAGATTCTTTGAAGAATCTGGAGTTCATGTTTTGGAGCTAGAGAATGGAACAATGATACACATGTTTGCAGAAAGAAGATACCCTCTTACAGTTGAGCTCATGAGAAGAATGCTAGAGCATGGATTGGAAGTAGAAGAGGCTAATGAAACTGCTTGCATGGTTATCAATCTGTTTATAAACCGACTACCATTGCTGAGAATGATCAATAACTGGTATAAATTTTATTTGAATAAATACTTTTTGATATATCAGTACTTTTATTCAAAGTATCACTGACGATGACTTTCATCAAAGTATCGTTTACTGAACTAAATCAGTTTAAATGAATTTTTAGAAGAAACCTTTTGCTAAGTAATAAATATTTTGAAATAAAGGTTGAATAAATGGTTTTTGTGATGATAACATCAATAGGTTATCAATCCACCATGGTTACAAAAGGATTGACTAATCCATGAGCAAACGGCTCGGGTAAAGATATATCAAACCGTTTTAGTTGACAACTGGCTAATAAGTTGGATGGTAATCAACTCACCATATCAGTAATGTGAAGAGTTGGCTAGCCCACAAGAAAATGGCTTGTGGTAAAGGCGGTGGAAAAACCATTATTGGTAATTAGTTCACCATTAGATAGAAGAACTAACTAGTCCGTAAGGGTACGCTTTTGGTAAAGACAACTCAAATCTGTTGATAGCTGATGGTTTGCTAAAAATCATATGGTTATCAATATACCATGGTCTTACACACCAAAACATTTGGCTATTCCAAAGATAATGGCTTTGGTAAAGAGATCTAAATCCATTAAATTTTCAATGATTCACCTCTCACAGGAGTTAACACACCTGGAAGTGATGAGAATAGTATGCAACTTAAACTGAATTAATGTACAAATTGTCATATGTTACTGTGTTGCTGAAAAGATGGAGTTTGTTGGATGCTGCTGTAAAGAAAACAATTCTATGAGATACTTTGACAAGAACAGATGCTACAATGAAACAATCTTCCTCTTGACTTAAACATGTCACTCAAACATCTCTTCCCCCTTTTGTTGTCAACAAATAGAGAACATATGCAAACTTGATCTTGACCACCACAAACCAATATCATACTTCCAATCTAAGACTTCTAATGTTTAAAATCGCCCACCATTACGCATCATAAGAAAAATGGATCCAAAACAATAGAAAACTTCAACTAGCAGTAGTAATAATGATCAACAATAGTAAAAATCAAACACTTCCCCTTGAGTGATGCATGTAGATGGTTAAACTTTTAACAATAAGCTTCCCCTAAAAACCATATGTTAACCATCTTCTTGATTCTTCAAAATCTGTAAGCTCCTTGTAATGATCACTTTGTGAAGAAAAGCAAATATAACGAACTTGATGAAAAAGTAAAATTTCCCAAACTTGTGTCTTAAATCTTTTACAATCCACGGAACTCCATACTTATACGAACCAACAATATAAGTAGACCACAATCCCTTGAAAAGAATCCTCAACTAGTATGAGACACTGAGCACTAGAATGTAACTCCTTCAAGTGATAGACAATGTGTGCATAGAGCATCATAAGAAAAATCACACATTGCTAGATTCAACAAGCTAGATGATAAGAACACAAACCAAGCAATTCCACTTCACCTTCAAATAAGTGATAAACAATCCTCTTCGTAATCAATTCTTCAGTAAATCAAATACGAGCCTTTTAAATCCTTTTAAGAACATAAATTTCTTCCTGTGTGTGTGAACAATAACCTCTATGTGTGTGTCATTCAAAAATCATAACCATATGCTCGACTTCCCCTTAAATCAAAAATCTTCTCATAATAAAGCATGAACAGTACGTTGGGAAGGAGCAGTACTTTCATCAAAATCTGCAGTACTTTGAAATAAACTGCAGATTTCATAAAACACCAAGCAGTACTTTGCATTGAACAAAGACCTTCGAGCAAGCAAGATACTTTGTGTAAAAAAGACTTTCTAAACCTCCGAAGCAGACTTTGATATCTTGAGGCCAAATAAATTTCGGTGACAAGACTTTGCATAAATTCAAGCAAGATAACATGTGAGAGCAGACTTTGAAAAAATATACCATCAATAACTCTCATCTTTTATCCCATGTGCAAGTAATATCATTAATCTTCACACATTAAAAGCATCCCACTTGAACCAATCAACGACAAAAGATTCTTTAAAAGCAATCATCAAGACTTTCGAATAAAACTTGCAGAAGATCGTTAAAAATCCTCGAAAGCGATTACTTTAAAATATTATCAGTACTTTCATCAGTATAGCAATCGATCAGTCCAAAGTCAACAGCCCCACGTAAAAATAACACAATCGAATCTCTTAAATAAGTAGGACTGTTTGTTTCATCAATGTCTCGTTGAGATGGACCCACATTATGTCAGAATACCAATACCTTCGTCTGATCATCCATTTAAAAAAAATATCTTTCACTGTTCGATTGACATCAAGTAACAAACCAACACATTTATTCCCACGTGATTGATCATCCATCCTATTATCTCAAGCAACCAAGCAAAATCCAAAGGTCACGATCACATAGTCACGTGATCAATACTTCACGTATATTAAATCACAACAGCAGATAGTAGCCCATGTGGATCCCATAAACTATATCATAATAAACCATCACGTGATCTTGTAAGCACCAACCAATCAAAAAGGCAAAGCCTAGCGTATCCTCCATGCACCTCTTCACATAGAATCAAATCCCTTAGATGCCAACCAATCAAAACGTTAGTCTATTGTAGCTTCCATGTACCGTGCCATACTTGATCCAAACCATTGAATATTAAATATCACGTGACCAGCTATAAGCAATCCCATGTGATCGAAGCCATATGAAACATCACACAAAACTCGTGGAAAAAATATTCGCACCTAAAAAAAAATTTAAAATCTGCTTGCGTCTTCGACAATACAAACCTTGTGATTCCTAGATATCACGAGCCCCAGGCTCTGATACCACTTGATAAAATCGTTGTAAGCTCTTAGACGAGGTCTAATATTATATCTAGGAACACATAATAACGAAAGCGGAATATTCAATAAGAATTAACGTTATAATGAACAAGGTTTTTCATTATCATAAACTAACTAAACAATAATAAAGATCAAAGACTTGATCTTTAACACTAACTAACTAAACCACTAAACCCTAGGCGTTTTCCCAATCCCTACGCCTAGGTTCCCACACACACACACCTTTAGACGTCTACATCTTGTACGTCCGTACTAAAACTAATGACCCTATGTCTCTTTATATACTAGAGACATCTAGGGTTTACAAGAGGAATCATAATATAATTAGGAAACAATACAATTAGGAAACTAAATATTCTTTTAAGCATATCTTCTAGAATCTTCCAAATCCTCTATCTTTTTGTAGTTTCCCTTCTTGTCACTTTTAATCCTTCATGTTTCATTCTTCTTGTTTTGTATTATCAAATCTATAATAGACCCAACAAGGGCCTACCTAGACTGTGGTAGCTCTTGCGAAGTGATCTACGAACATTGCTTTCTAAAGCTCAAGCCTTCGATAAGGTCGAAGAGAGTAGATTCGAAGGTACCTTTGGTAGGGTTCCCAGGAGAACACTCATGGCCCTTGGGAGAAGTCCCCCTAGAGGTTACGATTGGAGAAGGAAGGCTAAAAAGAACAGAAACTCTGGTTTTCGCGATCGTAAGGTCTGAATCTCCCTATAACCTGTTGATAGAAAGAACAACAATGCAGAAAATGGGCATCATTGTCTCCACTATACATGCCGCAATCAAATTCCAAACACCTTTCGGTATTGGAACGGTTTTCTCCAGCTACAACGTGAAGAAGCCTACGGAAGTAGGCAAAAGGGTCAAACAGGTCTCTAAGAGCCTCAAAGATGTTCTCCACCGACCGATGTCAAGAACGCATTGTAGTAAACGATCGGAAAGCAGCTCCCTACCTCTTTTAAAGCCGAATTGGAAAAGATACTACGGTCCAATGCAGATGACCTACTCTGACATGACGGGGGTCCCAAGAACTCTCACCATAGACGGAAAGCCCTTCGGATCAACACAAGCTTAATGAGTTCAAACATATTGAACCGATCAAGCAAAAGCGTCGAAGCCTGGCTCCTGAAAGAAATGCCGCAGCATGCAAAGAAGTGGATGAGCTCATAGCAGCAGGCATACTCAGGGAGGTGAAGTATCAAACTTGGGTAGCTAATCCGGTGATGGTCAAGAAGCATGACGGAGGGTGGCGGATGTGTGTGTCTTCACAGATATCAACAAAGCCTGCCGGAAGGACTGCTATCCTCTGCCAGAAATCGATTGGAAAGTAGGATCCTTGTCAGGGTTTCGGCTGAAATTTTTCCGACGCTTATAAGGGTTACCATCAGATACAAATGGCGGAAAAGGACGAAGAAAAGACAGCCATTTTTACAGGAAAAGGCGGTTATTGTTACAAAAAGATGCCTTTTGGTTTGAAAAATGCAGGTGCTACCTACCAACGTTTGGTGGACAAAGCCTTCCACAAGCAGATATGTAGGAATCTAGAGGCGTACATAGACGATATGGTTATCAATAGTAGAACGGAGGAGGATATGCTCTCCGACATCAAGGAAACCTTCGACCAGCTTCGCGCCATCAACATGAAGTTAAATCCCAAGAAATATTCCTTCGGTGTGGAAGAAGGACAATTTTTGGGACATCTGATCACCAAGAAAGGTATTAAGGCCAATACTTAGAAGGTTAAGGCCATCACAGATTTGCAGCCTCCTAAGTCCCTAAAGGAAGTGCAACGTCTGAACGGAAAGCTAGCAGCCCTCAGAAGGTTCTTATCGCAGCCTCCTTCGAAAGTATCAGCGCTGTGTTATTGGCATAAAGGGAGAAGAAGCAAATCCCTATCTACTTCGTTAGCAGGGTTCTACAGGGAGCTAAGCTAAATTATCCAAAATTAGAGAAGCTAATCTTGGCTTTGGTCCATGCTGTGAGGCGCCTTCGACGGTACTTCCAAGCTCACCCCATAATTGTACTCACTGACAAGCCTATTAAGCATATAATTTTGATGCCGGAGAAGTCTGGAAGGATAGCTAAGTGGGCTATCGAGTTACGAGAACATGAAATTGAATACAAAGGTAGAAACTCGGTCAAAGGGGAAATATTGGCAGACTTCTTAGCAGAAACACCCTCCGAACCAAAGCAGGACACAAAAGTTGCTGAAAAGAAGCCTGATAAGGCGGTCGAAGGGTGGAAAATTTATATCGACGAGCCTCCACCACGGTTCTCGCAGTCTAATGCTTGTTGATCCCAAAGCGAAGGAGTACACTTATGCACTCCGCTTTGAATTCGATGCTACTAACAATGAAGCAGAGTACGAAGCCTTGCTAGTAGGTCTCCGACTGGCTAAGGATATGGAGGTAGAAGACTTGGCTATTTTCGTTGACTCACAACTGGTGGCTAATCAGATAAAAGGCTCCTACGAAGCAAGACAACCTGTGATGAAGCAATACCTGGATAAGGCCAAGGAAATGCTCGAAGGGTTTACAACCTACAATATAGAGCATGTTCGGAGAAGTCAAAACAAGAAAGCGGATGCACTTAGAAAACTGGCATCAATGGCATTTTCTCATTTAACCACGGAGGTTCTGGTCGAAGTGTTGGCAGATAGGTCCATCGTCCGAAAGGAGGTGTCTGACGTAATACTGGAAGAAGAATCAAATTGGATGACTCCAATTAGAGAATATCTAATAAGTGGTATATTGCCGGAGGATCATAAATTAGCTCGAAAGGTCCGCATCAAAGCACCACATTACAGAATCATGGGGAATTATCTATACCGAAGATCATTTTTGTCCCCATGGCTTCGTTGTGTAGGACCTAGGCAAGCCGCCAACATCATTCAAGAAGTGCACGAAGGATCCTGCGGGCTTCTCGCAGGACCCCGTTCCGTTGTTTCGAAAATCATGAGGATCGGATATTATTGGCCTTCGATGCAGTGGACGCCAAATCATTCGAAGTGTGAAGCCTGTCAATTTCACTCAAGGGTTCCAAGGCTACCAAAACAAGATATGACCTCTGTGCGTCGCATGGACCTTCAGCCAATGGGTGATAGACATCGTAGGTCCTCTACCAATTGCTTCAGGAGGAGTAAATTTCTTGGTCGTAGCCATCGACTACTTCACGAAATGGGTGGAAGCGAAGGCTTTGGCATCAATCACAGGAAGGCACATGGAAAAGTTTGTATGGGAACACATTATCTGCCGGTTCGGAGTACCCTACATCATCATCTCAGATAATGGGAAGCAGTTTGCCGAAGGGGTATTCCCAGTGTTTTGCAGAGGCCTGAGCATAAAACAATCTTTCACTTCCGTCTACCATCGTCAAGGTAACGGACAAGTGGAAGTTACTAACAGGGACATCATCCAAGGCATAGAATGAAGGCTGGGATACAGTCACCACGATTGGGTAGATGAACTACCTCAAGTACTTGGGCTCACAGAACGCACACAAAGTCAAGCCATGGGGAAACGCCTTTTCGCTTGACATATGGCACGGAAGCTGTCATCCCTTCGGAAGTAAGTGTCGAAACAGAAAGGGTCATGAACTTCGAAGAAGCAGACAACAAAGAAAGACTCTGTAGCAACCTAGACCTACTCGAAGAACGAAGGGAAATAGCCTCAATTAGGGAGGCTATCCATAAGCAAAAGATTGAAAAGTACTACAACAGTCGGGTTCGGCCTTCGACCTTCAAGCCAGGAGAATACGTCCTCCGACTCAACAACGAAAGTAAATCTGAGTACCAGCGTAAACTAGGACCTACATGTGAAGGGCCCTATGTTATTAAGGAAGCATATGGCAACGGAGCCTACAAGCTGGAAACCTTGGATGGAGACGCTATTGATAGAACTTGGAATGGCACTACCCTTCGTAAGTTCTACGTATGAAACTTACAATGTCCAAGGACATTTTTTATTTTTCTTTCAATCAATGTATTTGCATTCTTCTCACTCGGGGAAAGAAGCATTAATGGTAGGCGTCTAGTATTCATTTTTTAAAATGATGTAATCCTCCCTACCCACTTAATGATATAAAGCATTTCCCTCAAATCTCTTGTTTCGTTCAATACAACAAAGATTTGTCCACCAAGTCGCTTTATAAGTTTCAATGTCGAAGGGATGTACAAAGACTAACAATATGTCTTGCTCATATGCATAACATCCATCTCAACTTCACATTAACTTTGCTATATGGCCTTAAGGTATTTTAAGCCTTTCGCTGCCCAAAGGATTAAGATGGAGTGGGTCGCAACCCTCTGTCAGCAGTCAAATTATACGATTGCTAATATTCTTGGTGAAGTAATTACACACAATGAGGCTATGCGTCTACCATACGCCTTAGGTTGTAAAAAAAATTTACGCAAGTAAAATGAAAAGAGAAGAATCACACATGGCAAAATGCAAGCCCTAGTGGCTTTAATGTAGATTAATGACTAGTTTAACTAGTCTAAAAAGGCCGTAGCCTTAACGATCCAACCAAGAAAAACATTTTCTTAGGCTCCAAGTAATACTAAACCAATTCCTTCTGATGGAATATGTTCAAAATACTCTTGTACTAGTTGATATAGATGAAACAGGTCTTCTCTATTTATCAAGTGCAGTATGTCCCACAATGAGTTAAATACTCTAAAGCTTTCATCTTCTCTATGGAACATAAGATAATTTCCATCTTTTGCATTTACAACTTCGAATGTGACAATCTTTGTCTTCTTTACTACAACATCTTTTGATTTTGGAATCTCAAAGTCGACAACTCTTATGTAATTCCTTAGTTCATCAACTGTATCTGATCTCAGCTAAATCTTCTTTGACTTTTCTTCAGTTTCAGTTGTTATTTTTCTCTTCAAGCTTCTTTTCTAAAAATCCTCCATGTGCTTATCATCCTTGAATGAAACAATACTTTCAACTTGCTTCTGATAAGCTTTTCTAACATTTTGATACAAATCTTTCATCTCAATATAATTCAGCTTTTGTAATCCAGTATACCCTTGACCTTTTAGATATGCCATCATATCATTTCTTTCTTTAGCCTTACTTATTGGTCTTCTAGGTAAAACTGGTTTTTCTGAGATAGCAGCTTCAACATTCAATTCATCTTGCAATTTCCTAGCTGCTTCTTTATTCTTAGCTTCTTCAATATCAGCTTCAGCATCCAATTCAGCTTGTACCT
Organism: Chrysanthemum makinoi; assembly: GCA_910596185.1. Taxonomy (NCBI): domain Eukaryota; kingdom Viridiplantae; phylum Streptophyta; class Magnoliopsida; order Asterales; family Asteraceae; genus Chrysanthemum; species Chrysanthemum makinoi. The sequence continues at coordinate 51,949,357 of OU343225.1, forward strand.
TTTTAGCAACTTCCTCATTCTTAGTCACTTGAATTGCTCTAATTTCTGCCAAAGTCAGCTTTTTCTTCTTCCTTGTTTCCACCAGCTTACCTTTGCCTTTATCTTTTGGATCTATAACTGGTTGAGAAACTTGTTGTTGTTCTTCAGTAACACCAGAAATGCTAACACCTCTTGGTCTTGATAAATTGTGCAATATTTCAACAACAGGTGTATCAACCTCCTCTTCGTGTAGAATAGTAGAGGGACCAGCTTCTTCATCAAAGTTTAAAATTCTTGGTGTTATTTGTTCTTGTCTTTGAATACTTTGAAAATTAGTACTTTGATCTGCAGTATGTTCAGGCTCAGTACTTTGAATATTTAACTCTGCTTCAGTACTTTGAGGTTCATTCTCCTTTTCTTCATATAGTGCAACATCTTCTTTCAAATTATTTTCTTCTAAATTCCTCCCCAATTGGACAGAAGATTGCTGAGGAACCTTTTTGCCTGTAGAAGTCTTCTTAAAATTCCTTCGCTTCTTCTTTTCAGCTTTGACCCGTAACCTGTGATGTTTAACCAAGGGCCAAACATACTTCTTAAACTTTCTAAACTTGATCTTCAATAAGGCTATCTGAGCAGCTTAAGTCTCAGTGGTTTTCTTTAATCTGACTAACTCCCTTGTCAGAACATAATTATCCATCACTTCTCCTTCAGGGGGTATATCAGCTGCATTCCCTCCAGAGGATGATGAAGGAATAGGAATATCTTGTTCTGGTGACACAATAGGTGGAGTAGTATGGTGTGATGAGGTCGGAGAAACTGCAGAACCTTCATTAACATCAGTACCTTATGAAGCAGTACCTTGTGATGCAGTTCCTTGAGATGCAGCACTTGGAGAAGCAGTACCTTGTGTTGAAGCAGTACCTTCTATGTCATCACTCTCTGCAGCCTCATCTCGGATTGCTTGAACAACCTCCATCATTGAAGTGGTTAATGGAGTGGTCCTTCCAGTAAACAAATCACTTTTCCTAGCCATAAATGTGAAGATCTTGGCTGGTTGTACCACAATAGGTAAAATAATTGAAGGCTTTGGTACATCTGAAAGTTGTTTATTCAAGAAGACTTGAATAAATCTCGCATACATTAACCATCTTGATCCATGAGAGATGTGTGAGAGCATTCCATCTAAGATTAGCCTTGAAAAGTTGAACATACGGTTTGTAGCCAATCCTACCAGTGCAGATGCAATGTTTGAACCAAATTGCTCCCAAGAAGTACTTTTAGAGTTGATACAATGAAGAAGAACATGTACTAAATACTTCCAATGTGGACTAAACAAGGGCTTCTTGAATGTTGTTGTGTCAACCATAGACCCTTCATATCCAATATCTCTCAGTGTATCCCAAAGAAGCTGTTTATCAAACCTAATAGCTCCTTCTGCATCATCAAACAATAAATCTTCACGAATTGATGCTTCAGTAATCTTGATAATCCTTCCAAAGAACTTTAGCTTGAATATAAGATTCATCATTCTCCATATGTGTCCTTGCAGTTGCCCAAAATTGCTGTATCCAGGGCTCAATTATATCAGGTTCCACCAAAAGCGCATAACTGATTGGGGAACCAGTTAAGAAATCAATGATGTCATGGAAGATGACATTGGCCTCTGTTTTATCTAAATTCGCCACCATGTTGTGTTTAGAAACTGTGTGTAGGTTTTCCATGGATGATTGAAAAATATATTGATTCTTGAATACGTAATTATGTGAGAGAGAGAGAGAGAAATATGGAAAACATTGATACGAATAAAGATGAGAAAAATCGCAGCCCATAATAACAAAGTTACCGTTATTTGAATTTACCCTTCTTTTTGACCGTTGGAACAGTACGTTGATAAGACAATCAGTGCTTTCCACGTGCACAGTACTTTCCAGAGCAGTACTTTCAGAGCAGTGCTTTCATAGGACAAAACAACAGTACTTTTCCATCATTTTCTCTATAATAACAAATACTCCATGTGGGCATTGTATTGCCTCCCCTTAAGCAAAGCGCAGGACTGTCTAACTAACTAACCAGTCCTCCCTTAAACGTAGCTTAATAATTAATCATGCCAATGCTTACCACCAAGTGATTAAATCTTGAAACATCAAATCCTTTGGTGAGTAAATCAGCTACATTATCATCTGTATGTACCTTGACAACATTAATGAGCCTATGCTCATAACAATCTCTGATGAAGTGATGCCTAATCTGAACGTGCTTGGTCTTGGAATGATAAACTGGATTCTTCACAATGCAGATGGTACTCTCATTATCAATATTGATAGGAGTATTCTTGAAATTGAACCCATAATGCAATAGTTGATTCTGCATCCACAAAACTTGTCCACAACAGCTTGCAGCAGCCACATATTCTGCTTCAGTGGATGATGTTGCTGCAATTGTCTTTTTCTTACACTGCCATGAAACTAATCTTCTTCCAAGATATTGGCATCCCCCAGTAGTTGATCTTCTGTCATAGTTTTCACCTGCATAATCACTATCTGAAAAAGCTTCCAAGTGAAAAGGGGAATCCTTTGGATACCACAACTTTAACTTAGGTTGTTGCTTCAAATAACTAAAAATTCTCTTCAGTGCATTCATATGAGAGACCTTAGGTGAGACTTTATATCTTGCACATAAACAAACAGCAAACATGATATCAGGCCTAGATGCATTTAAATACATAAGACATCCAATCATAGATCTGTACAACTTGACTTCAACAGGTTGACCATCTTCATCCTTGCCCAATGAGTTGATAGATTTGATAGGTGTATTTGATAGGTGTAGTGGCTGGCTTCATAGCATCAAAGTTAAACTTCTTGAGTATGTTTGAGACATACTTATCTTGACTGATGAAAATTCCTTCTTTTGACTGTTTAACTTGAAGTCCTAAAAAGAATGTTAACTCGCCCATAGAACTCATTTGAAATTCATTCTGCATCAGCTGCTCAAACTCCTTAACCATGGACTGTTTGGTAGCTCCAAAGATGATATCATCAACATATACTTGAACCAACATGATATCCTTCTTGTCTCTCTTGATGAACAAAGTCTTGTCAATAGCTCCTCTCCTGTAACCATGTTGCAATAAGAAAGTAGAGAGCCGTTCATACCAAGCTCTAGGTGCTTGATGTAAGCCATAAAGAGCCTTAACCACTTTATAGACTTTGTTTGGATGTGTAGGATCTTCAAAACCAGGAGGTTGTTTAACATATACATCCTCTGTAATCTTGCCATATAAAAAGGCACTCTTGACATCCATATGATAAACCTGAAATCCCATATATGATGCAAAAGAAAGGGAGATTCGAATTGCTTCAATCCTTGCTACAGGAGAAAATACTTCATCATAATCTACTCCTTCTTCTTGTCTATAGCCTTGCGCAACTAACCTTGACTTGTTCTTGATGACATTCCCTCTTTCATCTCTCTTGACTCTGAACACCCATCTTGTATCAATGACCTTCTTTCCATCAGGTAGATCACATAGTACCCAAACTTCTTGAAGTTTAAATTGAAGAAGTTCTTCTTGCATAGCTTCAACCCAACTCTCTTTAGATAATGCCTGAGCTATATTCTTGGGTTCTTCTTGAGAGATAAAGCAAGTGAACAGGCATGTTTGATGATCCTTGTGATTCAACCTGTTTTGTTTATAAACAAAGCTAAGTAAAGCATTGTGATGTTTATAAAAAACCCTTAGCTTTGTGTCTTGTGAGCACTCCATAGTTAGAAGGTCCAATGATTTGATCAGTAGGATGATTCTTATGAACTCTTAAGATAGGAGTCTGTGGAACTTCAAAATTATCATCCAAATTTGTGAAATCAGCACCTTCATTGGAATTTGAGAAAATTCCTTCATCTTCAAATTCATCATCAGTGTCTTCTAAGCCAGGCATGGTAGGATCATCCAAATCATCCAAAGTGCTGTCAACAGTGCAAAGCAGACTTTGATCGAAAGTACTGTTACCCAAAGTACTGTGAGGGAAATCTGCAGTCATGTTCTTTTTCTTTGCTTCCTCATAAGCTCTTCTTTGATCATCATCATAAGATTGTGCTACTATATCTTGAAAAAGCATCCTATTAAGCTCATCTTGAATAGCTTGATCTTCAGTAGATAATGTAGATTTTGGCTCATCAGTACCTTTGTCCTTCTCAACGGTTATAGGTTCTTCATCAGGAACAACATCAGGTCTAATATTGACTCCATGAACAATATACTGCAATTCATCTTCCTTGTGATCTACTTGATTTTCTTCTCTAACAGGTACATAATTCATAGAAGGAGTCAAAACCTCAAGATCAAACATCCAATCAGGACCTTTACCCTTCTGACTTTCTTGATCTTCTAAAAATTCAACATGAAGACAATCTTGAACCTTCTTGGTGACTCTATTGTATACTCTGAATCCTTTGCTATTGGTGCAGTATCCCAATAAGTATCCTTCTTCTGACTTTCCATCAAATTTGCCCAAATGATCAATTGTGTTGAGAATAGTCAGAGGGCATCCAAAAGGTTTCATAAATTGAATGTTGGGCTTGATTCCCATCATCAACTCATAAGGTGTCTTCATCTGAGTTTTACTTAGATATTCTAAGTGAAAGTCACAGTGCTTAATCAAATGATCAGGACTGTAACAAACAAAACACAGTTTTTGACCCAAACTCACAAAATTGCTTCCTTTATGTCTATGACCAAACCTACCCTGTCTTCTAGGCGAATGACGAGAATTATTATGACCAACGTTATCCCAAAAAGGTTTTGAACGTCTAGCAGTACTTTGAGAAAAAGGTACTGCTTGACTCTTAACTCTATCATCCTTAGGTTTCTCAACTGTTTCTTTAGGGATTTCAGAACTAGATGGACTTGTATTAGTTTGACCAATAAGCTTTTTCCTAAATTCTAGATTGTTTACTCCAAAACTAGAAACATCAGGCCTAAGTGGTTGAAAACTACCAGTGGGATGAGGGACTGCATGATAACCTTTGTCTTTCTTATATTCAAGAGGTGTGTCACTGATTGATTCCTCATTACTAGATGTGTCTACATAGTTAATGAGTTCATCATCACTAGTTGTTATATCCTCAAAATCAAGGTCATCCTGATTACTAGGTGGGTTCTCTTCTATGCTACTGAAATCCATACCAAAACCTAGTCCAATTCTAATGTAAGCTCTTCTCTGTTTTTCAACATAACTAACATGAGAAAGACCAGATTGTCCCCAAGCAGCAAACTTTTCTAGCAATTCATCCCTTTCCTTAGTTACTTTTTCTAGTTCAGAGACCTTACATCCTAACTTCCATTTACTTAATTTTAACTGATAATCCTGTTGTTCATACTTTTCAGCCCAAGCCATTTCATTATTTTCATGTGTTATTATTTTGGCTTCCATTGACTAAAGTAATTTGGTAACCAGCTACTTCAGCCCTAGCCGTTCTACACTTATCTCTTTCAGTCACATAATCATTAAGCACTTTTTGATAAAAGCCATGACACTTAGAACATACCTCAGAGATAGGGGTGAACTTGGTGAAGTGGCTACCATAGCAAGCATGACAGGATCATCTTCACTCTCCATTCTCCAGTCAAAGCTTTCATAACCATATCTAGATTCCACAGCAGCAAATCCAGGTTCCTCATCAAATGCTGTGCTCCAATCAAATTCCTCCATTGCCACCATACAGTAGGTTACTGGTTCATCATCAAACTCAAGACTCGGTCAACCTCTGATAGATTCTCTTGAGCAACGAAAGCTTTTGTTTCAGTAATAGGAATTTCCTTAAGTTCAAGCTTAGGTTTCTCAGTCATCCTGTTTGCCTGATATTTAGCAAACTTGCATTCCCTTGCAAAGTAGCCAGTCCTTTGACAGATAAAGCATTCAATCTTGGATTTGTCAAAAGTGATACCCTGTTTTGGTTTGAAGTCGATGCCTCTTCCTGTTTTCTTCATAAACTTCTTGATCCTTGCAGTGATCATAGCAACTTGCCACCTGATATCAATTTCTTCAAGAGCATCCTCTTCAATCTGTGATAGATCTTCTTCATAAGTAACAAGTAGGGTAGCTTGCTATGCAAAGAATGAGCACACAACTTCATAAGAATGTAGGGTGTTGGTTAATGATGGTGTGGGGTTAGTCATGGTTGTGATTGAATGAGCATGATATGCAGTACTTTAAGCAACATTACTTTGAGTAGGAAAAGCAGTACTTTTAGTGGAAGTACTGCCTCTCTTTTAAGAAGACACAAAGGCAATACTGTGAGTTTTAGAACTAGTTTGCCCATTCATCTCATGCTCATACACCTTCAGATGGTTATAGAGATCATCAAAGTCCGTAGTGTCCAAACCAGGTTGTCCTCTGATCATTGTAGCAATCACATGCCATGTAGATGGGAAACTCCTTAAGAAATTCAGATTGGCATCTTCAACAGATACCTCTGCCTTATATAACTTTAGCATGCTGAGGAGATTTTGGAATCTATCATATGCAGCATCAAGACCTTCTCTTTCACCAACAGTGAAAGTTTCAAACTGTTGCTTCAGCAGATTTCTGTGCATCTTCTTGGAAGCATCATTACCTCCAAATCTAGTCTTGAGTAGGTGTCCATCAGGAATAGCAGACAAGAGTATGTTGGGAGCCTTCTCTTGATTCCTTATTGTGGCAGCTGGCAAGATGGGTTTAGGTGCTTTAGGTTGTCCAAGTATGTCTATAGGTTCGTCCACAACTTCATTGCCATTGACAATCACATTCCACAGTGCATGGTCTGTAATTGCAATATACTGCCTCATCTTCATGCTCTATAGATCGTATTCTTTTTGATGATTGGTATTCTAAGTGAGGTGATGGATGGTGGTGGTGCAGCTTCAGTCGACATTTTTATGGTTTTGTTAAGTAGGTTTTTGAGTGTTTCTTCTTAGTCAGAGTTCCCTCACAAGCTCTGATACCACTTGTTGGATCGATGTACTCTAACCAAACTAACTTATATAGCTTGTTAAGGGCTTAATGACCTCGGATAAATCCTAAGTCACTAACAATGAAACACTGAACAAACTTTATTAAGTATGCGGAATTTACTTAACAAAGTTAAGAAGAATTAACTTAAACTTTCAACGATATTATTAATAACTCTAAATCTGCTTATTATGCAGATTCTTTAACAACTCTAAAACTCTAATATCGTACTTCTCTAAAACTCTAAAAACACTGATAAGGTTTTAAAATGTACCTTTTTGAGGGGTCGTTTAAGCCCTTATTTGATCACTCTTGTATCCGTTATTACTTAATATCGTTCCTTTTCACTTTTTAGGTCTCTTGAAGGAAAATTGCTGGAATGGCACTTGTTTGGACGAAAAGGCGCGGATATACGAAGAAAATGGCCAAAGTCAAGAATCGAGACACTCAAGCTGCTAAAACACAAGGGGACGGCGTCACTGCTTATTTGCGAAGCCGTCGCATCACTTTTGTGACGGCTCAGTAGCCAAATTGCTTATTTTCAAGTGACGGTGTCAGGCTTTAAAATAGTAGGTCGTCGAAACTCAGACGGCCTAGATTTGATCCAGGCGGCGTCATAGACTGAAGGGGACGGCGTCACAAGCATAAGGTGACGCCGTCGCAAGACTAACGTGGCCAAGACGAAACCTTAATGACGACGACCCGACGGCGTCACAATTCATAAGGTGACGCCGTCGCGATTGTAATCTTATATATAGAATCCGAATTTTTTAGTTTTAGTGTGTAGTCTTTTGGAGTAAAAACCTAAACCGAACCAAGGCTGTCTTGTACAGTATTTTAGGGTTCCAAACCCTATCTTACATCAAGATAAGTGTTTTACTTCATTAATTCAATTATGTCTTCAATTATTTGTGTGTATGCTTGCATGTTCTCCATGTCCGAGTAATTTACTTGTGTGTTTGCTTAGGGAATATGAAACTTAATTATTGAATATTGATTGGTTGTGTCTTATCTTAATTGTTAATGATCTAGTAATGCGATTGATCATTCGTTGTGTAGTTAATGCTTGATTAATATTTGTGAACCTTAGAAGATAACACCTAGAGTAGTTGTAGGCTAAACCATCCAAAGAGTACCTTAGAGTTAGAGTTTATAATTCCTAGATATTTGTAGACGAGACCCTTTGGTAGTTTCAAAGAGTTAGGGAAAAACGCATACCCTACGACCTTAGACACACAACGCGATTAAGAATAAGGACGTGACAATTCAGCCATCAATAGGAGATAATTAAGGAGTAATAAAAACTAAGTAAACACATCTTTAAACTACCATACGAGCACACAATAATTAGACATAGACTACATACACCTTAGATTAGATAATTAGATAAGTAGAGTAATCGGTAGCAATACCAACCCCCAAATCCAAACCCCGAGATTCGTACCTTTCCTTTTCTTAAAAATAGAAAAAGATAAAAAATAATCTTCCTCAACCCCAACCTTAGCGTAGTAACTTCTCACTAGCATTCCTATTCCCCTAGAGAACGATATCAATACCCGTGGCTTACCCTAATACTACACTACAACGATTAGGTTCACTGCATAGGGTGTTATAAAACTTGCTCTAAGAAAAGGAAGTTCCTTTGACTCCGAACGATGCGTGTAGCGTTATCAAGTTTTTGGCGCCGCTGCCGGGGAATAGAATAGCTAGTTAGTAGTCCACCTCGTTTAGGTTTCTTTGCTTAATTCCTATCAAGTAAATTTTTTTCTCAATTTTAGCTTTCTCGTAGTCTATCCCCCTTCTTCGTGACCTTTGTTCGTAATCCATCACTTTTCATCATAAGAGGTGACAAACCACCAAACAACACTTTATCACCAAACAAATACCCACCGTTTGATCCAGCCTTGGCCAACCAACTTCGAGCTCGTATTGGAGAGCTTAGGAAGCTAAATAGGATAAACGTGAATGAAGAGGATAGTGCTGATTTCAATCTTTACCCCACTAAGGAAGATGTTGCTTACCATCGATACATAATCGATAATCCTCGATCACCTATCATTAGGATATGCCCAAAGATTAGGAGAGGAAATCCTTGGAACCTAAAAATCCCTTGTATGATCGGATATAGGAGTGTCGACCATGCTTACATAGATACGGAATCTCCCATTAATGTGATGTCATCTGTTGTCTACAACGATATTATGAATGAGCGACTTAATATTAGGAGGGACCCTAAGTATCCAGGTAGAGTTTGCAACTTTTTGGGAATAGTCAAGGATGTACATGTCTTTATAGGAAAGTTCACCTACCTAGTTGATTTTGTGGTCCAAGAAGATATAGGATGCGTCATTGACTATAGCTTATCCCAAGTAGTGCTAGGAAAACCGTTTGTTGAAACATCTAAGATGAGCCATAACAAGTATGATAGAACGGTTAGGTTTAAGGAAGGAACCGATGAGATCACTTATAGGATGCCTTGGAAAACAAATGAATATGGCCATCTACCCATTTTTGAACGAGACAACATCAAAGCTTTTGAGGACAAAAGCAAGGACGATGTTGAAAAAAGGTTATAAATTTATGTGGGAAAGAAGGAGGCTTTATTATAAGGATTGCTTGACCCTAGGGCCTAGGTATAGAGTCGATGAAAATTTTGTCAACATGATAGAATTCTCATTGAGAATGCAAAACGAGACAACGTAGGGGCACGACTATGAGTCTAGCTACAAGACTCATAAATAAAGAAAAGCGCTTCGTGGGAGGCAACTCATGCTTAATTGTTTGCTTGTTAGTGTCATATATCTTTTATTTATTGCTTATTCTCATGTTTAAATTTGTAAAAATGTTTTATTATGTTTTTAACCTCGTCTTAATTGCATATAAAGGTATTTTACATAAAGGATAAGTGTAAGGAGGATTACACACGTTTTTAAAAGAAACGTAAACATGAGAATAACAATTAATTAAAAGATATATATGTGTGTTTGTTCGAGTCATAATGGATGTTTTGCAGAAATTTTTCTAGATTCTAAAGATGTAAATTTTCAAGAATTTTTTCTAGAAAATCGCAGACCAATTTTTGTCAGGATAACCTGACGGCGTCAGGATCGCAACCTGATGGCGTCAGGAAGGAGTAAAAACAACAGATTACTTTTTTCTCGTTTTCTAAGCTACTTATAAACTTTTGGAATTTTCCAGGTCTTAATTTTTCAGAAATTCTGTAAACATCCATTCCACAAGCATTATATCCTAGTTTAATAGAGTCTTATATATTATTACCGCCGATTTTACGCGAATGTTTCGTTTGTTTTATTCAAGTGTGCAGGTTTAATTTATTAAGAAGAAGATACATAAGATTGGAAGGAGCTTTTCACGCATACATTCTTCTTGAAAAGGATTTAACCACCACATTACACGGATCCTACCGAGCTAATCAGGGGAGTACTAGTTTCTTTCATCTTGTATTACCTTCTATTATCATAACTTTGATACTTTCGGGGAACATTGGGGACAATGTTCAGTTTAAGTGTAGGGAGGGAAAATAAAACGGGAACTTTGAATTATGCTTATCCTTGACTATTTGCTTTGTCCAATTGCATTTGTGTAATAAACCATGAGAAAATGTCGGTTAGGGTAATTTTGGCACCAAATTTAAAATTTTTCATGACATATAGGAGTGGGCCATTAGTCTTAACAAAAGCGTCTCACGGATAGGAAGTTATATGACTAGCACAAAAACCCTTTACCACCTAAATTCCACCCAAAATGTGAGGATCGACCTTAGATTAGTAGGAATTAAAGCATTCATCTGTAATGCTTAGAGTGTGAACCGGTAGTATAATAGATTCTAGAACTTGTTTTGAGGCATCCCGAGATCGCTAGTAAGACTACACTTGTGTAGTTAGTAATAACTAAATGATAAGAGGAATTAGGATAACCATTGTTTGATACTCGTAATATAATTACTTCTTCCACATCGGTTGAGTAATTCCCCCTCACCTTTGCGTTGTACTCATCTTTAGTACACGATACCCCTAGTTAACCCCTCAAAGCCTATCCTTTTCGCGGTTCTCGTGATGTTTCGGTTTTCCGGAATATCAATGAAGAGCATTGTTTACACCCCACCCCCAAATGTACACCCAAATAGCCTTAGCCTACCTTGTATGCACTCACTTTTAGTGCATTATTGTTATCACCCTAAAAACCCTTAGTTCAATTATCTAATTGCTTGCATAAGTTGCTAAGTCGATTCATATCTTTTGTATACAGTTATCGGACGATTGAGACTCATGGGAAAAGTTAAAGTTTATAAAATGACGGGAAGGGAACGAATTCAAATTCCCTTTATTTGCGTAATAATGTACTCCAAGTGTTTTGATCTTTTCAATTCGGGTCAAATTAGTATTAGAGTAATAAAAACTCAAGTGTAGGGATGTGTCTATAAATCCCTATCATTTTGATGTTACCGTAGAGGATGGTAGAGTAAAAGTGTATGAAAAAAAAATCCGAAAAAAAATAGAAAAAGAGAAAAGAAAAAAAATAGTGTTCAAAAAAAAAAAAAAAAAAAAATACGGGCTACCATCCTACATCTATCTTTAAATTCATGTTTGTTCATTTCAGTTATCTAGAGTTTAGAGTGTCGAGTCTCGGCTTAGCAACGCCATTCTTCGTATGCTTGTAACATAAAGATTTTTGACTTGCCACCACTAAATAGCCTATCCCACCAAACCCTTTGTTTCCCTACCGTAAGCCTAACATTACAACCCTTTAAAGACCTCTTTGATAGTCTTTCCTAGCTGCTTACGCCAAAGCCATGGAGGTTTGATCTATTCTGAAGCCTATGGTAATCTATGTACTAGGACCGGTTAATGAGTGTTTATCTTCCATTTCCAACTTGTTATATTTCATATACACCCGAGAGATGTGAGTATCCAAACACCCCATGTGAGGTGCTCGTATGTAATTTCCGTGCTTGTTATGACTTTTGTGGGGCTTATATGTGTTGTGGATTGTTCTAAACCAATGCTTCATGACCCCTAACTTATAAATTAATTGGCTAAAAGCACATTTGCTTGAGGACAAGAAAATACCAAGTGTAGGGATATTTGATAAGGTTTTAAAATGTACCTTTTTGAGGGGTTGTTTAAGCCCTTATTTGATCACTTTTGTATCCGTTATTACTTAATATCGTTCCTTTTAACTTTTTAGGTCTCTTGAAGGTAAATTACTGGAATGACACTTATTTGGACGAAAAGGCGCGGATATACGAAGAAAATGGCCAAAGTCAAGAATCGAGACACTCAAGCTGCTAAAACACAAGGGGACGGCGTCACTGCTTATTTGCGACGCCGTCGCATCACTTTTGTGACGGCTCAGTAGCCAAATTGCTTATTTTCAAGTGACGGTGTCAGGCTTTAAAATAGTAGGTCGTCGCAACTCAGACGGCCTAGATTTGATCCAGACGGCGTCAGAGACTGAAGGGGATGACGTCACAAGCATAAGGTGACGCCGTCGCAAGACTAACGTGGCCAAGACGAAACCCTAATGACGGCGACCCGATAGCGTCACAATTCATAAGGTGACGCCGTCGCGATTGTAATCTTATATATAGAATCCGAATTTTTCAGTTTTAATGTGTAGTCTTTTGGAGTAAAAACCTAAACCGAACCAAGGCTGTCTTGTACAGTATTTTAGGGTTCCAAACCCTATCTTACATCAAGATAAGTGTTTTACTTCATTAATTCAATTATGTCTTCAATTATTTGTGTGTATGCTTGCATGTTCTCCATGTTCGGTTAATTTACTTGTGTGTTTGCTTAGGGAATATGAAACTTAATTATTGAATATTGATTGGTTATCTCTTATCTTAATTGTTAATGATCTAGTAATGCGATAGGTCATTCGTTGTGTAGTTAATGCTTGATTAATCTTTGTGAACCTTAGACTATAACACCTAGAGTAGTTGTAGGCTAAACCATCCAAAGAGTACCTTAGAGTTAGAGTTTATAATTCCTAGATATTTTGTAGACGAGACCCTTTGGTAGTTTCAAAGAGTTAGGGACAAACGCATACCATATGACCTTAGACACACAACGCGATTAAGAATAAGGACGTGACAATTCAACCATCAATAGGAGATAATTAAGGAGTAATAAAACCTAAGTAAACACATCTTTAAACTATCATACGAGCACACAATAATTAGACATAGACTACATACACCTTAGATTAGATAATTAGATAAGTAGAGTAATCGGTAGAAATACCAACCCCCAAATCCAAACCCCGAGATTCGTACCTTTCCTTTTCTTAAAAATATAAAAAGATAAAACATAATCTTTCTCAACCCCAACCTTAGCGTAGTAACTTTTCACTAGCATTCCTATTCCCCTAGAGAACGATATCAATACCCGTCGCTTACCCTAATACTACACTACAACGATTAGGTTCACTGCCTAGGGTGTTATAAAAGTTGCTCGAAGAAAAGGAAGTTCCTTTGACCCCGAACGACGCGTGTAGCGTTATCAAACACGTATTCTCTAATGCCAATCTAGGGGTCCTTTTATAGGCTTAAGGATAACCCTAGTCGGTTTACAATTTGTAACCTTGTACGACAAGTAATACTATATTAAGCTTAGAACATTCTAGAATTTACACATTAAACCTTAACGTCTTTGCATATCAGTCCTTTAAGCATGCAGTACTTTGATGAATGAACAGTACTTTGACTTTCTTCATTAGCAGTACTTTGACTTCTTCAGCACTTTGACTCTTCAGCACTTTGACTTTCTATATCCCAACAACTTTCTCCAGCTTCACCGGTTCCTCTGTCGCAGCTATCTCCTCCAAGGTGGTACACTTGCCATGAAATATGGCCGCATTCACCAGGTTCCCAATTGCAATTCCCACATCATCACTATGGTAAAGTTCCATGGCAATGTAGGGGATGACCTTGGTTACCAAGTCTACCCTATCCTTCTTTAGCTTCTTCAGACGAAGGTTTAACCTATCTACCTTTTCCCTGAGCTTGATCTCTTGGTCCACCAGCTTAGCTCTCTCTCCGTCGAGGCCTCCACACTTGGATGAAAGAACAGATATCTGCTCTTTATAGCCTACGACCTTTGAGCCTTCGAGAGTTATCCTACTGCATTCAGCTTCGCTCGCTGCCAGTTGACCTTTGAGCTTTTCATTATCAGCTCTGAGATCTTGCACCAAGGGGTTCTTGTTAAAATCCTCCAAGGCATCTTCACATTTTTTATCCATGTATGCATACATCTGATCCCTAGCCTTCTCCCTTGCAAGCATAACATCCATTTCTTCTCAAGCCTTGGTGACAGCACGGAGCAGCTCCCTTGTCCTAGTATTGAGTTGGTTGTCTAGCATGCATTGTCGGACATAACTCTTGTCATGAAGATCGCAGAGCCTTTCCATGGACATGTTGTCCATCACCCCCTTCCAGCTGGGTGGGATTACACGGTCCACGAGTAGATGACAAGCTAAAGGGGAGGAAAGCTCCTTCGTATCAGGAAGTCCTGCAGCATATGTAAACTTGTTAATATATTATTACTGGTATCTCATTTTTTGTAACAGAAAAGAACCATGGATATCATTTCCGCTGGGCCTTTGGATGGCTGGAAACACCACAGCCTTACCCTGGGCACTCTTTTGCCGGGTAGTTCGAGAGGGAGGAGTAGGTAGGATAAGCTTCCTCTTCGAAGCGGACTTCACAGCTTTTGCACTGGTACCTTTCGCCTTCGGACCCTCTCACCTATGCCGGAGGGTCCTACGATGGCCAACTGTCCTTTGGAGACTGGTTCATCAGATTCATCAACATTCTCCACAAGCTGGTCTTCAACGTCTATGGGTTCCTTTGACGGAGGAGCAGAGGAAAAAGGTTCGATGGGCTGGGCTTCCACATCATAATTATTTATCGACACTAATGGAGAGCCCACACCATAGCTTGTCTCCTGGGGATTCTTCGGAATGAAGCTGACCTCCTTTGCACCACCAGCTACCACAAATTTCTGAATGACATTTATGCACGAACGAGCAAATAAGATAAATACCAGAAAGATAAGTTTTTATCTCTTATTTTAATCTAAAAAATACATACTTTCTCCATCACATATAATCTCATGTACCAAAGGAGATCCCTCCCATCTTTTAGCAAGGCCAGCCATGAAAAGAATTGGCTCAGGGAACATTTGGCAATCAGCTGGATGACGAGCCAAATGCTGATACAAAGGATTCCTCCTCACAGTATAGGGCAAGGGATCGTTGAACCTGTTTTCATCATATTGAAACTCTTTGTTTAACAATGCAGGGAAAGTCGGAGGGATAATGGTGTTTTGGATGTAAAAGAATTTGCCTTTCCAGTTCCTGATGTTTGTAAACGGCCAATCTATGAGAATAGGAACATCCCTTTCACCCCTCTTGGCTACCAATCTCCTCCAGGGTATAAATTCAGAAAACCCCGTAAGCATAGTTAATGATGGTTCAAACCCATAAGCTCTACACATCACAATGTATGTCGTAAGCTTGGCTAGGCCAAAAGGGTTAAACCTAGAGATGTGTACCTCATAGTACTGGAGGAGTTCTAAAATCAAATGGTGCAAGGGTATCCTAAGGTTGGAGGTGGTGAATGCATGGGTGTATAAGCCTACATAGTTTTCTGGAGCATAAAAAATCCCTTGATTTCTACCAGGTAACATGACTTTATGCTCTTTGGGAATTGGATTATCGGTGAGGAACGCTTTGAGCTCCTCCCTTGTTAAGGTGCAACCTTGTTGTTTGATTACAAATTTCTTATTTGTAGACATTGATCCTTCTAAAATCTACAATAAAGTATTTGAAAATAGATACGAATGAATACTTTACCTTGTTTGATCGAAAGCTTGATCGGAAGAGGTTTTAGTAGGTGAAAACTTGGGCGTGAGATAAAATAATGTTATGGTTTTACTATTTTTAACTTTATATACCCTCACATATGTTAAATCTTAGCCCTACACGTGTCCTTAATTATCCCCTTACCACCGGATTTCAAACCCTTTTTTAAATTTTGAAATGACGTTTTATTTTACCGAGGAAAAGGGGGTAGTTAGGATAAGTGTAAGCCTTAATTACGGCCAGTGGTTGCTAGACTTTTCATCTTCGTTCGTTTTTTGTGACGAAGGGGAGGTTTCGTTTCTATTTCTGAGTCGTAAGCAATATTTCTTGTTCGTACATATCACTTTCGACTGGGGGCTTGATGACGTACCCTTCAATCAGGTCGAAGGACCCCTTCGCCTCGGTCGAATTTGCATTACGAAGACCCAAGTCTTTCTTCATAAGTCATTGGTGGCGTAAAACCATTCATCATTGATATGGTTACCAGTTGGGAATTCGCCAGTCGAAGGCCTATGCCCTTCGGTGTCTTCTCTTGAAGGTGCCAAGACAAAGGAGAACCTTGACTTGGTCTTCCCCCACGTTCCCACTATTTCCTTAGCTTCCCCGCCAAGGCCGAGATAGTGGGGATGAAGCCCTAGCGGTTACCACAAATCAGGGGACGCCCCCCATGATCTCCTAAACATGTGCAACACTCTCCAAGCTATTTTCTTCACCTATAAATAGGTTGGACGAGTCATTTCAATGGTATGTTCACTTAACAAAGTATTTCACATACTCCATATTATTTACAACACATATCACATACTTACTCTCACGCCGGAGGTGGTTCGCAGGGCCCCTGCGCAATCACTTAACGAAGTGTCTACTATTTCTTATTGCAGATTGGCTACAAGTTTGTCGCAAGCATATCACTCCTCATACCCTTCGATCACTATCGAAGGCCTGGTCGTACAAATTATTGTACAATCAATATATGAATGCGTATAACTGATTTACTATTTGAAAAAAATTCTGCAGCATTTTCCCTCAACTCCCCAAATATGTACATTAAAGACATATTCGTAGGAGTGTACTATCGAATTACTATCAAATAGTAAAACAGTTATACGCATCTATATCCTAAATGAGACAAAACATTCAAAAAGCAGTCCCGAACAGGGGACTTTCCGAAATTAATTTCTAATAAATTAATTTCGGACGGGTTTTCTATAGGGTGATTAACTTCGGACGGGGAATTTCCAAAATTAATCACTAAAATCCTAAAAACAGTAACACAAGTTTAACAATCACAATATTACTAACCAAAGTATCATTTTCATTATCGACAATTAATAACATATCACATGACATTTTTTCCGATATCACATATCATTTTCATTTTAACAAGGTCACTTTAAGTTTATAAGTAACAATTAATAACATGTCACATGACATTTTTTCCGATATCACATATCATTTTCATTTTAACACGGTCACTTTAAGTTTATAAGTAACAATTAATAACATATCACATGACATTTTTTCCGATATCACATATCATTTTCATTATCGACAAAGTAATAAAAGTATATATATATATATATATATATATATATATATATATATATATATATATATATATATATATATATACCTATTTCGCGGCTGAAATACAGGAAGTGAAGAAAAGAGAAAGAGAAAAAGAGGTGGTCCCGGCTGTCCCAAACTGTCCCAAACACCCCGACGGTCCCGACTGTCCCAAACACTACACATAAAACCATAGTTAAACAAACTATTGTCGTCCCAAAACACATTGTCGTACCAAATTAATGAATAAAAACTTTTTACGACGACATTGTCATACCAAAACACATTAACAAAATTATAAAAAAAAAGTCACTAACCAACACAAAAGGTGGTGGTGGTGGAGCTGCGGCTGCTGCGGTTGTTGGTGGTGGAGCTGCGGCGGTGGTTCACGGTGGTGAGCTGCTGCGGTGGACCATCTAACCAACACAAACACAACATAAAACCATAGTTAATCAAACCATAATTAAAGAAATTAAATTAACAAACCAAATTTTAACAAAAAAAAATACCTTTAAATGTTACAAAATAACAAAAATTATACAAATTGTGCACAGTGGTGCGTGTATAAATGATAGTTACGAGTGATAGTAGTGTTTTGGTGGTGTCGAATTAAAGAAAATAGCGTTTTTTTAGGATTTTTATTGAGTGGGTTTTCTTGCTAAGTGTTTATGATGTTTTTACGAGCAGTTTTTCGGTGGGTTTTCTTGCTAAGTGTTGAGAGAGAAGAAGATGCAGATCTGTGTCAATATTGAGATAAAAGTGGGACGACACAAAAAGGGACGACAAAGTCGTACCTTTTTGTTTTTTTTTCGAAATATTTGGCGCGTTATTTAATTTTTCAGGGAAAATTTTGGTGAAAAAAAGGGTACGACAAATGTTTTTTGTTTGTTTTTTTTCTGTATCTTTTGTATATTAAAATGTGTTTATAATATTTAATTAATACTAAATAAATTAAATTTTTTATAAAAATTTTAAATAATTTTAAAATTAATTAAATTAGTTATAAAAAGTTTAAATAAATTAAAAATAATTTAAATTAGTTATAAAAAATTTAAATTAGTTATAAGAAATTTAAATAATTTAAAAAAAATTTAAATTAGTTATAAAATATTTAAATTGATTGAAAATGATTTAAAATTAATTATAAATTGTTTATATAAATTAAAACGGATGAAATGTTAAACGAACGAGTCAAGATGATGTCGTTATACATGACATGTTAAAACAGATGAATCGAGATAGTATCGTGATACATGATATGTAACACTAACGAGTCTAGGTGATATCGGTATACATGATATATTAAACGAACGAGTCGAGATGATATCGTTATACATGATGTTAAACGAACGAGTCGAGGTGATATCGTTATACATGACAATGTTAAACGAACGAGTCAAGATAATATCGTTATACTAACAAGTCAAGGTGATATCATCAAAACTGGGTAGTCTATAACTCTTTATCTCATCAAAACATCCAACCAAAATAATGGCGCCAAAACTTCCCTCCAAAAATAATGGCGCCAAAACTTCCCACCAAAATCTACCAATATCACATAAAGAAAACTTGAGATCTTATCCCACCAAAAGCCACCAGATCTTATCCTCAAAACCACTCAACCTCACAACCTCTTATCTTCACACAAATTTCAAAACCTGAGATGGAGCTATTTAATCCTTTTATGTGTTCTTGTGGAGCAGGAAATATAAAATTAAGAACATCACATTGAGAATATTCAGCTGCACGACAATATTATGCATGTCCTCTGTCAAAGGTGAACAATCATACATTTCTTATTTATGTAAATATACAAATAATTGGGTTGTAATCTTTTATAATTTCTTTATTATGTAACAGCCCATAAAAGATAATGGGTGCGGATATTTTATGTGGAAGGATGCATTTGACGAGTACTTAAGAATAATCTCTTCTCAAGGTTCTGGATCTGCACCAACAGAGTGCTCGAGCTGCCATGAAAAATATCTTAGGATAAACTTGCTGGAATCACAAAAACATGTGCTAGAGACAAGAGTAAGGTTGCTGGAGGCCAGACTTGAAATGACAAGGATTCCTGACGACCACGCATGTCAGTCGGATGCATTATTTCGTGAGCTGTTAGGTGACATGGAAAATCTTCGTATGTAGTAGTAGTAGTAGTTGTTGTTGTTCTTGTAGTAGTTGATGTTGTTGTTGTTGTTGATGTTGTTGTTGTTGTTAATCAAAGTAGTAGTTGTTATTGTAGTTGTTGTTGTTGATGTTGTTGTTGTTCTTGTAGTATGTATCTGTCAAGTATTTTTATAAATCAAAGCACATGCTGGATTTGTAAAGCTGGTCATGTTCTTAATTAACCAGATTATGGTGTCAAAACACCTCTTTTCCAATACCAGATTATGGTATACGTATCATGTTAAACGACCACGTATAGGTACTATTGGTATACGTATCACTTATCACTATGTACCTTTCAATTTGTACCTTTTAATTTGACCATGTCCAAACACCCCTTTTCCAATACTAATTCCAATACCAGATTACACATGAATAAAGAAACAACTTGACAACAAAACGAAATAGATCAAACGAAACAACTCGGCAAGCAAACGAAACAAGAAAACGAAACAAAACAAACATCGCCCATTCAATTTTTTCCCTGCTACTTCCCGCTCTGCTAGAACCTACACCATCTTTTCCCTTCCTTTGCTTGACGAACTGTTCAAACAATGCTTCAAGATTTGTTAGTCTATTTCCCGCATCATCAAATGTGTAATCGAACGGGCTTTTTTCAGCTTCATGTTTTTCCTTCCTTTGCTTGAGGAACTGCTATAACATTGCTTCAGCTTCCAGTGTGTTTTCTCCTCCAACACCATTAGCTTCACAGTCCAAATACACCCTGTAGAATGGCTCTTTCCTTAACCATTCTAGAATGCGGTCTCTCATCAACGGGTCTATGTTCTTGTAAGAACCATATTCATCATAAATTTCTGACCCATACGTATCAAGAACTCGAGTAAAGAGATATATCGACGATAAAACCAGTGACCACTCTTTTTCCTGTGTGTAATCAGCCATTTTATTGTTACGTGTGTTTTGTGGGAATTGACGATTGGGTTATTTATGTTTTGTCGGGATATATAAGGAAAACTTTGCGGGAAAAATAATGGCAGGAAACTATTGGGGGTAAAAATAATGGCGGGAAACTATTGGCGGTAAATATTTTTTTTAATTCTATAAATGTATTTAATTTTAAATTAAAGTATTTAATTATAAATATAAACTATTTAATTTTAATTCTATATTAAATAAAAGTATTTAAATTAAATAAAAATAATTTTTTAAAATTAAATAATTTAATTAAAAACTGGTTTAAAAAAAAAAAAAACAGGATTTACAGTTTGGGACGACAATGTCGTCCCAAAGTGTTTGGCGGGATAAAAAAAAGGGCGGGATGTTTTTTTTTTTTACTTTACTGGTTTATTAAAAAGATTTTAGATTATAAAAAAACAGATAATAACAAAAAGGCACGACATTGTCGTGCCCTTTTTCGTCGTTCCAAAACATTACAGTTGACTGCTACTTTTGTTGAAAACGTGTGGGTCCTACTTGGAATTTGGCACGACATTGTCGACCCAAATAATTTGCTTGTCCCCAAACTCTGATTTTGGTGTAGTGTGCTTGGAAGAAGAAGTCCCTGTACTTGTATATGAATTCATCTCAAATAACACTCTTTACCATCACATTCATCATAGATTGGGTGGAATGAGTTGGTTATCATGGGACAACCGGTTGAGAATAGCTGCTGAAGCTGCTGGTGCACTTGCATATCTTCATTCAGAAACTATTATGCCAATCATACGTAGAGACGTCAAGTCGACCAACATACTATTAGATGATAACTACACCGCTAAAATTTCCGATTTTGGCGCATCAAGGTTAGTCCCAATAGATCACGAGCAAGTAACTACTCTTATTCTAGGTACACTAGGGTATTTGGATCCACAATACTATCACACAAGCCAGTTAACAGAGAAAAGTGACGTATATAGCTTTGGAGTGGTCCTTGCAGAACTCATAACGGGGAAAAAAACCCATTGGTGCTGACAGAATCAATGAAGAAAAAAATTTAGCAACATATTTTGTTAATTCAGTTTAAGAAAATCGCTTATTTGAAATTGTTGAACCTCGACTCTTACGTGAAGGAACTCTTGACAAGTTACATACGCTAGGTGATCTGGTCAAGAGATGCCTTAGTTTACAAAGCCACGATAGACCTACAATGAAAGAAGTGGCAATGGAGCTAGACGGCTTGAGGAAATTAACAACCCATCCTTGGATTCCACAAACAAGTCAAGAGACTAGAAGCCTAGTCTTAGAAGTTGAGCAATCTGATCTTTACGAGCCTCCATTAGTTTCATATGGTCCTAATGAATGGGATTCTTACTCGGGTAGCAGAAACATGTTGTTTGAAGAATATGAAGCATGTTAGTGCTTCTTAGAATGTGAACTAAGTGAGCATCTCCAGCATGCTTGCGTCCATAATGATTGTTAACGTTATACTCCGTAATTGTTTGTATGTATAATATTTATCTATAATGTGGTCTTCATATAGCTTTCCTGGAGTTCAAGACTTATAATTTGCAGCAATTAATTATGGTACATCCTGGTTGTGTCAGTTTGTAATAATTCTAGGTTTTATGAATTCGCAGTTTGTATGTATTCTAGACTCATCATGAAATAAAACATCTACCTATTAGCATATTTTAAAGACATATTCCTTACTTTTATGAGCGGTTGAATTATATTTTAGCAAAACTCTAGCAAGAAGCTAGAGCAAAATGAGGTTACAATGTAATCTTTAGATAGGAAAAGTTATAATGGCATCAAAGGCTTATTCCTTACAGAAGATGTTCATCACCACTTAAAAATAGTCTTTTACTGAGTATACTCAAAGACAGTATCACTTTATTTAGTCGGAGGATTTTAAGTGAAAATAAAACAGGAATACCTAATAGAAAGAAACCAAGAAAGCGAAAATGACAACCCTACTTGTTTTTTTCGCATTTGTTCCTAACAAATTTTTATTTCATCTAAACACCCACATTTTGGCACATTTACAAATGCTTGATTCACAATATATATTCCGGCCATTTACTGAATTTTTGTGAATTTAAAAAAAAAATATTGCGACACTATAACTATATTTTAGCGACAGTTCCATATTTTGACTTTTACACCTTTTGAACGACCTTCATCTAATCAACCGATCATCACCTTTAGTGACATTTATAAACCAATCCTTAAAATCAAACTCACATTCCAAAAAATCCCAGTGTATCCTCGCCCATTATCAAGTCCAGATTCTCCTCAGAGACATTCATTTAAAGACTCACTAATGCATATGGCAGGTCTGGTCTTACTGAAGACTCAAGTTGTAGGAAACTTTTCTTTACGGATATACGAATAGTAGCATTGTTCATGCATAAGTTTGAGGTAGTCTAGCGTGCCAAAATGCACAACTATAATTTACATGATACAGTAATATGATACCCTCTTTATCACAGGGACTTTACTTGATGTTATAAAATCACGAAAGGTGAGTGATTATTACGGGGTGAAGGTGGTGGGAAGAAAGAGATATAATGTGTCGTTGAGTTGGCGGTTGTTAATTAGCTTTAGTAAAGATAACTATCATTACATCCGATTAAATAAATTGTTAAAAATAGCTGTTTGGCATGGGATTTGTTCCACTTTTTTTCTACCACATGTAGGGAAGAACACACACATCATTTCATGAAGGTATACATCTTAACGCACTGTGTAATCTTGATAGATAACTTGTACAATAGTTATATATCATAAATGTTCCTTGTACAAGGTTTCAGATTTTGCTTCTTTAGATGCGGATTTGTGTATAGTCATACGCATTCGTTTTGTAATTTGAAGCCACTTATTATATATACTAAAAGAGTCAAAAACACAAAACAAATAGAAAGGACAGAAAATAGCATTACATTGTAAAGCTACATGTTGTCGTAATGTTATTACACGATGCCAACACCGCCAATGTCTAAAGTTAAAAGAGAAAACTAGAAAATATCATGGCACATTCGTTTGGGACCAAATCGAAAAATAATTGATGTTTTCGCGATCACGGCTTTTAAAGGTCTTCTCTAGAGGACAAGATCAAAAGTTGGCCCAGTCAATACAAAACAACTTGAACAATCACCATCGTCACTCACAAGTATGTACTATTCAGACAACAAGAATTTATAACTAATTACATGTCTAGAAGTTAAAGTGAATAGGTTATTGAGTAATTTTCAAAGATATATTAAGTTAAACCCATGACTCCTCAAAATACTATAGCACATAGTACTTTTGCAATTGGAGTGAGAACTTAGGTATTTTAGCAGAAAACTCTTTAGTATCCAAAAAATCTTTTTTTTTTTTTTTTTTCACCAAAAAGTTTATGCAGTCCAGGCTAGCGTATGCCCGACGTTAGCCTCGGGGTAATTTCTTTTGGAATATGATCTTTTTGTAAATTCAGTGAACTTCTTCATTTTGGAAACTTATAAAAACTAACAGTGCGACTATTTGTAATAATTGATGGTCTTTTCACCATTATCACAACAGAGGGCCACAATAATGTAGCTAGATTGCAAAAATAAATTTTGGAAGCAACCAAAAGAAATTTCATGGTAGATCGTGAGAAAAATCTTATTTCTTTTTCCTAGGAAATTTGGAAGTCTTCTATTAAAAAAAGGCGGCTCATACAATTCAAAATAAAGCCCCATCAAAGACCCAAAATAAACGATATTTTTCATCAATGCATCTACTTATTCTGGAAACATGAAATGACGACTAGGTTAAAATGAAATAATGAGTAACTATTATGCGGCTCGTAATGAAATGGAATCTATGGAAATAGGTGTGCTTTCTTTCGACTGGCGATGGAATGTCGTCTTCAATGTGTCCTCCCAATACTCCCGTCACTAAATCTGTTGGCGAGGACTTTTTTTAAGTTTAGCGACAACCATGTGGGACCCACCCAAATTCTTCGCCAAATCCTAATTACATAATTAATTATTTATAGTAATTAATTAATTATATGAATTAATTAATTAGTTTAACACTATAAACTAGCCGGGCCTGCCAGGGTTTTGGCGAGTACATGTCCTCGCCAATACCATTAATTATACAAGATAGACAAAAACAGGTGGTCAACAAGTGTTTGGAATGCTATCTTAGATGTAGGACCGGTGAGAGCCCAAAAGATTAGATACTATCACAGTGTCACTAAGACTACTCCATTTGAAATTGTATATGGTCAGCCTCTTTCTCTTCACATTCCTTATATGGCAAAAGATAGCACAGTGGAGTTGGTGGACATGACACTTCAGGCAAGAGAGCGTGCTATTTCTATGTTAAAATTTAAACTAAAGAAAGCCCAAGACAGGATGAAGTCTTAAGCTGATAAGCATACGTTTGAGAGACAATTTGCAGTCAATGATTGGGTATACGTGAAATTGCAGCCCTACAGGCAGACTACTATTAGAAAGCGAAGGCAGAATAAACTATCATCAAAGTTTTCTGGTCCTTTTCAAGTGATAGCAAAGGATGGACATGTGGCTTATAAGCTACAATTGCCAAAATCGGCCAAAGTACACCCAATGTTTCATGTCTCTCAGCTTAAGAAGTGTTTTCTCACCTAATACTACAATGTGCACTTTTCCTGAATGTGATGCTCAAGGTTTGATAGCTGCTGAACCTATTAAGCTTTTGGAAAGGAAGATTGTCATGCAACAGAACCATATTGGGGGTTGGAATAACCACTTTACATTTCATTCTCATTAATTAGAATTTGATTCTCTCTTTCATTCTCTTTAATCTACTGTACAATTCATTGTTCAATAACAAATCCCTTTTACCGACCTTGATTACGAATTTGCCTACTATTGTGAATTCCAATTATGGTTGTGGTTGTTGCTTCCGATTATCTATATCTATACTACATAATAATGTATTTAGGACTTTCTATAAAAGGAAGTCTTAAAAATATAAGCCAACACATGTTACTATAATTAGTAATTCATATCTATACTACTTATAATGCACAAACGACTCTCTCTCCTATTTCATTTTCAGACTTTCAGACTTGCAAGTAATAAAGCATGATGTACAACACTTGAAAGCACAAAATTTCAGACTTACAACCACATATGCATTATATACAACACATTGATGCACATATTAAATAAAGAAACCACATTAATGCATACAATTAATACACCCCATCACCAATTAATACAAAATGTAAAGCATAATGTACAAACCTATATACTACATCCTACTTATAAAGCATGTTGAAATATCTGAACCTTTAAAAAAATAACAAAACTAAATAAATCTTATTCTATCTTTCGTTCGTATAAGACCCAATAAAAAATATAATACCGTCATTTTGCCGCAAGCATAACTTTTATTAGCTACTCAAATCAAGTTATCAAATGCTATATTTAAATATATAAATACACATTAACTTGGAACATCATTAGCTATTGACTTGAAATATTTCTCACTACCTTTACTTGGTGCAAAAATACAAACCAACGTCAAGATTTCAACGGGCTGACAAAAAACTTTCTTTCATCTACACCAAAGAATATCTTCACATATCATTTTCAAAGCTAAAGCTTCCTTTATATTCGAAAAAGAAAGAAAAGATTCATAACAATTATGTTATAATCTCTTAGGTTCGTTAAAAAATAACAACAAAAATGAAAACAACACAAGATGAACCTACCCAAGACCCTCCAAAGGATCTTGAAGCAATTAATATGCTTTCTTGATTCGAATTGAACTCAAATGAAGAAAAGTTCATGGATCGGTTGTGCTTATGTTTGTGTCGTTAAAATTGTTGGATTTGTGATTTGGTTATAATTCATGATGGTGAAGACGATTTGAAGATGATGAAATCGTGAGATGAGATGAGTTTTTGATGGGGGTTGTGAAAAGTTTAGGTGAAAGAGAGGAGGTGGGGGCAAATGATAACCAGAAGTGTGTGTTGGGTTAAAGAGTAAAAATGTTTAGGTTCTATCTAATATTGGGTTTGGGATTGATACAAATGTTTAGGTATTATTTTGGGCCCGGGTCTTTCAATTTATATGACGGGCTGAACATCTACATTAAAAGAGACTGGACTGGGCTTTCATTAAATATCCGAAAATGGTTGTTATTGAGCTATTGTTATAATAGTTTAAGTTTGTTTCCGGTTGTTGGGTTAAATACTATCCGTATTTTTACTACTTGAGCTGAAAAAGTTTGCTTCGCTACAATGGTGTCGATCGCTGAGGGTCGAGACGCAACTCCGCCTCCTTTTCACCGCAACAACACGTTGACAATCACATAACTTTTTAACTACTTGCAATTATACTATTGTCTTATATAAATTTATTGTTATTTGTAAATTAATTGTTAAAAAGATATGTCCGTATAACATCACACTGCAAGAAAATATAGTCACAGGGTACCCGCCGCCACATCGCGCGGGTACCCTGCTAGTAATTAAGAAAAGAAGCATAATTTACAACACTTTAATGCACATAATTTTCAGATGTACAAGACAAGAAACATAGCATACACCACTTTAATGCACATATTAAAAAAACAAAACACCACATTAATGCTATTTAATATAGTCAATTAATTAACTGATCAATAAATACAATTAATACAGTTATTAAAACACCCCTAATATAGTAAATATAAATTATCAAGCATATTGTACAACCAAATTAAACACAATTCCTACATTAAATGTCACTAATACAAACAATATTAAAGCCCGAACGAGTAACATGCCAAATGGACTTGAGCCTGAACAGGCACAGGCTAAGCGGGCTCGAGCCCGAAAGGGCACGGGCTAAATGAAATTCTAGATATCCGTAATAATAAACTAAAATAAATGATTAACCGGAAAATTTTATTTTAGGGAACCCGCCGCCGCAACGCACAGGTACCCTACTAGTTAATATTAATCCAACTAACACATTCCAAATAGTTGATAGCCATTTCAGTTAGAAAAAAAAATAAAGAGTAAATTACACCGTTCGTCCTTGTGGTTTGCGTTGACCGCAGGGTTTCGTCTTTTGACCAAAAAAGTTGCACCGTTCGTCCTTAAGTGTGAAACGTTATGCACCGTTCGTCCCTCCATCCATCTGGGCCCACCAACTCCCACTAACGTCAGTTAACTCACTTAAATCATGAGGGTATATCCGTCTTTTCTTCCACATCCACCCACAAACCCAAATTTCTTTTTTTTATTCTCTTCCCCACCAACTCCTTTCTTCCTCAAACCACCACGACATCACAGTTGTACACCACCACCAAACCACCACCACCAACCCACTACCACCGACTGACCAAACCACCAACCCATCACCACAAACACTTATCACAAGATATTCAAACTTAAGGTTAAAGGCAAGAAAGCAACATTATAGTAGAGCTAAGGTTGATTAAAAAATCATGACAAAAGGTAGTCTTGCATTCTTTTAGAAAAGATACAAAGATACTTCAATTCTCTAATGATGTTCCATGTAAGAAATAAAAATCTTCCATTACAAATTGAGAAAACTACTACAAAAACGATAGAATGACCGGCAACAACACTCTTCATGCTTTTCTACAATAAACCTGCACACACACAAAGAAAATAGAATGATTACAGTCTGCAAAAGTTCAGGCAAGGATTTGTACCAACTGGAGAGCAAAAACTTTAAATGAAAAGACCCACACAAACACACATACAAACACAAACACACATACAAACACGACACCATGGAATTCAGTATCCATAGCAATATAAGGATATGTATCAACAATATCTCTAATCAAAAAAAATTCTTCTTCAAGATTATCATTACACACTTTTCTTATATCAACTGATTCATCACCTTTCGTTAACAGATCAATACTTGACATCTTCTTATCACTTTTATTAAAAAAGATTCAATTTTTATATCGTGTTTCCGCAACAAATAAACAAAACCCATATCAAAAAACCAAACTTTAATCATACCCAATAGCCAAAACATAAAAAAAAATCAATCTTTATCACTAATTCCAACAAATCTTGAAATAAAGCATCATAAACAAGCATAAAGATTCAAATAAATAAATAAACAAGCATAAAGATTCAACAAATCTTTATCACTAATTTAATCACACGCACACACGAACTAGAGAGATTAAGAGATGAGGAGCAGCGATGGTGGTGACAGCTGCGGTGGCGGTGGCGTTGCTATGGTGATGCTCGAACCAAGAACAAATAACAAAACCCTTGAAATAACAACACAATCGGAAAGAGGGGAGAGTTTTTAGGTATACCAAGAGGTGGGGGAGGGTTTTTAGGCGCGTGACCTAGTGGATCGGAAAGAGGGGAGAGTGGGGAGTGTTTTGAGGTGGGTGGTGTAGTGTGGTAGGCGGCGGTGTGGCGGTGGTGGTGGTTTAAGGTGGTCGGCGGCTAGGTTAAAGAGAGAGAGAGAAATGGTGATGATGATGATGTGTGGTAAGTGGTGATATACCACTTTGGACGATTTATGTAATTTTTACTTGGGAAATGACCGAAATACCCCTTTTAAAAAGTGAGTTAACGGACGTTAGTGGGAATTGGTGGGCCCAGATGGATGGTGGGACGAACGGTGCAGAACGTTTCACACTTAAGGACGAACGGTGCAACTTTTTTAGTCAAAGGACAAAACCCTGCGGTCAACGCAAACCACAAGGACGAACGGTGTAATTTACTCAAAAATAAATAATACCCATTTGTCACCATTAACCATGCATTTTGTCAGTTAAACACAATATTAAATTAGAAATCATAAAGAAAAAGAAAGTCAAATGATGATGACGAATTCTTTTTATGAAAGAGACGTGAGTCGTTTACTTTTATTATTGTAAATAAATAAATAAGTTGTAGGCTCTGAATTGGTCAATTAGGAACCAATCAAACAGCCTAGTCTATGGAAGCATGTCTTGTAGCCGATATAAAGTTAGTGTGAGAACCCCTTAACAACCCGGGAACCATAAATTCACAAAAGGAAGCCATGAAATACCTTGTCCTGATGTGGGCAGTATTTCAAATGTTTTCGTTCTGGCTTCTGATACGAATTCTACCACTGAATGGTACACCTTCATTAACTCAACCAACCTTGTGAAGCAAGGCTGCGACAGCCGATGCGGGGACTTAATTGTTCCTTACCCTTTCGGCCTCGGCAACAACTCAGAGTGTTATATAAATGAGGGATTTCGCATCTACTGCAACACTTCACTAAACCCTCCAAAGCCCTCTATTAATTCAGGCAGCTACACCTCGATCAAATTGATATCTGATTCAACCATCAGGCTTTCCAATAGATTGGCGAGCAGGTGCTATTATCCAAATGGCACAATATACAACGATATCGCAGTCATAGCGAACGTTAGTGTGAAGCCGTACACCTTCTCGAAAGTTAATAAGTTCACAGTTATCGGTTGCTATGATTATGCTTGGCTATCCTCAAGTACAGAATCTAGGAACGTGTCTACCGGCTGTATGGTCTTTTGTTCAACACCGGATGACGTTTTAGGTGACGAGTGTACAGGATATGGTTGTTGTCAATCATCTATACCCAACGACATAAATATTTATACTACCCGGGTCCGTAAATTGCAGAATTCAAGCAGCGATTCAACGGATGATTCAAGTGATATATATAGGAGATCGTTTAATCCTTGTACATACGCCTTTGTTGGTGACGAGAATGCATTCAAGTTCAATGGCGCGAGTGATTTAAACGATACTTCCTTCAGAAAGAGGATAGAAGATACAGTGCCACTAGTGCTCGAATGGGCTATTGGAAATCTGAGTTGCCCTGAAGCCGAAGCAACCGTTGGTTTTGCCTGCCAATTGAATAGCAACTGTATTAGCTATACTGGTGAAAGTGGTGGGTACCGTTGTGTTTGTAAAGAAGGCTATGAAGGTAATCCATATCTGTCTCCTGGCTGCCAAGGTATAATTTAATTTTGAATTTTTCAATTGAATATATCTCAACCACATGTTTAATATAGCCTTGTTCATGCATTCAAGTATATATATCCTAGGTGGATTTTAATTCATAATCATTTTTCATGAAATATCAAGAAGGTGTGTAACATGTCATATATTTGTTACATGCATAATAACAGTAAATTCTTTATGATATAACCTTGTGCATGCTTTTAGAGCTAGTATATCCAAGAAGGAATTTGGATCATAAAAAATCATTTTCACGACATATCAAAATGGTGTATAACATGTACTTTTTTTTGTTACAGGAAGAATAATTGTAAAGGCTCTATAACGTGTGGCTATATGTTACTTAATATCTTATTATAGATATCATCTGGTATCATTTTCTAGAAATTAATTAAGTCAATAAGCTTATAAATTAGTCCTTTGTATCTGAAGATGACATCAAAGTGACTGGTCAACACGCATATGTTTAGATTTTTGGGGCATTTACATATATCCCCAACCAAACTTCAATAATTACATATTTCCTCAAAGCATGCTTTAATAGCATTGTACATCATGCGTTAAAAACTTGTGTTTTGGGGAAATATGTAATTTTTGATGTTTTCTGGGGTATATATGAAATTCCCCCTAGATTTTTCTATTGATGACTGAATTAATAGGAAGTAAAATACTCCATATTAAACCAGATAACTGCTACTGGTAAAAACTTAGAATTCTCAAGTTCATATTCGCCCAGAATTTTGCATCGGTCTTAACTTTAAGCTCTAACGTAACATAATGTGAACAATGCATCTGTTATACGTGTTAATATGCAGGATTACTCCCCTTTACCCAAAATAATATGCAAAATAGTTCTCTTTGTGCTTATTGCATTTATTGCTGCATATAATTTTTCATGTTTTCGCAATTTGTTAATTTAACTATCTTGTTGCTAGTTTATTTTAATGAATTTTCTGCCCAAAGTTAAACTTGTACCCGTTCAAAGCTTACAACTCTACTTTAATTTGTTACTATAGTCACACACCAAGAACTGTCTAAGGCTTGTAGGAGTTTTACCCATATAGTGACACAAGGGGTTATACATTAAATTTGAACTTTTTTAAACGGAATATTTATATTAAAAAGCCTAGCATAAAAATAGAAACACTCCTACGAAGCAACCTAGAAGAATGCTGTCTACAACCACACAGAAACCATTGAAATAAAAGTTACAAATGGTGACAACTTTTGTGTGTCACTAATAAGTCTGTCAAAAACAATATTTTCTTTGTAAGTGAATTTAGTGTTACAAATTACGTATTTAGCTCTTTATGATATGTCAGAGATACTGATTCCTTAATTTTGTTACGTGGAAGATTAGCCAATCAAAGGTTTGTTTCTTTTTTGCTAGATATCAATGAGTGTAATCGACTGGAGGATTTTCCATGCTATGGAACTTGTATTAACACTCCCGGGAATTACACATGCAAATGTAAGAAAGGGTATTCTGGTGATGGCAAGATTCAAAATGATTGTCGTCGTAAACCATTCAAAGTGGTCGGACTTTCGGTAGGTAAGTTCCCTTGAATCCTAAAAATAGGTATTTAAAATCACAAAATACAAAAAAAATTACGAACAATGAAAATAAGGTCTTTAAATGTATTTATAATATCTCAAATAGATGTAGAAAATGAATACTCATTATGTTGGGCCAATTCAATGCACACTTCCTTTAGTATAGAATTTAAATGTAATACACGTCCTTAAATGTTGGAATACATTCGGGGAGTTATCCTCAAGAAATCCTTCAGAGTCTTGAAGAAAAACTCATCACAAACTAATAGCCATATATCCTAATCAGAGATACAACCTAACTAAACACGTATGAAGGGCGTTTATAGAAGTCTTACTTATCTCCTACAGTTATGTAAGCTTCGTGACTAGTCTGCACATGCAGAGTCACTTTCTTCTTTATCTCTTGCTTGGATCGATCATCTTAGGGTTATCTGGGAGAAAACCATAACTTGAGTAATGTCAGGTATCCACCGGTGCTGCACAGGTAGAATTAAGGCTCAAACCCGTGCAAGTTTGGCGAGTTTGAAATCGGGTAAAATAGTCGACTAGTATAAGTCGATTATATTGACTTAGGGAATTGGTCAAAAAGTTTTTATCCCTTTGGTCGACCAATCGTGGGATTGAGGAGGAGAGTGAGATATTTAGGGATAGTTGGTGTGTTACTAGGTTCCTTTGATAAAGCCTTTATATTTATATGCTACCAATCAGTATTCTAGAAATAACTATAATAATCTTAACCTCGTCCTACAAGTAATAGGAGCTTGACAAAGTGTCAAAATCCCCACAAAGAGGGTCGGCCGAATACCATAAACCCAAAAGGCATGGGTTTTGCCTTTTATTATTTATTATATTTATCTATTGATAAATATTAGCTCAGGATAATTACCGTTTTACCCTTCAATGAAAATAATTCCGGATTTTAATTTCCTCAATACTCTTATCTCATTTTGTAACTCGTTTTTCATTTCCACTTTTCTATTCTATTTTATGTGCACCGGTGTGACCCTTCGGCATTTTTGCAAAGCCAAAAGTGAAAGCTGTTGTTTCGATGCACATAATCCTTTCAAACTCCCACTTGTGCAAAAGAACAACGTGAGAATAACTTTCACGATACCCAACGTTCGCGAGCAACACAATGAAATATCCAGCTCACAGAAACCATTTTAATACCCAATTAGTGCTTTCCTCAACATATAATTTACAGCTTAATCCAGGTATATGGTTGTACTCCTTCGCACTTTGTCGATATTTTTAGAAAGTAGCAGACATGTATATGTTAACATTGATACTTTTGTCCTTTCTTATTTTCGTGAATGATTTATCTTCCACAGTGACTTCTGGCACTTTAGTTGTACGACCATACTTTCACAAATCATTACACACTTAAGGGGTCTAGCAAAAATATCTTTCTCTTTAGTCTATTTCAATTTGGAGCTGCAAATTGCCATCTTGGCCAATAAGCCACATTTCCTTACCTTTCACCGAATCCAACATTAACACACACCATTACACTGTTACTTAGGGCAAAAAGGATGTTGAGGTCTCTCGTAATCAACCCTTCATCGCTAAACTCATTCAACGCATACTCACAAATCTACAAAAGGCTGAAGAGAAAAAGAAAGTTGAAGAAGAAAAGCTTGTTGAACAAGGAAGATTAAAACAGCTTCAACTCACCAAAACAACAAAGATCCCTAACTCTGAATCTAAAAAAAAAAAAAACCATGCTCAAACTGAGCGGGAGCACTAAAAGAATATCAACAAATTGAAAGGAAAGTGGATTGACATGGAGTTGGTGTTACAAACTTTGTAATTGATTTGCACAGGTCTTGATACATTCCAGGATCTTATATGATCGAAACAACATCATGCCATCATCCAACAAAGAATCAATAGAAGGAAAAAAAGAAGAGACGGGTTGAACCCTATTGAAACTGATATATTAAAAAGGAAAAGGGTTACATTGAATTACAAAATCATATCCTATATATATAGGATGAAACGGTGCTTTCATGAAGAGGCAAACCGTTTCACTAAAAGTAAACGTTGCATTGTTTCTGAAACCTAATAACCGTTTCTCCTAATGGGTTCCTGTAGGCCCAAGTCAGAAATCTTGCAGGCTTTCCATCTTTTGGCGTCCAAGACATTAAACGGGCCCAACAGTTTCCCCCTAATGTCGAGATGCCAAAAGTTCTTCTCATTTTCTTTCTTCTTCTTGTTTCTTAGTTTCTTTCTTCTTCTTATTTGTCCTTGATGCCTTTTACAAAACTTGATGTCTTCTATGTCTTCATAGGGTGCGGTCACGTGATCATCCTGATCGTAATCGTGAATTTTTGGGCAGCTCCTTTAGCCCTCTGCTACAAAATTTGTAGAGTTGGTACCCTGATAGTGTTGTGATAGCACTTGAAAAACATCTTTTTCTTGGTAACAAAACACAAACTGTGTTTTTATTTCCAAAACGCAATTTATTCTGGTTTGGTTCCTCCATAATTGGCATCAATGGCTGCGTCCCTTTTAAGAAAACGCATATTTTGATTCCTGATTGGTGATTGATCATGACTTTGTTGTGTTGCTTGATCCCCTTCGTCTCTGATACCACTGTTACAAACTTTGAAAGTTATTTGCACAGGTCTTGATACATTCCAGGATCTTATATGATCGAAACAACATCATGCCATCATCCAACAAAGAATCAATAAAAGGAAAAAAAAAAGAGATGGGTTGAACCCTATTGAAACTGATATATTAAAATGGAAAAGGGTTACATTGAATTACAGAATCATATCCTATATATAGGATGAAACGGTGCTTTCATGAAGAGGCAAACCGTTTCACTATAAGTAAACGTTGCATTGTTTCTGAAACCTAATAACCGTTTCTCCTAATGGGTTCCTGTAGGCCCAAGTCAGAAATCTTGCAGGCTTTCCATCTTTTGGCGTCCAAGACATTAAACGGGCCCAACAGTTGGCAGATGAACTAAATGAGTCTGATGAAGAGTCAACCAATTCAGCATCAAAACAAAACCCTCTTGCCCAATCTTCCACTACCAAATAACTTAAAAAACTCTCCTTTATTATTGAAAAGGGTGAGAAGATAGTCAGCACTAGGGAAGAGCAATTGTTGGAAGAGGCAAGGCTGAAGGCTGTAGTTGAAGAAGCCTTGAAAAATAAAAAACTAATAGAACAAACCAAGATCATCCAAAGTCTTGAACCTAATGTCATCCAACTCTTCAAAATGAAGAAGGCTACCTATGAAAATTGCTGTAACATAATGTTGGATCAAAGGGAACCTGGAAAAATAAAAAATGTGAACATATTGAACAACAAAGGTTCTACAAATGTGAAAATTTATAGAGATGATGACACAGCTGAAATCATCTATGAATTCAAGGTTTCAGATCTTCATATGCAAAGAACAGAAAGAAATGTTGGACTGCACTTTCCAAATGAAAAGCAAACGCTGGGAAGACATTGGTCAAGCACTGCAAAGAAAGTTGCATGAACTACATGCTATGGAAGACTTTCCTGAAATCAAACCAAAGTAGTCCTAAACTACATGTTGTGGATTATGTTGAACCATATAAAATAATTTAAAGAAACATTGGAATTGACTTTGAGAATGACCATGCTACTAAAAATATTTCTGATAGCTTTAAAGAGGCTATGAAGGAAGCTAAAATGCAAGTGAATATTGTGTTGGATCCTACTAATGCAAGAATTATTGAGAACTCTAGCTCATATGCAACCAAGCTTAATCCTTTGACGAACTCGTCCACGATTGTTACTGATGAGACTTCTAGGAGAAAAGTTAACTTTCATTTTATTGAAACCAAGGATAGCATCAATGATGTTGATTTGATCATTCCCAAATTGTCGGTTGAAGAGGTTAAAAATAGATGTGTGAACTCATGTATGGTTATTTCATTGGTAAGAGGGTGGCGTTTCCCTTGGTACAACATTTTGCTCAAACTATATGGATTAAATATGGTCTTAAACGTGTCATGATGAACTTGCGGGGGTTCTTTTTCTTTAAATTCTTATCGAAAGAAAACTTGGAAGTTGTCCTTATCAATGGTCCTTGGATGATTCAAATGGTACCCATTATTCTCACAACTTGGTCGACTTGTGTTTGCTTATCAAAAGAAGATTTTAGGAAGATATTGGTGTGGGTAAAACTTCATGACCTCCTTATGGCTGCTTTTACCGATAATGGTTAAAGTATTATTGCTTCGAAATTGGGTACTCCTATGCTCCTTAACTCTTATACAACTACAATATGTGAGGAACCGTGTGGTAGGAACAGTTATGCTAGGGCATTTATCAAATTAAATGCAGGCAATGGTCTAGGCATCATTGACATAGCAAGAACCTTCAGCTCTATCCTTGTTGATTAATGGGACAAAAGGAATGAGAACCCGCTAAAGCAAAAAACAATTCATCTATGCACTAAGGTAATAAGAATCAAATGAACCTTTGTCTATTCAATACTGTTATACTTTAATTTTATCAGTAAGCAAGAAGAAGTTGTTAGCTAACATACATATGATACCCTAGGCTATTTTTATATCCAAATAAGAGAAGATTATTGGGTCAGTTTAGTGCCCACATTCTCTAAATAGGATTTGAACACAAAATAGCCTAACTGTAAACGCTGAAGAAATCTTGAGCATAAACTCCTTGTTAGTTCTTGAAGACAAAGTCTTCACTTCAATGTTTGAAGTGGTTCAAGTATTGAAGCATAATTCCCAAAAAAAGAAGTTCAATTCAGCGAGGTTGGCAATGCGTCGATGAACGATTTCAATCTCCTCAACAAAGATGTTGAGCAAAAAGACCCTAGCATCTAGAATGTTAGAAGGAGGAAAAGGGATACTTTATACAAAAAACATAAAGTAAAATCTTCTTGTGAAAGACCACTTTTCAAAGTTCGTATAAAAGTACAGACAGGGTACTCAATTGTTCTTTAAGAGGGTCGGGTGTCATGGCTAACAAATTTTAGCCATTTGAGCCACATCGTGTGCCACATCATTTCAATACTCACAACTCAAAAAACCTCTTCACTCACAACATAACAATTGGGGCCCCACAATACCCGGTTAATAAACAACACTCACACATAAAAACAATTAAAACAAAAACAAAAAAAAAGAAAGAAATATTGTCGTTTATCTCACCAAGTTTCTGGCGAAGTTTCTCTCGGCGAGCACCAGTTGTATGGTAGAGAGGTTTCGACGCCGCCGAATGGGGTGACACGTTGGATTCAGTGAGCTTAATCGCCGTGATACCTGGCGCTCTAAATCATGTCCTAACTTTATACCTATTTAAAAGCATTTAATGTATTCCCAACCACCTATTATATGCTCAGCACATGTTAAGTAGGAACCCCTTAAAATCCTAATTTTCTGCTATAAAAGGGAATGTTTGTCAAAGAGTAAATACATCTCTTGCAATTAATGTGACAATACATTTAAGAGCATTTACTCCTCCAATCAAACTTGGCTGCTGAACATTGAGCGAGTAAGGAAAGTTTGTACTTAAATATAACTTAGGTTAGTGTTTAAGTTATAGAGGAGATCTCCACGCATTGTCATTCAACTAGAGATGCTATTCCGCAGGTAACTCTTATCAAATTCTTTGATTTATTCAGATAAAAATTGTAAAACGTTGAAAAATACTTTGTTCCGTTTTGGTTAAAGTGCTTTAAGTATTATAGTTATAAATTGTTTATACACATACATATATTTAGATGAAATTTGATTTAGCTTAGTACTTAAGTTATTATCACATTACAAGGGTCCAACAAATTGCCTTGGATCAATGGGCCTGAAACTTCTCTGTTTTTATCCTTCTATTCTTATATGAAATTCAGTGAAGTTAGCATACAAAACACCCAAAGAAGCATGAATTTAACTTAGAGACAAAAGTCAAATACTCATGAATGATTCATATATGCGAAAAGTTTGGCACAACCATGCGTCATGAGCGATGGTCTTTCGTTAAACTTTTGGCCTGTTAAAAATGATTTGCGCCATAATGGACAAAGTGACAAAAAAAAATGCATGCATGACAATTTTTTTGAATTTTTCTAGTTCTCGAGTAAGGATGTTGATCGCCCATACGTAGGGATGGCAATGGGTGAGAAAAAACCCATAACCCGCAGGTACCCGCAAGTAAATGGGTGGGTAACCACATAAGATTTCACCCCAGGTGGGGGTGAAATTATTTACCCATCGATGGGTGGTACGAATAAAGATATTTTCATTACATCAAAAGAATGCATAAACAGAAACAGAAAAGAAAAAGTACATTTAAAAAAGAAAAGAAAAAATACACTTAAAAACGCTATGTCTGACTATTTGCACCTGGTTTGTGAAGACAATTACCTCTAGTCCAATCACTTTCATTGCTTCCTAAACTCAACTTTTAAATAGAATATCACCTAACTTGTTGTCCCCATCATCACATATAGGTATTGGACTTTCATTACTCACTATAATCATAGGATTATCCATGCTGTACATCATGGCCAAGAAAAGGAAGCTAGCTAAACTAAAAGAGAAGTTTTTTGAACAAAATGGGGGTGCACTATTGACAGAGAAACAAAAATCCACGGGTGGCACTGGTTTGGGTTCCGTGAACATTTTTGGAGTTAAAGAGCTAGAAGTAGCAACAGATAATTTTGCAGAAGGTAAGATACTTGGTAAGGGAGGTAACGGTATTGTGTATAAAGGAACTCTACCAGATATGCGTGTTGTGGCAATCAAGAAGTCCCAAAAACTTGATGAAGAACAAAGGGAACAATTTATAAATGAGATGGTTATTCTAACACAGATTAATCATACAAACGTGGTGCAACTTTTGGGGTTTTGTTTGGAAACTGATGTCCCGTTGTTAGCTTATGAATTTGTTTCCAATAATACTCTGCATCATCACATTCATTATAGAAAGAGTGGCGTAGGGAGATTATCGTGGGTTAGTCGTTTAAGGATAGCACATGAAGCAGCAGGTGCACTTGCTTATCTTCACACAGATGCTAGAATGTCCATCATACATAGAGATGTGAAGTCTACTAACATTTTATTGGATGACAATTACACAGCAAAAATAGCAGATTTCGGGGCCTCGAGGTTAGTTCCTTTAGGTCATGATCTAGTCGTTACACTAGTTCAGGGAACATTTGGATACTTAGATCCTGAGTATTTCCATACAGGCGAATTAACAGATAAGAGTGATGTGTATAGCTTTGGAGTTGTTCTTGCAGAACTCTTAACAGGACAACAACCCCTCAATATGGAAAGAGATATAAAGGTGAGAAATTTAGCAACCTATTTTATGAAGGCGATGGAGGAAAATACGTTTGTTAATATTCTGGAACATGGATTGGTAAACGAGGCACCTTATGAGCAGCTTAAAGCAATATGCGGGCTTGTATATAGGTGCCTTAACCAGCTAGGTGCTAAAAGACCTAACATGAAAGAAGTGACTATGGAGCTTGAAACTTGGAGAAAGTTCGGGAAGCATGCTTGGGTTAGTGAAGACAAGTACAACGAAATGAGTAGCTTAATGATTGAGATGGAACCAACCGATCTTTATACTGTTCCTCTTATGTCTAACAGTGATACATTTGGAGGAAGTTCCAGTATCAATACTGAAATGCATGACATGATGCTCCAGTTACAAAGTGCCCGTTAAAAACTTAGAGTGCCTGGGCTGTGTGAGTAACCAGCGTTTTGCGTCTTTTTTTTTCCTGAAGTTCTAGAACTGTGTGTCTGCAGACTTTTTTAGCCTTTGTTTTTAAAAAATGTTATAGGGTAAAAGTTGACATATCGGGTGAATAACCCACCATAAAACTTAACTGCACCTTGCTCTCTTAGCAGTGAACTAATAAAGCTTTTATTCAGCATTCGCTTCTAAGTGTCAGTTTTATCATATGATGTAGACATGTAGTCCAATACCTTACTATCAAGTCACGACTTATGCATATATATGTTCCAAACACTATTTTTTTTGTTAACAAAATATTAATGCTTGTTACATTTTTGTGACTGTGGTAACACTGAAAACACTTCTTTTCCGAAAAGTCAATTACACACTGTTTTTATTTATCAGAGTTATAATCGAGCAAATTTTAAATTATGTTCAAATATAATATATACATGATGATAGGTGCCTAATTATGCACTTTTTGATGTCAACGTGATTATTATAAAAAATTTATTCAGCAATTAAATTCACAAAACCTTTTGCATACCAGTGATCCAGTAACATGTGCACTACTCAAATGGGTGTGTGTTGTTGTCCCAGCGGGGTTTTAATACACGAACAAATTAAGTAAACGAAACAGTAAAACAATATGATTCAAACGATTTGTTATTAAGAATCAAAGTAATGGTTTTTACACTATATTTGTACAATATTTGGTTGATTACAATGAGACTTTCAAGCCCTATTTATACATGTTGAAGCGACATGTTTTGACGCATCGTGACCCTTCTTTTGTCTGCAGCTTTTTTACCAAACGTTGTATCGTTTGGGTTTTGGCTGTTTCACCAAAATAACCGTTATTTGCAGTTTTTAGGTTTAGGATAAACCTATTTGGTCCTTGTGTCTTTCGAAGTATACATGTAGCCCCTCGTTCTTTCACTTAAACTATAATGAACGCCTAACTTTGAGCCATGACTCAAGATTAGTCCAACAATCACCCCCCTAATCTTGATCATGCTTTAGTAGCTCCTTCATACTTCATGATTCGTCTTTTGTAGAAAGTCCTTGTCTTTATACTTTGGCTTTTTGCTCATTCTTTGCTTGACCTCTTTGTCTTGAATGTCTTCACATCTCTTGTATTCTTTGATCATTTCAGGCCATCTCTCTTTCGTTGATTTCCACTGCTTTGCTGGTCGTTTTCTAACCACACTTATTCCATCACTGGCCTCTAAGCCTTTTACATTACCTCTTCTTAGCCCTGCAGTAACTTCCATCCCTTCTGGTGGGATCCTAGTCTTCATAACTTCCTTGCTATCTTCTTCCACTGCCTTGGATTTCACTAGCATCTCTTTTTTAGGTTCATGTCTTGGAATCTCCTTTGCAGTCTCACAATAACTATCCGGCACTTCATAAAGTTCTCTAGTCTCTATGTTAATCTTACTTGGAAATCTTGAACTATTGACAGCCTCTCGAATCTTCTTTAGACATTCTACACTTGTCATCTCATTCTTCATCTTGTTTTCAAATGAACTTTCTCGTTCATGCATCTTCTTCTTGAACTCTAGTTCTCTCATCCCGAACTTTTCTTCGAGTTCTTGTTTCTTTTCTTCAAAGTCATGAAGCATTTCATGCTTCCATAACTCCAGTTTACTTTTTAAGTCAGTCTCAATTTCTGACCTTAAGTCTTCTAATCTTTCACTTGGGATTTCATTCTTCTCAATGATAATTCCCTTCCACCTTGGTTCTTCTTCTGAAGATGCCTGTTCTAGTTCATCCTTATCTGCCATAGTTGTCATCCACAATGTAAGTTAGTTGTCTTCTTCTACCATGTTTGTCTCTTCTTCTTTATCCTTCTCTGGACAATTTCTAGCAATATGTCCAAATTCATGGCAATTATAACATTCTACACCTCGTTTTCCTTTCTTGAAGTGGTTTTGATCTCTAGAGTTTTTCTTTTTCCAATCACGATCATCTCCATCCTTACTTCTAACATTTGTTGCCTTTTCGTCACACCAATTGTCTTGAAATTAATTAGCTCTTCCTTGTTCACGGTTCCGAAAACCTTTCCCATGACTAGACTTGTTGTCATGTTTTGTGAACAATAACCTATCCTGATCGTCAATAGGGCTTCCGTTAAAGAGGTTTACTCTTTCTTCAAAGGCTTTTAGCCTTCCAATTGTCTCATCTAGGGTTGTGTTTTTTAGATCAGAAAATTGTTCTATGACTGCTACAATCTGTATAAATCTCTTCGGTACGGAAGTTAGAAGTTTTCGTACTAGAGTTTCCTGATCAAATGTTGATCCTAAGCCACTAGCCCTTGTAACAATACTATTGACCTTTCCCGAGAAAGCACCAATACTGTCATCTTCTTTCATCCTCAACATCTCAAATTCCGTTTTGAGAGTTTGTAGCCGTGCTTTTTGCACTCTATCTACACCTATGTGCCTAGTTTGTAGTGCTTCCCAAATTTCTTTTGCACTCTTACAACTAGCCATTTGAAAAATCATATCCTCTGGTAATGCCTGGTAAAGATATGCAGTTGTAGACATATTTTTCTTTATATCAAGTTCATCATTACCTTTAGGTTCTATTATTTCCCAAAGCCCGTTTGCCCTTAGTATGGTTTTTATACGCAGAGCCCATACTGTGTAGTTTGTAGGTTTCAAAATAGGACATTGAAATTGGGTAAATGATGTAACCTCCTTGTGAATTACAATTTCCTTGTTTTTATCTCCTGA
The DNA here is from genome assembly GCA_910596185.1 of Chrysanthemum makinoi. Lineage (NCBI taxonomy): Eukaryota > Viridiplantae > Streptophyta > Magnoliopsida > Asterales > Asteraceae > Chrysanthemum > Chrysanthemum makinoi. The sequence continues at coordinate 51,991,823 of OU343225.1, forward strand.
CATTGTGCCTAAAAACTATTCCTAATTCTAGTAGGAATCTAGGAAATCTTATAACTTCAACATGGAATCAAAATCAAAATTTCTAATCTTATCTATGTATAATAAGACTAAAAATTATAAAAATTCATATTTTAGTTTAGAATATAAAACTCGAGTTCTGCGATTCCTCCACGATACGATTTTCTATCCTTGTTGTTTTTCGGAGCCCGCAAGAACACCGAAATGTGTCCTTTTCCTTCCTCGTACAATCAACCAAACGCACCCCTTGGTGTCTTCTTCCTTTTCTATTTTGTTCGAACCCGAAAGTAAAGAAAAATCTTTCCTTTGTTTTTCTTTTCCGAAGCAGTAACCACAATTGTTCCTCTTCCTCCTATTTCCTTTTCGAACCACCAAAACACCAAACCAATGTTTTGTTTCTTTCTGCCCTTCTTTGAAACAGCCCAAAACAAAACCCCCCGAACAACTTCCAATTTGTTGTCTTTTTTTTCGAAATCAATAAACAAAATGTCAATCCTTTTGTTTTTTTTCGAAACCAATAAACACCGAAAGTGTTCTTCTTGCTTTTCTTTTCGAACCAGCAAGCACCAACAAATGGTTCTACCCTTTCTCTCCTCGAACCAGTAAACACCAACAAAGGGTTCTACCCTTTTGTGTTTTTTGCTTCACAAAACAAAACACGCCCTTGGTGTTTCTTCTTCTTCCTTGTACAACCACTCAAACGCTCCCTTGATGTTTCTTCCTTTTTGCTCTTTTTTTTTCGACGCAGAAATAAATAAATAAAACTATCCCTTGTTTTTTTTTCTCTCGAAACAGTAAAACACAAAGAATTGTGTTCCCCTTTCTTCTTTCTTTTTCGAATCAGCAAAACAAACACCAACGCATTTTTCTTTCTTCTTCCTGCACTTGTTCCAACGAACCAGCACACTCAAAAAACTACCAACACCTCCCTTTGGTGTCTTCCCCTTTTTTCGAATAAAAAAAACAACCTTTTGCTTTGTTTATTTTTTGTTAGCAGTAAACAAAACAACAAAACGTTGCCTTTTGTTTTTTTTCTTCGAAATCAGTAACACCAAAAATGCTTCTTTGTTTCTTCTGTTCTTCGAACCAATACAGAAAAACAAAAATCAGCACCTTCCTTTTCGCCCTTAATCTTCTTCGCCAAGGAACGATTGTTCCTTTCCTGGTTTCTGCCTGAACCAACAGCAGGTCTGCTGCGTTGTTGGTTCCAGAAACTTAACCCCAAACTCTCTTCTTTTGATCTTCTTTCTTGATGAAACGAGCCAAGCTCTGATGCCAATTTGTTGTTCCAGCGGGGTTTTATTACACGAACAAATTAAGTAAATGAAACAGTAAAACAATATGATTCAAACGATTTGTTATTAAGAATCAAAGTAATGGTTTTTACACTATATTTGTACAATATCTAGTTGATTACAAATGAGACTATCAAGCCCTATTAAGCGGCGAATTCATAATCTCTAATCGACTTTTTTCGTTTTTGTTGAATTCTACCGTGGTACTCAATTCAATGGAATCTTTTTATTAATTCTTAATGACTTTAAGATATTAATATCCGATTCTTATATATCTTTGCTACTGTGCTTTTCAATTCAATTGAATCTTTTAATTAATTCTTACCTTAAGATATTAATTATTTGATTCTTCAATATCATTGCTACGTTTCTTTTTTGAGCTATTACTAATACATTAGTGGTGTGTTCATGATGGGTGTTGATTCTTCAATATCATTGCTACGCCTGAGGGTCATGATACTTTATTGAAAATTCGTGCTATTGAAAAACAAATTTTTGAGGGAAAACTTGTTCTTGTGGGTGACGATGGGCAACCATTAAAACCAGCCATGACAGTGGATGCTACTACTTCTACTGGGGCTAATCCAATTGAGCATCTTAAGGTGCCGCAGTCACAGAATGAGCTAGAGGAGATGCTTACTGCTATTGGTTATTATTCGAAACCTCCTCAAGATACGAGTGGTCCTATGGCTTCTAATGTTAATGGCCATAATAATGCTAATGATAAGGTTGATAAGAATGCACATGGGGCTGTTGGTATTGAGAAGTTTGGTGCTTTGAAACAACCTTCTTCATCGTATGCTGGTGTTACTTCTACTGAACCAAAGAAACACACATCTAACTTTCGTAGGTTGGAGTGTAGTAAGAAAGCTAATGGTGTGGATCTTTCTGTCCCATGAAAGTGGTTGAAGAGGTGAACACTAGGTTTGAGAATACTTTGTATGGGTATTTCTTTGGTCAACGCCTTGCGTTACCTGTTGTTGATTACTTTGTACGCAATGCGTGGGCTAAGTTTGGTATACAAAAGGTAATGATGAATGCAAAGGGGTTCTTCTTCTTTAAATTCAATTCGAAGAAAGGTGTTGATGATGTTCTTGAAAACGGTCCTTGGTTGATTAGAAATGTACCTATTATTCTTAAACCATGGACATTGAACACCAACTTACTTAAAAAGGATTTGACCAACATCCCGGTATGGGTTAAATTCCATGATGTTCCTCTTGCTATGTTTTCTGATGATGGCCTTAGTCTTCTTGCCACATTGATAGGCACGCCAAAAAGGTTAGATGCTTTTACTAGCCAAATGTGCAAGGACTCGTGGGGCCGTAGTAGTTTTGCTAGATGCATGATTGAAGTGAAGTCGGATGAGGTGCTTAGGGACAGTCTTACTGTTGAGATACCGTTACTTGATGGGTCGGGTTCAACTATTGAGAAGATACGGGTTGAATACGAGTGAAAACCGCCTCATTGTGATAAATGTAAGATTTTTGGTCATACTCTTATTGAAAGCCCGAAAGTTGTTGAACCTCCTGCTCAGCCTACTAAGCGTGTTAATGATGGTTTCAAGACGGTCAATAATAAGAAGAAGGGAAAGCAAGGTGGTTCTACAATTCCAGGTCAAGGAGGGTTTACTAAACCTGTTGTGGGTAAGCAGTTTCAATATCAACCCAAAAAGACTCCTCCAGAACATAAGAAAGTGAAAGTCACTAAGAAGAATGCTTCTAATGTAGCTAGTTCGAGTGGAACAAAGATCTCTACATCTAATCAATTTGATGCTCTTAATATGGAATATACGGATGCTTTTGGTATTCCTTCAAATGAAACCAATAAGGATGTGGATTCTGGTCGTACAATGGAAGTTAATGAAGATAAGTCTACTAAGATAGGTACTGCATCACAAGAACCCCTTGTGAGTGATTTGAAAGTGATGGAGTCGGGTGTGTCTCCTATAACTAGTGATTCTTGTATTCCGCCCACCTCTTCTACTAAGAGAGTTAACCCTTTTTCTAAAGTGGGAGATATCGTGGTGTCTGATTCTGAAGATGAGGTGGTTGCTAACCCATTTGATGAGTCTGCTAATCTATTCGGTGGTGGCCAAGAGTTTGAAGATGAGTATGATGACTATGACTACGATGACTATGCGAAGCAGGTTTTGATCTTCCAGGGAAATTGGATGCCTTTAATGCCATGTATGGCACCAAGCTTCAAGGACCTAGGAAGTAATTTTCTTTCGTTATGTCCTATGTTATCATTAGAGTAGTGGTTTGTTTTCTTGTTTAGAAAATAGGTAGTATCTTGTTATGTAAGCTTTATGCCTATGTAACGGGCTGAGATATGGGATTTCACTCATATCCATTGTACTTAAACGTTTTTTGGTTAATATATTTACCAGGGTGCAGGATTACTCCCCTTTACCCAGACTATCAAGCCCTATTTATACATGTTGAAAGGACATGTTTTGAAGCGTCGTGACCCTTCTTTTGTCTGCAGCTTTTATACAAAACATTTTATCGTTTGGGTTTTGGCTGTTTCACCAAAATAACCGTTGTTTGCAGTTTTTAGGTTTAGGATAAACCTATTTGGTCCTTGTGTCTTTCGAAGTATACATGTAGCCCCTCGTTCTTTCACTTAAACTATAATGAACGCCTAACTTTGAGCCATGACTCAAGATTAGTCCAACATGTGTTTGGAGGTTCAAATGGATTTGGGGGCTGAAATCAGGGTGTTTAGCTGCTAAACTAGGGGCTGAAAAGGATGGATTTGGGTGCTCAAATGGGGGCTGAAGTGGGTGCGTTTGGATACTGAAATGGGGGCGTTTGTGGGCTGAAGTGGGGGCATTAATTGGTGGGTAATCATGATATATTGATGACTCAAAAGGCTTATGAGGGTAATCAAAATGCCGATGCGACAGATCCCTCCTCCGGAGTTTAACTGATTTTAGTAAGCGTTTAATGTTCTTTAGTTTGTTGAATTGATTATGTTTACTATTGAATATAAAAATTGTGGTCTGTTGTATTAAGCTAAGACACAGTCATGCGAAATATACTAATTAGTATATTTGGTAAATAATTCCAACTTTCATGAATATATACATGGGTCGTTCATAAATTTGCAGCATATGATAACAGCTATTTCAAAGCAATCAACCAAAATTGCAAGAAGAGGCGCTATAGATGTCATGTTTATCGGTGTTGATGTCAGCACTATCATGTTCGCTCTGGAAAAAAAATCAACACACTCTAGAGGTTCGTTCACATCAAGTTACGTAAAGAGATATACTTATAAGAATCATTTGGCTTAAACGTTCACTATGTCTGAAAGTAATATTGGAAATTGTTTTAAGGTAGCATTACAAGGGTTATGATATTGGATAGATGCTTTAGGATTTGCTAAAAACATAAAAGCTTCCAATTGTATTATACAAATTGTAATGTTTTGACATTAAGCATATTAATTCGTAATAAATGGTCTTCATGCTTATGTCATTTGATAAAAAAGTATTGTTTCTTATGTTTTCTTTTTGTTGACAATTTGAGACAAGACATAAGAAAATGGATTTGCATCTCTGATTCTCACAACTAACACTTAAAATCTTTTTTTTTTTCTACATGTAAATACAAAAACATATTTCAAAGGGCAAAAGTCAAAAATGAAAAACATGATTTTCTAAATGTACTCATATGCTAAACATGTCAATTTAAATACCAACATGATATACATAAATCAATTTTTGTGCTATAATGTGTAATTTTGCAAGTGATTTGACTAAAATACCCTTTTCTTCTTTATCTCCATCTCCTACAAATTCAAACCCAGATTTCGGCCACCACTTCCAGCTACTAACCAGTAACCACCATCTCCAATAATTCCTTGTCCAACATTTATCCGCAACTTTTATTACTCCCAAAATGACTATGTTACTAGAGTTACTTTTATTTAGCAATTCGTAAAAATTTATTTAACACTATTACTTCCTAAATATTTATGTACTAGGCATTGTTAATTACATAGACCATATAATAATTCCTAAAATCCTTTAGAAATCTGAAAATCATCTACAATGAGACAACCGTATATTTCAAAGATAAAAACATAATCCGCAATGCTCTATAAACTTAGGTAAAAAATTATTAAGATTAATACGAAGAAGTATTTTCGTCCATGTTTAGCACTTAAGTACAAAATTTGAACTTATGTGTAACATATTGGTACTTAAATGAACATGTTTAGCATTTAGGTACAAATGAACATGTTTGACTTTCGCCCTATTTCAAAAATTTGTTATATTTTTAAAGGAAACTTAAATATTGTGACCCAACAAATAAACGCGAAGCACATTTACATATGCAAACTGGTTTGGCAACAAACATGTGAGCAAACACAGGTCCGGAAAACCAAACCACAAAAAAACTACCGCAAAACGCGGGTGCATCCACCTTGACCCAACTATCGCTATACAAATGTGCCAAATAAAATGAATATACCCATATTTACATGAAAAATTTTGCGCACAATTTACACACCACATATATAGCATAAAAAAATAGATGCAAAGAAACCACCGCATGATTTTTTTTTGGGTAAAAAGGATTTTTCACCCTCGTAAAATTCCTTACGCCAAAAAATATTGAAGTACAAATGACATGGGTGAATCCCATGCCCATAGCCCGTTACATAGGCCATATCTACTGCAACATGCAGAACTACCACACAGTGTTTAACACTGGTACTAACAATTACATTTATAATAAACAATCAAAATGTAATAACACAAGGTTCAAAGAACCACTACCATAGTGCGCAACTCTAACTTCAATAATCTTCCATGATAGCCCTCGAGTGCAACACCAACTTCCACAAAAACAAAACACGTAACGAAGGGCCACCAAATGCATCAAATCAGGATAAGGGAGAACCCGAGGCCCCAAGTCACACATTAAATCATAATGAAGACAATGTCAAACACCAAAACAAAACCACTACGCCAGAATAAATCCATACGTGCAGCAAGTGTAATGATCGTCTTCACGGCAGGACGTCCATCAATACTAGCGAATGAATGATCATTGAAGCAAATATATATGCAAATTACAACAGCATCATGACCAAAACAAGTAACTTCCAATCAACACTAACACATGCAAAATTAAAACTGCCCTGTCTTAGAAATCAAGTAGAACAACACCCTAGAAGCTAGGATTTTATTCTAACCGTCACAATCAATCATGAAAGATCAGGAACATAGAGAACACGACCAATCATGTTTACCAAAACAACCGCATGATAGTGCTGACACACCACACTTATAGCTGTAAGTAGATCTCTTTACGTAAAAAATTCCGTTCACATATAGAATTAAATTCAACCAATCAAAAACATTTAACAAAAAACAAACGGAATAAAACTTTAAGCAAAAAAATAGATAAATAAATAAATAAACGCAACGCGCGGGTAGCCCTACTCATAAACATAAAGAAAGATACCAACAAATTCTAAAGAGATGAAATGGATTGAAGATGATGTCTCTCCAATCCTTGGTGATATTGTTCTTTGTGTTGGATTATTCAATTGATGAACACAAGCCTTCAAGGCTCTAGGAAATCTGCTCTTGTATGTGTGTAAGAGAGTAGTTTTGTTGATCTGTGTGTGTTTGATAATGGATGCTAGTCGATAGATGACCTCAAGTTAGAAATGCCCCTTTAGGGGAAAATGTAGGCGACTTGATCAGACTTGACTACAATAGAAACTTAATTCTGAAAATTAATGTAAAGTTGGTTGCTGAACTCTTCAACAGAATTGGGCCATTTGGTTCGACTCGTCTAAAACTGCCAAATTCGGCGGATTTGTTATCCGTCCGCCAGATTTGAGGCTTTCCGTCCAAAGTGGTCAAAGTCAAAGTTGTAAAGCTTTTTTTTCTTCTTTCCGTGGCCTTCTGAATCACCAAAATTGAGGTTCTTATGAGCATGTTATGGCCAAAACAGTGGAGGTAGTCAGGAGACTTCATATCTTATGAGCATGTTATCATGTAATTAATCATTTATTAATTTTTTTAAATCATTAGAAACAAATTTTTTGTCAAAGCTCGGATTTAAGCATTATAGAGATATAGTTATAAAAATATTGATCAAACCTATACATAATCGATAGAGCTTAAGTTTAACACATTTACACATGCATTTGTTTTGTTTTGAGACTTGAACTTGTTGACTCAACTAAAGTTTAAATATGAATAAGATACAAATATTAGAGGTAACAAAACAAAACCAGTTTGCTTAAGCAGTTGTTCATTAGTATTAATGCATTTGCGGGTTGAGCTCGACTCGTAAGATAATATTTTTAATGAGACCCCTTCCATCATTTCCACTATCGTCTTTTTTTTATTTATTATTATTATTATTATTTTTTTTTTTGATGTTTTCTTCTGTTTATTCGTTAAAAGGCTTCAAAGGTTTTCGGCAAGAGACTAAAACTTCCATGCCCGGAAAAAAGATGAAGTTGATCGATTAGTCCTCATCTTAAGATCAATAAGCCATTTGCTAACTCGATTACGGTAACACACACTCTTTTTGTTGGGTTTATAAAGCATTATTATTATCAATGTTTTGTTTTTCATTTGATGTTACAATAGTTTATCTTGTTTAAGTTTGCACCAAAGATTTACAAGCTCATCCTTTAGATGTTCACATCTCTAAATAAGATTTTTGTTACTTTATTATGTTTTAGTTACTTGCTAAACTACAATAATGATTAGTGGTTGGTATATATAGTTAACGATACGCATAGTTTTGTTTTAACAACAAACTTTTATAGCTTATACCATCTATCTCACAAATGGGAACCTAAACCAAAAAATAACTCTCTCTTGGCGATTTTTTTCCCTTAACTATCCTAATCGGTTTTCATCAATTCTGGCACCCTTGTGTTCTGAATAAGTTAATGATTAACAGTCCTTGTTAATTGTTTCTTGATTGGGTGTCACTTAGTTTTGAAGATTCGTTTTTTAGGGTTTTTAAAAATTGTTTTTTAGGGTTTTGTACTGAATAAGGTTTATTTGATCAATCCTGCCATTCTGATTATTACCAGGTCGATTTAACATTCCTATAAGGTCTTCTTGGAATCGATTTATCATATATTAGGATTGATCATCATGGGAGCAGGTTAGTTTGTATTGCTTCAGCTTTTTAAACCCTAACTTCTTAGTTAGGGTTTGCTTTATTTTCTTGGTTGTGCTTGCTTGCTGGAGGCTATTCTTTGGTTCAATTGATTGTTTAAGGGTGTTTGCTGTACGTGGGTGGTGAGAGAGATGAATAAGGGATTCCTTAATAATAATAGTTCTTCCAAATTTTCGAAACCTGGTGGAAGTGATGAATTGAATAATGAGTCTGCTACTGGAACGAATTCTGTTGCGAAGGATTTTATGGGTAAGTCTGGTCAGAACGAGAGTCCTGTTGATCATACAGAATGTGATGGGGCTGATAACGTGAATAAGGTTAAGGATAAGGTTGTTTTGGATGATTTGGAGCAAAGCCATGATACACCTGCTTTTGATTCGGCCTCTAATGTTTCAAAACAGCCTAATGTGGAGCAATTGATTGCTACTGCGCATATGAACTTTGATGAAGCAATGAATAAAATTGACAGTGATATTGCTAAGATGGCTCCATCTTCTGATGTGAACAATTTGAGTGGTATTGGGCTTCAATCTAAGTCGAATGGTACTAAAGTTTATTCAGCAAATACTCCTCTGTCGAGTTTTGATGTGGCTATGCAATCCCAGATGTATGGTACTAATCATAGTGTTACTTCTGATCCTAATGCACCTAAGGTTGTTACTACTAGTGGTAATGGAGTTAAGTCGGTTTCTTATGCGGGTGTTGCTTCTAATGAATCCCAGAAGCACGTGTCTAATTTTCGGAGGTTAGAATGCAGCAAAAAGAAGGATGATGTTGACCTTTCAGTCCCAATGAAAGTGGTGGAAGAGGTGAACTTGAGGTTTGAGAATACTCTTTACAGATACTTCCTTGGTCAACGCCTTGCTTTTCCTGTTGTTGACTATTATGTTCGCAATACGTGGGCTAAGTATGGTTTACAAAAGGTTATGATGAACGCTAAGGGATTCTTCTTCTTCAAGTTTAATTCGAAAAAAGGCGTTGATGATGTTCTTGATAATGGTCCTTGGTTGATTCGTAATGTTCCTATTATTCTTAAACCATGGACATTGAACACCAACTTGCTTAAAGAGGATTTGACTAACATTCCGGTGTGGGTTAAATTCCATGATGTTCTTTTAGCTATGTTTTCTGATGACGGGCTCAGTCTTCTTGCTACATTGATTGGTACGCCCAAAAGGTTAGATGCTTTTACTAGTCAAATGTGCAAAGAATCTTGGGGCCGTAGTAGTTTTGCTAGGTGTATGATTGAAGTGAAGTCGGAGGAGGTTCTTAGGGACAGCCTCACTGTCGAGATTCCTTTACTTGATGGTACGGGTTCGACTATTGAGAAGATCCGTGTTGAATATGAATGGAAACCGCCTAGATGTGAGAAATGTAGGGTATTTGGACATACTTTGGTGGATTGTCCTAAGGTTGTGATTCCGACTGCTCAACCTCATAAGAACGTAAGTGATGGTTTTCAGACTGTTAACAATAAGAAGAAGGGAAAGCAAGTTGGGTCGAATCCGGGTCGAAGAGGTTCTACTAAATCTGTGGTGGGCAAGCATTTTGAATATCGGCCCAAAAAGCCTCCTCCTGAACCCAAGAAAGTAAATGTCGGTAGGACGATGGCTTCTAATGTGGCTAGTACGAGTGGAACCAGGATCACTACGTCTAATCAGTATGATGCGCTTAATATGGACGATACAGATGTGGATACTGGTCGTACAATGGAGGTTAATGAGGATGAGTTGATTAAGACTGGTTCTACATCACATGTTCCGCTTGTGAGTGATTCAATGGGAACAATAGATGTTCGTTCTACTCCCATAGTTGAGAAAGTTGGTAAGCTTGAAAAACTAATTATTGATGGGAAAGCTACTCTTGTGGATGATGATGGTCAACCTATTCCGTCTACCTCTTCTACTAAGAGAGCTAACCCTTTTTCTAAAGTGGGAGAGATTGAGGTGTCTGATTCTGAAGATGAGGTAGTTGCTAACCCATTTGATGAGTCTGCTAATATATTTGGTAGTGGCCAAGAGTTTGAAGATGAGTATGATGACTATGACTTCGATGACTATGCGAAGCAGGTTCGTGATCTTCCTGGGAATTTGGATGCCTTTAATGCCATGTATGGCACAAAGTTTCAAGGTCCTAGGAAGTAATCTTATTTCGTTGTGTCATTTTTTTTTGGGTAAAGGGGAGTAATCCTGCACCCGGGTAAATATATTAACCAAATAAATGTTTAAGTACAATGGATATGAGTGAAATCCCATATCTCAGCCCGTTACATAGGCATAAAGCTTACATAACAAGATACTTCCAATTTTCAAAACAAGAAAACAAACCACTACTCAAATGATAACATATGACACAACAAAATAAAATTACTTCCTAAGACCTTGAAACTTTGTGCCATACATGGCATTAAAGGAATCCAAATTCCCTGGAAGATCACGAACCTGTTTCGCATAGTCATCGAAGTCATAGTCATCATACTCATCTTCAAACTCTTGGCCACCACCAAAAATATTAGCAGACTCATCAAATGGGTTAGCAACAACCTCATCTTCAGAATCAGACACCTCAATCTCTCCCACTTTAGAAAAAGGGTTAACTCTCTTAGTAGAAGAGGTAGAAGGAATAGGTTGACCATCATCATCCACAAGAGTAGCTTTTCCATCAATAATAAGCTTTTCAAGCTTACCAATTTTCTCAGCTATGGGAGTAGAACCAACATCCATTGTTCCCATTGAATCACTCACAAGCTTTGCAGCAGAAGAAGTCCCAGTCTCCGGAGGCTTAGACGCCTCACCAATTTCGTTGTGTCATTTTGTTATCATTTGAGTAGCGTTTTGTTTTCTTGTTTAGAAAATAGGAAGTATCTTGTTATGTAAGCTCTATGCCTATGTAACGGGCTGATATATGGGATCTCACTCATATACATTGTACTTAAACATTTATTTGGTTAATATATTTACCAGGGTGCAGGATTACTCCCCTTTAACCAAAAATCTATCTCATAAATAGTTAAATAGTATCTCACACACGTCTGTGATGAGATTTAGAACTTAGAACCTTTTGTTTGTGGGTCTTTTATTTATTACTTTGACAAAAAGCCTTTGATGAGACACAAATTATAGATTACAATCCCAAATTTTATCGTATCAGTGTATCACCCACAATCATATTCTTATACTATGAAATGCTTCAAGTTACCTAAAATATTTATTAACTAATGTACTTACTTTAAACTAACTATCATAAAATGGACTTGTAGTAGAGTACTTGAGCTCCTCACAAGATTTGAAGGATTCAAAACTCACTATATATATATATATATATATATATTTGGAGGTGGACGTGGATGGATCAAAAAGAGTGACAAGATACCCTGATTAGTAAAAGACGTGTCCTATTAGATTAAGCGAAAAATGAAAATCTCATCCGTTTACAAGTTTTAGTTACTTTCATTTAAAACAAAGCCTGTGTTATATGAATCTTGTTACACCAATAATCCTTAAAAAGTTAGTTGATTAGAGAAAAATGACAACTTTATCAACGCAACCAAACTTTTACTATACAACTAGATACTGTAAGTTTGTGTATATTGAATGAATAATAATGAGAGGTACGTTAAGATTATATAAGCTACATAATGGGCCGAATATACAATGGGCCAATACTAATACTAATCTAATATTAATAGACTAACACTCCCCCGCAGTTTGAGCGGGAGGAGACCGAACACTCAAGCTGTCACGAAAATCAGAAAACAAGGCAGAAGGTAACCCCTTGGTAAAAATATCAGCATACTGAAACCGAGAAGGAACATACAGAACTCGAACTTGACCAGTAGCAACCAAATCACGAACAAAATGAATATCAATCTCAATATGCTTGGTACGCTGATGTTGAACAGGGTTAGAAGACAAGTACACTGCACTCACATTATCACAATAAACAATAGTCGCAGATAACAATGGTGTATGAAGCTCACGTAGTAAATTCTGAAGCCAACATGTCTCAGCAACAGCGTTTGTAACACCGCGATACTCAGCCTCAACACTAGAACGAGAAATCGTCGGCTGACGTTTAGAGGACCATGAAAGTAAGTTTTTGCCAAGAAAAACACAATAACCTGATGTAGACCGGCGATTGGTAGGGCAACCAGCCCAATCAGCATCCGAATAAGCAACCAAGGACTCAGTAGTAGAAGAAAATAACTGCAAACCATAAGCCAAAGTCCTCTGAACATACCGTAATATCCGCTTGAGAGCAGTGAAATGAGGCTCGCGAGGATCATGCATATATAAAAAAACCTGCTGCACAGCATAAGTGATATCGGGTCTAGTGAAAGTGAGATACTGAAGAGAACCTGCAAGACACCGATATAACGTAGGATCAGAAACCGGATCACCATCATCACCCAACTTAGACTCAGCGTCAACAGGAGTCCGAGAAGGGTTACAACCAACCATATGTGCACGCTCCAAAATCTCCATAGCATACTTACGCTGTGACAAAAACATCCCAGAAGAGTCACGCGTAACTGACACACCCAAAAAATAATTAAGAGCACCCAAATCTGTCATAGAGAACTCCTTATGCAAAGAAGTAATAATCCGCCGTAATAAACTGTTAGAGGAAGCAGTAAGCACAATATCATCCACATAAAGTAGTAGAAAAGTAGTATCAGCACCCAGTCGGTAAATGAATAAAGAAGAATCACATCGACTCGAAGTAAACTCAACAGTAAGAATATAAGCAGCAAACCGCTGAAACCATGCCCGAGGCGCCTGCTTAAGACCATAAAGAGAACGCTGTAATAAACAAACATAATCCGGATGCTCAGGATCCCGAAAACCAGGTGGCTGATGCATATAAACAGTTTCAGCCAAATCACCATGCAAAAATGCATTCTTGACATCAAGCTGATGAACAGGCCAATGTCGAGAAATAGCTAAACTAAGAACAGTCCGAATGGTGCCCGGCTTAACAACCGGACTAAAAGTCTCATCAACATCTACTCCCTCCACCTGTGTGCTACCATTGGCAACAAGATGTGCCTTGTACCGACTAAGAGTGCCATCAGCCAAATACTTATGGCGAAATAACCACATACACCTAACAACATTGACACCCGCAGGACGAGGTACACAAGTCCAAGTTTTATTCTTAATAAGCGCATTATATTCATCAGACATAGCATGTCGCCAATTTGGATCATCAAGAGCATCCTTATACGACCTAGGTGACAGAGAAACAGTAGACACATGACCAACATACTTAGGATTAAGACGAGTAGTCCCTACACGAGAACGTGTGACCATGGGATGAATAGATACAACAGGTGGTGGCGTTGGTGGGTCAGGGACAGGTGTGGGAGAGACAGGTGGCGTTGGCGTTGGTGTAGGTATGTTTACTGGTTCGTGAGGTGTAGGTATGTCAACTGGTGGTATAATAATCGGGTTTAAAGTAGGACCAATTGGGGTGGTGTTGATAATTGTGGAAATGAGATTGGAAGAATCTTCCAAAAAATCATAGGATGGAGTGGGTTTGGACGGATGGGTTTGAAACGGAAAAACCGTTTCATCAAATGTAACATGACGAGAGATAATAATTTTGTTTGTATTTAGATCAAGACAACGATAGCCAAAATGATTGGCAGCGTGTCCCAAAAATAGGGCTGGTGTAGCGCGAGGTCCTAATTTATGGTTGGTATCAATATGTGGGTAACAAAGGCATCCAAAACCACGAAGTACACTATAATCAGGTGTAGCACCAAAAACACGGGTAAAGGGTATGTCATTGTTAATGGCACGAGAAGGTAGGATATTCAATAAATAAACAGCCATATTAAGAGCCCCAGTCCAATAGTTGGGTGGTAAATGTGCTTGGAATAATAAAGTACGAATAAGGTTATTGATGGTACGAATCATGCGTTCAGATTTTCCATTTTGTTGAGAGGTGCGAGGGCATGAAAATCTAAATTGGATACCATTGGTTGAAAATACTTTATGAAAGGCGGTATTATCAAACTCACCACCATGATCACACTGAAACGACTTAATTTCACACTTAAACTGAGTACGAACATAACTACGAAACAACTGAAATTTAGACAAAACATCAGATTTATTCATTAATGGATAAACCCAAACATACTGAGAGTAATGATCGAGAAACAAAACATAATACTTAAAACCAGAAAGACTCGGAACTGGGGATGTCCACAAATCCGAGTGAACAATGTCAAAACAAGAAGTAACAGTACTAGACGAACTAACAAACGGAAGCTTCACGTGTTTGCCAAGGTGACAAGCATGGCAAAGAACGGGAAGCTTCTCTTTATTACAAGAGATAGAATCAATAGACACAAGACAACGCAACACTTCACTTCCTGGATGTCCAAGCCGTTGATGCCACGTATACCGACTGGTAAGATAGGCTTGAGGAATTGGAGAAGGCTTTGTAATAGGGTAAAGATCACCCGTGCTATCACAACGGAGGAGTACCCGTCGAGTTATGAAGTCCTTCACAGAAAAACCAAAAGGATCAAATTCAACAGTGCAATAACTATCACGAACAAACTGACGCACATAAATAAGATTTTTTACAATATGAGGGGTAATTAAAACATTATTTAAACGAAGAGGACAAAAAGGTGTAGACAAGATACTATGACCGGAGTTGGTAACGGGAATGAAACGCCCATCACCAACTGAGACAGACGGATAAATGCACTCATTAAGAATATCACTAAGACAATGCACATAATCATTAAGATGAGAGCTCGCACCTGTATCCATATTCCAATTTCCAGCAGACATGTCCTGAAGAGTGTTAGCAGCAAAAGCATGCAGCAAGAGAGTTGCTTGACCCGAACCCTGTTGACCCGACGCTAGTAGTTGACCCGGGTTAAACACTGAACAAAACGCCGGTTGTGGAGAACCGGTCAAAGTCCCTGGCGGAGCCCCTTGCGGCTATGGACCGGCGTAGTGAACCGGACCTGTTGAACTCCCAAACTGAACCCCTGGCGAAAGTGAACTGCTGTTGTGAACTGGCAGGGCATTAAACCCTGGTGGTACGGTAGCCCCCTGAAGAGATGAACCTGTAGACTGAACCGGTGTTGTGGAGATGTTGAACCCCCATGGTAGTCCTTGAGCGAGTGACAGGCCAGATGGTAGGAAGGCTTGGGAACCTTGGGACTGTGTCGGGTAGGAGTAATAAGGGTGTAATTGGGCCGGTGAGTTACAAATAGGTGGGAATTGGGCCGTGGCATGATATGCAACCGGTGTAGAGGTAGAGGGTTTGTTGTGAGAAGTGGTAAATCCCAATTTAGCCAATAATTGTTGCAAAGTATCCATATCCACAGAACTGGAACCACGAGGAAGTACTGTAGACTTACCATGTACGCCATTGTGAAGATACCGACACGCCTCACCAAAACGACAATGACCTTTAGCAAACAAAAAACAAAGCTTGTTTACTTTTGCTAATGGATTAGACGGACGCCAATGAGTATTATTTGCCAATAAAACCATAGGAGACGAGGATGTAGCATCCACAAGCGGATCTTGAACCTTAGACTTCATGCGAATCTCTTGCGTGGTCAACAAAGAACGAACCGTCTTGAGATCGGGAAAGGGTTCCCGACTAGCAATAACTGTTGAAATCACATCATACGTGGAGGGTAAGCCTTCAAGTGCAAACCTAACAATGTCATCATTACTAAGAGGAGATCCAAGACCATTCAAAACCAAAGCAATTGATTCAATTTTCTGAAAGTAAGCATAAATTGTTAAGTCCCCAATCTTTAGATTACGTAACTCCGCCTTCAAAGCCATAACGCGAGGGCGTTTATTGTCCTGAAAAATCCCCTTAAGACACACCCACGCCTCTTTAGCAGGTTTAGGATTAAGTACAACCAACCTTTTTTGAAGATTCGAGGCAAGTGTGGAAAAGATCCAAGACCGAATGATGAAGTCGATCTTGAGCCATTCCGCATCCTTAGGGGTTGAATCCGTAGGAGGTGTAGTGGATGAAGAAGCTTCAGGATCAACGAGATGATCCAAGATGCCATATCCATGACAAAGGTGAGAAAAATAATATACCCATGATGAGTAATTCATCTCATCAACATCAAGATTAATTGGAACAAAAGTAGTCAAGTGATTCATCGACATAAGCTTATCCGATAATGTGAGGACGGGTGGGGGAGGAGTGGTATCCGTAGTCATAGTAGTAATTGTTGAGGTTTAGTAATCTGTGAGGTTTAATAATCAGTGGGTCGACAATAAATATGTCGAAAATAATGGGTCGACAATAAATTTGTCAAGGATTAAAAGTGATCGATTTAAGAACGCGTGTCTTACGAAAAGAATAAACGCTTAATAATCGTATGGTGAGTAACTTTTGGTCCAATAAGAATTGACCAACAGTAAGGGTTGATGGTCAAACTTTTAGTGTAAAGTAATAAACGTTTATTGTTAATGTTTACAAGTTTTGTAAATCGAACAGTAAAGGATTTAGGGAATCGAACAAGACAACGGGTAACAAACAATCAAAATCGACAACACACTTGGTCGACAAACAAACAAAACACCACTCGACAACACAGTAGGTCGAGAAACAATAATATTAAGCGACTAAAAAAATTGCGGAAGCAGAGAGTGGATCGGTTAGGGTTGATACCATGTATGTTTGTGTCTATTGAATGAATAATAATGAGAGGTACATCAAGATTATATAAGCTACATAATGGGCCGAATATACAATGGGCCAATACTAATACTAATCTAATATTAATAGACTAACAGATACAACCACTGACAAGACTTGAAACAGGGTTCTCAATAAATATCAAATCCCAAAATTGGTTTGAAACTTTAATAAGTACACAAAGTAAGTATCTAATATCATTATGTAAATTAAACCTTCATTCATACTTGCTTCTCACTATTAGGGTACGAGTGTATAGCAACGACAACAAATAGTCTCCGTTCAACCAACAATTTTGATACAAAAAGCTAAAAAGATGTTTAGCACATATACCTCCGTCATAATTAAACATAACATGCATCAAAACACCATTTGTATAAATTATGACGTAATGTCCCAAAATTTTGAAAATTAATATTAATGATCATGTTGATTGTATCATCGTGGTCATATTTTAACAATCATAACTAAACATACTAACTTCATATAATTAAACATGACATATATGATATCTAACTTCATATAGAAGTTTAACCTCGTTATCATAACATAACAGATCAACCAGATAGATATCAAAGATACTGAGCTTGGTATTTCCATTTTGTATGTATCATTAAAAACATTCTCATGTGATATTGTTATTAATTAACTTCGACTAACTAAAAAGGAAAATAAAGAGTGACGGATTAAGCCTAAGCTATCAGATATACAAAGTCTATCACTTTTCAATTTCACATTATAAAATTAAGAATTTAAGCTAGACAAGCCATTAGTGATGTCGTGACTTGTAATAAAGCCCAATATTTATCGTGGGATTGTTAATCGTGAGTTTTATAGTACTTTTGCTGCATGAAAAACTTCAATTTATGATGAGAATCCGAACCCCAAATAGTTATCTGACGAAGAGCGATTAAATCATACTCTTATATTAGTATGCAACATACAATAAGTACAATAAAAAATAAGCGTTTTACTTTCAACACCTAACTTCATGGCATATATGATTGTTTTTCTAGTAACCGCGGTGTCGGACTTTTGAGTTTTGACTCCTAAATCCTTAAGCTTTTGTTTGAGCCAGGAAAATTTGCACATTACAATGTGCCAAAGTGTCAACATCTAATCTTGAACCATATGAAAACAGTTTGAGATTGATCATATTTCAAAATTCACTTTGTATATATACTTTAGTGGGTTTTGGTGACTAAAGTGGAGTTTACAATGGTCAATGGCAGAAAAGGTAGAAACACGTGAACAGCCCTTTTACAAAGAAGTAAATAAGGTGAAATGTCATAAATTCGTAAGGTATCAAGTTTATGAAAGTGTCAACTAAACACCGGCCTTTTCAGGATTTCAAATAAACTGACATCTACTATTATGAACTTTGCCTCATATCACTTTTATGTAGTACCTTGTTTATCTAACTTCCTTATGAATTGAAATTTAAAATGAGGTACAGCTATGAAAACCGAAAAGAGCCAGATGTAATGTATCATACTACAGTACCATCTACGAGCTATGAAATGAAAACTCAAAAGCAGTAAATTATGGAGATCTCCATAATTTGACGAATATTAAAACTTCTTTAGAATTTGACGAGAAATGTATTGTTTATATATAGATGAAAACCTGATAACTTTTTGGTTAATGAATGTTTTTGTGATAGAAATTTTCGATACATGAAACTAGGTAGGTTAATAAGGAATTTGAATATGTAAGGAACTAGGTACAAATTTTGTGTACGATTTGGACTCCCCCTTAAAAATGGCGCATTTCAGTTTAGCTTAGGAGACTTGGTATCAAACGGTAGGTCTGTCATTGGTGTCTTGAACTTTTTTGCGCATTTCAGTTTAGCTTAGGAGACTTGGTATCGAATGGCCAGTCACCGGTGTCTTGGACCTTGTTGCAGATACTTCAACTATGATAAGTTTTATGCATTTAGCGATCATAATTTCTTCGATGTTTGAGTTAGCGATGCTAAAATCATCTCTAGAGTATCTTTTATGTGATCTGCTATAAGACTAATAGTTTATGGATATGTAACCTATTGTATGTAACTATACATTTAAACAGCTACGCACCAATTCATCTATGTGAATGCCAAATTTTCAGGGCTTTATACATGAAAATTGTTATGGATAACAAGTTTCTGATTAGACTACAAGCTAGGAGTTACATAATTAGCCTCTCAACTTGCCTAGCACAAGGTTAGCGTGTATATGCCTCTTAGTTCTTATTTCCTTGCTAATTTGTATGAACGAAAACCAAGCATGCCAACAAACAAAGAATGTACTTGTTTATGCAAAGTGGACAGCCGAACAATGTGCTATGTGCAGGTGAGATGAAGATTATGATGTTAAGAAAATCATTATATGCAACAGGTCTTGCTATTTAGTGTTGCCGTATACCAATGTTTTGAAATCCGGGTCGACCTGGCCGGGTTAACCGGTTGGACCGGTTCCGGGCAAAAAAACGGGTCAAAATAACCCGGGTTTCTAAAACCGGGTTAACCGATTAGACCCGCCGGGTTTTGAGTGACCCGGGTCAACCTGGTTCTCGAAACCCGGCCGGGTTTTGAGTGACCCGGATCAACCCGGTTCTCGAAACCCGGAAAAAAACCGGGTTGACCCGGCGGTCGAACTGGTCGAACCGGTTGACCCGGTGACCGGTGACTCGACCGGGTCGATTATAAACCCGGTTTTCAAAACATTGCCGTATACTTATGTTTGTTTGGTTATATGAATCAAGCAGATATCACATACATGTTGTGCTGTTCACATGTATGCTGCAACCATTTCTTCTATCGTTAGTTTGTAATTCAGAAAATAAATCGACTTTCTTTCAGGTATAGATTCTCTTGATCACTTCTTAAATGCTTCGTACACCATATTACAGGCAGATCTTTCGCTGGAGCCTGTGGTTACTTTTCGTTTTTGTTTCTTCTCGTTGGTTGGGCATTGACTGTAAGTGAGTTATATCATATGTATACAACATCTAAAAAAAGCTCTATTACTGAACATTTTTTTTGACATGTGTTTCTTTCACCACCGATAGTAGTGTATTTTCCACGAGTGCTACCTGTATACGTTTATGGTGCACATCAGATTGTGGGAAAAATGTTAGGTTCATTGGAAATGCTTATCTTATGTATACTCAAACTTTGTTTATTGCATACCTCAATTTTTTTATTCATCAACAGTGTAGCTTTCATTGTCCTTTATGGGATTGCGTTAGCAATTGAAGGATTTGGCGTTGTTGCTGGAAGATTTTGTGCATTTTCTCAGTAAGGACATTGTTATTCAAGCAATCGCTCGATCTGCCACCAAGGTATATTTTTAATATTCGGATTTTCACATTTACTAGGGATTTTTTGGATATATGCATATCATTATTTTTATTCTTGGAGCAGACAAGAAATGCTCTATCAGGAACTTGTTCGGCTCCACAAAGGTCTGCTAGTTCAGCTGCTCTTTTAGTGGGAAACTTTGTCCTCCCGAAAGCATATGTCATTAAATTAAGATACCGTTAAAAATGGTACGAACTACTCTTGGATTTTTTATTTTTTATTTTTTTTTAACTTGTGCATTGTAATGGTCACTGTAACTCCACTTTCAACTTGTGCTCATGTCCTTTTTTGAACTTGTCCTACTGTAGCTCTGTACTACTCTTAGGAATTCTTTTGATTTGGCTACTATGGTACTTGCTAATGGTTACTGTAATTGCACTTTGATAACAATGCTTTTCTTGTTTGCAGTTTTTTAAATTTGGCTACTGTAATTGCTATGTAACTTGTGCAGTTTTAACAAAGAATTTTTACATAATCTAAATAGCTACTTAGTTGCATATTCAAATTATTTTCCTATGGAAAATCCATGTCTCAGTTGCATATCCATGGATTTTCAAAGGTTAAATATATGTTGGGAGAAAGCTAGCGCATTGGGGTCTTTGATCTTGCACTGGACTTGCAGAGGTTGAGTCAGAGATAAGTGTTTCAACAACTTCTCTTGTGGTTTATCATTGATTTTTGTTATTTTACCATTAAAAAGGATTCTTTCATGTTGTTAACTTTAGTTCTTCATATATGACTAATAAATAGAAAGTTAATTACTTAATCTTAGTTATTCCTTTCTTGTTTTACATGAACAACAAACTATATGATCAGATGCATTTCATCATTAATGTTTGCTTATGGGAACTTCCCCTGTTTTATGTAAACTACAAAGTATATTATTTTTTACATGCCTTGAAGTGATGAACTTGACATAATGATTTTATATTGCACTCATTAATTTGATAAAGCTTTGATTGGTATTGCTCTGGTTGAGCCATGGTGATATTTCAAGAGTTCGTATGCTGCTTTCATTCGGATGTTTGACGGTATGTGTTTGACACTTATCTTGTTTTGAGTATGATGCTAGATATTATCAATCTTTGTTTTTTGTGTTAACTTTATTATATGTGATAACATGTGCAGTGTGTACTAAAAATTTTGAGATGATTTTTGACATATGAGAGTTGGAGGTTAAAACTAACCCCTTGAGGTAATGATTCTTATGCTTGTTTTAGGACTTTATCTTGCTGTTTCGACTGGTAGTTACGATTAAGACTGGTAGTTATGTTGCTAGCATGCTCTTCCTAATTCAAGACTTATATAAGACGCTAATACACTTTTGTTTTTTTATAAATGCAGGTTACAAAGTTTCGTGCAGCGTTACTGTAGCTAAGCGTGGGTAACTTTTCGATTAAGGGGATTTCTTGTCTAGTTTTCCTTCGTATTTGTACATTTGAGATTCGAGATTGCTATTTGTTATTTGAGATTGCAGTTTGTATTTTGCAGTTTGTATTTCGAGATTGCAGTTTGTATTTGCACATTTGAGATTTAAAATTGCAGGTTGTATTTCTGCCAGATTATGACCTTTGCTGACTGATAATTGATTGAATGTTTCAGTCATTTTAGTGATTCTATATAAAACAGTGTACCCTTTTAGTGTCTAATAAGGTTTAGGCACTGAATCTTTTTGACTTTTGCTCAGTAAAATTTTAGTAACAAAATACTTTTAGTGATCCCTTTTTTACTTGCTCTTTTTTTTTAGTGGGAGTTGTTAAATGAGCTTTTAGTGACTGTTATGCATCTTTTCCTCACACTTATTTTAGTGAGCAAATGTCATTAATTTTGTAGTGAGATATGCAACTCATTAAAGAAAAAAATGTAACATACAACCATCTACATTCTTTAAACAAAAATTTACACATTTTGAATTTATGAAGCATTAGATATCATGATGCATGATTTCAACAACATACATATTGATAATGCAGGGAAGTACTACATAAGCCAAGGACCTTGTTCGGATGCTTATATATCTCCCTTTTTTTTTTATCTTGTAATGACTAGCAACTGACGGAAAAATTAGATGTAAGTGTCACGATGCTTATAACCATATAACCAATCGAAGAAGGGTCTCTTAATATGGGTATATTTTTCGTCTATAGTCGATTGTTTTTTAGTATTACATATGATATGAGATATACTGAGCCTTAAACCTGGATTTCGTAGTGTAATCGTGAACTCAGTATAAGAATGAGACTCAGTCTCAGTCTGGACTAGTACTTGTTTAATTGCGTGAACTAATTATCGCGATTGCTGCTAACACACAAAAATACGTATGATAATTCGCAAGGATTGCGACCAAATCTCCACTTGCTGTGATTGGGACGAAAAATGTTTTTAATTAAAAAGCAGAGACATGTCTGTGAATCAAGGTTTGGATTATGTTGCTACTTGGAACTCTTCTATGCGTTTATCGGATGATTTAAAGGAGGTAATATCAAGACAGAAGCAAAATAGAAAACCATCATTTTCCAAGCTGTAAGTTGTGTGTATTAAACTTTGTGCCAAGAGTTAAAAGACTGAATGACGATACTACTTGAATAAAGCGTTGAAAGCTGTAAGTTAGTTATTTTGCTGTTATCGATAATCTTCGCATAACAGTGAATCTGTTGATGTGTTTTTAAAGATAGCTAATTTCTAGTATGTAATGCAATTTTTATTGATTGATTGACCAATCAGAACAACAAAGGTGAGCAAAGAAGTGGAAAACGATGGTTTGTGTAACTATTCGAAGCAAACCTGTAAGATGGATTTTGTCACAAACGAAAAAGAAACAAAAGTTAGCATCTCGAATGAGGTAGGTAATTCACACTTGTCCTTGACGAGACTTAACTCGAGAACTCTTTGGTCTGAAAAAATATCATAATGGGCTACAAATGTACTATAGCTAAATGTTTTTGCACTATTATTACTCCGTATATAAATTTGAGATTCAGGTATTTTAAACAAGTTCTTTTCCTATCTACTTAATTTTTCTCAACAAAATGACCAATATATTGATATGAAGATCATGAAGAACCCAAATCGATTACATACTTGTGTACTTGATTAGACTATTGCATGTAGCAAACCCAGCTACTTTGGACCTTGCTAAAATTCTTGAACTTAAAAGTGAAAACCATAACAACTTCCTGTTGATGCTGAAGGAGTGTCTTTTTTATCATTTTTATAACAAGAATTAGCCGGTTTTTTCATAGCCAACCATATTATAAAATCTTGTGTTATTATATATCGTTGACGTTTTGCATCCCTGTTAATGTGTTTATGTGGGAAAATGTATCCATTTAAATGTGTTATATGTTCGAAAATGTGGTCAAATGTTGTGAATGACAATTGATTTTGTCATCATGTTTACTAATGAGAATTAAGAATAAAATTAATTTATGATTTTGTTTTAATTCATGAGACATTAGTAAAATTAATTCTGACCGTTTTCTTTCATTCCAGTTCTCTATATATTGGAGCTTACTCTTTTATTTCAATAACACCAAAACATAAAACTCCATAACTCCTCTCCTTTGTTACTATTCATAGTTTATGTATATCCGGTTTGTAATAGAGGGAAGACACGTTTTTGGTTCGCCTTGATAACCCGTTTGTGCTAACGGGGTTATGCGTTGTTGTTGTATCCTGAGAGATAGACGTTCATGATTCTCAAGAACCGTGGAGAGGATGAATTTGTCTTAAAGAAACTGTGAGCATCACATCCCTCAACATTTTCCTTGTTTGTGTTCTTTGAGTCTATACACGCAAAAGGTTTTCGGTATTATTCTCTACACTTTATATTTTCTTGTTATTGTTAATTTTTCTCTAATAGCAATACACTAAATATACCACAATCTTAAGACAGATTAATTTGCTATTAGTGACTGAAATAACGAAGCGTACTATTTTGAAAACAGTTTGAATTGTGGAAGATATACAATAATGTTTTGTTTCATAAGTTAAATTATCCAAAGACACTTAGATATTTGTTTCATAATACTCGTTCAGGGCCATGTGACTCCTTCATGCATGGTCCGCTTGGCTTGAGGGGTATATAGCTCAATTGGTACTTGGTAGCAAAGGCGGACCTCTTTGAGGGCAGGAGAGGGTCCCCCGCACCCCCCCACCAAATTTACGGCACCTAGTGTAAATATTATAGGTTTTTGGGGTAATTTAGTTGAGGTTACAAAAAATTATCCTATTCGGCCCTCCCAAAATAAATTTGCCCCCCTAGTTGGTAGAACTCTACTCTTGAAGTTGGGCCGTTTCGATCATGGATTGACCCACAGCTTTTTGGTTATATTTTGTTTTCCTAATTAATGATGCATTCTCATGGAAGCAGTTTAGCAACTTTAATGAACGCGGGTCGGTTAGAAGAGGCGAGAATGGTTTTTGGGCAAATGGGTATGACTAATCAGTGCTCGTAGAATAGTATGGTGACGGGTTTTCGGCGGTACGATAGGTTTGGGGACTCATTTGAGTTTGTACGTATGCATGCATGATGAGGGGGTTTGTCCTTAATCAGTATTTGTATGGGAGTGTGCTTATATCGAGTGCGGGTTTGAGTGATGTGAGGATAGGTGCGCAAGTGCATGGGTCGGTTGTGAAGAGTCCGTATTGAGGAGATGTTTATCACTACTAGGAAAAGGAGAACTGGTAACGTTGTTTTTCGTGATGAAACATTGTCGTCGGAAAAAACCACTAAACGAAAAAAAAAAAAAGCTTGACCGAGATTCCAATATAGTGAGTCAAATTTGACTCTTGCTCTGCCTCAATATTCTGCCCAATTTTTTGGCGCTATTTTTTTCCTGCCATCAGTTTCCCGATAAGAAAAAATTAAATTTTGTTGCCTTTTTTGAAAATGTATCGACGACACGTCGTCAACAGTTAATAGAAAAAATTTCACTGTTGATGACTTTGGTGATATACGTATTGGCGACATGTCGTCGGCAAACAAAAATTAGTTAATTAGTTACTTAATTAAGTAACTAGGTTGTTAAAAAGGTAATCTCATTATGCTTTTATATATGTCTAGGGACATATTGTGTACATTTGATATTTCAGTTCTACTTAGTTTTGGGCTTATTGAGAGCGTATAGCAAGAGTTCAAAGTTGAAGAGCTGTTTATGTCAAGTGGAGAAAGTTTCTTAAGTTGGAGTATTAAAGCTGGGGATTGAAGGATTCTTCTCATATTCCTAAAGAGGCAAACTACGTTTCTCTCTCAACATCACAAACCCTGATTGATCTGCTATTATTCTGATATTCATTGTTGTTCTTTCTGGTTGTAATAGAACTATTATCAAATTAGATAATAGATCTCTACCTAAGTAGCAGTGGGAGATTTGGGTTGAGTATCTTTGTTTGGTATTATAGTGTGAAACTGATTGAGATCAGTTCTTGTTAGTATTCTTGGTATTGTTCTGGGTTTGTGATTGAAGTTAATAAACGTTCTTGGTTTGAGAACCAAGTTTTGTTGTTTAGATTCTAAATTTGTTCATGGTATCAGAGCAGGCTCTTTTTTTTTTTTGGGTAAAGGGGAGTAATCCTGCACCCTGGTAAATATAACCAAATAAACGTTTAAGAACAATGGATATGAGTGAAGTCCCATATCTCAGCCCGTTACATAGGCATAAAGCTTACATAACAAGACACTTCCTATTCTATAAACAAGAAAACAAACCACTGCTCAAATGATAACATATGACACAACAAAAAATTACTTCCTAGGACCTTGAAACTTTGTGCCATACATGGCATTAAAGGAATCCAAATTCCCCGGAAGATCACGAACCTGTTTCGCATAGTCGTCGAAGTCATAGTCATCATACTCATCTTCAAACTCGTGTCCACCACCAAAAATATTAACAGACTCATCAAATGGGTTAGCAACAACCTCATCTTCAGAGTCAGACACCACAATCTCTCCCACTTTAGAAAAAGGGTTGACTCTCTTAGTAGAAGAGGTAGCCGGAATAGGTTGACCATCATCATCCACAAGAGTAGCTTTCCCATCAATAATTAGCTTTTCAAGCTTACCAATTTTCTCAGCTATGGGAGTAGAACCAACATCCATTGATCCCATTGAATCACTCACAAGCTTGGCAGCAGAAGAAGTCCCATTTTCCGGAGACTTAGACGCCTCACCAAGGTCCTTCCCCCGAGAGCCATCAATACCTGCTTCCTTAGTAGTACCAGAAGACTTTCCAGTCTTCACCGTTTCAGTAGAAGAATCAATAACAATACATGGGATGCCCGAGTCATCTTCCACCTCAAGAGTCCCAAAAGAGTTTGACGTAGTAATTGGTGTATCATTAGCAATACCACTAGCAGTTGCCGGTGTCTTCGTCTTTGCAACATATACCTGCTTCCTAGGTGCAAATCTAGGACCCTTACCCATATTAATACCACCAGTCATCTTCGTACCTTTAGGTTTGGGTTTCCGATTCTGCACCACCTTAAAACCCTCATCAGGTTCATCCACAGTAGCGGTGGGGGGAACATCATTAGTCTCCTTAATACTCTTAGGACAACAGGCATTATCATGCCCAAACACTTTACATTCCATACAGTGTGGTGGCTTCCATTCATATTCCACCTTTATATTAGCCGTAGTGAAGCCACTATCATCCTTATTAGGGATCGCCATAGTCACCACATGTTTAAGCTCGAAATCAGATGATAATTCCACAAGAGCACGTGCAAAACTAATACGACCCCATGAATCAACACACATTGAACTAGTAAAAGCATCTAACATAATCGGCTTACCCACTTGAGTAGCAATTAAGCTCAACCCATCTTCCGAATATGCAAGTAATGGCACATTATGCAATTTAATCCAAACGGGAACTCGAGTTACCTCACTTTTAGATAATAGCACATCAGGAGTCCATTTAGTGAGAATGAGAGGAGAGTTGCGAATAATCCAAGGGCCCCGTTGAAGAACATTCTCAACACCCTCTTTAGAATCAAATTTAAAGAGGAAGACACCATCATCATTCTTCATTAGTTTCTGAAAACCAAACTTACCCCACGTGTTGGAGACGTAGTTCTTAACCAAATGAAAAGCAACATTCTTGCCAACAAAGAATCCCACAAGTGTATTTTCATACCGGTTGAATACACCCTCCATAGCAGCCTTTGGAAGCACAGTATCATGATTTTCAATGCGAGTCTCATTCACCAAGGGACGAAAGTTAACTTTCCTAGAGACACGTTCCGGGTTTAATACATTAGCAAATGACCTCACTTCATTATTATCACTACCAATCACGTTAGAAGTAGACTCATTCACCTCATTAGTACCAGAAGTAGAAGCAACATCAGCAGCATTCAACCCACCCACAACCGTAGCACGATAACTTGTGTTTTCCAGATTAACATTACCCCAAACAGAATCAGGACCAGCCTTCATACTATTAATATCCAGCGATGCATACGGATTGGATTCCTTTTGCACACCACCTTGATCGGCCAAGGGCGTGAACTCAGATGCATCCTCTTTATCGGCCACCTTGGTGGCTGTTTTAGCAGCCTTCATCGACGAACCTTCATTGTTTAAAAACCCTTTCTCCATCTCTCTTAAACCCCACTAACAATCCAACAAATCGACCCACACAATACCCTCACCGACTTCAATCAGCATTAACCACAATACGAACAAAGGAAAACCCTAACTGATCGTTAGGGTTTAATAACGCAAGCACCAAAAATCTAACCAGCCCCCATGATTGAGGATCCAATAAAGGAATTAATAACGATTAGACCAACCTTGAAAGAATCAAGATCGATTAGAACAGGTTAGATCCAAAAGCGATTACTACAAACCCTAAAAAACGATTTTTCTAATCTGTAACAAAACAAGGAAAACGATGCACAAATTCAGCCAAAGACTAAATAACAATGAAGTTAATCAGTAACAAAGGTAAATCGATGCACAGAATCACAAGATTTGAGGCAGAATTAGAAAAAAAAACGAAGAAGGTTTTGGGTTGGAAAAAATCGCCTAGAGAGAATATTTTAGGGTTAGATCAGAGCAGGCTCTTTATTTGCTCTATATCTGATCATTAAAAATTTGTAGGGTTTGGAAAAATTTTTGGGGGTTTTTTCAAATTGGTTTTGATTACTTCAATTAACTAGTGTTAATTGCTCTTCTGTGTATTTATTTGCACATATCGGAAAGTTTTTTCAAAAACGCCTAATTTTTGAAAAAATTAGGGTTTCTTAAAATTTGGTGGTTTTGTTCTCATTATTCTCTTGAGTTTATTAACGTTGTCAATCAATAGATTGATTGATTAGTTGGTGGATCTTGGAGTAGATCTGTTATATTCATGGTTCTTGGAATCTGGATTGGTTGGTGGTAAATCTTGGAGTTGATTCTGGTACTTTCTCTCGGTTCTTGGAAGTTATTGGTTCGTGTGAATCTTGGAGTTGATTCTGGGTTTCTTTTGGGTTCTTGACTAAGTAAATCAAGAACTGAGAAATGTGTGTGCTTCCGCGAATATTGCTGATTGAAAGCACAGTAACACCTCTCACACTCTTTAATTCTTTATCTTTTTTAATTTCTTGCTTTACTGCTTGACTGTTAATTGGGACTCATAATTGATTGTGTGGTTTTTCTTGGTGTTTGTGTTTTCTTATTGTTGTTTGCTTGTGTGCGCCCTTGACCTACCACCTTAAGTGGCAAGGAAAGCATGGGTACTTCTTTCTCTCCTTTTGTATGTTTGTTGTGTTCTGATTGTTTGTCTGCATCATCTCTGTGCATGATTCTGAGCAGAGTGCATCTCTTCATGATGAGGATGATGCTGGTGTTGAAAATATTACTTTAATAAGTAAATTGGACTTAAATCACCCTTTGCATTTACATCCCAATGATTCTGCTTCTTTAACTGAGATCCCTATTAAACTAAAAGGTACTGAAAATTATAATGTTTGGTCTTGTGCTTTGTTATTGGCTTTAGAAGGTAAAAATAAGACTGGCTTTATAGATGGTAGTTGTAAAAGATCCAATGTGGATGAGGTCTTGGGGAGGCAATGGGATAGAGTTAATGTTGTGGTTCTTCGTTGGATTCTTAATTCTATAACTGAGGAACTATAGGCATCTGATGTTTGGAATGAATTAAAGGAAACTTTTGATAGAGTTGATGGTTCAAGTACATTTAATTTGCATCATAAGATAAACTCTTTAAGTCAAAATGGTACATCTATTGCTGAGTATTTTAACAAGCTTAGTACATTGTGGAAATAGTTTGATGCTCTTGTCAAGTTACCTAGGTGCACTTGTCATGCAGCAGATGACTTTAAAAAACATAATCAGCTTATGAAGTTAATGCATTTTTTGATGGGATTAGATGACTCTTATATGCAAATTAGAAGTAATATTTTGGCTAGAGATCCTTTGCATGATGTTAAAGGTTCATTTTCTATTATATCCAGCGAAGAGTCTCATAGAGTTGTTTTGTCTGGTACTAGTTCTGGTAGCTCTCAAAGGGTCCAGTCTTCTGTGTTCTTTTCTAATGTGGGGAATAAAGGTAATTCTCAGAGGTCTCAAACTTCTGGGAATCCTTCTAGACCTAGTTCTGGACCTAGACCTAATGATAACAGAAGAGCTGTTAGGGGCTCTTCTCTTGTTTGTGAACATTGTGGTTTTAATGGTCATATTATTGATAGGTGTTTTAAACTAATTGGATATCCTGCTGATTTTGGTAAAAAGAAAAATTTTAAAATAATAGAGGAAAAAATGTTGCTAACAATTTTGTGGGTACTAGTCCTTCTTCTGCCTTCACAGATGATCAAATGGCTACCCTTATTTCTTTGATTAAGGAAAATTCTAGTTCTAGAAATGGTGTACAGGCCAATATGGCAGTTACTTTTTATAACTATAGTAGACTGTTTAATGAAAACTTTGATAAGTTTTTTAGCTCCAATAGTCAGTTGCATAATAATCTTGTTACTAAGGGTGTCATTACTAATTCTGGTGCTAATCAGCACATGACTGATACTGATAAATTTCTGGTTAATGTTGTTGATGTGTCTCATCTTAAGATCAAAGTTTTCCATCCTAATGGTACTGAAGCCTTTGTAACTAAAATTGGGAATATGCCTTTAACTAGTTACTTGACTCTATATGATGTTCTGGTTGTTCCTGAATACTGTGTTAGTTTGTTATATGTTCATAAGGTTGCCAGGGATAGTAAATTGATTATTTCTTTTGATGAGGCTCAATTCTATATCTTAAATCAGGACTTGAGGGCAGGGAAAATTCTGGGGACTGGTAAACAGATTGGTGGCTTGTATTACTTTGATGGAAATCAAGGTAAAGACCTGGAGAGGTTTTTTGTAAACACTGTGTGTGTTTTCTTTCTAAATACACTTGGCACTGCAGACTTGGCCATCCTACAGACCAAGTCTTAAATGTTTTAAAACATGTTTTGGGATTTTCTAATAAAGATTCTAAAACAAATT
Organism: Chrysanthemum makinoi; assembly: GCA_910596185.1. Taxonomy (NCBI): domain Eukaryota; kingdom Viridiplantae; phylum Streptophyta; class Magnoliopsida; order Asterales; family Asteraceae; genus Chrysanthemum; species Chrysanthemum makinoi. The sequence goes on from OU343225.1 coordinate 52,022,848, forward strand.
GTGACATTTGTCAAAAATCTAAACAAACTAGGGAACCATTTCCTTTAAATGATCATGTTTCTAAACAATTGGGTGATTTGGTTCACTTAGATCTATGGGGGCCTTATAAAGTAACTAGTAGGCATGGGTATAGATATTTCCTTACTGTTGTTGATGATTTTTCTAGAGCTGTTTAGGTTTATCTATTAAAAAATAAGACTGAAGTTTTTGTAAACTTGATGGTGTTTTATAGTTATCTTAAAACTCAGTTTAATCCTTATGTGAAGTCATTTAGGAGTGATAATGGGACTGAATATGTTAATCAGTAGTTTACTATGTTATGTGAGAAAAATGGTATTGTGCATCAGACTTCATGTAGTTATACCCCTCAACAAAATGTCCTTGTTGAGAGGAAGCATAGGCATCTTCTTAATGTTGCTAGATCTCTTTAGTTTCAGGGAGGGCTTCCCCTGAATATGTGGTCTGAGTGTATTCTAACTGCTACCTATTTGATTAATAGATTACCTTCCTCTGTGCTAAATGGACAATCTCCTTTTGAGTTGTGCATAATTTTGCTCCTCCTCTTGAGCATTTGAGGGCTTTTGGGTTTCTTGCTTATGCTACCATTCTGAATAGTCATGATAAATTTGGAAGTAGGTCTGAAAAGTGTGTCTTAATTGGATATTCTAATTCTAAGAAAGGTTATAAACTTTGGAGTCTTGATCAGAAACAAGTTGTTTTCTCTAGAGATGTTAAATTTTTTGAGGATATCTTTCCTATTATACGAAGTATTTCTGTACCATCTCAACCTAATCAAGGTCTTAGTCACCCAAATTTTTTCAATTTTGATACTCTTGATGACCTACCTGACATACCCAATGATGAGAATAATAGTGAACCCAGCCCTAAGAGGCATGGCAGTCCATCTTCTTGTCTAGGCATTTCTTTTAAGTCAACAACTGAGGGTGTTGGGGGCATTCTTCTAACTTAAATGCTTCTACTAGTAAGGATGAGAGGTCTACAGCCCTTGAGGACAGTGTAAATAGTCCAAATTCTGAGGGTAATGAGTATCATATTCATTCTCAGGAAGATCATCATCAAGAAACAGTTTTTAGAAGGTCTTCTAGGCCTTTTGTCTTTCCAAAAAACTATCATGATTTTGTGGTGGATTCTAAAGTAAATTTTGGTTTAGAAAAATATGTTAACTATTCCAATTTATCAAAAGACAATTATTGTTTTTCTACTATCTTGAATCAACAATCTGAACCTGAAAATTTTTGGGAAGCTTCCCAGCATAGACATTGGAATGATGCAAGGAATGTTGAAAAGCTTGCTTTACATAGGAATGATACTTTGAGATTGTTGAGTTTCCTACTGGTAGGAAGGCTTTAGGAAGTAAATGGGTGTTTAAGATCAAATATAAGTCTAATGGTGAAGTTGATAGATTTAAAGCTAGATTGGTTGTTATTGGTTTAAATCAAATTGAGGGAATAAATTTTGATGAAACCTTCTCGCCGGTTGTTAGGATTGTTACTGTTAGATGTTTAATTAATCTTGATGTTCAGAATGATTGGAACTTGTTTCAGTTAGATATTAACAATGCCTTTTTATATGGTGATCTTGATGAAACTGTGTGACAACTCGTAATTTCAGATCATTTTACAAACTTTAAAAATTTTACTATTCATCTCGGGAATTTACTATTCATCAGTTACTATTCATCATTTTTGAAGTCGGTATGATATTCCGAGAACATATTTCAAAATTTTACTATTCATGAAACACTATTCATTCTCGGAGAAAAATCACTATTCATGATTCACTATTCATCATTTTTCGTAAACTAGGTTTACGAGTATCAAATACGCGTAACCGTAAGGGTTTAGCTGCGTATTCATGAAAAATCATTGAGGACATTTCATATAGACTAGATTTAGTCTACATATCATTAGTAACATCATCATCATATTAATTCATGCATGGATTTGCATATTTCATTAAACGTTTATTTTCTTATTAAATAAACGCTATCGCGTAATCATTTATTTTGAACATTTGATCCGACACTTCCAAAAATTATTCTGATATATTTTTATACTCATTTTAATACTATAAAAATTATAATATTAGTTTACCCGGTGTTTTAAAATTATTTTGTATATAAATTGTTATATTTATATAATTATGACGGTTTTCGTAACTACTACCCGATAATTATTATTTCACTAAATTTTTATAAGGAATGTATTTTTATAATTTTTATGACATCGATATACTTTATTTTGTTCTGTTAAAATTTATTTCTAGCTAACGCTACCCTAAATACTTAATTATATACACAAATTACCAACTATACTTAAACATTTATACATTTACTTGTACAAAATACACCGCCCTATCTATTTCTTTCCTTCTTGTCGACTTAAAACCATGACTCAATACATTTGGACACAAATATCTCAACTAGCTAATACACATAGACCTATACTTGTGATATTTTAATTATATACAAAGTTTATACACATACAAGCATATATCTTTGGGTGTAAAAAAAAAATATATCCCTCTCCATCCTCTCTCATGAACCGGCCAAGGAGATAGAGCAAGAAGAAACCAAAAATTTTCAAGGATCAAGATAAATTATCAACACTAGGATACTCTTAATCAAGGTTTTGAAATAAAAACCTAGGGTAATTAGGAAAAACCTTGTTCTTTAAACCCCATCACTTTACTAGTTGCAGCTAGAGTATTGCACCTCATTTCAGTGTATCTACTTTTGTCATCATAATCATTGCATCTGGTGAGTTTTCATAGCCCCACTTTCAATTGTTTTGTACTATTTTTGGGGGAGATACATGCTCAACTACTTGCTTTTATTTACACAAGTACTTTAAACTTTTACGGATTATCGTGAGTTTCGTAGCCCCTACTTTTGTATGTTTTGAACTATTTTGGGGGAGATACATGCTTAACTATTTTTCACAAGTACTTTAGATTTTTAAGGATAACTTCTATCATGATCACCATCGTTTCAAAACCGAATGTTATACTATATCAATTGTTCTTGTTTGCGTGCTATAGTTCTACGTCGAATAATGTGCTATATCAGTTGACTACTGATACATTGATTCATGTACTATTGATTATGTGCTATGGTTCTACGTCGAGTTAGGTACTATTGTGAATTCATTTGACATCATGTGCTTGAACATAAACTATACACATTTTGGCAGTGGGTTGTGAACACACATGTTGCAAGTTTTGTATGGGCGGAACTTGGAACTGAGTGGATTTACAATGCCTTTGCTGCATAAATGATTTTGAAAGGCTTTACATTTCAACAAAAACTCTATGAACTCACTCAACCTTTGTGTTGACACTTTTAAGCATGTTTTTTCTATGGTATCTAAGGCATACACTTCATGGCATGCATGTGGACTTATCATAGAGTCGTGGTGACGACGCGTCTCTCATGGGATTTATACACTTTTAAAACATCGTTTGGCTTGTATCAAACTTATTTCCGCACACGTTGATTTTCATTTGGGACCTGCACTTTGTAAACTCTGATTATTTTACTCAATCAAACGATGTATTTTCCAAGCGACACTTTAGGTCGTTCGATATAACTGTAACTGTGATGCTATGATAGTCAACCCCCAGGAATTCCATTCCGCTGTAAAACAGGTAATTTGGAGGTGTGACAAACTGTTTACATGAAACTACCTCATGGTTATTATGATTCTAGTGATAAAAGAGTTTGCAGATTGAAAAAGAGTTTATATGGGCTGAAGCAGGCTCCTAGGCAATGGAATGCCAAGTTGACTGTTGTTTTAATTGAAAACGGTTTTGTGCAAAGCAAAAGTGATTATTATTTGTTTACTAAAACTTGTGATGATGTGTTTGTTGCATTACTTGTTTATGAAAAGTAAATTTATGATTAAAGATCTTGGCAAATTGAAATATTTTCCTGGTATTGAAGTGTTGGAAACTAAGAAAGGTTTATGTTTAACTCAAAGGAAATACTGTCTTGATCTTCTGAGTTTGGATTACTTGCTGGAAAACCTGCTTCTGTTCCTTTGCAGCCTAATCTTGCTTTGTCTAGTGAACCTTCTGATACTGATCCTATACTTAAGAATATAACTGAGTATCAGAAATTGATTGGTAAGCTTATTTACCTTACTACTACTAGACCTGATATTGCTTATGCAGTTTCTTGTCTTAGCCAGTTTATGCATAGTCTTTTGAAATCTCATTTGGATGTTGCTTTAAAGGTAATAAGATACCTTAAGGGTTCTCCTGGTAAAGGGTTGAATATTGAGAAAAGTACTAGCCCAGTTATTAAGTTAAAAGCTCTTTCTGATGCTGATTAGGCTAGATGTGTGGTCACTAGAAAGTCAGTAATGGTTATTGTGTTTTTTTGTGTGGGTGCTTAGTATCTTGGAAAAGTAAGAAACAAAATACTATTTCAAAATCATCCACAGAAGCTGAATACAGAGCTTTAGCTTCTGTAACTTCTGAAGTTGTTTGGGTTTTAAAAATTTAAAGGATTTGAATTGCAAAAATCTTTTACCTGTAGAAGTATTTTGTGACAGTAATTCAGCAATTAAGATTGCTGCCAATCATATTTTTTCATGAGAGAACAATACATTTGGAAATTGACTTACATTTTGTAAGGGAAAAAATTATTGCTGGGGTAATTGAAACTGTCAAAATAGGCACTGCTAATCAAATAGCAGATGTTTTTACCAAAGGATTGGATACAAAATAACATAACTTGCTATGTTCTAAGCTTAATCTTATTGACTTATTCCAGAATAAGATTAAGGGAGGGTGTTGAAAAGGTAATCTCATTCTGCTTTTATATATGTCTAGGGACTTATTGTGTACATTTGATATTTCAGTTATACTTAGTTTTGGGCTTATTGAGAGCATATAGCAAGAGTTCAAAGTTGAAGAGCGGTTTATGTCAAGTGGAGAAAGTTTCGTAAGTTGGAGTATAAAAGCTGGAGATTGAGAGATTCTTCTCGTAACCCTAAAGAGGCAAAATACGTTTCTCTCTCAACATCACAAACCCTGATTGATCTGCTATTGTTCTGATATTCATTGTTGTTCTTTTTGGTTGTAATTGAACTATTATCAATTTAGACAATAGATCTCCATCAGAGTAGCAGTGGGAGATTTGGGTTGAGTATCTTTGTTTGGTTGTTATTGTGTGAAACTGATTGAGATAAGTTATTGTTAGTATTCTTGGTATTGTTCTAGGCTTGTGATTGAAGTTAATAAAGGTTCTTGGTTTGAGAACCAAGTTTTGTTGATTTGATTCTAAATTTGGTCATAAGTAATAAACTTTGTACCGACGACATGTCGTTGGTACAAAGTTAGTGGAACCATGAATATTGTTTGACTGAAAAGTGTGTGGTCTCACTTTGGCATCGGGAAATGTCGTCGAGAAGGTAAATTGCGATGAGGTAGTCTTGACGACGTCGTGCCGACGCATTGACGTCGGGGAATGTTTGTGCCGACATCATGTCGTCTGCAAGGTCTTAAAAAAGTCGTCGGCGAATGCGGCGATTGTACTTGTGTTATATGGGAAGTGCTCTTACTGATATGTACATGAAATGTGGGAATGTGGGGTGTGTTCTTATTGATATGTATGCGAAATGTGGGAAGGTGGTGACACATGTTATGCGCAAAATGGTCTAGCTAGTGAAGCTGTTGATGTGTTTAAAAAGATGATGGATGTCAGGATTGAGCCAGATGAGGTTACTTTAGCTTGTGTGATCAGTGCGTGTGAAACCTTGTCAGATTTGAGATTAGGACAACAAGCTCATACCCATGTCGTAAAAAACGAGTTTAAATTTGAACGTTGGCCCGAAAGTGATATCTTTGTAGGGAATTCGCTTATAGATATGCATGTCGAGTGTGGATCAGTAAAAGATGGAAAACAAGTGTTTAAAAAAAACTCGTCTCCATAGAGATTTGGTATCGTGGAATGCCATCATAGTCGGGCTTGCTTAAAATGGTCAGGGGGTTGAGATCATTAATTTGTATAAAGAGATGTTGGCATCTGGTGAAAAACCAGATCATGTTACAATGATTTGGTTACATTCTGCTTGTAGCCATGGGGGTTTAGTTGATGAGGGTCGTCGTTATTTTTACTAAACGAGTAAAGAATATGGAGCTGATCCAATGTCAGATCATTACACATGTATTTGTGATCATCTTGGTCGATGTGGCTGTCTTGATGAAGCCAAGAACTCAGTTGACTCAATGCTAATACAGCCTAATGCTGTTGTATGGGGGTCTTTACTTGGTGGGTTGTAAATTACATGGTAACACCGAGTTAGGAAAGTATGTAGTAGAAAAGCTTACAGAAATAGACGGTAACAGTTCTGGTCCATATTTTTTGCTTTCAAATATGTAAACCCAACAGGGGAGATGGAGTGATGTGAAACGAGTTAGAAAGGCTATGGAGCATTAAGGCGTTTTTAAACAACCAGGTTGTAGTTGGATCGAACTTCAGGGGTAAACTTGACGTTTTAATTGTGAAAGATAAATGGCAAGCTATTATGAAGGAAATTTATTCAACCTTGAGAAATTTGTTCAAAGTAATGAAGTTGTTCAGATATGTTCCAAATGCTCGTGATTTGGATTCAAGTGAAGAAGTGAGATAGGATTTAAACACATTAGAACCCGAAGAACTTGAAGTACCCATAGAGGTGGATGTCGCATAATTTCAAGGTCAGTTAGAAACATAGAAACATTTTTGAAACACTGTAGGTTATTTTTTGCTGTAACTGAGCTTTATTTATGTAGCACCAGCTGTATACACTTTTTAGTGTACAACGTACACGAGTTAATCAAATAGGCAAGTTAATAAAGTGTGTTTTAGGAACTACATCCAGAGTTCATGTGAACCAGTCAATAAACAAAACACTAATAGTTGATTATATACATTGGTCTGTCTAATTCATTAACAATAGGGTTGCTTCGTTTTACATCCTTAGCAGTTTCATTGAAGGTTCAAATTTGTAGTAAACCTTACTAATGGACGAATAACGGTTAGAGCATCGGTCTTGCATTAGTTTCAAATAGTCTAGAGTACCAAAAAGATCAAGATATCCAAAGTTGTTAAATGAAATTCACAAATCTATTATCTATATAGACATTCACAATTTCTGAAGTCCATAATACAATGTAACTAAAGACAAAATTGTATACGTATATAAAATCATTGAGATCTCTATTCGTGCTAGTGTGTAACCTCATAAGCCAATGAAGTTGCTAATAGTATTAGTTATAGTTTGTTCCGTGCACACAAAAATCCATCAAAAGAAAGAATCAAAACCAACACATGGATCTAAGGTTTTCATTGATATATAAGCTTTAAGCATGTAGTGTATCTTATACCGTCCTAATTGAAAATGAGTCAAACCCCTAGCGACTCTCTCTTGGGCGATTTTTTAACCCTAACAACCCTAAATCGTTTTTTCTTCAAATCTGCCTTTAACTCGTGATTCTATGCATCTATCTGATTTTGTTATTGATTAACATCATTGTTAATTGGTTCTTGATTGGATTCATGTGTTTTGTCTCTCGTTTTAGTTAGGTTTTGGAGAATCGTTTATTTTGTTAGGGTTTTTTCAATCGTTTTTTCTAATCGCTGCTGGTAGATTATAATCACTAATCAAAGGTTTATTTATTTATCTATTGTGATTTAATTTGTTTGGATCGTCTATCATGGAGGCTGGTTAGTACTGGTGTTGCGTTATTAAAACCCTAACGTTAAGTTAGGGTTTTCCTCCTTTTTTGTTCGTTATTTGGTTAATGCTGGTTACTGTTGGATTGGTACTTGTGTGGTTAGATTGTTTAGATTGTTAGTGGGGTTTTTAGAGAGATGGAGAAAGGTTTTCTTAACAATGATAGTTCATCGGTGAAGGCTGCAAAAACTGCATACAACTTGGCCGATCAAGTTGATGTGAGCATGGAAACGAATTCATATAATAGGGATGATATTCAGGCGTTGGAAGCTAGGTTACAACGTCTCACAGGTGAACATGGAATCGAGGGTGACACTGCTGGTCCTGATTCTGTTTGGGGTAATGTTAATCTGGAAAACATAAGTTATCGTGCTACGTTTGTGGGTGGGTTGAATGCTGCTGATGTTGCTTCTACTTCTGGTCTTAACGTGGTGAATGAGTCTACTTCTAACGTGATTGGTAGTGAAAATAACGAAGTGAGGTCATTTGCTAATGTATTAAACCCGGAACGAGTCTCTAGGAAAGTTAACTTTCGTCCCTTGGTGAATGAGACTCGCATTGAAAATCATGATACTGTGCTTCCAAAGGCTGCTATGGAGGGTGTATTCAACCGGTATGAAAATACACTTGTGGGTTTCTTTGTTGGCAAGAATGTTGCTTTTCATTTGGTTAAGAACTACGTCTCCAACACCTGGGGTAAGTTTGGTTTTCAGAAACTAATGAAGAATGATGATGGTGTTTCCTCTTTAAATTTGATTCTAAAGAGGGTGTTGAGAATGTTCTTCAACGGGGCCCTTGGATTATTCGCAACTCTCCTCTCATTCTCACTAAATGGACTCCTGATGTGCTATTGTCTAAAAGTGAGGTAACTCGAGTTCCCGTTTGGATTAAATTGCATAATGTGCCATTACTTGCATATTCGGAAGATGGGTTGAGCTTAATTGCTACTCAAGTGGGTAAGCCGATTATGTTAGATGCTTTTACTAGTTCAATGTGTGTTGATTCATGGGGTCGTATTAGTTTTTCACGTGCTCTTGTGGAATTATCATCTGATTTCGAGCTTAAACATGTGGTGACTATGGCGATCCCTAATAAGGATGATAGTGGCTTCACTACGGCTAGTATAAAGGTGGAATATGAATGGAAGCCACCACACTGTACGGAATGTAAAGTGTTTGGGCATGAAAATGCCTGTTGTCCTAAGAGTATTAAGGAGAATAATGATGTTCCCCCCACCGCTAATGTGGATGAACCTGATCAGGGTTTTAAGGTGGTGCAGAATCGGAAAGCCAAACATAAAGGTACGAAGATGACTGGTGGTATTAATATGGGTAAGGGTCCTAGATTTGCACCTAGGAAGCAGGTATATGTTGCAAAGACGAAGACACCGGCTGCTGCTAGTGGTATTGCTAAAGATACACCAATTACTACGTCAAACTCTTTTGGGACTCTTGAGGTGGAAGATGACTCGGGCATCCCATGTATTGTTATTGATTCTTCTACTGAAACGGTGAAGACTGGACAGTCTTCTGGTACTACTAAGGAAGCAGGTATTGGTGGCTCTCGGGGGAAGGACCTTGGTGAGGCGTCTAAGTCTCCGGATAATGGGACTTCTTCTGCTGCCAAGCTTGTGAGTGATTCAATGGGATCAATGGATGTTGGTTCTACTCCCATAGTTGAGAAAATTGGTAAGCTTGAAAAGCTAATTATTGATGGGAAAGCTACTCTTGTGGATGATGATGGTCAACCTATTCCGGCTACCTCTTCTATTAAGAGAGTCAACCCTTTTTCTAAAGTGGGAGAGATTGTGGTGTCGATTAGAAGATGAGGTTGTTGCTAACCCATTTGATGAGTCTGTTAATATTTTTGGTGGTGGACACGAGTTTGAAGATGAGTATGATGACTATGACTTCGACGACTATGCGAAACAGGTTCGTGATCTTCCGGGGAATTTGAATTCCTTTAATGCCATGTATGGCACAAAGTTTCAAGGTCCTAGGAAGTAATTTTTTGTTGTGTCATATGTTATCATTTGAGCAGTGGTTTGTTTTCTTGTTTAGAGAATAGGAAGTGTCTTGTTATGTAAGCTTTATGCCTATGTAACGGGCTGAGATATGGGACTTCACTCATATCCATTGTACTTAAACGTTTATTTGGTTAATTTATTTACCAGGATGCAGGATTACTCCCCTTTACCCAAAAATTGAAAATGAGTCAACGATGCTAAGATCTATTTATCTTGATAGAAAATTGTTAAATGTAACCTTACGGGCTTTGCGCAAAATATTTAGACAAATATTGATTGTTTGTACATTCAAGAATAACCTTTCATCCTTTGCATTTAACCTCCATCAGCCGGTTATATGTACCGGCAGTTATATATATATATATTTTTTCTTAAACGTAACCGTTAAGTTTGTGTTTAGCAAAACACATTTTAAATATTTGACATCTTTGGTTTGGTAGTAGGTATGTTATTTATGGCCCCACTTGACAATTTTTTAATTTCTGTTTATTTCGTTGATGGACACTTGGAGTTGAAATTTAGTTTATTTAATTTAGACAAATTACAAGAACAATAAAATAATGTTCTGTTAGAATACCAAGTCTACCTTCATATGTTTTGGATATATATAAATAACATTGGTATGTATTACAAGCAATGTTAAAACCTGTTTTTTCTCTCTCCATATTGGCGACTTAAACAAAACCCTAATCCCATAATCGTTTCATCTAACCTGTCTAATTCTTTGTGTTCGTTGCATCATGCTGCCTTAGTAATTGATTATCATTCTGTGTTAATCGTTTATTGAGTGGCTTGGTGTTTGGTTCACAAGCTTTAGTTGTTTTTGAATATTCAATCTAGGGTTTTTGCTGTCGACTTTACAGGATCGGCTAATTGCTTTGTTAATCGATTGTTATCATTCATTGTTCTCTTATTGATCGATTACATGGCACGGGGTTAGACTTCGGTGCGCTGTTCTAAAACCCTAACTTTTAGTTAGGGTTTTCTATTTGGCTGGTTCGACATTTATGTTTGCTGCTGTATTTTTTGCTTTGTGTTTCATTGGTTAGTGGTTTGAGGGAGATGGAGAAGGGGTTTCTTAACAACAATAGTGCTTCTAAGGTTTCTGATTGTTCGCGTGTGGGTAACAGTGGTGCTGCTATTCAGGTCAATTCCGCTACTGCTGATAACTTGAATGGAGATGCTGCTACTGGTGGTCTTGATGGTTTAGCGAACACTGGTGGTCTTGACTCATGCTTTGATAGTGATAAGGTAGGCACGTCGTCTTCTTTTACTGCTACTGCTAATGACTCTATTTTGAACGCGAATGTGGTATCTCCTTGTGCTACTGATTCGAAGGTGGCAAATCTTGATGCATCTAAGAATGTGGCGTGTGAGTCCAACTCTAATGTGAATGATAAAGTGCCTACTGATGCAAGGTCGTTTGCAAATGTGCTAACCCCAGAACGAGTTATCAAGAAAGTTAACTTTCGATCTCTGGTGAGTGAGTGTCATGTTGCTAATCATGATACGGTTCTCCCTAAACCTGCTATGGAGAGTGTTTTTCACCGTTATGACAATACCCTGGTTGGTTTCTTTGTTGGTAAGACTATTGCTTTTCCTTTGGTACAAAACTATGTCACTAACACGTGGGGTAAGTTTGGACTAAAGAAACTTATGAAGAATGACGATGGTGTGTTCCTCTTTAAGTTTGATTCTAAGGAGGGTGTTGATACTGTCCTTCAACGGGGCCCTTGGATTATTCGTAACTCTCCGCTCATCCTCACTAGATGGACTCCAGATGTGTTATTATCTAAAAGTGAGGTTACCAAAGTTCCCGTGTGGATTAAATTACATAATGTGCCTTTACTTGCATATTCGGAAGACGGTTTGAGCCTTATTGCTACTCAGGTGGGTAAACCAATTATGTTAGATGCTTTTACTAGTTCCATGTGCAATGATTCATGGGGTCGCATTAGTTTTGCACGTGCTCTTGTTGAAGTATCCTCGGAATCTGATCTAAAACATGTGGTTACTATGGCGATCCCTAAGAAGGATGATATTGGTTTTATTACGGCTAATATAAAGGTTGAATATGAGTGGAAACCTCCACATTGTGCTGAATGTAAAGTGTTTGGGCATGATAATGCTTCTTGTCCTAGGAGTATTAAGGAACATCATGATGTTGCTCCCTCATCGTCTTTGGATGAGCCGGATAATGGGTTTAAGGTGGTGCAGAATCGGAAAGCCAAACCCAAAGGTACGAAGATGTCTAGTGGTATTAATATGGGTAAGGGTCCTAGATTCGCGCCTAGGAAGCAGGTTTATGTTGCTAAGACGAAGACACCGGCAGCTACTAGTGTTAATGATAAAGGAACACCTGTTTCTACGTCTAACTCTTTTGGGACTCTTGAGGTGGAAGATGACACGGGCATCCCAAGTATTGTGGTTGAATCTACTACTAACGCTTGTGAGGATGAGTTGATTAAGACTGGTTCTACATCACATGTAACGCTTGTGAGTGATTCAATGGGAACAATAGATGTTGGTTCTACTCCCATAGTTGAGAAAATTGGCAAACTTGAAAAACTACTTATTGATAGGAAAGCTACTCTTGTGGATGATGATGGTCTTCCTATTCCTTCTACCTCATCTACTAAGAGAACTAACCCTTTTTCTAAAGTGGGAGAGATTGAGGTGTCTGATTCGGAAGATGAGGTTGTTGCTAACCCATTTGATGAGTCGGCTAATATATTTGGTGGTGGCCAAGAGTTTGAAGATGAGTATGATGAATATGACTTCGATGACTATGCGAAACAGGTTCATGATCTACCTGGGAATTTGGATGCCTTTAATGCCATGTATGGCACAAAGTTTCAAGGTCCTAGGAAATAAGCTTATTTCGTTGTGTCATATGTTATCTTTTGTGTAGTGTTTTGTTTTCTTGTTTAGAAAACTGGTAGTACCTGGTTATGTAAGCTTTATGCCTATGTAACGGGCTGATATATGGGATTTCACTCATATACATTGTACTTAAACATTTATTTGGTTAATATATTTACCAGGGTGCAGGATTACTCCCCTTTACCCAAAAAAAATATAAATAACATTGGTCAAATCTCCAAACATGCACGCACACGTAAAAAAAAAACTAGTTTGTTAGAATACCAAGTCAACCTTCGTATTCAATACTACATGTTATTTCACTAAAAAGCTGTGCAAGCTGACGTCGTCCGTTGAGGAGGTTACTCGTTCACGAGTAAGGAATGGCGAACTAGCTTGCAACAGAAATTACGAACATATGGCTATAGTACGTGATCACGCGCTGCAAGTCCTATCAGATATTTCATACTAAAAAGTATTCTACAATTTCGTATTTATGTAATTTGGAGAAAAAAAAAGAGATTATGTTCATGATAGATATTGGTTTAGGATCAATAAGAAAAATATTTGATGTTTTTCTTACGACTATTGAGAGTCTTCTAGAGGACAAGGTGATATCTAAAACTTAACCTAACACAAGTTAGCTCAGTCAATATAAAAGTGTTTAGAACACATCAAAGTCCAAAAAAGAACGATCACCATCATGAATACTATTCTGTTAACAGGAATTTAAAACTGATTACATTATAATTCTTGAAGATAATTAAGGTCAATATCTTTTTCTTTCTAAAATATTACAAAAGCATGTTTCCTAGCATATATATAAGTTAGACTTGGAACTCCTCAAAATACAACATCACCTCGAAATTCCAAATGACAAATATGAAATTCGTTGTTCTAATATTGGCAGTATTTCAAATGTTTTCTTTTACAGCTTCTGATACAAATTCCACCACTGAATCTCACACCCTCGTTAACTCAAAAAACTTAGGAAAGCCAGGGTGCAACAGCACATGTGGGGATTTAGTAGTTCCCTACCCTTTCGGTCTCGGAGACAACTCAAAGTGTTATATAGATGAGGGATTTCGCATCTACTGCAACACTTCACTAAATCCTCCAAAGGCCTCTTTTAATTCAGGCAGCTACACCTCGATTAAATTGATATATGATTCCACCCTCCGGGCTACCAATAGATTGGCGAGCAGATGCTATTCTCCAAATGGCACCATATACAACGATATGCCAGTCAGAGCGAACCTTAGTGTGAAGCCGTACACCTTCTCGAAAATTAACAAGTTCACCGTGATCGGCTGCTATGATTATGCTTGGCTAAATTCAAGAACACAATCTAGGAATGTGTTTACCGGTTGTATGGTCTTTTGTTCAACACCGGATGATGTATTAAGGGATGAGTGTATAGAATATGGTTGTTGTCAATCATCCATACCCACCGACATAAACTTTTATATTACCCGGGTCCGTAAGTTGCAGGATTCAAGCAACGATTCAGGGGGTGATGTAAGTGATATAAATAGGAGGTCGTTTAATCCTTGTACATACGCCTTTGTTGGTGAGGAGAATGCATTCAAGTTCAATGGCGCGACCGATTTAAATGATACTTCCTTCAAAACGAGGATAGAAGATACAGTGCCATTAGTGCTCGAATGGGCTATTGGAAATCTGAGTTGCCCTGAAGTTCAAGCAACCGATGGTTTTGCCTGCCAATCGAATAGTAAATGTGTTAGCTCTACTAGGGAAAGTGGTGGCTACCGCTGTGTTTGTAAAGAAGGCTATGAAGGAAATCCCTATCTATCTCCTGGCTGCCAAGGTACAATCATACAAAGGTTTACATATGTCATTGCATAATCAAAATTTCTTTTTACAAGATTCTCACAGCTCTGATCATATAACTGGTATGTTTCACTTAACTTTAAACTAAGGAGTACAATATATTACTCTAACCGAATGTTCATCTCTTTAATTTCCGGTTCAGAGTACCTTTTATCATATAGGGCTATTATATATATTACCTTATATATTTAATTAATTTTCTTAAAATTCAACAATACAAATAAGAATGCTAAAAATACAACATGTCATGACATATTTAATACTGAAAATTAAATGTCATAACATATTCAAAACTTAAAATTAAACAATACGAGTAAAACATGTTTTTCTCATCCATATAAAACTATCATGTGTTAAATACTAGTATTAAAATACATAATACAAGTAATGCAATCTACTAATTAATGATATTAAAAAAACCCTCTCTTTCAATAAAAAATATAATTAAAAGATTACATTCTACAAACCAAGCAAGGTATTAAACAAAACAAATAAAAAACAATTACATATATTTCATACAAAGTTTAACCAAACTTTTACCATTGCTTATAGTAATTAGACGAGTAAACTAATTAGTAAAGCTATTGCAAAAAAAAACGTATAAATGAACCAAATTATTAGATGAAGAATTAAATTACAGGATACCCGCAGCCGCATCGCGCGAAAACCCCGCTAGTATATGCATGGAACATTAACTATTGCTCATGAATAATTTCAGAATCACCTTCTAAACATATAGGGGTGGTTAAGCTAAGCAAGTTGTTAAAAAAAAAAACACTTTACCTTTTACACCTTTATGATGGATTAGAGCACTCCCATCCATAACACCATAACACCAATAACACCGTCCACGTCAGCGCCACATCAGCTTTAACATTTAACATTAACATCCCCAAAAAACACTCACAACCATAACATCCCAATAACACCATAACACCAATAATATTTCATATTTTCAATTTCAACCCCTAAACTAAAACAAACACTTCATTTATTAAAGTAAAACAAACATTTCATTAAAACTAAAAACATATTACAATACGAGATTAAAAAAAATTACAACGAAAAAAAAAAAAAAAAAACACACTTCAAATAAAACGTTACAACAAATTAAAGGAAATACGATCTACTGACGAGGTTTCAAGTTATATTTTGCGATGATTCGATCTTTTTCGTCATTGATCCACTGCACGACCATTGGATCTTGCCCCTCAGTAGACATCATCAAAAACTTGATCTCTTCCAACCTTGTTAATGTGAGATCTCTTTCCTGCTGGGCCCGATCGCCGCCGGAGACTTCTCGTTTCATTCGAAACTCGTTTGCCATAGTTTCTGTGAAATAAGCTGACGAGCTCGTTCCTCCGGTGCTTGTTCCCCCAGTACTTGTTGTAGTCTCGGATCTTGCTTTCTTGGTAGCACATTTCTTTCCCATGGGGCGTGGTTGTTCATCATTACCAAACAAAGCCTCGTTTGTGTGGCTTGGGACTTCGCCGGTTAAATCAACCGGTTCCGGCGTCTCCCATTTCTTATAATGACGCAAAACATCCCAAGCGTCATCGAGACCAAACAGTGCTCCTCTGTTTTCCTCACGATACCATTGCTTTGCCCGTTTCATCACATCCACCTCACTTTCACCGCTTCGTTGATCCCGTTGCGCACGTACGTAACAAGAGTTGAACTTTGTGCATATCCTGTTCAACGTTGTCCATTTGCTTGACATCATGTCCTTGGTGCGCCGTTGAAAGTTGAGTCTATTGAACTCATTTCTGACCCGATACCAAAATGTATCTCTAGGTTGGCACTTTCCAAATTTTGGATCCTCCGAAACAGCTATGTAACACCTTGCAAGTAATGCATCCTCTACTGAATTCCAACGCGCAGTAACGACAACCTCCTCATCAGAATCAATTGGTTCGGGATCGGGGTCTTTGGATTTTTTTGATTTTCTCTTAATACGACCCTTTCCTTTTTTTGGAGGAGATGTGGGTGTCTCAGCAATATCTTGTGTTTCAGTTTGTGATTGTTGTGACTGTTATGTGAATTGTAGGTTTTGAAAGTTGGAGTTTAAGGTGCTTTGTTGGTTTTGTTGTTACCAAAACAGTAATGTTTGTTGTTGTTTCCACATTTCTTGGCTTGATAAGCCTAGCGGGTTGGGGTTTGAAGATGAACCAGCGTTCGGGTTAGATGATGAACCCAGGTTTGAGGGATTCCACCCATCATTGAGAAGATTGAAGAAAGTATCGTCGTTGCCTCCCGACATTGTTTTTTTTTTTTTTTTGCAGTTAATTGAAGTTGAAAGATTGAGAGTATTGAGAGGATTTAGAAGTGGAAGTGTGAATAAAAATGGTGTTTTGATTGTGTATTTATAGTGGTAAAAAAATGTTTTTGAATTTTTTTTTTTAATTCTAGCCGTTAGGGGTGTTTTTTGAAATTTTTTTAAAATGTTAACGGCTAGTAGCCGTTAAAGGGACTAGATATGAAAACTTTTTGATTTTTTTTTCCAGCGCATAACGCGCGTTAAGGGACAAACGGCGTTAAACAATTCAAGTTCCAACGGTGTAACGCCGATAACGGCGTTAAAGAGCCCATAACGGGCGTTACCCCGTTAAGGATGGGAGTGCTCTTAGTGACAAAGAAGTTTTAATATTATTTTATTTTAACTACTGCGTACACTAAAAAACAGTTACAAACCCTAAGGAAAACTCTCTCTCTTTATATGTTTTTGTCAGCTTCCATTCATTTATTATTAAATATTTATTGGCTAATTTGTATTCATAATGGACGGGGGTTAGTGTCTGAGCTACATGCGTTAAAACCCTAGCGTCTGTGTCAGAGTTTAATTTTTTAATACTTGGTTCATGGTGTGTTGTTCGTAGTTTTGCTGCTGTTTTCTTTGGAAGTCTAGTAATGTTCAGGGGTTAAAGAGAGATGGAGAAAGGGTTTATGACTAAGAATAACGGGGAACCTGGGCTTGATTCACATGGTGGTGATTCTGGTAGTAATAAGACTTCGTCTAACTCTTCCAGTCCGTTGGGTGATGCTGCCAAGGGTACACAAACTGATTCAGTTTGCATTGAACCTGGTACATTCATTGATCGTGAACCTGTAACTGAGGGAACTAAGAAGGTAGTTATTGATGATGATTTTTGGGGGGTTGGTACTACTGGTGGTGTTAGTATCGTGAATAATATGGATGAGCCTGTGGGTATTACTAGTACGTTTAACATACATGACTACCCGCTTCTTAGTAATACTATTCGTACTAATGTCTTTAGTGTCGATGACACCACTAGGGGTGCTAATATTCCTAGTGGTGATGGTGTTAGTGTAGCTCCTAAAGCTGGAAGAGTACATATTTCTCCTATGCATACGAGTTATGATTCTTCGCCTAAGGACACAACCGGTCCAACTGTTGAGGTAAATCCGTTACCTATGTCGTATGTTGGTGCTACAAGTGGTTCTAATTTTGCTAATACTAATGGTGCTAAGCCTATTGATTCGACGAAGCGCAAGTCTAATTTTCGTAGGTTGGAGTGTAGTAAAAAGTCTAATGGGGTGGATCTATCCATTCCTATTAAAGTTGTTGAGGAGGTAAACTCTAAATTTGAGAATACCCTTTATGGTTATTTCTTTGGTAAACATATTGTTTTTCCGGTTGTTGACTATTACGTTCGTAATACATGGGCCAAGTATGGTATTCAAAAGGTTATGATGAATGCAAAGGGGTTCTTTTTCTTTAAGTTTTCCACCCGTAAAGCCGTTGTTGATGTACTTGAAAACGGACCGTGGATGATTAGGAATGTGCCAATTATTCTTAAAACGTGGACTTTGAATACTAATCTGCTTAAAGAGGATTTGACTAATATTCTGATATGGCATGGGTTAAATTCCATGACGTGCCCCTTGCTATGTTTTCTGATGATGGTCTCAGCCTCCTAGCTACATTGATTGGTATACCAAAAATGTTAGATTCTTATACTAGTCAGATGAGCTTGGAATCTTGGGGTCGCAGTAGTTTTGCTAGGTGCTTGATTGAAGTTAAGGCTGATCAGGTCCTTAGGGAGAGCATCACAGTTGAGATACCATTACTTGATGGGACAGGATCTACTATTAAAAAGATTCGGGTGGAATACGAATGGAAACCGCCTCGATGTGATACATGTAAATTGTTTGGCCATATGCTAATTGATTGTCCTAAATATGTTTAACTTCCTACTCAGCCTAAACAGACTGTTAATGATGGTTATCAAACTATCACTAACAAGTATAAGGGTAGGAATGGTCGTCCAAGTGTTCCAGGTAAGAGAGGTTTTACTAAAGTGGGTCCTAAATTTATTTACCAACCTAAAGCGCCTCCTCCGGAACCCAAAAAGGTGGATAGTGCGAAGAAGAAAGCCACGGATGTGGCTAGCTCGAGTGGGACGCAGATTGCTATACCTAATCCTTTTTCTGCACTAAATACGATCGATTCTGATGACTGTGACAATCATACTGATGTAGATGTTTCAGGTAATGCAATGGAAGCAAAGGAGGATGGGTCTCTTGAGACAGGAAATGTATCACAAGTTCCGCTTGTGAGTGATTCTATGGAAGCTAACGCGGTTGGTCATACCCCTATTGTTGAGAAAATTAGGGTGTTTGAAAGGCTTCTTATTGATGAGAAAGCTACTCTTGTTGATAATAATGGTAATCCTATTAAAAAGGTTGATTATCAGGGTTATAATAAGGATTTACCGGCTACTTCTTTACTAAGAGAGTTAACCCATTCACTAAGGTGGGGGAGATTGTGGATTCTGATAGTGATAATGAGGAGGTTGTGAACACCTTTGATGAGTCGAGTAACCTATTTGGTGGTGGTCATGATCGAGAAGATGACTATGATGATTAGGAGTATGATAACTATGCGGACCATGTTTACGATCTCCTAGAAATTTGGATGCCTATTATGACACGTATGGTATCAAGCTCCAAGGCCTTGGTAGAAAGTAATGTTGTCTCCATAGGAGTCTAAAGTTATTTTTGAGTAGTGGTTTATTTTCTTATATATAAAGAGAATAGGAAGTATCTTGTTATGTAAGCTTTTTGCCTATATAACGGGCTGAGATATGGGATTCACCCATATCCGTTGTACTTAAACGTTTTTTGGAGTAATATATTTACCGGGTCTTTGACCTTTTACCCAAAAAAAATATTATTGTATATAACTATCACTTGGTGTTTACGTCAAATTCTGAAGCATAAGCGATTAGGGTTTCTTTGTTTGTGATCTTGTCATTGGTCTGTATGCGGTTTTGAGGGTTTTATTGCTGTGATTTATTCATGATGGGGGTCACGAGAGAGAGAGGGATAAAGGTGGGGGAACATTGGAACATGATTTTGGTGGTGCTGTTGGTATACATGTCCAGGTCGTGTGTGATAAGAATGAGACTACTCCGGAAAAGGCTCCAGGAGTCGTTACTCCTGGAGTTGAGAGTCTTAGCATGGATACTAACAACCCTAGTGTTAGTTCTCTTAATCGCACCTATGATCGTATTTCTTTGGCTAGTAATCTTGATGATATGGCTGGAAGTAAATTCTTTAAAACTTCTATGCCTAAGGTGGCTTTGTTTGGTAATCCGAATGTGACTAAGGAGGGGGATGAGTAGGTCAACGATGGATTGAAAGCTCCTACATTTGCAAGTAAGGTGGGATCTACTTCTGCTACTCCCAAAGTTAATTTTCGCGCTCTTGATACGGGCAATCCTCTTAATGAGAAGGCCGAGGTAAAAATTCCTTTGTCATCTGTCTTGGAAGCTAATTCTAAGTTTGATAATACTCTTTTCGGGTATTTTATTGGCAAGAGGGTTGCGTTTCACGTAGTTGATAACTACGTGAAGAATGCATGAAAGAAGTTTGGTGTGGTACGTTCTATGATGAATTCTAAGGGTTTATTTTTCTTCAAATTTGCCTCGATTGAGGGATTAAATGGATTGTTAGAGAATGGACCTTGGTTTATTTGATCCGTTCCTATTATTTTGAAGAAGTGGACCTCCAGGACAAGTTTTATTAAAGAGGACTTGGGTTCGATTCCTGTCTGGGTGAAATTACATGATATTCCTATTGCTGCTTTTACTGAAGATGGATTGAGTGCCATGGCTACCAAACTCGGTACCCCTATTATGCTTGATGCATACACGAGCTCTATGTGTTTGCAGTCATGGGGGCGTTTTGATTATGCTCGAGCTTTGATTGACATCAAGGCGGATCGGGAGCTTAAGGGGACAATGGTTATTGTTGTGCCAAGTTAGGATGGTGAAGGGGAGGTATTGCATACTTTCAGAGTGGAATATGAGTGGAAACCACCTCGTTGGGGTGTTTGTATGGTTTTTGGCCATGATAAGACCCAATGTCCCAAACGTGTGCCTGTTGACTTTAAACATCAAGCACAAAAGAATGATGGGTTCCAAATGCCTCAAAGGAAGGCATTTCGTGGTATTGAAGTGGGAAAAGGGGCTAAATTTAGCCCTTCTAAACATAAGAAGCAGGTGTATCAGCCTGTGTCGAAAAAGCAGGATGCTACAAAGAAGAAGATTACTGAAGTGGCTAGTACAAGTGGGACGAATATTGCTACGTCAAACTCTTAATATGGTTGATACTGATGAGGCTGATATTCCTAGTGTTAGTGTTGACTTGACTAAAGGTGGTAGCTCTGCTAAGGATGGAAATGGTAGCACTAGTACTACTCCTATTGTTGGAAAAAATGAGAAGCTTGAAAAGCTAATTATTGAGGGGAAAGTTACTCTTTTGGATGATGATTGTAAACTTCTTAAAAACGTTGATTTGAAAGAAAAGGCGCATGATACGGCTACTAAGCCTAGTTCTTCTTCCTCTCCGTATTCTATGGTGGGTAACCCATTCTCTAAAGTGGGGGATGTGATTGTTTCTGACAGTGATGATGAGGAGGTGCTTGATCCGGATAATCCTATGGCTAAATTTCTTGCATCGACAGACGGCGGTCATGAGCTTGAAAATAATTATGATGATTATGCGGATCAGGTCTATGATTTACCAGGGCAATTGGATGCTTTTTCTGACATGTATGATATCAAGCTCCAAGGTCGTGGTAGAAAGCATGCTTGGTTTTGTATCAAATGTAATCTAGCGAGTAGTGGTTGTTTTACTGTTTTAAGGATCGGAAGTGTCTTGTTATGTTAGCTTTATCGCCTACGTAACGGGCTGAGATTTGAGACTTCACTCGTATCCTTTGTACTTAAATGTTTTTCTGGAGTAATATATTTACCGATGAAACCCTTTACCTTCAAAAAAAAAAAAAAGAAAAAAAAAAAACAGTTACAAAAGTTTATAATTGAAAAGAGTTTTCAAGTATGATCAAATGAATTCAATATTACAATTCTTCTAACATGCTTACGACCTTATAAAAGACATAAGATTGTATAAAAGTGTAGTAGGTTGGGAATTCAGTAAGTTACTTAATAAAACTGTGTTTTGCCTTTTAACTGTACGTAAGCCTTTCTTTGAGAAATTTAGTATTTTAGTTTTTTCTCTTAAGTAAAGGGTTTTAATCCGGTAAATGTATTGTTTCAAAAAAACAGTTAAGTATAAAGAATGTGAGTGGATCTCACATTTCAGCCCGTTACCTAAGCACAACTACATCACAAACGGCAAACAACCACATCACTATATTTGACTCAACGAAAGAAACATAAACCACTATCATCTAAGTTGACAACAGGTGTGTGTAATGGCTGAAAACATCGTCCACATCATAATCTTCATAATCAATACCTTCTTTGAACTTCTCGTACAAGCTTTAACTTGCACCACTTCCATCATAAGTAGAAGTCTCTTTGTCCTTTTTGTTGATTCTTGTTTGGTCTTGGTTCCATAGTCTCATTTAAAGTGCTTGGTCTCACAACCTCTTCCATGCTCTCCAAATTCAGCCCTTTGTCTTCCATTTGAGTCACCACCTTTTCTGTTGAAGATCCACATGTTTTCGAACTAAAATCCTAATCCTCATCACAAAAGAAAAAATTTAACTAAATTTTTTTGTGAATAAAACAAAATATAATAGTATGTTGTAACACTCGAATAAGTGTATACAATCATTACCTCTATTTATTGTTCATAAGAAATTTTTTAGTAATTGACATTTAAATTTGATCTTATAAAAACATTAGTTATAAATTTTTTGCACGCATGGGTTTTAGGCATGAATCAAAGTTAGTTTAGTATCATGCACGAATTTTTGATATGTTGTGTATTCTTCTAAAAGTAAATGTAAATAATGATCATTTTATTTAAATTATTTATCGGGTATCACTACTTAAGCTTTGAAGAGGGAAAAATTGAATACTTATCATGAGTCGTTGCATTTTAATCTCGAGTAATAGTTGTTCTTGTCTGAAAAGTTTAAATGGGACATTGCTGATTAATATGTTGCATAGATCGATGGGTTATTTATATATGTACAATCTTGTGTATTTATTTCCATGCCACACTAATTCGTACATCCATTATTATATTTTAATCTCCTACATATATGAAGTTTTTGGTATAAACTTTTACTTAAATCTATAACAACAACAACAATACACGTACGTTGTTTTAGGATATATGAAGTCTGTGACGCATTTGTTTTTTTTGGGTAAAAGGTATAAAAAAGGATATATGTTTTTTTTCTGTGATGCATTTGTTAAATTTGTAAAATAAGCAAAAGTTATGGAAACTAAGAGTTTTAACATTTTAGTTTATAAAATTGAATTTAAGATTAAATTCTTTCTAAAGCTTAGAACTTAGTTTAAATTATATCTAAAAATCATGGTATAACTTTATTTTATATTTGACCACAAAAGTTTTATAAATCAACCCCCTTCCCCCTTTTCTCTTTTTTCATGATTTACTTTTTGCTATTTAGAAAAATGTGTTTTTATGAAAAGAAAATTAAAATTTAGTGTTTAGTTTTGACTTTTACTCGCTAATATGGTAACTCAATTATGTGACATTGCAAAATCAAGCTTTCCTATTTAACCAAATCCTACAGCTCTTCCAGAACAAAGTTGTGTAGTTTGTCTGTTTAACTTTACGTTTATTTCAGATATCAACGAGTGTGCGGATCCAGGAACCTGCCCTTGTTATGGTGATTGCATTAATACTCCAGGGAGTTACAACTGTAATTGTTTCCGAGGTACTACTGGCGATGCAAAAACGCAAAATGGTTGTCAACGTTTTGCTGCTAAAGATGCAAGAGGGAAAATACTCATTATAGGTATGGTAGCTCTTTCATGCAAATATGAACATGTGTATGTCCATCTTTTCAACATGTGTTTTTTTTTTTTTATCTCAAATTAGCCCATGTTTTCTTCACTTAAAACTAATCCTCACAATGATATTAACTTAGTCTATTTCATATTACTTTCACATGTAGGGATCGTGATTGGCTTATTAGCAATATTATGTGGGATTACGGGGATTTTCTTTGGATTAAGAAAGAGGAAGGTAACTAGGCTCAGGGAAAAGTTTTTTGAGCAAAACGGAGGGGTGTTGCTGAAACAAAAGATCGATTCACAAGGGTCGCACAAGGAAATGACTTTGTTTAACACCACAGAACTTCGTAAAGCAACTAACAATTATTCTGAAGAAAAAATTATTGGTCAAGGTGCCTATGGTGTTGTGTACAAAGGAATTTTGTCCGATAAACGTGTAGTTGCAATAAAGAAGTCAAAAGTAGTGGATGGGAGCCAGGCAGAGCAGTTCATCAACGAAGTCTTGATCCTTACACAAGTCATCCATCGAAACGTGGTAAAACTTTTGGGCTGCTGCTTGGAAGAAGAAGTCCCTGTACTTGTATATGAATTCATCTCAAATAACACTCTTTACCATCACATTCATCATAGATTGGGTGGAATGAGTTGGTTATCATGGGAGAACCGGTTGAGAGTAGCTGCTGAAGCTGCTGGTGCACTTGGATATCTTCATTCAGAAACTATTATGCCAATCATACATAGAGATGTCAAGTCGACCAACATACTATTAGATGATAACTACACCGCTAAAATTTCAGATTTTGGCGCATCAAGGTTAGTCCCATTAGATCACGAGCACGTAACTACTCTTATTCTAGGTACTCTAGGGTATTTGGATCCACAATACTATCACACAAGCCAGTTAACAGAGAAAAGTGACGTATATAGCTTTGGAGTGGTCCTTGCAGAACTCATAACTGGGAAAAAACCTATTGGTGCTGACAGAATCAATGAAGAAAAAAATTTAGCAACATATTTTGTTAATTCAGTTAAAGAAAATCACTTATTCAAAATTGTTGAACCTCGACTCTTACGTGAAGGAACTCTTGACAAGTTACATACACTAGCTGATTTGGTAAAGAGATGCCTTATTTTACAAAGCCACGATAGACCTTCAATGAAAGAAGTGGCAATGGAGCTAGACGGCTTGAGGAAATTCACAACCCATCCTTGGATTCCACTAACAAATCAAGAGACTAGAAGCTTAGTCCTAGAAGTTGAGCAATCTGATCTTTACGAGGTTCCATTAGTTTCATATGGTCCTAATGAATGGGATTCTTACTCGGGTAGCAGAAACATGTTGATTGAAGAATATGAAGCACGTTAGTGCTTCCTAGAGTGCATGTGAAATAAGTGAGCATCTCCAGCGTGCTTGCGTCCATAATGACTGTCAAGGTTATAATTGTTTGTATGTATAATATTTATCTATAATGTAGCCTATATAGCTTTCTTGGAGTTCAGGACTTATAATTTGCAGCAGTTACTTATGGTACTTCCTGGTTGTGTCAGTTTGTAATAATTCAGGACTTTTACACCTTTTGACTTTTATAGCATAGCCGTAATATCTAGTAATTAGTAAGCAACAAATAGTGAACGACCTTCCTCTAATTAACTCATTACCTTTAGCGACACTTATAATCCAATCCATAAAAGCAAACTCACCATTCGAAAAATCCCAGTGTATCCTCACCCATTATCGATCAAGTCCAGATTCTTCTCAGAGATATTCATTTAAAATTTTAAAGACTCAATGGCGTATACGGAAAGCCTGGTCTTACTGAAGACTCAAGATGTAGGAAACTTTTCTTTACAGATTTACCAATAGTTTGTTCATGCACAAGTTTGAGGTAGTCTAGAGTGCCAAAATGCACAACTACAAATTACATGATACAGTAATATGATACCCTCTCTATCACAGGGACTTTAATTGATGTTATAAAATCACGAGAGGTGAGTGATTATTACAGGTTGAAGGTTGTGGGAAGGAGAATATATAATGTGACGATGAGTTGGCGGTGGTAAAGACCACTACCATTACATCCGGTTAAATAGATTGTTGAATAGGTGTGTGGCATGGGATTTGTTCCAATTTGTTTCTACCATATGTAGGGAAGAACAAAGGTATCATTTCATGAATGTATTCATCTAAACGCACTGTCTAATCTTGATAGATAACATGTATAATACTTATATATCATAAATGTTCCTTGTACGAGGTTTCAGTCTTTCAGATCTTGCTTCTTTAGTTTATGTGGTGACCGAAAACTTGAGATGCGGATTTGTGTATAGTCATACGCATTCGTTTTGTAATTTCAAGCCACTTATATATATATATATATACATATATATATATATATATATATATATATATATATATATATATATATATATATATACACACACACATATATACTAGTGTCAAAACCCGTCCGATGGACGGGTATGACTTGTGGTTTTTATTTTCAGGCTTTAGTAGAACAAATATATAATAAAAAGTAATTAAAATCTAAATTAAACAATTTACAACTATAAGGAGGAAAATAAATATTGATAAGTGCAAAGCATAATTAAAAATAACAATTAAGTTTAAATAACTTGTTTGTTTTATACAAAAAAATGAATATGGTGTATGTACAAAACAATAATGGCTATTCAAATCCGACATAAGACTTCTTTATAAATGACATTTGTAGTTGAGTTGCAATAGTTGGCGTCTTTCCAGGTGTGTCGAATGGAAACTTGATATCCCTTTTCTTCAACTTCACATGACGTGCAGGTTCACTTGCACCATTTTGCACACGCTCCTCCAGAAGTAATTTATGGAGTCTGCAGTATTGCAAATGAATGGAAGTTAATGCCGAAACTGAAAACGAATTATCTTATCTACGAAAATTACTGATGAATTAGGAACCTATATGATTATCAACCTGATACATTTGGCATTTGAATAATACATGTAGTAGTCAAGTTAGATGACACCATGCATATACCTTAGAATATGTGTCAATAGTTAGAAATTCAACAATACTGAAATTACATAACACTATAATGATATTGCCGTTTTATCACACAAAGCTTAAAAGGGCTTAGGGTAAGTTCCTCGCTGCTTCTTGGCTTTATTCAGTGCATCTAAATACCCCTGCCAAGGTCCAATAAACAAAAGAGCAAGAACTTGCTAAAATTTTACTGAGCGTATGGTAATGGATATCCACTTTGATTTAGTCAATGCATTTGAGCGTTACAATTATTTTTTTATGAGATTTGCTTCTGCAATAACTAAGTCTGCCGTACTCATCGCTTCTGCCTTTGAGCGTATGGTAATGGATATCCACTTTTTATTTAGACAAAAGATCCGGCACAACGCTTGAACCCACAAATGCTATAGCGGGTGGCTTAAAATGTTGTTTCCTTTTGAATATATTAAAAAGCTTTTGTTTCTAATTCTTTGACTCTACCAAATAACCACATGGTGTACAGCAAATCATGTTTCACAATAGTTCATTTTATTGGAACCAAATTTGGAATATCCTAAATGCAGAAGTTAATTTAAGGTTTTCAATTTTATTATGGGATCATTTTGCTCGTCTTACCCATGCTAACCGAAACCACGTCACTCCATCTTCTCATTTACCCAGTGATGAATGATTTAACTGCAATGGGGTGCTTGGCATAAGGCAAGCTATCCGAAACTCCCTCCAAATCGGCTATTTACTTGTAAATTCTTAAAATAATCATAACTCGCCAAATAATTAGGGAGTTAAAACATTAACCACACCAAAATACTAAATACCAAACACACCTAAAAGAGCTAAAAAGTGTATTTAGCAGTATCTCATGCAGTTTGTTTTTTAAAATTAGGGCTTAACGATCATACCTTCTTCTTAAATGATGAGGGCCCTTGCAACCTCTTTATGGCCAATTCAGTATGCCGAAGAAAATGTCCAAATGTACAACACCTTTGGCCATCTTTCGTGACCCGCATCACATGGCTGCAAACAGTGTGTGTATTGTAAAAAACAACAGGAGATTAAATAAAAATAAGAAGTTAAAGAACCTTACGACACTTTCAATTCTCTTTGGCTTTTATGCGGTTACCCTAATTGTCCTCCCAAACTGCAAGCAGAATATAGGCCTGCAGGCTTCATCTCGTTGTACTTACGGGTGTTGAGACCAAAGTCATGGTTGATCCACAAAATGTTGGTCTCCAAGACTGCAAGCATCATATTAACTATGTCAGCAATTTCTTCCATTGATGGAATTCGCGAAGAATGAATGTCATATATGCTAGGACCAATTCCATCACCGTACTTGACTCCCTCACGGAACACAGACAAAAGCAACTCGTTGGATCGTGAGTTCTTAATGGCGATGACATCAGCGCCCATGTCGATGATGGAGCGGATGATGTCATTGAAGTTCGAGTAGCACATATGGGTGTGGATCTGTAGTAGATAGTTCAAAAAAACATGGGTCAGTTTGTTCATCTTAAAGAAAGATTAAAATACCATCAGTATTAACATGAAATCTATATATCTGGGTGGTCTCGGCAACACCCACATTGGTGAATTTAAAAGAGTGGACAACCCAGTCCAAGTAGAAAGGATGCTCGGCTTTCCTGAGTGGCAATCCCACTCTTTAAGCAGCCTCATCGATTTGGATGATGGTGATTCAAGTTTTTTCAAGATCCTCAACTTCATCCTTAATAGCCAAAGTAATCTGGTAGCAAGTTTCAAATCTAAAAACAAATAAACAAACAACTCATGTAAGGCACTTTTCTTTGCGAGAATGCTTAAAAGTGGTGGGTGGTGGATTTCGCAATATAATTATACATGGGCTGTTCATTACGGACGAGGGCTGCTTAACCATAATATGATGGATTTGTTCACGCTGCAGTTAACATACAGTGGCAAAATGAAGAGTGGCTAGCACTTAACCCCCAGCTACACATTTAAAAACAAATTGCTTCTGAATTGGACATATCTAATGGAGCTTTCAAAAAATTTACAACACCATGGTCAGCGGCTTGTGAGGGTTCATAAGTTAATAAAGCTACATGACTAATGAATCCAATTGTCTTTAACAGCAGATCGTAAAATTTGACCATATCATTTATTTTGATCAATCATTGTTATTATACAAACTGATATAATCCAAGATTTAACATAGTGCTTACATTATTGAAATATAGTTAAAAAAAGGATAAACACATAGATACCTATAGTAACTTGCAAGAATAATGTTAGTACTTATTAAATCTTAAGTTAACCCCGTCTTCTATTTCTTTACGTATAATGTTACACATTGTTGATTACTTTGTACGCAATGCGTGGGCTAAGTTTGGTATACAAAAGGTAATGATGAATGCAAAGGGGTTCTTCTTTTTTAAGTTTAATTCGAAGAAAGGTGTTGATGATGTTCTTGAAAACGGTCATTGGTTGATTAGAAATGTACCTATTATTCTTAAATCATGGACATTGAACACCAACTTACTTAAAGAGGATTTGACCAACATCCCGGTGTGGGTTAAATTCCATAATGTTCCTCTTGCTATGTTTTCTGATGATGGCCTTAGTCTCCTTGCCACATTGATAGGCACGCCCAAAAGGTTAGATGCTTTCACTAGCCAAATGTGCAAGGACTCGTGGGGCCGTAGTATTTTTGCTACATGCATGATTGAAGTGAAGTCGGATGAGGTGCTTAGGGACAGCCTTACTGTTGAGATACCATTACTTGATGGGTCGGGTTCGACTATTGAGAAGATACGGGTTGAATATGAGTGGAAACCACCTGATTGTGACAAATGTAAGATTTTTGGTCATACTCTTATTGAATGTCCTAAAGTTGTTGAACCTCCTGCTCAGCCTGCTAAGCGTGTTAATGATGGTTTCAAGACGGTTAATAACAAGAAGAAGGGTAAGCAAGGTGGGTCAACTATTCCGGGTCAAGGAGGGTTTACTAAACCTGTTGTGGGTAAGCAGTTTCAATATCAACCCAAAAAGACTCCTCCTGAACCTAAGAAAGTGGAAGTCACTAAGAAGAATGCTTCTGATGTGGCTAGTTCGAGTGGAACAAAGATATCTACATCTAACCAGTTTGATGCTCTTAATATGGAATATACGGATGTGTTTGGTATCCATTCTAATGACACCAACAAGGATGTGGATTATGGTCGTACAATGGAAGTTAATGAAGATAAGTCTACTAAGACAGGTACTGCATCATAAGAACCCCTTGTGAGTGATTTGAAAGAGATGGAGTCGGGTATGGCTCCTAAAACTAGTGATTCTTCTACTAAGAGAGTTAACCCTTTTTCTAAAGTGGGAGAGATCGTGGTTTCTGATTCTGAAGATGAGGTGGTTGCTAACCCATTTGATGAGTCTGTTAACTTATTCGGTGGTGGCCAAGAGTTTGAAGATGAGTATGATGACTATGACTACGATGACTATGCGAATCAGGTTCATGATCTTCCAGGGAATTTGGATGCCTTTAATGCCATGTATGGCACCAAGCTTCAAGGTCTTAGGAAGTAATTTTCTTTCGTTATGTCCTATGTTATCATTTGACTAGTGGTTTGTTTTCTTGTTTAGAAAATAGGAAGTATCTTGTTTTTTTTTGGGTAAAAGGGTTAATTCACCCCGGTAAAATGTATTACACCAAAAAACGTTGAAGTACATAGGATGAGGGTGATATCCCTCACCTCAGTCCCTTAGGACACTTACAGACTCGAATATAAGAATGACACACCATTCTTATAACTTACAATAAAATGAACCTACCAATAATGACAAAGTACATAAGAATTGACAATACTACTCAAGAAAAGCACTTGAGCCTTCTATATCACTATGGCGGTCCAACTTAACTTCCATGAAGAATCCACGTAGAAACATCCAGGCGATCTTCAACATATAATCTGTGTGTAGTATCAACGAACACCACAAACAAAACTTCCAATAATCCCATCATACACTAAATCCATAAGCTACACCCCGACAATAGCAGCATGATAGGCTACTACCCGAATATGTGAATACATGTGAACCCAATAGTAGCAAGAGATAGTGTAACAAACACATAAGGTTCCAGAAAACCCCAACATCCATGCAACAAACTTCCATAACATGCAGCACCAGCAATCAAAAGACCATTAAAATAACGATAAGCAACATGTCTTTTTATAAGGAGCAGCACATCAACGAACACCATCACCTTCCCTCTCTCAACCCACTTCCTCGAATAACATCACAAAACCAATAGATAAACACGATCAACAGATCGACCTAAAAGTAATGGACAGCAGTCCAACTTGCAGCAACCCATCAATCAAAACCAATAAATACGAAACCCTAAAATTAGGGTTTCGTTCATGAGATATCCCTAACGAACCATTCGATCAGAAGGCAGTTAGAGTGAGGTTTTGATCGGCCATAACACCCCAATAACGATCGTTGAATAATAATCATATAGCAATAGACGATCAAACAAATAAAACCCTAAAAACTGATTGCAAAAGCAAGCGCATAGGATTAAATTCGCAGAACCAGATCGCACCCATGATATATATTGGTGAATGACACCGACTTCACAGGAATAATAGATGCGATCCAGAAAACCCAACTCGTTCCAAAACCTTAACAACATCGATATTAATTAAGAATGAAGAAGTTAGGGTTTTGGAAAATAAAACAAGGAGAAAACCGATTAGGGATAAGAATTAAAGGATACCAACCACCCTCCCATGAATATAATTGACCTAAATCGTATTGCATATCCCTAAGAAAGAGATAGAGAGGACGATTAAGCAATTGTTGGCCGGAATTTTGGGGGAGAGTGGTGGCCAGGAAGTATCTTGTTATGTAAGCTTTATGCCTATGTAACGGGCTGAGATATGGGATTTCACTCATATCCATTGTACTTAAACGTTTTTTTTGGTTAATATATTTACCAGGGTGCAGGATTACTCCCCTTTACCCAAAAAAATGTTACACATTGTTTTCTGTATGAGCTTTACTTTTCTTATTTTTTCGATTCCACCCGTTATACTCCTAGAGATCAAATATAACCCAAATCAACCCATTTATAATTATATTGGATGTAATTTTAACCTATTATGAGTCTATAAAGAAATTAGAAATTAGGTGGTTTGAAGACGAAAACTCACAGGTGCTAATTTTATAGTTTTCAATCTCTGCATCAGTGAATGTGAGGGCCTTTTGTAACTTTCTTAAGGTTAATACTCCAACTTCTATCATATATGATGCAAAAACGGGCCTGTGATCCGAGAGCCTATTCTCGGTCCTCCAGTGGTCACACCTGAAAAAGATACAATGAGCATTAAAGATAGTTTCACGTGTGACATTTTTAAGTCACATTGTATGTAGATAAGCTGCAAACCATGCTGGAGCACGGCTACCAACTTCTGGATCTGAGCCATGGAATTTATCAGAATTTGCCTCATATTTATAAGTTGGTGGGAAATTTAAAGTGCCTTCTGTCCACCCGTCAAATGAACCGCCTTTCCATAGCTACAAATATATCAGGAAAAATGAGATATTCTCTTAAGGTACAATTTATTAAGAAAAGGTTTTTTCAACTTTAACTCATTAGATCGATTCAGGTTATGTTTCAGAGCTAACGGGTCAAAGTAGTAAAATCTTACCTGATTACCTAACAACTTAGACCAAGCTTTTTGGGAAATCAATTCACATGTTTCGTCATATGACAAATCAAAGCGATAATTAAGATCTCCTTATACAGCAAGTTCTACCTCAAATGCTAATAATGATTCCATTTATATTGTAAATGAAAACATAAGGTTGCCTTTTGGAGATGCCTATAAATTTTGTGAACGGTCTATTAGATTGGGATTACTTAGCCAAATTGCTTATCTAATTTTTTGTGAGTGAGGTAGCGGTTGGAAAAGGATCTTAAAGAAACGTTAGTGCTTAACTTTACAATTAGTATTCTCTTATTAAAGGTTCATTGCATTTATAGAACTTAAAGTCGTCGGGTATAGTAAAGAAAAGTAAAGGTTAGAGATTGTAGCACATAAGTGATAAGTCTTTATATTTTACCGTGTGGTTTCTTCATGGAGGCTGTCATTTGTCCCAGCAAGCGATGCTTGTTGGAGCACAACCTGATTCTTATACGTCAAGGTAGATAAGTTTACTTTTAATCTGTTTATGTGCATTTAAAATATAAAGTTAATAATCTCGACAAACATATAAACCAATCCATTAGTTTTATTAAAACATATGAAAGGTAAACCAACTGTCGACTAATACATTCCTCTATGTTTTCTTTGTTTCTCTTGCGTAAAAAAACTCAGCTATGCATCTATGAAACAACCTTCCAAATACAAAATACACTGACATGTTCCCTTTTTCACACTTTTATACCCATACTTGAATTTAAACGAATTATGAATTTCTGGCAAAAGTATATTTGGTTAAAATTGAATTAAAAAAATCACATCAGTAACGCATTGTAATATTAGTTATTTTCCACACAGAACTGTTAAAACAGAAAAGATTGAAGAGATCAGCTAGATTGGTGGACAATTGCATCATATCCCGTTAATTTAGAAGTGCAAATCTCTGGTTTCTTTTTCTCCAAGTTGACAGCAACCATTTATAGTTTTCCATATTTAGATCATTGTAATTCCCTATATATTATAGGTATCTCTTTCATTGTAAAACACAATTCAGAAATATATAATAAAAGGCCTCTTGATATCATGGTTTCAGAGCAGGCTCAATCCTCATATACCTTCTGATTTTCCAGTACCCTCAAATCAATAAATCCAAACCGAGCTACCATGACCGGAGACGGCAACTCGGGTTCTGATCTATCACTACAACTCGCAAATCTGTTAAAGAATAGTCTTAATCAACAGCCTCAAAACCCAAAACTATCCGATAATCTCCAAATCAACCTCAAACTCAATAGTCAAAACTACGCACTATGGACCCGGATGATCCGAGTCGCCATAGGCGGAAAATCCAAATCCTTGTTATCACACCTGACCACAGATCCTCCAGATAAAAAAGGTGAAGATTATGAGCAATGGGAACAAGAAGATTTGATTGTTTTTTCATGGCTCATTCAAAATATTGAACCCGTACTCGCAGGCAACCTAACCGAGTATCCCACCGCAAAAATGTTGTGGGACGCCCTGGTGGTTACTTACAGCAGCGGAAGAGACAAACTACAAACCTTTAACCTTCATGTTAAGGCTAACGATATCAAACAAAACAACAGCTCTCTTGAAGATTTCTGGATCTCATTACAAGGGATATGGGGAGAGATTGATAGAATTGACCCAAATCCCATGAAGTGTCCAGAAGACATCAAGACATACTCCAAAATCAGGTCAGAACAAAAACTCTTTCAGTTTCTAAATGCCCTTGACCGGCGATATGAACCCATTAAACGGGAAATACTCCGGTTGGAACCTCTTCCCTCTGCGGAGGCAGCATACGCTACCGTTCGTAAAGAAGCCGCTCACCAAAACATTCTGGGAGCAACTATTAATGAAACACAGGGCATAGCAGCAGGTTTAATAGCCACCGAAACAGAGGGATTAGGGCTTGTTTCGAAATTTAATCGTCGGTCTGACCGCAGCCAAGTCGGGTCATCATCCCAGGTGGATAAATCCAAACTTAAATGTGAAGAATGTGGGATGACAGGACATACCAAAGAAGGATGCTTTAGACTCGTCGGCTATCCTGACTGGTGGACCAATGGCCACAAGAAGGGCACCAAGAACTCTGTACCAGAAAAAG
The DNA here is from genome assembly GCA_910596185.1 of Chrysanthemum makinoi. Classification (NCBI taxonomy): domain Eukaryota; kingdom Viridiplantae; phylum Streptophyta; class Magnoliopsida; order Asterales; family Asteraceae; genus Chrysanthemum; species Chrysanthemum makinoi. The sequence continues at coordinate 52,057,415 of OU343225.1, forward strand.
GCAAAGCCTCTATTGCCATGAGCACCAAGGAGAAAGCCGACACCACTGACCAGAAAAATCTCACCGGATTTGGGGGGATGGCAACAGCGTCAGTTTACAGTGAAGAAGATGATGGTTCCTTTTCTATGAACACAGGTACAGGGGGTGAGAGACCTTATGTCTTAAAACCCCCATCTTATCTTCCTGATATACCAGATTCTGAAATGTTAAAAAACACATCTTTCATTTATTTTATAAATGAAAGTTTCAAAAATTGCAAAAGGGGGTCCATTACTGGTGGTGTGGCAAATATAGCTCAAAATCCTTGTATGAAACGAGAATTGTCATGGATATTTGATTGTGGAGCAACGGATACCATGACTTATGATTTATCAGATTTTGCCACATCAACTAAGCCGACAAAGTCATATATAGACACGGCAAATGGAGAGAAGATGATTGTAAAAAAAGGGGGAACTATTGAAATTTCACCGACACTTAAACTTTCGAATTGTCTCTATGTTCCTGCCTTGTCACACAAACTCCTGTCAATAAGCCATGTAACAAAGGAGTTAAATTGTTCAGTTCTTATGCAACCCACTTTTTGTATCTTACAGGATATCAGGACGGGAGCGATCATTGGGCGTGGCACTGAAATAAAAGGGTTGTATTACGTGGATGAGGTGACTCAAAATGGTGCTGTAATGCTTTCTCATGGAACGGCAGAACGAGAAGCATGGCTATGGCATAGAAGATTGGGACATCCATCCATTGGTTATTTGCATGTTTTATTTCCTAAGTTATTTCCTTCCAATTGTAAGACACATTGCGAAACTTGTGTGTTAGCCAAAAGTCATCGTAAGACGTTCAAACCTAATAATACAAGGGTTGATTCACCGTTCTCATTAGTTCACTCAGATGTGTGGGGTCCTGCTCCAATTATTGGGGGACAAAACTTTCGTTTTTTCGTTCTATTCGTGGATGATTGCACACGAATGACCTGGGTGTACTTATTAAAAAGTAAATCTGAAGTTCTTGATAAGTTTATCATGTTCTACACCATGGTCCAAACCCAATTTCAAAAAAACATTCAGGTTTTTAGATCCGATAATGGAGGAGAATTTGTAAACTCCGAGATGAAACATTTTTTCCAAAACAAAGGGATAATCCATCAAACCACTTGTCCTTACACTCCAGAACAAAATGGTGTCGCAGAACGGAAAAACCGTATCCTATTAGAAATAACTCGAGCCCTTCTAATAGAATCACGAGTTCCGAGGGTTTTTTGGCCAGAAGCTCTCGTTACAGCTGCGTATCTCATTAACCGACTCCCCACTCAAATTCTGAAATCAAAAACCCCATTACAAGTCCTTACAGAATATACCAATCCTCCGTCTGTTCTTACTCTTGAACCACGAATTTTTGGGTGCACCGTTTTTGTTCACATACCAAAGTCACACAGAACTAAAATGGATCCTTGTGCTGAAAAATGTGTCTTCGTTGGATATGGAATAACTCAAAAAGGATACCGATGTTATAACCCAAAAACCCGTCACATGTTTACAACTATGAACTGTGATTTTCTTGAAACCGAATACTATTATGCCTCCCAACACAGTAGTAAGGGGGAGAGTGAGTGTCTTGACACACTGAATTGGTTGAAACATGTTGCATGTAGAGACGGGAGCAGCCACAATACCTCAGATGAGTCTCATCTCTCCACACAACCTGAAGACCACGTCAATGTCACCCAAAATGCTCCCAACCTGATACCCGAGGTAAGTAATCCTTCTCCTATATCCAATCCCATTGAAACTAACGCATCATGGCAAGGAGGGGATGTACAGGAACAAGAGATGTTTTGTAATCAAGAAGATACTCCATCAGAGCATAATGAACATGTGCAAGAGCAAGAAAACTCCTCCACACAAGAAGAAACATCAGAGAGATATGTACTGCCATCAAGAGCAAATCGTGGAGTCCCACCGAAAAGATATTCCCCAGAAAAGGTGTCTAGAGGAAGCAGATATCCAATGGCTAACATAGCTAAAGGAAACCTATCGAAGGAAGCCAAGGCTTTTGTTTCGTCTGTATACGCTGATGAGATCCCTGCTAATACAGAACAAGCCTTAAAGTCAAGAAAATGGAAACAAGCAATGGAAGAAGAAATGGAAGCTCTCACAAAAAACAACACATGGGAAAAATGTGTCTTGCCACCTGGAAAGAAAACTGTCGGGTGTCGGTGGGTTTTTACAATTAAATACAAACCTGATGGTACAATTGAGAGATACAAAGCGAGATTGGTAGCTAAAGGCTATACACAAACATACGGAATCGATTACTCTGAAATTTTTTCTCCAGTTGCAAAAATTAATACAATCAGAGTTCTTTGTTCCGTAGCGGCAAATAAAGGATGGCCCTTACACCAGTTTGATGTGAAAAATGCTTTCTTACATGGAGAACTAAAAGAGGAAGTCTATATGGAAGCTCCACATGGATTCACAAACAAGTTTGAAGAAAGGGAAGTATGTCTTCTAAAAAAATCCCTTTATGGATTGAAACAGTCCCCTAGAGCATGGTTTGGCCGGTTTACCTTAGCCATGAAAAACCATGGGTTTAAACAAAGTAACTCAGATCATACATTGTTTCTCAAACAGAGAGGCAACCTCATAACCTGCCTAATAATCTATGTTGATGACATGATTGTTACTGGAGATGACAAAGAAGAAATAACCAAGCTGAAGAAGTACTTGTTCACAGAATTCGAAATGAAAGACCTGGGGAGACTCAAATATTTCCTTGGGATTGAAGTTCTAAGATCAAAACAAGGGATCTTCATGTGCCAAAAAAGGTACATTCTCGACTTACTAGCAGAAACCGGTATGATTGATTGCAAACCAGCAGATACTCCTATGATTGTAAACCAGAAGCTTTATATGGAAGAAAAAGCAGAGGTAGCTGACAAAAGAAGATACCAACGGATGGTGGGAAAGCTGATATATCTTTCACACACCCGACCCGATATAGCATATCTTTGTGGGAGTAGTGAGTCAGTTTATGCATCAACCCCAGAAGAACCATATGAAAGCAGTCGTGAGAATCTTAAGATATCTCAAGGGAACAACAGGGCATGGAGTATTGTTCAAACCAAATGGGCATCTAGTAACTCAATTGTACACCGACGCCGACTGGGCAGGAGATAAGGGCAACCGAAGATCCACATCAGGCTACTTTACCGTAGTTGGTGGAAATCTGGTTACATGGAGAAGCAAGAAACAAAAGGTGGTTTCCCTTTCAAGTGCTGAAGCCGAATTCCGAGGGATTGCAAGGGGGCTAACTGAAGTGCTATGGGTACGAAGACTTCTAACTGAGATAGGATATCCACCACAAGAAGCTAGCAAAATTATGAGTGATAATAAAGCAGCCATTCAAATTTCAGAAAATCCAGTGCAACATGATAGAACCAAACATGTAGAAGTAGATCGACACTTCATCAAAGAAAAAATGGAAGCCGAAATCATCACACTACCGTTTGTTCGATCAGAAGACCAACTTGCTGATATTTTAACAAAATCTGTTAATGAAAGAGCTTTACACAAGTGTCTAGGCAAGTTGAATTTTGGAGATCCCACTATTCAACTTGAGGGGGAGTGTTAAAACAGAAAAGATTGAAGAGATCAGCTAGATTGGTGGACAATTGCATCATATCCCGTTAATTTAGAAGTGCAAATCTCTGGTTTCTTTTTCTCCAAGTTGACAGCAACCATTTATAGTTTTCCATATTTAGATCATTGTAATTCCCTATATATTATAGGTATCTCTTTCATTGTAAAACACAATTCAGAAATATATAATAAAAGGCCTCTTGATATCAAGAACGTGTCGCATAGTATCATACATTATTACCCAATTGCATTGTGTCTCCAGATAGATACATAGAATAAAAGATAACTCATAATCATTCAATTTAATCAAGAAGCAGAAACAACAACTTAATCCTAAACATATGTAATATTTGCATCCACTGAAGTGACTCTTTTGCAATCTAAAGCTTCAAAACCAACATATTATGACCAACTTATTCAGTTCAACCTCATCCTAAAACCTACATGCTTTTAAGGTGGGAATTATAAGATTAGTTTCATAGCTGGAAAATAGTCCACCATGTCTAAAGCCATATTTTTGAAATAACCGACCAATATTTCATTGACTTAGTGAAGAGACTTACAGCGTCAACATTTCAGAATTTTTGTTTTCCAATTTTTTATACAACGCCACACGTACTCGGTTATTTGTTTAAGCTTATTTACAACCTTATGCCTATATTTCATAATTCTGTCTTATTGGCCTCCTGATTGGTTCCTCTCAAATATCAAGAGTTATATATCCTTTCCATTGTGTTGTGTGTTTACAGGGAGCATGCGCTCAGAATGACCAATTATTGTTATGACTAACATGTTTAAAGGATCGATACCATTTTTCTGCATACTATAACATGGAACATACAACATCAATTCAAGAACATTATATTTTCGTACAATAAAATTTTGTTCTACTCCCCTCTAAATGCTATATGGAGCTACTGATTTAATTTTGCACTCTTTGGACTTGTATGATCTGTTCTAAAATTAATAAAGCTTTAGTCATTACTCCTCCACTAAAAGAAACAATTGAAAAACCTTTAAAACTATGATACTAACAATGAATTGCAGGAAGCATACCTTAAGATACCCTTTATTTATTCCATGCCAGGTGTTGTGTCATTGATTGCAACTGGGATAATTCTCGTCTTCTTATTGTCTCTTGCTGAGTTTCCAGCTAATTCCAAAACATGTATACACATACACCATCATTTATTTAGTTAAAAGTTTATTTTGCAATAGTTGGTTGCTTACATCATTATGCCTATCCAAACCAAATTTTAAAGCACACGGAATCACGTACGACTATCCAAATATCTGCGCTATAAACATAACTTATTTATGCCTATCCAAACCTCTTCAATATACACCAATGAGTGTTTTGAGTTGTATTTTGGAAGTGATGATATGATAATTATTGACTTAAAGTGGCGATAATCCGTTTGTGATGTTTGACATACCTCAAAATTTCATTTGTTAGTTGCCGCAATCATCCCATGCATGCCTATTTTCAAGAAGCGTTTCTGCTAAATTGAAACAAAACATTCATAAAATAATATGAGAGTAATTCAGCCCTTTAGCAATCATGATCACATGCATGCCTATTTTCAAGAAGTTTTGATTTCGAGCATTCCACTAACGTGATGCTTTTACAGGTGAAACATGATTACATGTACGTGTTTATATTGAAACATTAGTCAAATAAACAACGCAGTAATTAGACCAAGCCAGGATCAAGTAGGAGTCAAATCAGGAGTCAACTCGATATTACAGATAACCAAAATTATAATAGGGTATGCAAGAAATTAGTTGAATGTGAAATTCAGGAGCACAACTGAAACTTAATAAATAGCAACATCTATTAAAAGTAGTGTTTGACCAGATGCGTTTATTTTTGCCTTCAGATTCTCTAGCATACTAATTCTTCACCAGTCCAAAATGTAAAAAAACATGCCAAAACAAAAACAGAATAAAGAGAAAGAATATAATTATGTAAAGTCCAAGTGTTCCGAATCACCCAATAGGGGATTAAGCAGAGGCCTAATTGGATATATTTCACTATATCAAAACATTGTATCTAAATGTATGTAACATGTAACAATTACTTATCTCATCAGTTGAGGGAACTCAATTGTCAAGCAAACGTTTAAAAATGTTTTTTGTGTGGTAAATTTTAGGAGCGCTTGAATACTTGATCAATAATTAGTGTCAAAGGAAAAGTGGTTGATCTTTTCTCCCGAGGAAAAGGCACATCTTTTTCAAATGGTTTCTTAACCAATATTTCCTTATGATTTGTGTTCTGCATATGCAATAATCAGATAATCTCCACCCAAAAACGCAATCCCAAAGAACCTCTAAGTGTATTTAACTAATCAATGTAGTCATGGGGCACTTAAGTGGTCATGAGCGCTGATAACAGTATCCAAGCTAGAGGAAAAAACTGATTTAGATTGGAAAATGGGTACTTTATACACAGAAGACATTGCAAGCTAACATTATCATGAGCTTCTAATTGGGATACCAAAAATAGCTCATTCAAGTAGTGGTATTGTAACATTCAGCATCAGATACGATCAGAAGGCGAAAAGCAGAAAACAAGTTGTCTTCTCCTCAAGCACGTCACATATGATATAAATTTCATTCTCAACGTAGTCAGTCAAAGACTGAAATGTTGGACAAACACCATTGATGAACAAAGTCTATGTTGAAACCGTGAGTCTGAACTCTACACAAAATAGGTGTGTCTATGCACAAGGTTACAGACATACAAATGGTGCAAAATCAACATGAGCAGCGCCTTTGACAGCATATTTTGAAGTGAAACAATGAATCATGATTGCTTAGGATTTTAGTACAAAAGTATGCACAGCTTATGTGTTACTTTCCGTAATATATAATGGAGGTTTTGCTTAGCTCATTTAAACTTAATAAAATTTTAAAAAGATTATACGTGGATAATAACACTTAATAGGTTGTATTATCCTATTATGATGAAAAATCAAGGGTCTCAGCTAGCACAACACGTGATTCTGAAGTGTCAAACAGAGACTTAGCGCATATGTTGGACCACTATAAAACTATTACCGTCTTGCTAGCACTTCGATCATTTTCATCTAATAATAATACCTTATGACGAGATTTGCACAAATAACTGACAGCAACTTTTAAAACATAGTTAAAGACATGGAAATTGGTAACTGGTCTCAACTGCAAATTGGTTTCACTATATGGCAATGCTTTAGATACATATGTATTTGTAGGTATAACAGCCTTAAACGCATCTCAGGCATATTTTATAAAACCCATCAGATTCCAAACCGGAATCAGAGACCCCTCAATGATTGGTCAAAGAAGCTAAGCTTATAGTAGGTATACTCTGCATATAGCAGTCAGTCTGTTAAGGCCTAGCATCGTTGTATTTTATTTCATGCTTACGTATTAAACTATATATGTCATGCCAAGATATATACAAATGATGAAACGAAAACATAAAAAGAGCAATATCTTAATCGATAATTAAATTGAGCGAGAGGTACCTCTTCTGTGATGTTATTTTACCACCATCTGAAATGAGCATAACTCCGATTAATAGCAGCAGTCTTTTGAAGATCCTGCCTTTTCTCACGAGCCTTTCCTTTCTTCCGATAAGCATCCATTATCTCAGCAAACAAACACTCCTCCAGCTTCAAACTATGATTCGCACATTTCTTTTTAGCCGCATCAAGCACCCAACGAACCGCCAACGTTTGTTGACGATCCTTATCCACAACATCACAAATTAGCTGAATACCATCCCTATCTGTACGCGCCAACTTATGCAACGTCTCGTGAAATATCACAATTAATATATTATTACAATATATTAGTATTAGAATATATATTTAGTATGCATAACAACATTGAAAAAAAATCTGACAATACATGGTCAATGAAAGGATTCAGTAATGACGAAATGCATCACCATTGAGTGCTGTGCTGAAGAGAGAGAAAAAAAAAAAAAAAAAAAAAAAAACGAAAAAAGTTCCCCACATTGGGAGAGAAAAGAGAAGACATCGGTTGGCAGTGTTTGAAACCGAAGAAGCTATACCTACTATTGTTCTCGTTGCTGCAAAGACAACAAACGGTAGCGATTCTATTGTGAGTAACATTGTGAGCTATATATAGCTTAACAGTATTACGTTCTATCTATATATAGTTTAACAGTATTACGTTCTACGTGAAGCTTCTAGAACAGAGGACCGTAAGTAGTCGAATACAGTTCTTGTGCTTCTTTAATAACATCTGTTAATCCCATCCCGTATGCACTTAAGATCCCACAAAATCTGTGTACTAAAACTTCATTCATACCCAATGAATGTGCAATGGCACACTTATGTATTGGGCCCGCACCTTCAAAGCAAGCGAGAGCATGGTTTGCACTTAAACAGATTTTCAGAACCAAGGAAACGAAATAGGATTTTCGTAATTATACATGTTTTGTGATGCATAATAACACAACATATACACATCTAGAATCCATGAGTGATTAACGCGATGTATATTAAAAAAAACGTAACAATAACACGAAAACAATATATTGCATACCTTGTAGAACCTCAACAACCTATGATCGAGGTTATAAACTGCCTGGTTTTTCTAAGAACAGGGGTCCACGCTTATGATTTGGGAAATTAGACCAAATAGCCTGCAAATCATAATTGATAAATATCAAAATACAAAAACTACAATCATTAAAATTTAATCCAACTTCAATAACTATACATTAAATAGCTTACTTTTTTTGGTTTTCTTGAAAGTGAACATGATATTGTGCTTTGTAATCACCTTAAGAAATTACATCTGTGATCCGAAGCATGAAGCATGAAGCAGAAGTTGTCGATTTAGGGTTTTGGGAAGGATAGCGAATACTGATATGAGACTCAATAAGTGTTTAGTTATGCCTTGATGTTATTTTCCCCATAATGTCACAATTGGTCCCTCCGTGTTTAGCTAAATCTCTTTTATGTAGTTTATATATATATATATATATATATATATATATATATATATATATATTAAAAGAGTCAAAAACACAAAACGAATAGAAAGGACAGAGAATAGCCATAAATTGTAAAGCTACATGTTGTCGTAACGTTATTACAGGACGACAACACCGCCAGTATAATGTCTAAACTTAAAAGGGCACTCACTAGAAAACTAGAAAATATCATTGGACATTTGTTTAGGATCAATGGGAAAAATAATTGATTTTGCAATAACGACTTACAAAGGTCTCTAGAGGACAAGATCAAAAGTTGGCCCAGTCAATACAATACAACTAGAACAATCACCATCGTCACTCACAGGTACGTACTATTCAGACAACAAGAATTTATAATTGATTACATGTCTAGAAGTTAAAGTGAATAGGTTACTGAGTAATTTTCTAAGATACTACGTATTATTTTTGCAATTGGAGTGAGAACTTAGGTATTGGAATTCTCTTTAATTAGTATCAAAAAATCATTTTTTTTTCACCAAAAAGTGTATGCATCCAGACGTGTATGCCTGGCGTTAGCCTCGGGGTTGTTTCTTTTGGAATATGATCTTTTTGTAAATTCAATGAACTTCTTCATTTTGGAAAATTATAAAAACTACGGAGCAACTATTTGTAATGATTGATGGTCTTTTCACCATTATCACAAAAGAGGGCCACAATGCAGCTAGATTGTAATGATAAAATTTGGAAGCACCAAAAAGAAATTTCATGGTAGATATTCTTTTGGGACCAGTGATAAAAATCTTATGTGTTTTTCCTAGGAAATTTGGAAGTCTTCTTTGAAAAAAAAAAGGCGGATTCAGACAATTCAAAATAAAGCCCCATCAAAGACCCAAATAACATATATTTTTCATCAACGCCTCTACTTACTCTGGAAACATGAAATGACGACTTGGTTAAAATGCAATAATGAGTAACTATTATGCGGTTCGTAATGAAATGGAATCTATTAAAATTAGTGTGCTTTCTTTCGATTGGCGATGGCATGTCGTCGCCAATATGTCCTCCCAATACGCCTGTCACTAAATCTGTTGGCGAGGACTTTTTTGAAGTTTAGAGACAACCATATGAGACCCACTCAAATTCTTTGCCAAAGCCTAATTACATAATTAACTAATTATAGTAATTAATTAATTATACGAATTAATTAATTAATTTAACACCATACACTAGCCGGGCCTACCATGGTTTTGGCAAGGACATGTCCTCGCCAATACCATTAATTATAGCACAGACCGATAGAGCAGAAAAAGGTGGTCAACAAGTCTTCGGAATGCTATCTTAGATGTATGACCGGTGAGAGCCCTAGAGATTAGATACTATGGTTGCCTCTTTCAGGATATTGGTATAATACCAATTATCACAGTACCACTAAGACTATTCCATTTGAAGTTGTATATGGTCAGCCTGCTTCTCTTCACATTCCTTATATGACAAAACACATCAAAGTGGAGTTGGTGGATATAACACTTCTGGCAAGAGAGCAGGCTATTTCTATGTTAAAATTTAACTTAAAGAAAGCCCAAGACAGGATCAAGTCCTAAGCTGATAAGCATAGGTCTGAGAGAGAATTTGCAGTTAATGATTGTATACTTGAAATTGCAGCCCTACAGGCAGACTACTATTAGAATGGGAAGGCAGAATAAAATCTCATCAATGTTTTCTGGTCCTTTTCAAGTGATAGCAAAGGATGGACATGTGGCTTATAACCTACAATTGCCAAAATCAGCCAAAGTACACCCAATGTTTCATGTCTCTCAGCTAATTAAGAAGTGTTTTCTCACCTAATACTACAATGTGCACTATTCCTGAATGTGATGCTCAAGGTTTGATAGCTGTTGAACCTGTTAAGCTTTTGGAAAGTAAGATTGTCAAGCAACAGAACCATATGGGGGTGTTTGGATTGATCATGTGGAGTAATGGTTCTGAGAAAGATGCAACTTGGGAAGACTTAGCTGACATTGTCAAGAGATTTCCTTCATTTGTGTTTGATCCATGAGGTCAAGGATCTCTTGAAGGAGGAGGCGTTGTAATGTGTTGAAAATTCAAAGGAAATAAAACTCACGTGCCAGACACGTGGGCCCGCCAAATGCACTCAACATACCCACAACGAATTTACCCCGCCCATTTGTTTAAATACCCACTTTACATTTCATTCTCATTAGTTAGAATTTGATTCTCTCTTTCATTCTCTTTAATCTATTGTACAATTCATTGTTCAATAACAAATCACTTTTACCGATCTTGATTAAGAATTTTCCTATTATTGTGAATTCCAATTATGATTGTGGTTATTGCTTCTGATTATTAATACTAATCAACTAACACATTCCAGATAGTTGATAGCCATTTAATTTAAAAATAAATAAATAATGCCCATTTGTCACCATTAACCATTTTATCAGTTAAACACAATAATAAATTAGAAATCATAGTGACGTTAATGTGGTTATTCAGGGTACTTCTTCTATGGACAAGGACCAAGATGGTTTTACTGAGGTTATGAACCGGAAGGAGAAAGGTCAAAAGGATGGGGTTCAAGCGCCTCACAAGAAACCGTCTCGTGGTATTGATGTGGGTAAAGGACCTAAGTTCCAACCTTCTAATCCTAAGCAGAGGTATGTACCTGTGTCGAAGAAACAAGATGCTACTAAGGAGAAAAGCACTACTGAGGCAAGTACAAGTGGGCCGTCTATTGCTACACCAAACCCTTTTGATGCTCTCAATATGGATGACACCGATCAGAATGGTATTCCTAAGGATGGGGCAGCTTGTATCCTTTGTACTACTCCTATTGTTGAGAAAATTGGGAAGCTTGAAAAACTTATTATAGATGGGAAAGATACTCTTGTATAAGATGATGGTAAACCTCTTAGAAAGGTGCAGGTTGAGGTTAATGAGCCTAGTTCTTGTTCTTTTTCTTCTTGTACGGCTGCAAAAAAGGCGGGCAACCCATTCTTTAAAGTGGGTGAAGTAGTTGTTACTGACAGTGATGAGGACGAGGTAATTAAGCCGGATAATGTTATGGCAAAGTTTCTTGCATCGTCTAGGGGCTATCACGAGCTTGAATATTATTTTGATGATGATTATGCTACTCAAGTCTACGACTTATCAGGGAAATTGGATGATTTTTGTGACATGTATGATGTCAAGCTTCAAGGTCATGGTAAGAATTAATTTTATATCTGGTAGGTCATAAGATTGACATGTCTTTCTTATGTAGTGATTTTGGTTGTTGCACATTTGATACTTGTTCAATGCCCATGTAACGGGCCGAGATGAGAGACTCACTCTCATCCGTTGTACTTAAACGGTTTTTTGAGTAATATATTTGGCAGGATGATCCCCTTTTACCAAAAAAAATTAGAAATCATAAAGAAAAAGAAAATCAAATGACGATGACGGATTCTTTTTATGAAAGAGACGTGAGACGTTTACTTTTAATATTGTAAATAAATAAATAACTTGTAGCCTCTGAATTGGTCAATTAAGAAACAATCAATTCAAACAGACTAGACTATGAAAGCATGTCTTGTAGCCGATATAAAGTTAGTCTGAGAACCCCTTAACAACTACAGCACTCGGGAACCATAAATTCACTAAAGGAAGCCATGAAATTCTTTGTCCTGATGTGGGCAGTATTTCAATTTTTTTCGTTTACTGCTTCTGATACGAATTCTACCACTGAATGGTACACCTTCATTAACTCAACCAACCTTGCGAAGCCAGGCTGCGACAGCCGATGCAGGGACTTAATTGTTCCTTACCCTTTCGGCCTCGGCAACAACTCAGAGTGTTATATAGATGAGGGATTTCGCATCTACTGCAACACTTCACTAAACCCTCCAAAGGCCTCTATTAATTTAGGCGGCTACACCTCGATCAAATTGATATCTGATTCCACCATCAGGATTTCCAATAGATTGGCGAGCAGGTGCTATCATCCAAATGGCACAATATACAACGATATCGCAGTCATAGCGAACCTTACTGTGAAGCCATACACCTTCTCGAAAGTTAACAAGTTCACAGTTATCGGTTGCTATGATTATGCTTGGCTATCCTCAAGTACAGAATCTAGGAACGTGTCTACCGGCTGTATGGTCTTTTGTTCAACACCGGATGGCGTTTTAGGTGACGAGTGTACAGGATATGGTTGTTGTCAATCATCCATACCCAACGACATAAACATTTATACTACCCGGGTCCGTAAATTGCAGAATTCAAGCAACGATTCAAATGATGATGTCGGTGATATAAATAGGAGGTCGTTTAACCCTTGTACATACGCCTTTGTTTGTGACGAGAATGCATTCAAGTTCAATGGCGCGAGTGATTTAAACGATACTTCCTTCAAATAGAGGATAGAAGATACAGTGCCACTAGTGCTCGAATGGGCTATTGGAAATCTGAGTTGCCCCGAAGCCAAAGCAAACGATGGTTTTGCCTGCCAATTGAATAGCAACTGTTTTAGCTATACTGGTGAAAGTGGTGGGTACCGTTGTGTTTGTAAAGAAGGCTATGAAGGTAATCCATATCTGTCTCCTGGCTGCCAAGGTATAATTTAATTTAGAAATTTTGAATTGAATATATCTCAACCACATGTTTAATTTCCTACTACACATGAAAAGTTAAATATAGCCTTGTTCATACATTCAAGTATATATATCCTAGATGGATTTTAATTCATAATCAGTTTTCATGAAATATCAAAAAGTTGTTTAACATGTCATTTATCTGTTACATGCATAATAACAGTAAATTCTTTATGATATAACCATGTGCATGTTTTAAAGGTAGTATATCCAAGATGGAATTTGAATCATAAAAAATCATATCCAAATGGTATAAAAAACGTAAATTTGTTTGTTACAGGCATAATAATTGTAGAGGCTCTATAATGTGTGGCTATATGTTACTTAATATCTTATTATAGATATAATCTGGTATCATTTTCTAGAAATTAATTATGTCAATAAGCTTTTAAATTAGTCATTTGTATCTGAAGATGACATCAAAGTGACTGGTGGGTTTAATTTATTTTATTTTCCAGAAATTAATTAAGTCAATAAGCATATGTTTAGCTTTTTCTATTGATGACTGAATTAACAGGAAGTAAAATACTCCATATTCTCAAGGTCATATTCGCTCAGCATTTTGCATCAGTGTTAACTTTAAGCTCTACCGGGACAATAATGAGAACAATGCATCTGTTATCTCTGTTGCTTAATAGGCGAAATAGTTCTCTTTGTGCTTATTGCATTTCACTACAAGAAAAAGTGCCTTTAGTGACCAATTATTTTGTGACCACTCATGCTTTGGTCTCTATAATCATAGTTTAGTCACCAATATAATTGTCGTCACTGCATTTTCGTCATTGCCACAGAATTAGTGACCGTTACAAAACGTCGTCACTAATTTGTCACAATGACAAGCATTAGTGACGACAATACTGGTCACATAGTCCCTAAAACCGTAAATCTAACATTTTTCAGTGAAATAGTAAGTTACCAAAAGTGGTGGTCACTGTCGAAAAAGGTATTTTAAGTTTAGAGATAAAAAGTAGTGGTCACTGGGTTTCTAAGTTAGAGACCAAGGTTAGTGGTCACTAATTTATAAAATATTGAGACGAAAATCAGTGGTCACATAAACCCTAACCCTTAAACTAAAACCCTATCCTCTAAATTTTAAAGACCAAATATTAGTGGTCACTAGGTTTTTAAATTAGAGACCAAAGTTGGTGGTCACTGATTAATAAAATATTGAGACGAAAAATAGTGGTCCCTAACCCCTAAACTAAGTTGTGTGTATTTTTTAAATTCCAAAGTTTTATTTTTAGAAGATGAAACGAAAGGTGTATACGTCGAAAAGCTTGATGAGCTCAGGAAGGTTTGTTTTCCAAACATCATATTTTTCTTATCATATCTAAGGTGCACATCTGACATTGATAAAACAATTGCAGCACGGTGATCCTATTGAACAACGGTACAAGGAGCACTCTGAAAGAGATTCCTATGTTGGGCAACTAGCTGCACGTGTTAATTGGTTTAGACAAGCTGCAGCATCTATTGATCCCGAGTATGACCACATTGATTTGAGTGATAAACAGAAGGAAATTATTCCAGTATCCATATTTCTTGTATGATAGTATGTGTTACGATCATGTTACTTATTCTCACTTGTCTGCTGCCCCCTTTCAGGTCTTGAATGAGTGCTCAGAAGTCGAAAATTGGTTGAGAGAGGCACAACAACTTCAAGACACACTTCCAAAACATGCTGAACCAGTTCTCCTATCAGCTGATATAAGAAAGAAGGAAGAGGCGATCGGCATGTATTTTTTTTAACTTTGAGCATATCATTGGTTATTATTTTTAGAAGTAGAATAATATCTGAAAAGTATTTTTGCTTTGATGTGTACAGGGTCTGCAGACCGATTATGACGAAACCAAAGCCGCAGAAAATGCTCCAGAAAATGGCACGAGCCCAAACCCAAAGACTGGCCATGATGAGAATGTTGATGCACCAGAAGCTATGGAAGAGGATAAGCCTGAAGCTGCTGCATAAGGCTGATGATTTTATTTGTGTTTCGATTTGTATTTCATAAGCCCCAATTTTCCAGCTTAAACTTGTGGGCATATATAAGTTTAAAATAAGCCAGAAAATTGAGGCTTATGAAATTCAAGCCGAAATCAAATAAGCTCATAAGCCCACATATAAGCTTAAACAAACACCCTCTAAATAAGCCGGAAAAAAATGAGCTTATGAGACGCCAAAATGTCTAACCTTATTTGTTTCCTTTGATTAGCGAGATACCAAAAATTATATTTTTAAAAGAATCTTATGTTATGCATTCGTAAGTAATATTTGAAATCTTTGTTCAAATTTTTTGTTTTTGATTTTTATCGTAATTATATATTTTGTGAAATTGCTAAATCGTTTTGTATTTATGTGTGAATAAGTGACCATCTTTTGCTTTTAAAAGTAAATAGGTGGTGACCACCGGTTGGTCTCTAAGTTTAATACGAAGTGACCACACATATGGTCACTGATGGGTGTTAACGGTGAGTTAACAGGTCCGTTATCTTTAACAAAACAGTGACCACTTTTATGACCACGGTTATCAGTCACTATCTATCATTTCATTGACCACCTTCACCTCTTAGTGACCAAAATTAGAGACCGAATATATCGTCACAGACATAGTGACACTGTATTATGGTCATTGGTTAGAGACGGATTTTAATTTTTGGTCTCTAAAGAAAATAGTGACGGAGCTATTGTGACGAAAAGTGACCACCCGTGTTTTTGGTCACTAAACAGTGTTAGTGACCGATTTTGTGCTGATAGTGACGATATACCTTGTGTCACTAAATCCAGTTTTTCTTGTAGTGTTTGCTGCTTATAATTTTTCATCTTTTTGCAATTTGTTAATTTGTTAGTGACAAAGGGTTGTAGAGAAAATTTTGGACTTTTTTTAACAGAAAATTTATATTGAAAAGCCTAGCATAAAGATAGAAGATACAAATACCAAACAATGACAAAGAAACACTCCTACAAGCAACCTAGAAGAATGCTGTCTATAACCACACGAAACCATTGAAATATAGAAATACAAGTGTTACTTTAATTTACTACCTTTTTCTAATAAAAAAAGTTACATATAGTAACACCTTTCGTGTGTCACTAATAAGTCTGTCAAAAACAATATTTTCTTTGTAGTGATATTTAGTGTTATAAATTACGTATTTAGCTCTTTATGATATGTCAGAGATAATGATTCCTTAGTTTTCTTAAGTTGAAGATTAGCCAATCAAAGGTTGTTCTCCTTTTTTGCTAGATATCAATGATTGTAATCGAATGGAAGATTTTCCATGCTATGGAACTTGTATTAACACTCCCGGGAATTACACATGCAAATGTAAAAAAGGGTATTCTGGTGATGGCAAGATTCCGAATGATTGTCGTCGTAAACCATTCAAAGTGCTCGGACTCTCGATGGGTAAGTTCCCTTGAATCCTAAAATAGGTATTTAAAATCACAAAACGACAATACTTTTTACGAACAATGAAAATAAAGTCTTTAAATGTATTTATAGTATCACATAGAGATGTAGAAAATGAATATTAATTGTGTTCGGCCAATTCAATGCACACTTCCTTTAGTATAGATTAGAATAAAAAACAACATAAGTGAAGTACACGTTCCTAAATGCTATAATACATTCGGGGACTTATCCTCAAGAAATCCTTCAGAGTCTTGAAGAAAAACTCATCACAAACTAATAGCTAGATATCCTACTCAGAGATAAAACCTAACTAAACACGTATGAAGGGCGTTTATAGAAGTCTTACTTGTTTCCTATAGTTATGTAAGCTTCCTGACTAGTCTGCACCTCCGGAGTCACTTTCTTCTTTATTTTCTTGCTTGGATCGATCTTCTTAGGGTTATCTAAGAGAAAACCATAACTTAAGTCACGTCAGGTATCCACCGGTACTGCATAGGTAGAACTAAGGCTCAAACCTATGCAAGTTTGGCGAGTTTGGAATCGGGTAAAATAGTCGACTAGTATAAGTTGATTAAATTGAATTTGGGAATCGGTCCAAAAGGGTTTATCCCTTTGGTCGACCAATCGTGGGATTGAGGAGGGAGGGAGATATTTAGGGATAGTTGGTGTGTTATTATGTTCCTTTGAAAAAAGCTTTTATATTTATAGACTACCAATGAGTACTCTAGAAATAATTATAATAATCTCAACCTTGTCCTACAAGTGATAGGAGCTTGAAAAAGTGTCAAACTCCCCCAAAGAGGGTCGGCCGAATACCTTAAACCCTAAAGGTATGGGTTTTGCCTTTTATTATTTATTATATTTATCTATTGATAAATATTAAATCAGGACAATTACCGTTTTACCCCTCAATGAAAATACTTCAGGATTTTCATTTCCTCAATACTCTTATCTCATTTTGTAACTCGTTTCTCATTTCCACTTGCCTATTCTATTTTATGTGCACCGGTGTGACCCTTCGGTATTTATGCGAAGCCAAAAGTGAAAGTTGTTGTTTGTATGCGTACAATCCTTTCAGACTCCCACTTATGCAAAAGAACAACATGAAAATAACTTTCAAAATACCCAACGTTCACGAGCAACGCAATGAAATATCCAGCTCACAGAAACCAATTCAATACTCAATTAGTGATTTCCTCAACTTATCATTTCCAGCATAGTCTAGGTTTATGGTTGTACTCCTTCGCACTTTGTCGATATTTTTAGAAAGTAACAGGCATGGATATGTTAACATCGATACTTTCGTCCTTTCTTATTTTCGTAAATGATTTATCTTCCACAATAACTTCAGGCGCTTTATTCGTATGACCATACTTTCACAGATCATTACACACTTAAGGGTCCTCGAAAAAATATCCTTCTCTTCGGTCTGTTTCAACTTAGAGATGCAAATTTCCATCTTGACCAATAAGCCACATTTCCTTACCTCTCACTGAATCCAGCATTAACATACACCATTACACTGTTACGTAGGGCACAAGGGATGCTAAGGTCTCTCGTAATCAACCCTTCATTGCTGAACTCATTCAACACAGACTCACAAATGTACAAAAGGCTGAAGAGAAAAACAAAGATGAAGAAGAAAGATTAAACTGAGCGGGAGCACTAAAAGAATATCAACAAAGTGAAAGGAAAGTGGATTGACATGGAGTTGGCAGATGAACTAAATGAGTCTGATGAAGAGTCAACCAATCCAGCATCAACGCAAAACCCTCTTGCTCAATCTTCCACTACCAAACAACTTGAAAAACTCTCTTTTATTACTGAAAAGGGTGAGAAGATAGTCAGCACCAGGGAAGAGCAACTGTTGGAAGAGTCAAGGCTAAAGGCTGTAGTTGAAGAAGCCTTGAAAAATCAAAAACTGAAAGAACAAAACCAGATCATCCAAAGTCTTGAACCAAATGTCATCCAACTCTTCAAAAAGAAGAAGGCTACCAATGAAAAAAGATGTAACATAATGTTGAATCAAAGGAACTTGGAAAAATCACAAATGTGAACATACTGAACAACAAAGGTTCTGCAAATGTGAAAATTTATAGAGATGAAGACACAACTGAAATCATCTATGAATTCAAGGTTTCAGATCTTCATACGCAAAGAACGCAAAGAAATGTTGGACTGCACTTTCCAAATGAAAAGCAAACGCTGGCAAGACATTGGTCAAGCACTACAAAGAAAGTTGCATGAACTGCATGCTATGGAAGACTTTCCTAAAATCAAACCTGGAGTAAAAACAACTGGTCAATATAGAATTCTCCTTCCTCTCTTGACGATATTTGGTGTAAAAATAAGTGGTCACATACTTGTTGATGATTAAGCCGCTCTGATACCAATGTACACAGGTTTCTAATGATATACCAGGATCAATATATTAACAAGATTTACAAAAAGTTGATTCTTTAATATTAACAACATAAATTGGTTACATTGTTACAAAAGACACACTTCTAAACGTTTACATGTACATCTATTTATAGCCACTGAACCATCGTGTCCTTTCATGAAGCGGTGTAACTGAAATAACTAACTTCTAACTACCAATAACTAACTTTATAACTACCATTAACTACTATAACCACTTCTAACTACCTTTAACTAACTACTATAACCGCTTCTAACTACCTTTAACTAACTAGCGGTTATTAACTAACAAACTAACGTGTTTAGCCCTTCGGCTTTGCGTTGTTGCCCAACAAGACTTATGCAATTATGGTGCAACAAGACCAACCTGACTTTGGTGATGATTTTGAGTTGGGTGATGCTCCTCATACCCAAAGTGGTGAACTTAAACAACCTGGTAACCAAAGTAGTCCTAAATTACATGTTTTGGATTATGTTGAACCAAATAAAATGATTGAAAGCAACATTGAAATTGACTTTGAGAATGAAGCTACAATGCAAGTTAATATTATGTTGGATCCTACTAATGCAAGCATTATTGAGAACTCTTGCTCATATGCAACCAAGCTTAATCCTTTGACGAACTCGTCTACGGTTGTTACTGATGAGACTTCTACGATAAAAGTTAACTTTTATTTTATAGAAACCAACGATAGCATCAATGATGCTGATTTGATCATTCCCAAATTGTCGGTTGAGGAGGTTAACAATAGATGTGCGAACTCATGTATGGTTATTACATTGGTAAGAGAGTGGTGTTTCCCTTGGTAAAACATCTTGCTCAAACTGTGTGGGTTAAATATGGTCTTCAACGTGTCATGATGAACTTGCAGGGGTTCTCTTTCTTTAAATTCTTATCGAAAGAAAACTTGGAGGTTGTTCTATATTAATGGTCTTTGGATGATTCAAACGGTACCCATTATTCTCAAAACTTGGTCAACTTGTTTTTCATTATCAAAAGAAGATTTTAGGAAGATACTGGTGTGGTTCAAACTTCATGACCTCCCTATGGCTGCTTTTAGCAATAATGGTTTAAGTATTATTGCTTTGAAATTGGGTACACCTATGCTCCTTAGCTCTTATACAAGTACAATGTGTGAGGAACCGTCTGGTAGGAATAGTTATGCTAGGGCATTTATCAAATTAAATGCGGACGATGGTCTAGGTATCACTGATATAGCAAGAACCTTCATCTCTATCCTTATTAACTAACGGGACCAAAGGATTGTGAACCCGCCAAAGAAAACAAGAATTCATCTTTGCACTAAGGCAGTAGATAGTTTTTCATTTGATCACGTTTTGTATCATGTAATGTAATAAGAATCAAATGAACCTTTGTCTATTCAATACTTTTATACTTTAATTTTATCAGTAAGCAAGAAGAAGTTGTTAGTTCACATATATATGATACCCTAGACTATTTTTATATCCAAATAGGAGAAGATTGTTGGGTCAGTTTAGTGCCCATAGTCTCCAAATAGGATTTGAACACAAAATAGCCTAAGTGTAAAGCTGAAGAAATCTTCTGCATAAACTCCTTCTTAGTTCTTGAAGACAAATTTTTCACTTTAGTGTTTGAAGCGGTTCAAGTATTGAAGCAGAATTCCCAAAAAAAGAAGTTCAATTCAGCGAGGTTGGCAATGCGTCGATGAACGATATCGATCTCCTCAACAAAGATGGCCAGCAAAAAGCTCCTAGTATCTAGAACAAGGAGGAAAAAAGATACTTTATACAAAAAAAGATAAAGTAAAATCTTCTTGAAGGATCACCTTTCAAAGTTGGTATAAAAGTAAAAACATGGTACTCAATTGTTCCCTAAGAGGGTTGCGTGTCATGGCTAACAAATTTTAGCCATTTGAGCCACTCACGACTCAAAATACCCCTTCACTTACAACACAACAATTTGAGCCCCACAATACCCAATTAATACACAACACTTATACACAAAAACAATTAAAACAAAAACAAAAAAAGAAAGAAAAAAAGAAAGAAATATTGTCGTTTACCTCACCGAGTTTCTGGCGAAGTTGCTCTCGACAAGCACCAGTTGTATGGTGGCGAGGTTTCGGCGTTGCTGCATGGGGTAACACGTTGGATTCGGCGAGCTTAATCGCCGTGATACCTGACGCTCTAAATCATGTCCTAACTTTATACCTGTTTAAAAGCATTTAATGTATTCCCAACAACCTATTATATGCTCCGCACATTTTAAGTATGAACCCCTTAAAATCATAATTTTCTGCTATAAAATGGAATGTTTGTCAAAGAGTAAATGCATCTCTTGCAAGTAATGTGACAACACATTCAAGAGCATTTACTCCTCGAATCAAACTTGGCCGCTGAACATTGAGCGAATAAGGAAATTTTGTACTTAAATATAACTTAGGAAGTTATAGAGGAAATCACCACATGTTGTCATTCAACTAGAGTTGCTATTCCGCAAATAACTCTTGTCAAATTCTTTGATTTCTTTTTTGGGTAAAGAGGAGTAATCCTGCACCCTGGTAAATATATTAACAAAAAAAAGCGTTTAAGTACAACGGATATGAGTGAAGTCCCATATCTCAGCCCGTTACATAGGCATAAAGCTTACATAACAAGATACTTCCTATTTTCTAAACAAGAAAACAAACCACTACTCAAATGATAACATAGGACATAAAGAAAGAAAATTACTTCCTAGGACCTTGAAGCTTGGTTCCATACATGGCATTAAAGGCATCCAAATTCCCTGGAAGATCATGAACCTGATTCGCATAGTCATCGTAGTCATAGTCATCATACTCATCTTCAAACTCTTGGCCACCACCGAATAGATTAGCAGACTCATCAAATGGGTTAGCAACCACCTCATCTTCAGAATCAGAAACCACGATCTCTCCCACTTTAGAAAAAAGGTTAACTCTCTTAGTAGAAGAGGCGGGCGGATTACAAGAATCACTCGTTATAGGAGCCACACCCGACTCTATCTCTTTCAAATCACTCACAAGGGGTTCTTGTGATGCAGTACCTGTCTTAGTAGACTTATCTTCATTAACTTCCATTGTACGACCAGAATCCACATCCTTGTTGGTGTCATTAGAAGGAGTACCAAACGCATCCGTATGTTCCATATTAAGAGCATCAAACTGGTTAGATGTAGAGATCTTTATTCCACTCGAACTAGCCACATCAGAAGCATTCTTCTTAGTGACTTCCACTTTCTTAGGTTCAGGAGGAGTCTTTTTGGGTTGATATTGAAACTGCATACACACAACAGGTTTAGTAAACCCTCCTTGACCCGGAATAGTAGACCCACCTTGCTTTCCCTTCTTCATGTTATTAACCGTCTTGAAACCATCATTAACACGCTTAGTAGGTTGAGCAGGAGGTTCAACAACTTTAGGACATTCAATAAGAGTATGACCAAAAATCTTACATTTATCACAATGAGGTGGTTTCCACTCATATTCAACCCGTATCTTCTCAATAGTCGAACCCGACCCATCAAGTAACGGTATCTCAACAGTAAGGCGGTCCCTAAGCACCTCATCCGACTTCACTTCAATCATGCGTCTAGCAAAACTACTACGGCCCCACGAGTCCTTGCACATTTGGCTAGTGAAATCATCTAACCTTTTGGGCGAGCCTATCAATGTGGCAAGGAGACTAAGGCCATCATCAGAAAACATAGCAAGAGGAACATCATGGAATTTAACCCACACCGAGATGTTGGTCAAATCCTCTTTAAGTAAGTTGGTGTTCAATGTCCATGGTTTAAGGATAATAGGTACATTTCTAATCAACCAAGGACCATTTTCAAGAACATCATCAACACTTTTCTTCGAATTGAACTTAAAAAAGAAGAACCCCTTTGCATTCATCATTACCTTTTGTATACCAAATACTTTGATTTATTCAAATAAAAATTGTAAAACGTTAAAAAATACTTTGTTTCTTTTTGTTTAAAGTGCTTTAAGTATTATTGTTATAAATTGTTTATAGACATACACATGTTTACATGAAATGTGATTTAGCTTAGTACTTAAGTTCTTATCACATTTCAAGGGTCCAACAAATTGCCTTGGATCAATGGGTCTGAAACTTCTCTGTTTTTATACTTCTATTCTTATATGAAATTCGGTAAAGTTCACCTAAGGAACTTAGCATATAAAACACCCAAAGCAGCATGAATTTAACTTAGAGACAAAAGTCAAATACTTGTTGGGATTAATGAATCTAAGTTAACCATTAACTACGAGTACGCAACGAAAATGGATCTAGTTTAAGCGATTACAATTAACACATATAATAAACAAACTAAAATAAAAGGGAAACAAGAAAACTAACCATCATAGTCACCCGCAAGTAAATCAAGAAACTAAGTAATTCAACGCGATCACCTCTACGAGTGCTCACACAAATACGTTAAACCGAATACGCCCGATAAGCTAGTCGTATCACGTTTATCCAAACAACTCTTTTAAAAGCTCAAAACCCTCGAACCAAACAAACAACCAATCTGCTGCCTTTTTGTCGGAGATCTAAAATAACCCGAGAACCAAGTTGCCCTGTGTCCGATATCGGGTATAAAGAATCCGATATGTTTCCCACTCTTTCTGCCCGAGAAGTCAACAAACAAACACCACTTCTTGGCTGCTCTTTTTGATCAGGAAACACCAAGAAAACAAGTACTACAAACCCTAGAACAAACTTGGATCGATGGATGCAAGTTAGGGTTTCAAAAGACAATCGGAAAAAAAAACCCTAGATCGGTTTTTAAGGATTCCGATTGACTGAATAAGGTAATGAATTGATCGGTGTAATCTTGCTGTGAATGTAGGTATATGTCGTGTATGGAATGAGCTAGGTTAGGGAGTATATAAAGCCTCAAAACCCTAGCTTGTACGGGCTTAAACTTGTGCACCAAGCTAAGCTTACTTTCCATGTTCTACCACAACTATGCTAGGCCAAAACCCACTCCAAACACCCCTCCATGGAGCGGCCATATAGGCTTGAGTGTAATCCGGACCTAATTCTTCTCGGGTCAAAGTCAGGTCAATGTCGAGCTTTAAACGTAAACATATTCTAGTGTTCATCGTGTGTGCCCCCAATAGGCTCACACACCTATAGCCGTATCATGCTAATCTAACTCCCATATTCCAACAATACTCATGAATGATTCATATATGCGAAAAGTCTGGCACAACCATGCGTCTGAGCGATGTTTTTTCGTTAAACTTTTGGCCTGTTAAAGATGATTCGTGCCAAAATAGACAAAGTGACAATAAAAACACCAAGCATGCATTGACAATATTTTTTTAATTTTTCTAGTTCTCGAGTAAGTATGTTGAGCGTCCATACGAATAAAGAAATTCTCATTACATCAAAAGAATGCATAAACAAAAAGAGACTATGTCATGAAAAAATACATTTAAAAAAGAAAAGAAAAAATACATTTAAAAAGGCTATGTCTGACTATTTGCACCTGGTTTGTGAGGACAATTACCTCTAGTCCAATCACCTTCATTGCTTCCTAAACTCAACTTTTAAATAGAATGTCACCTAACTTGTTGTCCCCATCATCACATATAGGTATTGGACTTTCATTACTCACTATACTCATAGGATTATCCATACTATACATCATGGCGAAGAAAAGGAAGCTAGCTAAACTAAAAGAGAAGTTGTTTGAACAAAATGGGGGCGCACTATTGACAGAGAAACTAAAATCCACGGCTGGCACTGGTTTGGGTTCCGTGAACATTTTTGGAGTTAAAGAGCTAGAAGAAGCAACAGATAATTTTGCAGAAGGTAAGATACTTGGTAAGGGAGGTAACGGTATTGTGTATAAAGGAACTCTACCAGATATGCATGTTGTGGCAATCAAGAAGTCCCAAAAACTTGATGAAGAACAAAGGGAACAATTTATAAATGAGATGGTTATTCTAACACAGATTAATCATACAAACGTGGTGCAACTTTTGAGGTTTTGTTTGGAAACTGATGTCCCGTTGTTAGCTTATGAATTTGTTTCCAATAATACTCTGCATCATCACATTCACTATAGAAAGAGTGGCGTAGGGAGATTATCGTGAGTTAGTCGTTTAAGGATAGCACATGAAGCAGCAGGTGCACTTGCGTATCTTCACACAGATGCTAGAATGTCCATCTTACATAGAGATGTGAAGTCTACTAACATTTTATTGGATGACAATTACACAGCAAAAATAGCAGATTTCGGGGCCTCGAGGTTAGTTCCCTTAGGTCATGATCTAGTCGTTACACTAGTTCAGGGAACATTTGGATACTTAGATCCTGAGTATTTCCATACAGGCGAATTAACAGATAAGAGTGATGTGTATAGCTTTGGAGTTGTTGTTGCAGAACTCTTAACAGGACAACAACCCCTCAATATGGAAAGAGATATAAAGGTGAGAAATTTAGCAACCTATTTTGTGAAGGCGATGGAGGAAAATTCGTTTGTTAATATTCTGGAACATGGATTGGTAAACGAGGCACCTTATGAGCAGTTTAAAGCAATATGCGGGCTTGTATATAGGTGCCTTAACCAGCTAGGTGCTAAAAGACCTAGCATGAAAGAAGTGCCTATGGAGCTTGAAACTTGGAGAGAGTTCGGGAAGCATGCTTGGGTTAGTGAAGACAAGTACAACGAAATGAGTAGCTTAATGATTGAGATGGAACCAACCGATCTTTCTACTGTTCCTCTTATGTCTAACAGTGATACATTTGGAGGAAGTTCCAGCATCAATACTGAAATGCATGACATGATGCTCCAGTTACAAAGTGCCCGTTAAAAACTTAGAGTGCCTGGGCTGTGTGAGTAACCTGCGTTTTGTGTCTTTTTCTTCCTGAAGTTCTATAACTGTGTGTGTGCAGACTTTTTTAGCCTTTGTTTTTAAAAAATGTTATAGGGTAAAAGTTGACATATCGGATGAATAACCCGCCCTAAAACTTAAATGCACCTTGCTCTCTTAGCAGTGAACTAATAAAGCTTTTATTCATCATTAGCTTCTAAGTTTCGGTTTTATCATATGATGTAGACATGTAGTCCAATACCTTACTATCAAGTCACGAAGTATGCATACATATGTTCCAAAAAAAATATATACGCTTGTTAAAAAAATATTGATGCTTGTTAAATATTTGTGATTGTGGTAACAATGAAAACACTTTTTTTTTTCTTCCGAAAAGTCAATTACATACTATTTTTAAATATTAGAGTTATAATCGATCAAATTTTAAATTATGTTCAAATATAATATATACATGATGATAGGTGCCTAATTATGCACGTTTTGATGTACACGTGATTATAATTTAAAAATTATTTAACAATTAAATAGATATCTATCAGTATTACATCGAAAGCAATTAAATTCACAAAACCTTTTGCATACCAGTGATCGAGTAACATGTACATTGCTAATCAAAAAATAAACAATATCATATGTGTATGATATGAATAAATTGAAAGATACACAAGAAATTCACAAAACCTTTTGCATATCAGTGATCCAGTAACATGTACATTACTTAAATGGATGTGTGTTTGGAGGCTCAAATGGATGGATTTGGGGGCTGAAATCAGGGTGTTTAATTAGCTGCTAAACTGGGGGCTGAAAAGGATGGATTTGGGTGCTCAAATGGAGGCTGAAGTGGGTGCGTCTAGATACTGAAATGGGGGCGTTTGTTGGCTGAAGTGGGGGCTGTAATGGGTGGGTAATCATGATATATTGATGACTCAAAAGGCTTATGAGGGTAATCAAAATGCTGATGCGACAGATCCCTGACAGAAGATTCCTCCGGAGATTAAG
This sequence comes from Chrysanthemum makinoi, assembly GCA_910596185.1. Classification (NCBI taxonomy): domain Eukaryota; kingdom Viridiplantae; phylum Streptophyta; class Magnoliopsida; order Asterales; family Asteraceae; genus Chrysanthemum; species Chrysanthemum makinoi. The sequence continues at coordinate 52,084,355 of OU343225.1, forward strand.
CGATTTTAGTAAGTGTTTAATGTTCTTTAGTTTGTTGAATTGATTATGTTTACTATTGAATATAAAAATTGTGGTATGTTGTATTAAGCTGAGACACAGTCATGCGAAATATACTAAATTAGTATATTTGGTAAATAATTCCAAGTTTCATGAATATATGCATGGGTCGTTCATAAATTTGCAGCATATGATAACAGCTATTTCAAAGCAATAGACCAAAATTGCAAGAAGAGGCGCTATAGATGTCATGTTTATGGGTGTTGATGTCAGCACTATCATGTTCGCTCCGGAAAAAAGATCAACACACTCTAGAGGTTCGTTCACATCAATCTACGTAAAGAGATCTACTTATAGGAATCATTTGGCTAAATCGTTCACTATGTCCGAAACTAATATTGGAAGTTGTTTTAAGGTAGCATTACAAGGGTTATGACATTGTATAGATGCTTTAGGATTGCTAAAAACGTAACAGTTTCCAATTGTATGGTACAACTTGGAATGTTTTGAAATTAAACATATTAATTCGTAATAAATGGTCTTCATGCAGGGGCGGAGCCAGAACTTTTTTGTCGAGGGGGCAAAATACGATAATTTTTAAAAACTACACTAAAAATTGGTCCGTAGAGGGGGCAAATTACAAAAATAGCTGAAAATTTTCGAAAACCACTAAAAATTGACCCCCGGACCCCCTGTCTCCCTGTCTTCATGCTTATATTATTTGGTAAAAAAGTTTTGTTTCTTATGTTTTCCTTTTGTTGACAATTTGAGACAAGACATAACTAACACTTAAAATCTATTTTTTTTTCTACATTTAAATACAAGAAACATATTTCAAAAAAATGTTATATTTTTAAAGGAAACTTAAATACTGTGACCCAACAAATAAACGCGAAGCACATTTACATATGCAAACCGGTTTGGCAACAAACATGTGAGCAAACACAGGTCGAAACAAAACCACAAAAAAACTATCGCAAAATGCGGGTGCATCCACCTTGACCCAACTATCGCTATACAAATGTGCCAATAAAATGAATATACCCATATTTACATGAAAATTTTTGCACACAATTTACACACCACACATATAGCTATATGTAGATCTCTTTACGTAAAAAATTCCGTTCACATATAGCTTTAAATTCAACCAATCAAAAAATTTTAACAAAAAAGCAAACGGAATAAAAACTTTATGCAAAAAAAAAAAAAAAAAAAAAGGCCGCAACGCGCGGTTAGCCCTACTCGTAACATAAAGAAAGATACCAACAAATTCTAAAGAGATGAAATGGATTGAAGATGATGTTTCTCCAATCCTTGGTGATATTGTTCTTTGTGTTGGATTATTCAATTGATGAACACAAGCCTTCAAGGCTCTTGGAAATCTGGGCTTGTATGTGTGTAATAGAGTGGTTTTGTTGATCTGTGTGTGTTTGATAATGGATGCTAGTTGATAGATGACCTCAAATTATCACCAAATGGGTTATATAAATTTGGGAAACTTTGGCCTCAAGGAGTTAACATGAAAAACATTAGAAATGCCCCTTTAGGGGAAAATGTAGGTGACTTGATCTTTTTTGGGTAAAGGGTTACCCCGGTAAATGTATTACTCCAAAAAACGTTAAGTACAAAGGATATGGGTGAAGTCCCATATCTCAGCCCGTTACATAGGCAAAAAAGCTTACATAACAAGACACTTCCTATCATTTAAACAAGAAAACAAACCACACCTCATTAGGTTACATAAGACACCTACCAAAACAAAATCACTACCTACCAAAACCTTGAAGCTTGATATCATACATGTCATAAAAATCATCTGATTGCCCTGGTAAATCGTAGACCTGATCCGCGTAGTCATCATAGTAATCTTCAAGCTCGTGCCTACCGCCTGTCGAAGCGAGAAAATTTGCGACAGGATTATCCGGTGGAAGCACCTCCTCATCATCACTGTCCGAAACAACCACTTCCCCTACCTTAGAAAATGGGTTACCCACCTTAGCATACGGAGAAGAAGAGGAACTAGGCTTTGAAGCCGCAACCTGCTCCTTCTCTTTCAAGTCACTTACAAGCTGCTCTTGTGAATCCTTACCATTCTTTTGAGATTCATCCACCTTAGCTTCCTTTGTATTACCCGGATAATCAACCTTTTTAAGAGGATGACCATTATCATCTACAAGAGTAGCTTTTCCATCAATAATTAGCTTTTCAAGCTTCCTAATTTTCTCAACAACAGGAGTAGGAGTAGGATAAGGAATACCCTTCTCATCATTATCATCCATAGCAAGAGCATCAAATGGGTTTGATGTAGCAACTGTCCTCCCACTCGTACTTGCCTCATTATTAATTTTATCCTTATTAGCATCTCGCTTCTTCGACACAGCTACATACACCTGTTTAGGATTAGAAGGCTTAAATTTAGCCCCTTTACCCACATCAATACCGCGAGACGGCTGTTTCTGAGGCATTTGAACCCCAACCTTTTTCCCTTTAGCCTTACGATTATGTACCTCATTGAAACCGTCATCCGTCTTCTCCAAACTAGTAGAAGCTTCCGCAGCCACATTAATGTCACTACGAACCGCCTCCTTAACAAATTTAGGACAACTGATATGGTCATGGCCAAACACTTTACATTTCTCACAATGAAGGGGCTTCCATTCATAATCAACCTTGATGCATGCTGTAATAAAACAACTATCATCTTTTTTGGGGATAGCCATAGTAACTTCGTGTTTTAATTTAGAATCCGATGATAATTCCACTAAAGCACGAGCAAAGCTAACACGTCCCCATGAATCAACACACATTGAGCTTGTAAAAGCATCTAACATAATCGGTTTCCCAACTTGTGTAGCTATCAAGCTCAAGCCATATTCAGAATATACAAGTAAAGGCACATTATGTAATTTAATCCACACAGGAACGTTAGTTACCTCACTTTTGGTTAGCGACACATCAGGAGTCCATTTGTTAAGAATGAGAGGTGTGTTACGGATTAACCAAGGGCCCCGCTGAAGCACATTATCCACACCCTCTTTAGAAGCGAACTTAAAGAGGAAAACACCCGCATCATTTTTCATAAGCTTCATCAAACCAAACTTACGCCACGTATTTGTGAAATAGTTTTGAACAATCGGGAAGGCAATATTCTTGCCAACAAAGAAACCAACGAGAGAATTATCATACCGGTTTAAAACACTCTCCATAGCAGCCTTTGGTAACAAAGTGTTATGATTTTCAATACGATTCTCATTAAACAAAGGTCAAAAGTTAACCTTCCTAGTGACACGTTCTGGACTTAAAACATTAGCAAAGGAAGGAGCACCCATGTGCACACTAGGGCTAGTTACAGAAGCTTTAGGAGTCGTTTGTACACCACTACAACTTGACATAGCATTCTCTGCATTCTTTAATTTAACTTCATGCATTGCTTCCTCAAAATTCTTAGAAGCATCCAACGCCACCTGATCAATACCATTTGGTTGACTAGCCACATCATTAACCTTAATAGCTTCACTAGATGTATTAGTATCAGCCAACGAAGGAACAACCTTAAGATCCTTAGCAACCGTATCATCACACGTCCCAATAAGTGTGGATGAAGCAGAGGCTGAATCACCCCCACTTACAATCGACACACCAACATCATTAGCAGACCAATATGAAGCATCACTATCGAGCCTAGTTTGTTCAGCCAAACTAGATTAACCACCACCCTTAGTCTGATCACCACCTATGTCCATACTAGACGAAGAAACCACCATTGGACTATCCTTGTTAGAGTCACGAAACTGATTCTCAACATTACCATCAAATTTAGCCTTTTTCGATGCACTATTCGTGTTGAGAAAACCTTTTTCCATCTCTCAAAACCCCACAAACAGAATCAAAACCAATCGTAAACAAACAACGAAAACAAACGAGTATGTAATGTACAAAACTGAATAGAAAAAACCCCAACACGAAATTAGGGTTTTAAACGCATAAATACCAAAACCTAACCTGCATCCATAATAATAGCATGCAATTACCTACAATATTAATAATGAGTAGTAGGCCTAGCACGATTGGTTGAATTGTAGAATAAGTAGGATGCAAGATAATATAAAAAAACAGAAAACGATTACCAAAATCAATATAGAAGAAGTCAATATCACCGACCCACGATAATCGGTGATTGATTAAATTGTAGGGAAGGATAGTGATCGAATCATTTTTTATTATTGTCGCCAGAGAGAATCGACTTTAGGTTTTAGATATCATCTTTTCCTTGTTATGTAGGTGACTTGATCGGACTTGACTACAATAGAAACTTAAATCCGTCCAATGGATTTGAGGCTCCATGTTAGGATTCAGAAAATCCATAGTGAAGAGTCGGTCATCCCAACTATTATCTAGCATAAGTTAGCTCGTAGACATATCGTTATTTACGTGGTTATTAGTGTAGTTTAGTTTAGAGTAACACCGTGGAGGAAGGACGGGTCTTTACCCACTGTATGCCTGATCCACAGTCCGACAGGAGGACGTATTTCTTGTAACTATAAATACCCCTTCCATCCTTGGAAGGGGTGGTTCTTTCTCATTAATCTAACCTTCTCTTTTTGTTTATCTCTCTAGAAACACTCAATCCTCTCTTCCTCTCTCTAAAACCATGGCTTTCTTGTATCATCACCATCCAAGACCACCCGAATCATCATAACACAATATATGTAAGATCCTACAAATGGTATCAGAGCCCAGGTTATTGTGTTGTGTTGATTTGTATGGTTTTCGTATCATGTTTTGAAGCTGTTTTTACCCATGTTTTTCAGATCTGAAAATTTTGTGTGGTTTTTGATACATGTTTTTAAACTGTGTACTTTTTATTGGTCGGATATTTTTTATGTTTTGGGTAAACTGTTTTTACATGTTTTGTGTATCTCGTTATTGGTCAAAAGTCTGGTCCTTTCATGTCAAGATACCTGTTTTGTGTTATGTTTTGGTCCAAATAATATCTCTCATCATTTTTATGACTTTCTGGGTTTTTTATGAAGACTGAATGGAAAACTTGGTCGGAAACTCATCGAAAAAAAAAGTCAACATGGTCAAAACCCTAGTTTTCTACGCATAAGGAACGTCTTCAGTGATATTTATGCATAACTGTGAATTTATGCGTAAGGAATGGTTACGCGTAAAAGTCAAAGGGTCAAAACCCTATTCTTACGCATAAGGAGCATCTACAGAGTTATATACGCATAGCTGTGAAGTTATGCGTAAAGTTTTGTTACGCGTATGTTTTACGCATAAGCCTAGGCTTACGCGTAAGACTGGGTTACGCATAAGACTAAGCTTACACTTAAGCCTGATCTACGCATAACCTATTTACGCGTATGTTTTCGCATAAGCAAGTTAGTTTTACGCATAAGCCAAAAGACCTAGTTTACGCATAAGGTTTACTTACCTTTTTAAGCATAAACCACACAGAAAGGTAGAAGAAGAATGACCAAGACCAACAACTTATACCAATACCTTAACAGACATAACGACCATGACCAAAGAACAAAAACTGATCCATCAACAAAAATCCATCATCACAACTTCAACAACAACTCGAAATCTATCCTATCATCCTTCAACTACTTTCAATTTCAAGACTCTAAAGATCTCAGACTGGTCGAGACTTTTAAGACCTTGGGGATCCAAGTACACGACTCCATCCATCACAGATCTCAAAACGATAAAAATGAGAGTTTGTGTGATCTTAGTTTCGAATGTGTGTAAGGCTCGTCAAAGCACATAGATTTTAATAATCTACACACAACTTTTCGAATACATCATTGATCTTGAATACGAAAAACCAAAATGAAAAGTGTTATAACAAATCATGTCACAACCTGTTTCGATAGATCTCAGCTTGTAATCTCGTGACTTTCAATGATTATATCATAAGTATAAACACACGAGATTGCACCTCATCATAGATCCAAGTGGTTTGATAATATACGAATATAAAGAATCAATGTTATAACAATTTCGTTATACCTTGGTTCTTTGTTTCGTGTTATTAAAATCTACAACCAACACAAAATTAATCCTTACCTTGATTCTTTGATTGATCATAAAGCCTAAACAATCTCACACCATCCCTGTGGTTGTGACTACATCATGCCATCCCTGTGGCTAGATAAGATTAAGAGATTGATAAGTAAGGATGAGAGGAGTTTTATTTAAGATCTGTATTTGGGAAAAATAAAATAAAACGTTTGGATGGGGGCGGATTTTAAAACTGAAGTGAGTTTTAGGGTTAGAGTGTTATTAGGGCAAGTTTCTTTTATAACCGGATGTTATTCGGGTGGCTTTTGGATCAGGATGTGATGTGGATCGTGGGTTGGTTTCTCAAAAACAAATGGACTTGGACGTTGCAATTAATTCACTCGTGGGCCGAAATGTAAAAGGTTGGCTTGGGTGATTTGATTTGGACTGGGCGTTGATTCATTTGCTTATGAATGAATTTGCTTATTAATCTTCCAATAGTTTGGTTAATTATCCATATTTTTGTGCTACAAAAGTTTGGTTACTCTACTTTATATATTGGAAAATTGATTGGTATTTTGGTCATTAAAAAAAAAATTCACGGAGGGATACAAATTCACGGCTTAAGCGTAAAAGTGAAAAATGACTACGGGGTTTGAGTACGGTTTTATTGAAGTGACGTTATCTTCATATGTGGTCATTACTATTAGCCGAAGAACCAATGCATGTTCCCCTAAAACAAATATTCACCAAAACCAAAGTTGTTATAACACATTCAAGCTGACATTGTTTACGGTTTTGTCTTGATTCTGTAAAATCCCGCGAAAGAAACTATTTCTCGGTTTAAATCATAGACTTGTAAAATCCCGTAACAATGGAAACATCCTGGTTAAAGTAATGAGCATTTCCGGATCTGTCTTGCGGTTTTGTCTTGATTTTGTAAAATCCTACGAAAGAAACTATTTCTCGGTTTAAATCATAGAATTGTAAAATCCCGTAATGATGGAACCATCCTGGAGAAAGGAAAGTGTATTTCGAGGTCTTTTCTGATGCTGGTGATACGGTTTCTGTTTCGAAGAAGGGATAAAAGGGTGTAGTTCATGAATTGGATGTGTGTTTGGATATTCGTCATGGCAGTTTGGTTACTACATGGTTTTACGGGGTTATGTGTTTTTAACCATGGTCGGGATGAAACCATTATCATAGTTCACTTAAAACGTCAAAGGAGGCTAGATTTGAGGTTTTAATCAGAAGATGTGACAACGGCGTTAATTCAGTATTATTTATTTGAGGTTGAAGTGAAATATCACGGGCGAGTGTACTTAGTATCTGAAGGTATCGGGGATGGTTGGATGAAGATTCTTCGAGATCCTAGTTCGAGCTTATTATCAAAAATGAAGACTTGGAAATCTAGTTATTGTTGGGTGTCTTTTACCTTTTCTTTTACCACTTGGGGGAATTGGGCTCATACCACCACAAAATAACTATCACTTTAAGGAGTTACGTTGTAGTGCTCAGTGTCACATTCAATTGTGGATTTTCAAGAGGTAATGTGCGTCTTATACTTGATGGTTGGTTGGTTGAAGAGTATAGAGTACATAGAGAGTACTTAGAGATGCTAATGGAAATCGGCACCGCTCTTTGTTACATATGTGCAAGTTTAAGTCACGAGTTCGGGTTAGTTTACTTCAAGGTCAAATTCATCATATTGGGTTTTCTCCATCAGCTGTCACGACAAAGAGCCTACTGAATGATAATGGGGTTGATTACGAGTTTGCAAAGAGAGTTGAAAAGAGAGAGATTATGACGTATGATCACAACAGTTCATGCCTCGTACCTTAAAGAAAAGAAAAGTGTACGTGTCAGTGCGCTTTATCTTCTGAAGAAGAGAAATCTTCTCAAATTATGACCAGTCTCATCAACATGCTTCATGCTTTTTCCATGCGCTTTTTATTATCAAGTGAACTGGGCTACCATTGATTGTTTTCTCATTCCACTTGCTCGATTATAATGAAGATGGCGACATCATGTGCTAATTTTGTGGGGGAGAAGTGTGAATAGAATACTTTTGGATGATTTCACTTATTTAGTCAAGAATGGCAACTTCGTATGCAATTCTTGAGGGGGAGAAGAAGTGTGATATTACTGCATGTTGAGTTATTTCTGAGAATATATGGTCATACGGCTCCTAACTCATGTAAGAACCGAGCCTCTTCTTATCGGGTCATCTTTACACGGAGTTTCTTCTTAGAGCCGTTGGTTGACATCTTCATACGGACTGGTGAGTTTATTGACAAAGTGTTTCCGGTTAATGCTTCACGTACACATCAACATGATGACTCCGAACGATCTATCTGTTCTTGTTTGATGTGATTGGTGGTTTGGTGTTACCATTTAGTGTGTTCGGTGTGGGCTGATTGCTGATTTCCTTGATGAACATCTTTCTGTTCTTGTTTGATTGGGAGGGATTTTAGTTAAGGGGATTTGCAAGAGGTAAGTTAATTGGGATGCTTTTTGGTGAGATGAAGATGCTAACTATCTAATCCCCAACTGGACAATCTTGAAGAAGGTCGAGTCTACAATCTGTTCTCATGATTAGAAGACTAAAAGACGAGTTGCATTTGATTATCTAAAGACTTCTACTTAATCTGGGCATTTTTAAAAACAGATTGTCGGTTTAGGGGAGAGTGATATGTCGAATTTAATCCCCAATTAGACTTGCTCACATTCTTCAGCAAGTTGATTCTCACAAGTGTTCAAGTGTTCTTCTCAACAAATTTCTAGTATATGGGCTTACAATGAGTTGCTGATTCTGAAGTATCAAAACCAGCAAGGGGGAAGGAGACACACTTCTAAACGCGAGTAAACTTGATGAACTTAATACTTCTAAGTGATTGAAGAAATCCCGGGAAGACATATGTCATTACCGCAGAGAAACTCAAGGTTTGACTCATAGCGTTTAGTGTTCTTATTCCAACTATGTGGGGGCGTTTAGTGTTCTTATTCCAACTATGTGGGGGAAGAGATGTTAGAGAATGTTTCTGAAGATAAAAGAGATACACAAGTACAACATATTTAGGGGAGATAAATGTGTAACATGAGGGAGGTGTTATCAGTTATTCTCTTGTTGGGAATGTGTGTACTTCGGATTCTTGAGCTTCATACACATTCATCAGGGAAGAAAGATGTGAACATAGGGGAGGTGTTCTTCATTACCCTCATGATGTGTATTCGGGAGAGTTCTTGGATATTGGTGTACTTCGGATTCTTGAGCTTCATACACATTCATCTGGGACGAAAGATGTGAACATTGGGGAGGTGTTCTTCATTACCCTCATGATGTATATTCGGGAGAGTTCTTGAGCATTATACAAAGAGATTGACTGCATCAATTCAACTACTTGGGGGAATTGTTCTCTTGACACCTTTTGGAATGGATCGCTTCTGACATCAGTTGAAAAGAAATATGAGAAGATTATTTAAGTGTGGGATGAAACGTTCTTGTTCTTCTATTGGATGATATAACCCCGAACGAAGAATCTCAATTATCGTTCTTAAAAGGAGCAGCGGGATTTATGATAATGGTGTGCTTCTCTGTGCACCTGGTTAAGGCAAGCTTGAAATAGAGCTTCGAATCTGCTCATCTAAAGGATTTATGGTTTGGGGGGAAGCTGCCAAAGTCTCACTTTCGGATGGTTCAATTTCTTTCTTCAATGCAAGAGCCTCGGAAGCTTTGGTGGTGAAAGTTTTAGGGATGATGACTTCTATCTTCTACGACATGCTGCTCGATATCCTTATCTCGGTACTCGTATCATCTTCCTTCTTAAACTATATCATCTACTCTATCTTTGTATATATTTATCAGAAAAACAAAATACAAAAATATAAAACCAGCAAAACCAAAATACAAAAATATAAAACCAGCAAAAAGAAAATAGAAAAATATAAAATCAACAAAAACCCATAAAAATCAGAAAATTTGAAAATTCCAAAAATCTTGTTTTCTCAAGACATGTCTTCTGGTATCAATAATATCTACGGTCTTAGAAATGTCATTCAATAATGGCACGGGACCATAGATGAAGTTCGAGCAGGAGGTGTAAATATTCTTTTCCAAAACATGTCTCAAAATATGGCTTGCAGTTATTTCAGACAATAACCCGCGCTTAAACTATGATTTGCTATTATTTTAGATAGCAACCCGCTCTTCAAGAAAGGAAAGTGCTGCGCTAAACAAATTTTCAAAAATTTCGTGAACTTATCCTAAAACAATTTGAGGAAAGTATGTCGAAGGACTGCTGTTCCTACACAAATGTTTTTCCGTCTAAAAATTATTCAGAAAAATATTTGGTGTTTTACAAAATGGTGGAAAATGAGTTGCTATAAAACATTCAGATTCAGAGTTTTTATAAAATTGAAAACTCAATCAATGACTTCAGCGCTTTTAAACTTGTCAGAAAATGAGTCGTTGATTGAGGGGGGGAATGTTTTCAAATTTATATCTTCTAATGGACTTATCTAATTATCCAATATACTTAAATGTAAAACATGTTAACCTACGTTGAAGGACTAGGTACCCAGGATATGATTGTTAGGATTAGATGATTAGAGTTTGATAAACACATTGTTCCCATACCTTTGATGATCTGATTGATATGTTGGATTGACTGTTATTAGTCGATGGCTGCTTGGGTGTTGTCGACCACCATATATCTGTATGTGTATTCACTAACGTATGCAGGTATATTGGTATAAGAATGTTCCCGATCCGGATCCCACATAATATGATGATTGGATGTCGAAAGGAAAGGGTAACTATATCTTGGGTTGACAAATAAAGAAACGGAGCTTAATTTGACTTCCATGGAAAGTTGGCATAAATGCAACGTAAGAGGTCTCACTGCATCAGCAGATGGTTTTCTTCTAAGTGATTGAAGAAACAGAGCTTAATTTGACCTCAGTTGGCATTAAAATGCAACGTAAGAAGTTTCACTGCATCAGTAGACGGTTTTTCTTCCTTGCCCTACAGCAACAACAACAAAAGCAGCTCAACCACCTAACGTATCTTTGTGCAGGATACCATTTTTAAACAATTTTTGAAAAATATTGTTTTGAAAATGGAAAAATATTGTTTTTGAAAATTAATTGGAATTAATTTTGAAAAATCACCGGACTTCATTTTATCAAAACTTAAGTCACTCAATCATCGACTTCGGTCATCGATTGAGGGGGAGTGTGATTTAAAATAAATTATTTTCAAACGATATTTTCTTCATAAAAAGTCCGTTTGTACAATAACAAAGTCGTGATCTAAAGATTTAATGTTATGTCATGGTATGATTTTCTTTAAAACTCAAAGATCGTTCAAAATGAAACTTTTTCTGTTCTTGTTTGATTGTGAAACTGTTTTATTTTACTTAAAGATCTCTTAAAAACTATCATACCTGACACTAACAATCTTTAAATGTCTAAATCTGGTCCGCTATCATAATTAAATTAATCTGAACACATTGTTCTCCCATGTTTTTCTAAACCTATTTAAATCACTTGGGATCCAAAATCTCAAAGGATTTGATATTTTTGATCGGGGGAGAAAATGTGATTTAAATATGAAATTTGATAATGGATGATTGATTTGATTCAAAAGTCCTAGTTCTCTCTAATATGTGCTAAACTCTTTCAAATCTCGAGGCACATATTGAGGGGGAGGAAATGGTTTCTTAATGGCTTGTGTGATCGTAAATGTGCTTCAAAATAACTCTTTCCTCTATGTGATAAAATGATTTCAAATATCCTACGCACATATTGAGGGGGAGAATTTACCAAGAAAATCAAATGGTTTTTTCTATGAAAATTGTGATCAAGAATATATTTCAAAGAACTCTTGCCTCCATGTGCGAAACAATTTCAAAATCATATGCATATGTTGAGGGGGAGCATTTATAAATGATCAAAACTATTAAGGTACAAAATGCTTTGATTTTATATCACAAGTACCTTGATTGATTTTCCAAATGATTTTTCAATTCGTTTCAAGAAGGAAAGAACAATACTATAAGACCGACCATTTACTTTATGCATGGAGTTATAAGGATGGTTAGGTTAGGTATTCGTTCCCATGATCCAGCCGGAGCCGGAGGGATCTACCCAGGGACAATCCACTCGATAGTGTAGAGTCCTTAGGTATATTGAGAAAAGGAGAAAAGTGAGAAATGGGAAGAGTGTGGACTGAGATAGAGCTAGTACTGGAATAAACCCAGCAAGGTTCTAGTAATGAAGTCTCAGTAAGCACTGAAGGGGTTGAAGAATGAAAAAGAAATGAATATGAAAAGGGTGAAAAGAAATAGCCCTCCAACAATTCAACCTTAGGGCAGAAACCGGGTTCAATACATATGCTACTGGTGGTTACTTAGGTAACACTGGTATTGAAGACAAGACATCATGGACCCGTGATGCCTTTGCACTAAACTTCCTAAAGCTACTCAAGTTCCTCTTAAAAGGACTTGTTTCATTCTCACGGGGAACCGACATTATCTATCGACTTTCTCTTAGAGATGGTTGATATTGAAGAAGGAGACCCTCTCCCTAGTCTCCGACATAGGAAAACAAGTGTGCACGATTGAGTTTAGAGCCAAGAGATCATTCACAATATCTCATTAGGACACTAAATTAATGAAGACTTGCTGTTTCACACAATGTGGAAAGTAAGTATATATTAAGAGTCCTACGCATTATCCTTGTGGTATTGCCAGAACATCCGAGTGATATGTAAAAATATTCACAATGAAGATGAAAATCCTTCTAGAGCCAACATCAAACAAGCTCTTGGTGGGTGACATGTGAGATCTTGCAAAAGATCAAACTTGTGACAACTGGATAGAAGCGATGGGGCGATTCATTCTTGAATCAACCTTGGTCCAGGAAATGAATTGACAGATACCTTTGAAAAACCGGTCGTTGTGCTTAAAAGTTCTTTTCCATAGCACATCGACTGTGTATTAATGTTCCAAAAATTAAAGGGTATTTATGATTGATAATTGATTTTCCATAAAACCTTCGTTGTATTGAAAACACTTTCTATTAAGCAATACACGATTGTTTTCAAATCACTTTTCATCAATCAGTGAATCTCAATTCGCTGGTTCACTCACTCCGTGTTGTCTTCTTTGAGACGTTCCGGTTTGAGAACAGCTAGAGCATGTGCGAAACCCTGTCAAGGAGATTCTTGAATTATACGATCACAGGCGTACTTGTATCGATCAACGGCGAACCGTGGGCCGTGTACCTCAATTCAACGAAAGTGGTCAAAGACACTTTCGTGTGTTTTATTACTAACTGTTGTTTGCAGGTACATTTGGACGGTTGCGGTGATCGATATTGAGGAGTTAATTCATTGCCGCATGCTCACAGCATCCACACTTAATTAAAGAAATCATGACAAGTGCTAATATTCATAACTCGGCTCGATAGATGCAAATATCATGAACCAAGAAAGCTTCCGCTACTCTGATGAAAAGATGTCATGATCCGAAAGTGTGAGCATGTCGGTCCGAAAGTCACAACATCACATGATGGCAACACAATAAAGGGTGATCAAGAGATTTCTGTGGTGATGATCTCAATGATAGCTCGAAGATCATCATGATGTGGATCGATTCAAAACCTCCACTGAAAGTACAAAACAATGCGGACTATGAAGAGTCACTGCTAAAGCACAAAGATTACGGAAGTGAAGAATTGAAGTCTACGAGCTTGGAACTAAAGACAAAGAAAGAATGCTAGGATGCAAAATGTATTTCATGGGGTGACCTCCCTTAGGGGGAGATTGTTAGGATTCAGAAAATCCATAGTGAAGAGTCGGTCACCCCAACTATTATCTAGCATAAGTTAGCTCGTAGACATATCGTTATTTACGTGGTTATTAGTGTAGTTTAGTTTAGAGTAACACCGTGGAGGAAGGACGGGTCTTTACCCACTGTATGCCTGATCCACAGTCCGACAGGAGGACGTATATCTTTGTAACTATAAATACCCCTTCCATCCTTGGAAGGGATGGTGCTTTCTCATTAATCTAACCTTCTCTTTTTGTTTATCTCTCTAGAAACACCCAATCCTCTCTTCCTCTCTCTAAAACCATGGCTTTCTTGTATCATCACCATCCAAACCACCCGAATCATCATAACACAATATATGTAAGATCCTACACTCCATCCAAAATGGTCAAAGTCAAAGTTGTAAAACTTTTTTTCTTCTTTCCGTGGCCTTTTGAATCACCAAAATCGAGGTTCTTGTGAGCATGTTATGGCAAAAAAAGTGGATGTAGTCAGGAGACTTCATATCTTTACTTCAAAGCCTCGTTTTAACTCAAAATCATCATGTTGCTTCCAATGAACCTATAATCACGATTCTTATCCATTAAGTATCAATAGTTCACTAGAATAACAAATATATATGCGTAAATATCACAATTACATGCCTAAAAATATATATGACATGGATCTTAACTCATTTGCTTCTTCAATTGGGTGTCAACCATCTCATTTCCCATGCACATACTTAGGCCTTCCTATTGGAGCTAATATGTCTAGAAGTGCTAATTGGTTTCCCCTCCTTGAACGGTTTCAAAAAAGACTCTCATCATGAGAAGCAAAGTCCCTGTCTTTTGGTGGACGCCTCACTCTCTCAAAATCCGTCCTCGGAAGTCTTGGGGTTTACTATTTCTCCACCTTCAAAGCTCCTAAAATGGTAATCAATAAGCTTGAAAGCAATGTTTTGAAACCCGGGTCGACCCGGCCGGGTTAACCGGTTCGACCGGTTCCGGACAAAAAAACGGGTCAAAAAAATCCGGGTTTTAAAAAACGGGTCAACCGTTTAGACCCGGCGGGTTTTAAGTGACCCGGGTTTTGAAACCCGGCCGGGTTTGGTTTTTATCATTTTTTTTTTTTTTTAATACAAAACCTCAAAAAATAAACTTGTAAATCTCGTAGGATGCATGTCTTTAGAAGTATGAAACTTGTAATCTCGTAGGATTTATGCCTTTTGAAGTATGAAACATGTAATCACGTAGCATTTATGGTTGTTTAGAAAATTATGCAGGTTTATATCCTTGTCCACCTTTGATTTGTTGTTTAGAGCATGAAAAATGGTTCTTTGCTTTTTTTCACTGCAAAACTAATGTTTGGACATTATGTTTGGACAATTAGAAATGGATGTTTGGATATATGCATAAAACCGGGTCTAACCGGGTTGACCCGGCGGTTGAACCGGTTGACCCGGTGACCCGGTGACCCGGTGTCTTGGTCGGGTCTATCACAAACCCGGGTTTCAAAACATTGCTTTAAAGCATTCGAAGAAAATTCTTTTGGGGAGGTTCTATGGATTCTAATAAGATTTCATGGATTTCTTGGGATAAAGTTATTTCCCTTCTCGTTCATGGGGGTCTTGGGATAGGAAGTCTTAGAATAAGCAATCTCAGTATCCTTACCAAATGGTGGTGGAGATTCCTTTGCGAAAGCAACTCTTTTTGGCGGAACGTCATTTATTCTATCCATGGTTATCAAGGGGGTATCATGGATCCCTCATCTATTAGAAGCAAGATAGGCCTTTGGTACCAAATTGCAAATCTTAATAAAGATACAAACATGCACGGTATTGACTTACACTCGCTCTTTAAAAAGAAAGTTGGTAACGGTGAAACAACTTGTTTTTGGACTGAAAAATGGGTAGGGAACTCTTCTTTATGTTATTCCTTCCCAAGGCTATTACGTCTCGAGTCGCAACCTAATTGTCGTGTATGTGATCGAGCCCTGACCGTCCTTACAGCTGTTGCAACAACCTATTATGTTCAGCGTGGTGCTCGTCCTGATATTGGGACTCAACTTGAGCCCATTAGTCTTCACACGTCTCATGTTGG
This sequence comes from Chrysanthemum makinoi, assembly GCA_910596185.1. Lineage (NCBI taxonomy): Eukaryota > Viridiplantae > Streptophyta > Magnoliopsida > Asterales > Asteraceae > Chrysanthemum > Chrysanthemum makinoi. The sequence goes on from OU343225.1 coordinate 52,100,280, forward strand.
GCCTAGTGGGCTGCCAAGAATTGCATTCAGTTGGGCCTGGAGTAGATTACCAAGATCTACAGGTGATTTCAGCAAGCTTTTGGAGCTCGAAAGTCTCATGGAACCTGCAAATTTCTAGTGATCAAGATTAATGGGAGTGCTTAATTGATCCTTCAAGAACTATCACTGTTAAACGAATGAGAAACGCTATAGCTAATGCTTTAATGCCTTCAAACCCCAGTCCAACAAGGTGGAATAAGCTTGTTCCAATCAAAGTTAACATCGCTTCTTAGAGAATTGAAAACCGTAGAATCCCAACTAAAGATAATTTCGATCTTAGAGGCATCGACTTACATTCTGTCCGCTGCTCGATTTGTGATGAAGACATAGAAATGGAAAAACATCTCCTAGTAAAGTGCATTGTCGCAAAAAACACTTGGTTGGAGATCATCAAATGGTGGAATATCAGGGATGTACATATTGATAACCTAAATGATGTGTTTTCCCTTGTAAATCAAGCTAATCTTTCTCCTGACTTAAGAAAAATGTTTGATGTTGTTGTTCAATCTACACTTTGGACTTTTTGGCGCTTTCGGGATGACTTCATGTTCACGGCCAAACGCCCAAGAAAATACCTTATTCTCAACAACATTAAGCAATTTACCTTCTTTTGGATCTCCAATAGATTTAGGAAAGTTAGAATAAATTGGATAGACAGGCTATATAATCCTTGTAATGCCTTATCCTTTCGCTTGTAATTATCTAGCTCTTCGCTAGTTTTATACAATTTGCCGTTAAAAAAAATGATTGTCAATTACTTGAGCCTTAACACCGATTCAATTTAAAGATATTCTATACCAAATAACTTATATCATAATAGGAAAAATGATCCCTGCTGCAAACTGCAGGGAAGATACGTGATGTTGTATTTATAGCAAAGGATGGTTTATGTATAATTCAAGATCTTCAAGGATAAAAAGTGTAAATATTAAAAGAAAATTGCTCTTTGCTGCAGAGAAGATATATGATGCACGCAGTAGGATGTTATTCCCATCATAATATGTGGAGGTTATGTAATTTTTAATAGTTAATACAAAAGTAGACAATAATCCTGAATTATTTAAACATGCCATCCCGAGACAATGTGTGAGCATGAAACATCTGGTTTTATTTAACTAAAAACACCAGAAAGTATAAATTCTTGAATTATTTAAGCTTAAAAGAAGGAAATTTATATAACGTTGAGAAATTTATATAAACAAATGAAGTTGTTCGGATATGTTCCTAATGCTCATGAACTTGAGGCAAATGAAGAAGAGAGTTCCAATTTAAACAAACTGGGGCTAGAAGAACGAAGTACCAATAGATGTGGATGTTACTACTCTGTCGGTTGTCTTTTGTTCTAAACTAACCATTATTTTTGTGTAAGTGGCAGCAGTCTACACTAGTTTATTCAGTACGGCAGCGTATATTGGTGTAAATTGTACACTAGAGTATAGAAATAGTTATCGTTTATATTATGATTACTCCCCTTTACCCAAAATATATATATATATATATATATATATATATATATATATATATATATATATATTATTGAAATATAGAATTTACATTAATCAGCACGAACATCAGCAAGCACTGAAAATCTTGCAAGATTACAAACAAAACCGTCAACAATATAAGGTACATGGGTATCAATAGCCTAGTTAGCTATAGCCTGAGAAGACACATTTCAATGAGCCAAATAACAATATGAAGAGTAGGTCTATTTGTACAAAGTAATTGATATTCTTACTGAATTTTGTTTTTAACAATATTTTATTTTATTCAAACTCGAATTAAATCTTCCTACGGGTTTTGAAGAGTGTGGCGGTGCTTGTGGAGGTGGCGGCGACCCGGCTAATATCAAAGTCAGATTTGATAGAGAAAGAAAGGATGAATTTACATATAACATCATATAAAAAATAATTAATAATAATCTGAGATTTTCCTTCGACACAGGTTGAATAACCTTAAACTTTGACCTTTGAGTTCTGTTTGCAAATATATCCCAAACCCCAACCAGTAGGCCACAGTGCCACACCTTTTAGGTTTGCTGTTTCTTTAACTTAGCATTAGCTTGTGCACCATATAAATATTTGGCGTTTATTCATGTTAATTCTATTTCGAAAACAAAAAATCAAACTTGTTCATAAATTATACATGAGGCAAATAACTACATGCCTACTGCCTCAAAATCCAATGGCTATTTATAATGGGGAAAGCTTTGCTATAATTTTTGTAGCTAATTGGCTACAATCCTCCACATAAATTACATAAGAAATGACTCAAGGATCCACTAAAAAGACTCAAGGACACACAAAAAGACTCATGGATCCAAAAATTATAGCACAAATTGTAGGGTGTTGTTTTAATATATGAAGTAAACTGTGGGATGGGTTAAGCATGTAACTTGACGGACCTAAACGAATACCTTATAGAGTCGAGTAGCGGGTTTGCTTTAAATTTTTAAAACCCGATTGACCTAATACCCGATAAGCCTCTAACCCTTTGTATTTTTTTGGTTTTACTACTTTTAGCTTGTCAAACTTTATATTTCATGTTCCGTATTTTTTGTTTTTGCAGTTTTATAATAAAATTAAAATTATACAAATAAAAGAATAATAAAAAATTAAAAGAGGGTATTACCATCATTTTTGAAAATAAATACCCTTACCAACCCATGCACCTTTGTCCTTTAACAAATAAAAGAAAGACTTGTTTCAATACTTTTATACTAACATGGTTATTGGCTTATTGCGCTTTGGGGGTTTTGTTTAATCTTTTTTGGTAGCTTATTAACTTAAGTCGTTTCGACTTATGTTATTTAAGATCATTATTTTTGTTTGCTTATTTTGAAATTTGTTAGTTCATAGATGTGAAGCTTATTATGATATAATAAGCTTATTCAATTAAGCTAAAAAAAGTTATATATAATGCGATTTTATAACGGCAGATGTTTTTAGTGATAAAAAATATTATGAGTTATAAACAAAAAATATTAAAAGTTTGAGGGTTTGGGAATTAAACACAATGTTTTGAAACCTGGTTCAACCCGGGAAGTTTAACCGGTTGAAACGTTCCGGTCGAAAAATGAGTGTTTTCCGAATTCAAATAATCTTTGAAAATGTACAAACTGCAATAATCAATGAATGGATAAATGCATGCATCTATGATATGATTCTTATGTTTAAGTAATAAATCCAAGTTTTGATTTATAATTAAAATAAGATAATTCCTAAGTATTCCTAAAAGCTAGTGAGGGTATTATGTTTATTTTCTTAAATCATAGATGTTGTATAACATGCGGGCAGTAACATTCTCTAAGTTAAATGTTAAGCCTGGAATGAAACTGCACTTGAAAGATTTTAAAAATAAGACGCACAACCTTGAAATATATGTTTATTGATATAAACATGTGTGGTAAATAAATGAATATAATAGAACATGACATATCATTTAGAAAGACTCAGTGGATATATATATATCTCTTGATAAGATAAAACATGAATGTAATCTTAAGTCTGACTCGAAGATTCATCATGTACGTCATGTTGTATAGATAAATTGTTGTATCATGCTTGAATGCAAGATGATTTGACTATATTGATATCTAATTGACTGTTATTAGAAGCAATACCCTAAACGTACTCTCCCTCTTAGCGAAAACCGATTCACCCTCATACGATTAAAAAACCATTTGAGTTTTAACCTTTGTCGGTTAATAATTAATTGGTACTTCAAGTCGTGGGTCGGTTCTTTTTCCAATTGATTATATTGATTTGGTTTTCACGTGCTTGATTACCTACTGATTCTACTAGTGGGTCGGTGTAGGTTATTTAATATTAGCCAATCACTGCTTTGCATTTATTGTCTTATTCGATGATATACTCGATCGTGCATGTTATTATTTTGCATGATAATATATTTAAGTTTTAACGATTGCAAAGTTTGCATGCTGAGATTTTCATGTGACGTTTAAGTTTTAACGATTATAAAACCCTAACTTTTAGTTAGGGTTTTCTTTCTTTTTAATTGGTTCTGCTTGCATGCGTGGTGTAGGGTTCTTTTTTCAGTTATTGTTGTACGTGGGTTATCGAGAGATGAACAAGGAGTTTCTAAATAACGATAGTGCATCCAAAGATACAAGTTCTGCCTATGTTGACATGGATGCTTTGAATGCTCGAATGCAATGATTAAAGGGTAACGATGTTGGGAACGCCGGTGTTTCGCAACATGAATCTATTGGGGTTTCATTATCCTCCATTAATAAGAGTTTTGAAGCTGGTGATTAGGTTGATACGAGTGGGAATGAGGCTGAGCCGAATTATGGTCTTAACCCGGTCGTTTTGGAAGCGTGTAAGACCTTTGAAGAGGCTATGCGCGGTGTTGAAGTTACGAATGCGGACAATGGTACTAATGTTGTTTCTAATTTGTCTCCCAAAGTTCATAATCAACTCCAACCAACGGTTCCCCGACTGTGAAGCCGGTTTCAAATGCGGGTGCTAGGTCAATTGATTCTACGAAGCGCAAGTCTAATTTTCGTAGGTTGGAATGTTGTAAAACGTCTAATGGGGAGGATCTCTCCATTCCTATGAAAGTCGTTGAGGAAGTAAACTCTAAATTTGAGAATTCCCTTTATGGTTATTTTCTTGGTAAACGTATTGCTTATCCGGTTGTTGATTATTATGTTCGTAATACGTGGGCCAAGTATGTATTCAAAAGGTTATGATGAATGCTAAGGGGTTCTTTTTCTTTATTTTTTCCACTAGTAAAGGTGTTGATGATGTTCTTAAAAACGGTCTGTGGATGATTAGGAATTTGCCAATTATTATTAAAACTTGGATGTTGAATACTAATCTGCTTAAAGAGGATTTGACTAATATTCCAGTATGGGTTAAATTCCATGATGTGCCCCTTGCTATGTTTTCTGATGATGGTCTCAGCCTCCTAGCCACATTGATTGGTACGCCAAAAATGTTAGATTCTTACACTAGTCAAATGTGGTTGGAATCATGGGGTCGAAGTAGTTTTGCTAGGTGCTTGATTGAAGTTAAGGCGGATCAGGTTCTTAGGGAGAGCATCACTATTGAGATACCATTACTTTATGGGAAAGGTTCTACTATTGAAAAGATTCGGGTGAATACGAATGGAAACTGCGTTGGTGTGTGATAACATCAAATAGTCTTGAATATTAAGTGTCAATTTCCTCCGATAATGCTCGTATTTTATATTATTTATATGGATTTACGCTTGTTTTCCTTTATATTTCACTTTCAGTTAATTTACGAGCTTTGGAGCTAATGAGACGCGGATTTAGAGATTTTATTAAAGATATATGATAGTATGCCCATTATGAAGTAATTACGGCATAACTCTTCTCTCACATTACGCCGTAACAAAAGCGTGACTTAGAAAACCAACTCAACTGAAGATTACGGCGTAACTCCATCTTAGGATTACGCCGTAACTAATTAGCTCAAATGATGATGAACGCCGCTGCAAGCTACGCCGTAACTCTTTCCACAGTTACGGCGTAATCATGATTTTGTAACGATATGGCGTAACTCATTCCATGTGTTACGCCATAACTAGCTTTTCCGGAGCAAATTACGAAGATATTGATGTTACGGCGTAACTTTCAACTTAAGTTACACCGTAACTAGATCTGGCCTATAAATACCGCCCAAAATTCTGCATTTCACATTATTCACTCCACACACAAAAGCAGAGAACGTGGGTAGGAGGCTTAAGCCAGATCTAAAGGAGCATACGGAGCCATCTCCAAGGGAGAAATCACTCTATAACGATAAGCATTAGCGATTTATCATTTCTTTTACTTTCAATTCATGTACTTCATTATGTTAAACATTTAATCGATTATTTCAGTTAATATGATCGGCTAAGCACCTCTGGTGCTAGCCTAGTTATGATTCCTTAATTGTTTTGTTTATGTTTACATTGCTTCCGTATAATTGTTTCTAGTGTATGCATGCATAGTTTGTTGGTAGCTACCCTTGTTTCGGTAGTTTTGAATGGCGGTAGTGTATAGTTGCTTAGGAGAATTGACCAACTGACCCTAAGTAGGTACACTGAGTGGGAAGGGTAAGAATTGACCAACTGACGACCCTTCTTCGCTTGTGCGATTTGACCAATTGATCACCTACTGTTTGGATGAACTTAAGAAGTTAGGGATGAGTGCTTAAGATGCTAGCGCCGAGCACTCATTGTTATGAATCTTGCATGTAGCGGAACTTAATGACTTAGCTTAGGAGACTAAAAACAACTGGACTTTCAAGGGTAGTAGCTTGATCTCCAGTGGAAACCTTTGCTGATAGGTTAGGACGAACTGACCAAATGTTGTCCTAGCGACTGAAACCCCCACTTGAAGCAATTGAAAGTAATTAAACGTGAACATAACATGATAGGATGAGTAACTTAGGCTATCACACTTCTCCTCTATTGATCACAACCCTTGCCTTTATTCTCTTTCCTTTATTTTCTTGCTTTTTTAGTTTATTAATCATTTCAATCTTAAAACCAATTAAAATCTATGACACCTAGAATTATTTAGAATCCGCTCACATAGCTCTTAGGATGACCTCAGTTTTATCAAATACTACACTACACACAATTGGGTACACTGCCCGTTAGTTCATAAGGGTAGACCATAGGTATAACAAGACACTTATAAATATTAAAACCTGGTCAGTAAAACCTATATCAGTGTGATACGTGTAAGCTTTTTGGTCATACGCTGCTTGATTGTCCTAAATTTGTTCCACCTCCTACTCAGCCTAAACAAAGTGTTAATGATGGTTTTCAAACTATCAATAACAAGAATAAGGGTAGGAATGGTGGTCAAAGTGTTCCAGGTAAGGGAGGTTTTACTAAACCTGGTGTAGGTCCTAAGTTTAGGTATCAACCTGAAGCGCCTCCTCCTGAACCCATGAAGGTGGATAATAGAAAGAAGAAAGCCACGGAAGTGGCTAGTACGTGTGGGACGAAGATTGCTACATCTAATACTTTTGTTGCACTTAATATTATCGATACTGATGAATGTGGCACTCCTACTGATGTAGTGGATTCTGGTAGTACAATAGAAGCAAAGGAGGTTGGGTCTCTTAAGACCGGTAATGTATCACAAGAACCGCTTGTGAGTGATTCAATGGAATCTAACGAGGTTGTTCCTACCCCTAATGTTGAGAAAATTGGGGAGTTTGAAAAGGTTCTTATAGATGGAAAAGCTATTCTTGTTGATGATGATGGTAATCCTATTAAAAAGGTTGATTATCCAGGTAATAAAAAGGATTTTCCGTCTACTTCTTCTACTAAGAGGGTTAACCCATTCTCTAAGGTGGGAGAGATTGTTGACTCCGATAGTGATGAAGTGGAGGTTGTGAACACTTTTGATGAGTCAATGAACCTATTTAGTGGTGGTTATGATCGTGAAGATGATTATGATGACTACTATTATGATGACTATGAGGATCAGGTCTACGATCTTCCAGGGAATTTAGATGCTTATTATGACACGTATGGTAGCAAGCTCCAAGGCCTTGGTAGGAAGTAATTTTGTTTCCATAGGAGTCTAATTTTATTTTTTAAGTAGTGGTTTATTTTCTTGTATAGAGAATAGGAAGTATCTTGTTATGTAAGCTTTTCACCTATGTAACGGGCTCATATATAGGATTCACCCATATCCTTTGTACTTAAACGTTTTTTGGAGTAATATATTTACCGGGTCTTTAACATTTTACCCAAAAAAATAATTGAATGTTATTAGATAACTAATGTAATATTTATGTTTGGATTTAGAATTACATTCCTCAGCCTAGAACTGCTCCTAGATTCTATGGATTTACATATGACAATTGTTGCGCATTTTTCATAACCAACAAACTTGAAGTTTTGGAAGGCACCAAACATTAAAAATAAATATTCATAGTTTACGGATTTTAGAAAAGAGCATATTGTTGGTTGTAAAAAAAGATGCTAGTTTAATTGAGATGACACTCAATACTAGTCATTGTAAGATTTCATCCTTGTTAATGGTCATGTGAACTAGTTGTGCTCAACTAAAAGCATAGTTGCATTAGACATTTAAGAAAAAGAATACTTTAAACTTTGGAAGTTTTGAAAGATGATTGTTATAAATTGCTGGTTGAGGATGTCACGCACTTTATAAAATATTATGTGGCAATATCAAGTTATTTGAATGCACACATATAAGAAATTCACTAATTGAATTCTTGAAATAAGTATTCTCAAAATTTTGATATATCATAGTTAGTTGATTTATGTCTTGCCAACAAGTATGATGGTCGTGACTTGAGACATAATTCACCAGCTAGAATTATCATGCATTGATCTATTTAAGTATTTGGATAAGGGATGTTAAAAAATTATTATTTATAATGAATTAAAATACTTGGTATGTTTTTTTTTCATTTATAATATATTGTATCCTATATTTGCATGTTTAAATACATGAATAACTCATGATATTTTAAATAGTCCGTTGTCAATCAATCATGTGAGAATATTATTGAATTAAGACAAATCTGAGGTTTAGTAGAATATGCTTATGTATATTGATGGGTGATCATGCCAAACTCACATGATATTCAAAGGATTGAATATATGACTCATTCCAACTACGTTATTGTACTTTATAGATCTTTGTCATCAAGTAAATCATGTGTATGTGTCCTCTGCCTTGAGATGCCAGAAAACTGTCATGGGTGTAGCATATTTCTTTAAAATAATCTAACACTATCCGTAACTAGTAGTAATAAGGGAAGTTTTCAGAAGTGTTGTGAAATTCATGAGTTTTGCTCGTAGTCAAGAGAGAATGTGTTCCTTCAAATTTGTTTTGAAGTATAATACTATTGGGCACTTCGTAAGGTTGACAAGATGTTTGTATAGCCGTACCCGCGATCAATCTAGAATGTGTTCAGATGATTTGGTAATCTTGTCAATCAGAATATAACGAGAAACAGAATAGTTAAATAAATGGAATGACTAAGATCCATATCCATATTTAATGTGGTATTAGTAACAAAAGGATCAGTATAATGATGCAAGTTTTACTGACCAGGTTTTAATATTTATAATGTCTCGTTATACCTATGTTCTACCCTAATGCACTAACGGACAGTGTACCCGGTCGTGTGTAGTGTAGTATTCGGTAAAACCGAGGTCGTCCCAAGAGCTATGTGTGTGGATTTATACTAAGTATAAGTGTCACAGATTTTAACAAGATTTCGATAGAGAATTAATTAATTAACTACTAAAGCAAATAAAAGCAAAAGATGTGATCAATAGAGGAGAGTATGCTAACCTAGTTATTCATCCTAACTAGTAATGTTTACGTCTAATTACTTGCAATTACTTCAGGTGGGGTCAAAGTCGAGAGGACAGCATTTGGTCAGTTCGTCCTAACCTATCAGCAAAGAGCCACCACTGGAGAAGTCAGGTGTCCCCTCATAAGTGAGTGCCCGGGCGCTAGCATCTTAGACACTCACCCCCTAATTCTTAAGTTCATCCAAACGGTAGGTGATCAGTTGGTCAAATCGCACAAGTAGAAAGGGTCGTCAGTTGGTCATATCTTACCCTTCCCGTCTCAGTCTACGAACTTAGGGTCAGTTGGTCACATCCCCTAAGCAACTAGCCTCTACCGCCATTCAAAACTACCGAAACATGGGTAGCTACCAATAAACTATGCATGCATACACTTAGAAATAATTATACAGAAGCAATGTAAACGTAAACAAAACAATTAAGGAATCATAACTAGGCCAGCACCAAGAGGTGCTTAGCCGCTCATATTAACCATACAAATCAATTCAATGTTTAATGTTACGAAATACATGAATCGAAAGTAAAGAAAAGATAAAAAGCTAATGCTTATCGTAGGGGAGTGATTTTTCCCTTGGAGATAGCTCTTTATGCTCCTCTAGATCTGCCGTTGGCTTCTTCCCACGGTCTCTGATTGTTGTGTGTGAAATGGGATGCTTTCAAATGCTGGAAATCGTGGTGTATTTATAGGCCAGATATTGGTTACGGCGTAACTACTAAAAGAGTTACGCCGTAACATATAATTCTTCGTAAATTGTACTAGAAATGCTGGTTACGGAGTAACCTCAGGAAGGAGTTATGTCGTATCTTCAATAAATATTGGTTACGCCATAGTTGATGCATGAGTTACGGCGTAATTATCAGCGGCGCGGAACCTCATTTGACCTAATTGGTTACGTCGTAATCTTTGGGAGAGTTACGCCGTAATTTTCTGATAAGTTGGTTTTCTGAGCTATGCTTTAGTTATGGCGTAATGTAAAAGAGGATTTACACCATAACTTCTTCAAAGTGAGCATACTATGATAAATCATTAATAATTTCTCCAAATCCGCGTCTCTTTAGCCCCAATGCTCGTAATTTACCTAAAAGTGAAATATAATGGAAAACAAGCGTAAATCCATATAAATGATATAAATTACAAGCATTATCGGGGGAAATTGACACTTAATATTCAGGAAATTGACACGTAAATCCACGGAGCTTGGATACGGTTTCCCGATCGGAGATCCATGGATCACAGACGATATCTCCCCATGGCCTTTTGCCTCTGAAACCGTCCTTCCTTCTCAATGCCCGGACATCCATCCAATGCATTAATCTCAACTATTATAAGTGTCAATTTCGGGGTGATCACTCAATCGCACAGTCATAGCAAGTATTCTATCATAAGCTTGGCGGTTACACAAATCTCCACCACTAGAGTTAAGGGCTAAACAATTTTTGACGGCAATATGGGTAGACATGAAAATGGTTAAGGGTGACTCGTCATTACTAACATGTCACGGCGAAGTGGACAAAACCAATGGTACATGACCAAATCCATGGCCAAGACACCAAAGATTGCTCGCTTCATCACTTAGACACGCTTCATGACTAAAGGGTGGGATAAGACATGGGATATATAAATGGTGTAAAATAAAAATCAATCAGATAGTCTAAATCTATAACCAAGTCATCACCACTTACCGTGTGCCCAAAGTTCAAGCTTCGAAGTTAAGAAACCGGATCATGATATACTAGGTAGAAGTGTCATTAGAGGACGTCATGATGGGCACTCCACCTTTTCTCCAACTGTTGGCGCAAATACCAACTCAATCTTCAAATGTGACCAAGGTGGCCTCCTCGATACTAAATCTATATTAAGCTCATAAGATGGTGCTTATAACATCGCACTTTACAATAAACTGAATAACATAACTTTCCTTTTTCTTTTTTTTCGAATCATTTTTTTTACATAAAGATAACAACTAAACATAATATCCCCCCACTTGAGATGAACAATAGGAATTCGGGGGGTCTTCGATGATCTTTAAGAATATGTCGTCGACGAAAGCGTGATTCCCGAACCTTTCCACTTGAACCTTGAACTTAGGCAAATGATGACTTCCCAAACACAAATAAAGACTACAGGGTAGGCTAAGGTGTATGGGTGTAACGAAACAATATATTGGGTTAGCAAAATGAAAGGAATGGCTCAGATGAGTGTATCTAGGGGTATCTTGCACTAAAGGTGAGTGCAACAAAAGGGTTTCACAAGGGGGTCGAGAAGTCGAGGTGACTAATCGATAGACAAATAATGGTAGGCTATTTGGGTTGATAATCCTATGATACTGCCTTCTTATACTGAAAAGTCCAAATACATCGAGCTAACTCAACATACCTCGTCTATGGTCTCGAAATGATGCAAAGGCCAAGTTCTAAAGTTTACAAGCTACCGGCACACTCATAATTTGGTGGATTTGGGGTAAAATTTTGGCAACGAATAAGGCTAATCTCACCATATAATATAAAGGGTTATATGTGCTCGGCTAAGGTCCAATCTAGATAGGTAAGGAAAAACATGTCAAAATTTTAAAAATGGCATAATTTTTAAAAATAAACTAGAAAAACGAGAGCAAAATAAAGTTCAAGAGACAATTCTACTCCCGTCCCCCTACTTGAATTGTACAAAGTCCCTTTTGTACTAAGCGTTAAATAAAGGTGAAGAGAAAAGTAGAATTAGAGCGAGAACTTCCCTGAAATTTGCTTCAAAAAGAAAGAAGGCCCACGAAAAAGAGTCGTGCCTTCGCATAAGCATCCATGAGCAAACTACAATCCCTGAAATCACACTACCGAAAAGCATAATTCTAAAGAGAAAAAATGAAAAATGAAAAATAAACTAACTCACTTTTGTAGGAATCACGGTTGAATTTAGCGCATGCAACAAGGCTTTTAAACCACTTGGTATCCCAAGTGGATGAGTGAAGTCTCGTGAGGGTTTACAGGGAACACACCCACAAAGTTCATTTAAAATACTAATACATGGTTATTGTGTTTAAAATGAAAGAAGTAGTGAAGAGGATAGCTACGTCGTAATTCCAGAAGGAGTTACGTCGTAACTAGGCAAAACCTGGCATACACTGCAAAAGTGTAGCTACGACGTAACCACTGAGATGGGATTACGCCGTAATTGGTAGTGCATCTGAAGTTCTACTGCAAGGGGCCCGTTACGGCGTAACCATGAGATTGAGTTACGCCGTAACTCTGGTCAAATCAGCATCTTTGTAGCAACAACTTTTCTTCATTTCCTGCAAAAATGGTTTAAAATACAAAACCCAACAGAAATGGAAACAAAACAAAAGAAAGTGATAATTCGGGTTCTCTCCTAAAAGAGCACTTTTCTTTGTTTACGAGTCTTTAAGTTAGACTCAAAGCCACGGGGCTAGAAATGTTTGTTGGTCATTTCGTAGATATGACAATCTCCACGTTGGATCCAACTGATCAGATTTTCATCCCGTTTCTAGTCTGTCCCTAGTTCTAAACATCCCAAGTAGAAATTCTTGATCTTCTGATAAGAATGGTCAAAACCCTTGGCCTTGTCTTCATCACTAATGTAGAATAATGGCTGAGCGTGGCTCAACTGCCTCTTTGTCCACTTTTTAAAAATCGAAATTGCCCGTGGCATTTTAAAAATTGTTTTATCATCGCCAATCTTTAACCAAACTAGCCCTTCTTTCTCATCCTTGTCTAGCCCAAATAGTTCTTTAAAGGGTTTCCCAAAAATTACCCCGTTTAACCCATCTTCTATGAACTCGCTAACGTCATCCAAAACCACAAATTCGACCAGAAATGAGTGAGTCCTAACAAAGACACAGATGTTTGTTGAAATACCAAGGAAATTGTTTCCTCTATATTCAAGTTCTTTTTTCATAACCTGATTGTAGCATTCCTTAGAAATGATGTTAACTGGGGAATCTGTGTCGATGAATGGATGGAAATCAATTAACCCAATTTTGCAAGAAATTTTCAGATAATGAGGGTTCCTATAGTGGATTCGAGCTCCCATCTCGTAAAACTTGGGTTGGTCAGAAAAAGTCTCTTCAGAGTTGTTGCTCCAACGTACCATTTCGATGTCGCTAGAGAAATCATCGGCACTGACCCCTACGTCTTCTTCTTCAAAATTTACGAACACATCGAAGTCCTTTCCCGAAGCTATATCACCAAGATTTGTAGGAGTTTTCGGGGAGTCACTAAGAAAATCCTTTAATGCATCACCAAAATCACCAATAGGGTCAATTGCACAAACATTTTGAGGGGTGGATAGAAGTTCATTAGGTCTAAATGTGTCAATTTCCCCGTTAGCCTCGAGAGTTAATTTTCGGGCAAAGACATCCACTTTTGCATGGGCGGTAGCAAGCATTGGTCTTCCTAAAATAATACGTATTCTGTTGTCTTCAGGAATATACAGAATCACGAAATCAATAGGGAAGAAAAATTTCTTTATTTTTAGCAACACGTTCTCAACGATTCCCAAGGGTGACTGCATCGATCGATCAGCCATTTCAATTTTCATTTTGGCTGGCTTTAGGTCTCCAATACCCATACGCTGGAACATTGAACGAGGCATGATGCTTATGCTCGCTCCAAGATCAGCTAGGTCATTACACATATTGAGACTCCTGATCAAGCAAGGGAGAGTGAAATAACCAGGATCTTTTTCCTTTTGCGGCAGTTCATTTCTTAATATTGCCGAACATCTCTCGTTAAGTTGAACCGTTTCATCGGGATCGTTGCCTAATTCCTGCAAAATATTATTATAATCAGTTTTAATGGAATTAAGAGGGACGTTTACCGGTAGAGTTTTGTCCAGAAGTGAGAGTTTCTCCATGCTGATTCTTCGTTTAACCCTCTCCGAAGGTAGTGGGCTCTTCAAAGATTGTTTCGACCGTGTTGACAACTTCCTCTTCCCGAGCAGCTAGGTAATCTGTGATGGCTTGCGAACATGAGCTCACACTCTTCTCCAATCCCTTAATCCGATCTTCATGAGTCTTGAGAGAGGAAACTGTGTTTTCCACGAATGTTTTCATCATTTTTTCAATTCTCTCATCTCGTTCTCTCGATTCCTTGATGTGGCCATGAATCCTTTTTTCTCGACTGTTTCCGGTTTTGGTTCCAAATACACTCTAAACCTTTTCGACCCTACAGGTTTCAGCTTCTTTTGCCTTTTCAGCCTTCGCTTTTCGAAAATCTCACCATAATTATACTTTTGCTTCGTCAATATTTTCATTTCTTTATGATCAAAATTAACCCTTGGTCCGTACCCTATCTCCATATGCCTTTTATAGCAATGTTTAGAAATCCGTTGAATACACTCCAACGCTTGGTCAGGGGTCATGCTAGGAATAGGTCTAGGAGAATCGAGTAATTCACGTGTTAGCGCATTAATTCCCCTGTAGAAGACATACACGATTTGATGTTTGTTCAAATAATGAGTGGGACATCGATAAAGTAGCGCATTAAATCTTTCCCATGCCTGGTAAAGCGTCTCTTCACCTCCTTGAACAAATTGATGGATTTTGGCAAGAAGCTTAGTCATGTTTTAAGGAGGGAAAAATTGTTGAACAAATTATCTTCTTAAATTATCCCATGCTCCTTTACATTCGTTCGGGAGTTTATTGTACCATCTTTTCGCAGTTCCTGTAAGAGTCATAGGAAATTTTTTTGCAGTAACCGAATAGCTCGGAATGCTCCGGACGCTGAAAAGAGATGATAAGTAGAGTTCTTATTCCACATGATTCTGAACATCCTCATTTTCATCTCCTAAAAACTTAAGCTCGTGTAACTCTCGAATAAATTGGTCCGGGATATAGTATTTTCCCATACTAGAATCCTGTGTGAAGGTTCGTTGGCAGTTCTCATTTGGTCGCTCCAAATACTGCTCCATGGTTAATTCTTCAATATTATTCTCATCAATGACTTCCGGTTCCGCATCAGATTGGTCAGATCCGTAAAACAAAAAGATGTTATGTATAGGAACCGGAGAGTAAACTTTTTTTTGTCCGAAATTGATTTTCCGGATCATCGAACGGGGTGGCCAAAAATGGCCTAGATCTTCTAGTCTTGTATCCTGACATTTAAGAGAAGAAAGAAGATTAAAAATATACTTAATAAAAAAATCCTAAAATAACTCCCCAGCAGCTGCGCCAAAAACTTGATGCAGGTTTTACTGACTAGGTTTTAATATTTATAATGTCTCGTAATACCTATGGTCTACCCTAATGCACTAACGGGCTGTGTACCCAGTCGTGTGTAGTGTAGTATTCAGTAAAACCGAGGTTGTCCCAAGAGTTATGTGTGTGTATTTATACTAAGTCTAAGTGTCACAGATTTTAATAAGATTTCGATAGGGAATTAATTAATTAACTACTAAAGCAAATAAAAGCAAAAGATGTGATCAATAGAGGAGAGTGGTGCTAACCTAGTTATTCATCCTAACTAGTAATGTTTAGGTCTAATTACTTCCAATTACTTCAGGTGGGGTCAAAGTCGAGAGGACATCATTTGGTCAGTTCGTCCTAACCTATCCGCAAAGAGCCACCACTGGAGAAGTCAGGTGTCCCCTCATAAGTCCAGTTGTTTCGGGTCCCCTAAGCCAAGTCAATAAGTTCCGCTACATGCTAGATTTATAATAGTGAGTGCCCGGCCCCTAGCATCTTAGACACTCACCCCCTAATTCTTAAGTTCATCCAAAACGGTAGGTGATCAGTTGGTCAAATCGCACAAGTAGAAAGGGTCGTCAGTTGGTCATATCTTACCCTTCCCGTCTCAGTCTACTCACTTAGGGTTAGTTGGTCATATCTCCTAAACAACTAGCCTCTACCGCCATTCAAAACTACCGAAACAAGGGTAGCTACCAATAAACTATGCATTCATACACTTACAAATAATTATACGGAAGCAATGTAAACGCAAACAAAACAATTAAGGAATCATAACTAGGCCAACACCACGAGGTGCTTAGCTGCTCATATTAACCATACAAATCAATTCAATGTTTAATGTTATGAAATACATGAATCGAAAGTAAAGAAAAGATAAAAAGCTAATGCTTATTGTAGGGGAGTGATTTCTCCCTTGGAGATAGCTCCGTATGCTCCTCTAGATATGCCTTTGGCTTCTTCCCACGTTCTCTGATTGTTGTGTGTGAAATGGGATGCTTTCAAATCTTTGGAAATCGTGGTGTATTTATAGGCCAGATCTTGCTTACGGCGTAACTACTAAAAGAGTTACGCCGTAACATATAATTCTTCGTAAATTGCACTAGAAATGCTGGTTACGGCGTAACCTCAGGAAGGAGTTACGCCGTATCTTCAATAAATCTTGGTTACGCCGTAGTTGATGCATGAGTTACGGCATAATTATCAGCGGCGCGGAACCTCATTTGACCTAATATGGTTACGTCGTAATATCAGGGAGAGTTACGCCGTAATCTGCTGATAAGTTGGTTTTCTGAGCCACGCTTTAGTTACGGCGTAATGTGAGAGAGGAGTTACGCCGTAACTTCTTCAAAGTGAGCATACTATGATAAATCATTAATAATTTCACCAAATCTGCGTCTCTTTAGCTCTAATGCTCGTAATTTACCTGAAAAGTGAAATATAATGGAAAACAAGCGTAAATCCATATAAATGATATAAATTACAAGCATTATCGGGGGAAATTGACATTAATATTCAGAATAATTTGATGTTATCATATAATGATGAATCATTAAAAGATTATTTCATGAAACCACACTCAATCTAGAATATGTTCAGATGATTTTGGCCAACTTGACGCTAACCAATGTCATTACCTATATTGAGATATGTACAAGTGGGAGTTGTTAGTTTATGGATTATATTTAATATACGTATGACCGGATTCGAACAAGAGACTCTAGGATTGCACACATTACGTATAAGATTCAAGGGTTAATAATTAATATATAAATTATATGATTTAATTATTATTTCACAATAAACGTCTAAAGGTCGTTTGGACTTAACGGCAAAAAGTCTAACGGTCGTTAAATGTTAAAGGGAGACGAATATAAGGAAACAAGCCAAGAAGGATCTAGAATCACTCACGGGCTTCTAAAAATGGTTGAACAAAGGGATCCCACATAAGAATCCTTTGTAAACTTGGACTCTACCATCATAGTATAAATACATGGGATTCATTCTTTGACACGCTTGATTCTCCATAGTAGGCCAAACTTCTCTTCTCTTTTCCTCTTACTCCTAGGTCAACGAGCATGAAACTTCTGAACTCCTTATACGTACAGCCACAGTTACTTCCTTTAGGCCTAGAAGTTCTTGCAGTAGTGTTGGAATGATTTGATTCTCCCAAAATTGAAGCAACACGTTGAGCCACAAGCTGCTCAATCAAAGCTTGATCAGGAATAGCATCACACGACATTCACAGGGTTCTCGTTTTGAGTGTTGGCATTCAAATTGTTGGCTTTTAGAGCTCGTTTTCAACCACAGCAACCCACAGTTGCTGCAGCAGCAGCATCAATAACAGTCTTTCCTCGGGTGTTTCTGGTTGACTTACGTTTCGGTGCCGTCGATCTAAACCACAAAAACAGACGCATAATAAGATTCACAACAGAGAAATAACATCACACGACAACTGTAACGTCATGTTAGTCTATCTCTCTTATGAACAATCGAATATATGAAATATACTAAGTTTTTATTATAATCAATCATTAGTTTACAAACTTGGTTTACATGGTATTTATAGACCATGAACCGACACAACAAAACAACATAACGTTTCACTAATAACTGCCATAACCGAAAAACGATTATTTACTTTGTTCTTGTCATTCTTAGACCCTATACTTTATACATATACATATATTTGACTTTTCGTATTTGACTTTGACTTTTATTGCTTGACCTTCATGGATTAGATAAATTAGTATCCAATACTCCTCCCTAATTTATTAATCCATTTCTTTGATATCTTCAAGCTCCATCATCTTTTAAACTTTGGCTTGTTTCCATTTTCTTTGTCTTGATCTTCAACACGAACTATGTCTTGAACTTCCTCCTTGATTTTACTTCTTTCTTCCTTGTCTTCAATCTCATCTCGATCATCTTTATCTCCTTTGTCACTATCTTCTTTCATTTGTATCATTTCATAATCTTGCATCTCCAATAATCTGTTTCTTGTATCACGATCTTCTGGTTCAACTTTCTTGTTGCATGATTTAATATCTTTCTCAATCGGCTTTCCTTCGAAGTCTTGATGGCGTCTCTTGATGCTTCTTGCATTCGCCTTTGTCAACTCTTTCTGCTTCTAGATGTTTCTCATTTGAAACAACTTCATGGTTCTCTTTCTCAAACAATTCTCTTACTGTCTTTAACTCTTTCATCTCTTTGCTTGTGCAATCTCTCAACTTCTTGAGGTTCTCTAACTCTCTATGCATTTGTTTCTCAAATGCCATTTCTCTATTTCTTATTTTCGTCTCAAACTCTTGTTTTTCAATCTCTAACTCTTGAAGCATTTCAAACTTCCAAAACTCTAATTTACTCTTCAAATCAATTTCTATCTCTGACCGCATATCTTCTAACTTTTCCTTTTGAATTTCATCCTTTAAGGATGTTATCTCTTTTCCATCGTTACTAGTAACCATCAATAGTGCTGGTTCGTCATCTTCAAACACAAGGTTTGCTTTTTCTTCTCTACGGTTTGGTTTTGGACAATTTGCAGCAAAGTGTCCAAACTCATGACAATTATAACACTCTATTTCTCTAAAGTCTCTCCTATGGTAGTTTTGATCTCCATGGTTTCTCTTGTTTCTATCATAACTATCTCCATTCTTACTATCTCTTGTGAATCTTCCTTGGCCTCTTCCTCGTTTCCGATTACTACCTCCTCGTCTATCATTTCCATAGTTGCGTTCATAATTTCTTTTATTCCCTTGACGTGTGAATAACAATTTCTCACTATTATCTTCCTCACTTCCTTTTCTAAACTTAAGCCTTTCTTCATAAGTCTTAAGTTTCCCAATAATCTCCTCTAATTTTGCTTTCTTAAAATCAACAAACATTTCAATGGTTGCTACTACTGGTACAAACTTATCGGCACTTTGCATTCAGTAATTTCCGTACTTTTGTTTGTTCATCAAACGTCAATCCACATGTAGCAGCCTTTGTAATAATACTCATCAACCTCCCAGCAAATGAATCTATTGATTCATCTTCTTTCATCACAAGTCTTTCAAATTCAGATTTAAGTTGTTGCGAGTGTGCGTTGGGCGTCTTCGTTCCAATAAATTGGACTTTAGAGAGTCCCAAATTTCTTTTGTTGTTTCACATCCTGCAACTTGCATTTGCAAATCTTCTGGTAACCCTTGAAATAGGTATGCTGACGCTGAACTATCCTTTTTTACATCAATCTCTTTTGATGTACTTACTCCTTCTACTAAATCCCATACTCCATTTGCCGTTAATATCTTCTTCATTCTTAATGCCCATAATGTATAATTTGTGTTGCTTAAAACTGGGCATTGATATGATGGTAACGATGTGGTGAAAATAACTCTGTTTTCGTTTTTATCTCCCGTCATATCTTTCGATTTAATTTTCTTCTAATACCAATATAATTCTAATAATAGTCGACCTTAAATTCTTCTTTCTAATCCACAATAGTAATATGCAACTTCTAAAAACAATATAATCTTAATACTTCTAAGCTTTCTGCCTAATAATGGTCGAACTTAAACTTTCTGCCTAATCACAATAATTCTCAAGCAATTCTAAACGTTTTCTAATACGAATTGTAATAGAAAAGAAAATCTATTCTACTAAATAGAAAATAAACTATCACAAGTAAAGAAAATGGAACCTGTGTATATTTCCCTTGGGCCTTATCAATTCTTGTGGGCTTAAAAAACGTTTCTGTTCCCAAATAATAAAAAGCGCTTCCTTTTTTTTTATATCCCCAATTCACTTTTTCTGCTTCTGCCTTCTCTCTATCCCAAATAACCTGCTTCTGCTACCTTCTCTCTCCTACACCCAATTAGGGTTCTTCTTCTGGTTTCGTTTTAATCAAACGACTATGGTTAATCGGTGTTTCAATCTTCTTCTCCGGTAATGATGGTTACTATGGTATGGTTTCTCTACTTCTCCGGCGGTGGTTTATTGTCTGTTCTCGTTTCAAGGCACACGGTGGTGGTTCTTGCACAACCGGGTACGTTTCTCTCTCTTTCTCCTGATTGATTCCCTGAATCAATCTCTTCTTCTTTTCTGGAACGATTCCCTGAATCGTTATAGTACTTCTTCTCTGTCTCTGGTTCGAATCCTTTGGTTTTCTTCTCTAAAACGATTCCCTGAATCGTTGTCTCTCTTTTCTGTCTCTTGATTGATTCCCTGAATCAATCGGTTTTGTTTCTCTTCTCTGGTTCGAATCGTTTGGCTCTGATGCCAATTGTTAGTCTATCTCTCTTATGAACAATCGAATATATGAAATATACTAAGTTTTTATTATAATCAATCATTAGTTTACAAACTTGGTTTACATGGTATTTATAGACCATGAACCGACACAACAAAACAACATAACGTTTCACTAATAACTGCCATAACCGAAAAACGGTTATTTACTTTGTTCTTGTCATTCTTAGACCCTATACTTTATACATATACATATATTTGACTTTTCGTATTTGACTTTGACTTTCATTGCTTGACCTTCATGGATTAGATAAATTAGTATCCAATACGTCACAAAAGAAACACCATTATAATACCAAACCAAAAACCATACAGAATAGCACAACCAAATCAAAACAAAGTCTCAAGATCGGATATCATCAAAACCAACACAAGGTTCAACAAGTAGAAACCATACAAAACTGGAACGATAGATAGTAACGATACAAAACGGTAGAGTAGTACAGGAAAATATCAACCATCACACTCTCTTTGGAACTCTCTCACAACAATCTACAGGTCATCCATTTTTCTCCTCAGAGCTGCTATATCTACACTGTCTTCATACCTCCTCCTCATGAGGTATGTGTTCTGAGAATCCATATTAGCCAACTTGCGCCACATCAAACTTGTCGTAGTCTCTGGCAATCTGAATGGATCTCTCTGCAACCCTCAACCTGTCACTCATCCCCCTGACATCAAGCTTCATAACAGTCGACCTCTTTTTCCACTCACTGATATTCCTCTCCACCTGTCCAATCCTCTCAGCAGACACTCCCACAAGCTGACCGACTGCACGCCCCAAAGCATCCTCATTCAGGTCCAGCTGAGTCGCTATCACGGCTAACTCCTCATGGTTGGGACCAACTGGGGCAGTGAGGGAAGCTGGGCCAACCAACTCTAAGTCAGACACTAGGAGTCGGGCTTCATCATCGGCTCATCATCATCATCATCACCAAAATCATCCTCCTCTAAGTCATCCTGAGGCTCCTCTTCTTCCTCTTCCATTAGCTCAGGAAGTGGCTCTAGGAGTCTGCTCCTCTAAGTGGGTGATGAGTCAGATATAGTAGTGGTACGGAGTCCAAAGGTACAGGAGATGACTAACCAAGTATTTGCGGGAAAATGCAGAGGATGTAAGGGATATGGTAGAGTGAATAGAAACACGGGGAAAGGATAACATATGGATATGCTCACTATGAGATGGTAGGCCACACCCTGACTCGCAATAGCTTGGCGAGTAGCGCTAGATGAAGACATAGCAGGTGAATGAGTAGGTAGATCATGAATAGGTGATGAGGGACCTGACCCAACCTCACGAATCCCCGGTGATGTTTCTCACCATCGTGTAAGGGTCGCTCGGATCATCCCTCGTCACAGGTAGTGAGGCACGAGATCCAGCAAAGGGAATTTCCTCGGTAACATCATACTAGGCATAGTCTGTAACAACGGTGTTTTAAAAACATAAGCATGTACCCAAAATCATTTTTAACGCAAAACTTCCCGATTTATCAATATTCCTCATATACCAAATACCACATAGTTTTCCAAACAATTATATGTAAATACCACATCAAATAAAATCATACTCATATTCATAACCATTTTCCATTTAGGCTTGCCTTTATAGGATGGCGCATGACGGTCTTTAGATCAATTTATCACAAAGCAGTTATAGTCCAGGTTTCAATGAGTACCCAGTTCTCTATAACTTGAGCTTTGATACCAATCTGTAACACTCTCAAAATTTTCTCTGCAAAAGACTTTACTAACTTTGGGGTGCTATGTATTGGTATATCACACAAGCATGAGAAAATAAATAAACCCATTCAATCTCCAAAATCTTAGTCCAAAAATAGCATCACAGTTTACATTTTATTTAGAAGTGGAATAAAAGACTAAAATCAAAGTCATTAGGTCTGATAAGTAATATATCATAGTCAAAGTAGATCAAAGACCAAGCCACTGCCATGCTAAGAGCCTTTCCATCATAAACCAAATTCAACCATATCAATTATATGAGAAAACAGGCTAAAAGTTAGCAAATAGCTGGTGAGTTCATAGGTTTAATCATAAAACAACTTTGGACCATATCGCAAGTGCACACTACAACGCATATAGTGTCACACCAAAATAATTATTACGTAGGCTAAGTCATGCAACCGACACTGACACTCAACATCAAATAATGGCCAATAATTTAGGGTCATTCCCTATCATGCAACAACTCGACATGCTGTACGTCATGGCGTCATGATACCCAAGTCCAGATGTATTCCTGGCAAGTTGGTACCCAAAGTCCAGGCGGGGTTGTCAACCACAATAGATCTATTTATAACATTCACGCTTCCCTAATGAACGAACGGTTCATGAAAGGCAACCAAGAGATTGTATATTACCCTATAAGCGTAATCGCAATCACAAAATACTTTTAGGTAATCATAACCTTTTTGCATGTTTCTCACCCCAAGATTTCATAAAAACAAGTATAATGAGCAAAAAGAGGCTATGAACTCACCTCGATTAGCAAATTAAATACACAACATAATCAAATTGTTAGTCTCGTAATAGAAAAACCCTAAAACACGACACTTATGGGATGACCTAATACATAACAGCGCATCTAAAAACATGTCCCATAATTTTAATTAAATGCACTCAGTTTTCCATGATCAAAACACGTTCATTTCCAAATCGTTTTCAATTTTCAAAAGATTTTTGATATCATCAGTCGTGTACACAAAGACATACGGACTCAACAATACTTACGTTAAAGAAAAACTCAACAGAAAAGTCCAAGGCGTAACGATGAAGACTTTAGTCGAGAAAATAGACTGAAGTAGTCGCAGTCAATAGCAAAGCCAAACACAAACACTGATAAGTCGATTGGTAATATCTGTGATTATACTTTAATCCAATTGTATCTTTATTTAAAACAATGTTGGACTTTCTTTTTTATTAAAGAATTTGGAAAACATTTCAAAGTATAAAAAATTCAAAAAACTTGGGCATGACCCATTCGTTTATTGAACAATCCCAAGTCGAATGACTTGATTGAGTTTCAGTTACCCCAATACAATTTATTAATCAGTTAAAAGCAAACTTCGTATTATTAGCGTTTAGGCATTATTCCCTTACTGTTTATCCATTACAAATCAAATACATTAAATTCATTACAAGTCTAAAGTACTATATTCGTATCGTATTCCAAAAGGTCCATGATGTCTGCGGAAAACTAGAAGGGGGGGTTGAATAGTTTTGCCAATTAAAACTTCCTTTTAATCTATTTAGATCGACTTATGTCAATCTATTTGGATGTGTGTGTTGGATGTTGATAAACAAGCATATAAAGGTAAGTAATGAAAAAGATAGGAGTAAGAAGCACAAAACCACAACGCGAGTATTTATAGTGGTTCGGCTACAAGGACACCTTCCTTGCCCTACTCCACTCCCCGAGTCACCTACTCGAGAATTCGTAAACACTACACCAATCTCCTTATGGCGGAGAAGCCTTCACAACGTCGCCTACCCTTTTTCCGGTGCTAGGCTAACCACCGGGTTCTTTCACTCCAAGATGAACCACACCTACACAACGTCGCCTACCCTTTATAAGGTACTAGGCTAAGTACCTAGTTATTTCACTCCAAGGTGAACTACACCTACACAACGTCGCCTACCCTTTATTAGGTACTAGGCTAAGCACCTAGTTCCATTGCAATGGAGGAACTACTACCACACTACACCAACGACTAATCCCAAAGGAGATCTACTCCTTTACAACATCATCAAGGATATCAATATCCTTGGATCTAATACTAGTCTATCTTGTACATCGAAACACACCATATCGAATGTACATCTAAGGCACCTTTCACTAATGCCTTTGACTAGATCTACAAGACACCCTTCACTAATGTCTTGTGTCTTGACTTCCAAGCACCTTTCACTAATGCTTCTAGTCTTGACTTCTAAGCACCTACCACAAGTGCTTATGATATGGACGATAGATACCCTTCACTAATATCTTCGTCGTGACATTTGAGACATCTTTCTCTAATGTCTTCAACACTACACTTCTTAGAAGAAGAAAGGAATCATCAACAAGAAGACTTCAATAGCCTTGATGATGAGGAAGCATGGCTACTCATGGACTTGAGCTTGCTTGACTTCAAAGGTGGTGATCTTGCCTTTAAGAGGAACCTAGAAGATCACATAAAAACAAAACTACAAACATAGATCTCTTGGATCTGAGGTTAGTGAGTTTTTAACTCAGGGAGAAAGTGTGTTAGAAAGGGGTGAGAACAATGAAGAAATGGCTCACTATTTATAGAAGAAAAAATCTACTGTTCCCCGGATCTCACGGATCCCTTCCACAAGGGATCCGTCTAGCGTTAAGCTAGGGATCCGTGGGACGCTCCCTTTTACCCATGGGTTTTTTGGTTATGGGTCATGGGTTGAACCATGGATCTTTAGCTAGATACAATGTATCTCTTGAGTGCAATGCACTTAGTCACTTGGGTATGGGTTGATCCATGGGTTATGGATATTATTCATGTATGATATAAGCATGATGTCATGCAATGGGTTATGGGTCAAGCTCCATGGGTCATGGGCTTTGGGTTGTACCCAACTACATTCAATGTATTTGCCCAATGGGTTATGATACTTAAGTTTCTACCCATATATATTACCCAATATACTACATACTAGCTATGTGTATATTTTACCCAAATATGTAAACACTAGTTGTTGTACATATGTAATATTAAATCATAAAATCACTTATACTTGTTTTAGTGTTTTATGTGAAAATGTGAACATGTTAAAAACTATTAGTTCAAACAATTTACGTATTTGATTTGTTTCGTTAAAATGATTTTACGTTTGTTATCGACAAAACATTAGAAGATCGTAAAATATAAATAAACGTTTTTACGGCTTATTTGTTTTAACAATCTCCCCCTTTTTATTGATGGCAAAACATAAAATTATTGTAAGGAAAAGCTAAAATTCGTAAAAGTTTGACTTTGTAGTTTTTACTTTCTTCTCTCCCTTTTTGTCGAAATAAAAAGAGCTTCGAAAGAAAGCAACACATTATTTTTAAGAAAAACATGTGAAAGAAATAAAAAGAAATAGAGAGCAAGAAACGGGAAGGATCTCGTCTTTACTCCCCCTTGATGAGTCCATCCTTATGTAAGGGCGTCAAGAAAGTAATACTAAGCTAGTTTGTTCGCAACTAAGTTTGCAAAAAGATTTCGTCTAAGTGACGAGTGTGCTCCCCCTTGATGATTGCAATTTAGCAACGGGATGTCACGAAATGTAATCCTAATATTGCAAGTAATTTGCAATGTATTGCTTTGACATAAAGCTCCCATTAGCTTTAGGATGTCAAAGTCTTCATGTGTAAATTGAATAACTACAAAACAAAGGTTAGAAAACAAGTTTAATTCACAATTTCCTTCAAATGTGGTCCAAGTTAGTAGAAAATAGTTTTCTGTCTCACGTATCCCACGGTTCCCTCCTAGTAGGGATCCGTCTAGGCAATTCTGAGGGATCTGTATAGCTGATGATCAATCTCACAATGGTGATATAACAAGTAATGTTATCACAAAAATGAGATATGAATACAATGTAATCATATGCTCATAAATATAACAAGCAGCATGTAATTTCATTTAATAAAACTAGAGTTATGATATATATGACTCTAAAAACTAAGAAAATAAGAAAATACATGACTAGGAATTTCTAGACCAACTATCGCTTGATGCTAGGACCCGACTAAAATCTTCTAGCTCAAGTTTTGTTTAGGTTTAATCTCGTCGAAACGTTCGAGGAGATGATAGAACATGAAACGTTGGTCTTCTCGTACTTCATGTATCAAACTTTCAACATGTTGACAATGATAGCAATCTTTGTCATGGCTAGGTAGTGGTGGTGGAAGAAATGAAATGGCTAGATGTGAAGGATCAAGTGAAGCGGCTTGTGGAGCTTCAAACGATGGAGGGATTGGTGGAGGCGCATTTAAGAATGGCTCGACCAAGAATGATGGTGGTGGTAAAGAAGTGTCAACTTCCATATGGTCGGGTGGTTGACTTTGATGATTTCTCATAATCAAAATGGGATTATATGATGGAAACGGCGAAAAGAAAGCCCTAGCAAGTGTTGACTCAACACCTTGATTTTGTACCATTATTCCTCCTAATGAGGAGAATGTTGTCGGCGGAGGTGGATGAGACGGCCTAGGAGGCAAATCCTCTAAATTGTAGAGGTGTGGTGATGATAGTGGAGATGTAAAAGAAATAGCTCTAGGAACCAATGGTGATGGTTTAGTGGAGATGATATTGTTTGGCCTTAGGAGGTATGGTGGTGTTTGGCATAGGTAGTTTTGTGGGTACTATCCTTTTATTAATTGGTTTGATTGGTTGAGGAAAGATCCTATCATTTGTTGGCTTGACCGGAGATGATTCGGTTGAAGAGATTTCGTGTATAACACGAGCCTTTTTCTTGGGTGGTTCTTTGGTGGATAAGCTACTACTTGGGGTTTTCTTCATGATGAGATGATTTCAAGAGGTTTGTAAGGGTTTCTAAAGTGCTGAAAGTTAGGATGAAGGTGATGACTATGGAAGTCCTAACAATGTGGTTTATAAAGCAAGAGATTTGGCAAGTGCATTTAAGCATTAAGCCACTAAGATTCATTGGAATGTGATGATTAACATGCACAAGAGTCAACTTCAGAGTTTGTACTGATCTAGGAACTCATTTAAGATGAGATGGAGTGTTTGAGTTAGAAAGATGAGTTGAAATGATTGTTTTAGCAAGAATTGACATAGACTGTCATCCGGGTCCCACGGTTCCCTCCTCAGAGGGATCCGTCTAGGCTAATCCTAGGGATCCGGCTCTCAGCAGCTATGGAAGAATAGGAATGATGTTTCTAAGATCTAAGATCTATATTACCTTGAGTGTTTCAGTCCTCCTAAGTGTCTTAAATGAAGGGGTGCTTAAGTACATGAAGGTAATGAGTGATGTAGCTAATGATTGCCTTTTATGGAAGGATTTGGAACTTTCATGAGTACCAATGAATGAGCAAGGATGACACTAAAGATGAGAGTGTCAATTGAAGCTAAATGATCTTAGAGATTAGGTTGTGACTTAGGATAGTGTTTTGGAAAATATCCTAAAGGCTTTGAGATGGGAAAACTAGAATTTGATCAACTTTGATCAAGGTAAGGATGATTTATGATAAATTTTGTCATAATTGAAAGATTTCTAAGACTAGATGTGAGGGATGAGTGATCTAGAGAGTGGAAGGGTAATGGATTAAAGTGAAAATGATAGATCTACAAGCGTCTTAGAGTGTGATCTAGGTGAGTTATGTGTGAGTAGGAATGATCTACTTATCTTGATAAGGACTTAATTTGCCTTAAGACACTATGTTTAGCTTAGTGTGAGGTGTTCTAAGGATATGTTTGAAATATAATGCTTGTAATTGCATTTTCTGTTTGCCGGATCCTACGGTTCCCTAAGTGTAGGGATCCGTCTAGCACAAACTTTGGGATCCGTCCATCTGCTCAGCAGAATCTTTACTAAAGATATTCAATGATCTTGACAATGCATTATATCCCAAGGTTAGTTTAAAGGGGTTCTAATACTAAGATATCAAATGTAAGATGTTTTATTTCATGAAGAAAATAGGATTACATTGATAAAGCACGAGTACACGAGGATTGATCCTATTTGAAATACTACTAAGTTCCTTGAGTGTTTTCGCTAGATGGATCATCAAATGGTTGATGAGTGTTGGCGGATTCAGGAATGAAGAACGTCTTCATGAGGGAAATGTTCAGCGGTTCCATCATCTTGTTCACAAGTACGTACAATGGACTTTGAAATTGAGGATGAAAGTGCATGACATTATGATAGAGGCGCGTCAAGAACATTCCATATGAAATGAGTTTATTCTTGGAGCCTTGAAGGTTTACAATTTGCCTGAAAAATAAGTAGGCGAGATTGTATGGTTGTTGTGTTAGAACACAATACATTATGTGAGCACAACAGGCGGGAAGGATTTCTCGATTCCCTTTTAGACTCCAAACATTTTCACGTAGGATGAGTGCAAGGGGCTTGTACTCTTCAAGAGTATCCCGTGTGTGGATGATGTTTGGATTGGAGTGATGGGGTTTACATAATATGCGAATTAGGTCTTGTGGGGAAGGAATGTGAGAACAATACAGACTATTTTCTTCACGAAAATTGAAGAGAGAATCAAAAGACCAATCTTCAGTGAAGGCACATTGTCCATAATTTGGAATTCGGAGAATTTGAGCAAATTGCCCAAGAGTCAAAACAAACTTTTGGTTTTTGATCCAAAACCAAAGAGATAGAGAACGATCCTCGTTACGAACGAGTTCGACTTGACGGAAGAATTCCAATACAAACCTTGGACATATTTTCTCGTTAATTTCGAGAAGACATTCTAGTCCTATGGCTCGGAAGGAGGTATTGATACCTTCTTCGAATTGTAGAGAGGTGTCTACAATACGACCTTCATGGAAGTGACGGGTTTCGAGATTGTTGAACCCACGGACATGATTGCCAGGTGTGTTGGGTTCAAGAGAGATGTTAGGAGTGTAGACGCTATAGAGTGAATAATCAAACTCATATACGTGCGACATAGTGACACCTATAGAAAAGATGAGTTAATAGAAAGTGATGTTTGTGATCAACCTATGATTATCTAATGTTTTTATTAGATTTTTATTAACAATGGTTTTTAACAAGAAAGACACTTAACTCACTTATGGTTTTAACATACTAGTGGAGAATTACTTTTAGAAGAAAAGTGGTTTTTAATTTGCATGAAGAAACTGTTCTCCGGTAGGACGGATCCCACGGTTCCTTTTCAAAAGGGATCCGGCTAGTATAACTTCCGGGATCTGTAGATCTGTAGTAACAGGAGCAGATTTTTTTTTTTTTTTTTTTTTTTTTTTTTGAAAAGCATAGGTTTTTAGATCTCATAGTTTTATACCAAGATATTTGTTTTAGCCTACATTTTCTTTTAACATGCATACATGACTTCTAATGTATCACGAAAGAAAGAAATAAAACAAAGAAGAATGATAAAACACATAATAACCTAGATAACTAGACTATTAGTAATATTTCATTTCAATACTAAGAATGATACAAATGATTGAGTATATAATCCCAATGTAGATTAACAACACAAAGTAAATGTCTCCGTATGTGAACTTCATCATAGGGAACACAAGTGCGATGAGTATTAAGGCGATGAGCACGAGGGCGATGTAAACCATGTTGAAGATGATCCTTCTTGGTTTCGATTGAGATGAAAATGGAGAGGAAGATGAAGTTTTGAATGAGAGAAATTTTTGAAATTGGAAGATTTGAAAAAGTGAGGATAGAGTGATTGACGATGGGAGTATTTATGGGAAAGGAGGAATTTTTGAGATTCGTGTTTTGTTTTATTATTGGATTAAAATAAACAAAACAAAGTTTTATATACCACGACTTTAGACGAGAAATAAAACACGTATGTGAGAAAAAGTCTTCCTAATGAAGCTTCATGTAAAACATGTATATCCACAAAAGATAATCATATAAATACCTAAATAGGCATACTTAATTATCAAGCAAAATAAAAAGAAAATCATACCTCTAGCACACTTAAGAATGTCTTTACAAATGACACAACAAATGTCACTTAGACGATTCCCGCTCCTTTGCGTTTAAGATACCTTCTTAAGGAAGGTATTCTTGTTACCAAGCGATTCCTATAGCTTGGTGGGTATGAGCTTTGACTAATCAACATGACAAAGAAGATTAATGCAATTAAATGAAAAAGTAAACAAAAAAAATGTTGTTATCAAATCAACATCCAAACATATAGTTTTAAAAGACATGGTGTTTGTTTTTATGAAAAACCTTCTTTGTAGTTTTCAATTAACCATGGATCGTATCAAGTTTTTAAAGTACAATATACTTCAAAAAACTTGGTAACGAAGCTCTGATGCCAATTATGGAAAACTAGAAGGGGGGGTTGAATAGTTTTGCCAATTAAAACTTCCTTTTAATCTATTTAGATCGACTTATGTCAATCTATTTGGATGTGTGTGTTGGATGTTGATAAACAAGCATATAAAAGTAAGTAATGAAAAGATAAGAGTAAGAAGCACAAAACCACAACGCGAGTATTTATAGTGGTTCAGCTACAAGAACACCTTCCTTGCCCTACTCAACTCTCCGAGTCACCTACTCGAGAGTTCGTAAACACTACACCAATCTCCTTATGGCGGAGAAGCCTTCACAACGTCGCCTACCCTTTTTCCGGTGCTAGGCTAACTACCGGGTTCTTTCACTCCAAGGCGAACCACACCTACACAACGTCTCCTACCCTTTATAAGGTACTAGGGTAAGTACCTAGTTCTTTCACTCCAAGGTGAACTACACCTACACAACGTCGCCTACCCTTTATTAGGTACTAGGCTAAGCACCTAGTTCCATTGCAATGGAGGAACTACTACCACACTACACCAACGACTAATCCCAAAGGAGATCTACTCCTTTACAACATCATCAATGATATCAATATCCTTGGATCTAATACTAGTCTATCTTGTACATCGAAACACACCATATCGAATGTACATTTAAGGCACCTTTCACTAATGCCTTTGACTAGATCTACAAGACACCCTTCACTAATGTCTTGTGTCTTGACTTCTAAGCACCTTTCACTAATGCTTCTAGTCTTGACTTCTAAGCACCTACCACAAGTGCTTATGATATGGACGATAGATACCCTTCACTAATATCTTCGTCGTGACATTTGAGACATCTTTCTCTAATGTCTTCAACACTACACTTCTTAGAAGAAAGAAAGGAATCATCAACAAGAAGACTTCAATAGCCTTGATGATGAGGAAGCATGGCTACTCATGGACTTGAGCTTGCTTGACTTCAAAGGTGGTGATCTTGCCTTTAAGAGGAACCTAGAAGATCACACAAAAACAAAACTACAAACATAGATCTCTTGGATCTGAGGTTAGTGAGTTTTTAACTCAGGGAGAAAGTGTGTTAGAAAGGGGTGAGAAACAATGAAGAAATGGCTCACTATTTATAGAAGAAAAAATCTACTGTTCCCCGGATCCCACGGATCCCTTCCACAAAGGATCCGTCTAGCGTTAAGCTAGGGATCCGTGGGACGCTCCTTTTTACCCATGGGTATTTTGGTTATGGGTCATGGGTCATGGGTTGAACCATGGATCTTTAGCTAGATACAATGTATCTCTTGAGTGCAATGCACTTAGTCACTTGGGTATGGGTTGATCCATGGGTTATGGATATTATTCATGTATGATATAAGCATGATGTCATGCAATGGGTTATGGGTCAAGCTCCATGGGTCATGGGCTTTGGGTTGTACCCAACTACATTCAATTTATTTGCCCAATGGGTTATGATACTTAAGTTTCTACCCATTTATATTACCCAATATACTACATACTAGTTATGTGTATATTTTACCCAAATATGTAAACACTAGTTGTTGTACATATGTAATATTAAATCATAAAATCACTTATACTTGTTTTAGTGTTTTATGTGAAAATGTGAATATGTTAGAAACTATTAGTTCAAACCATTTACGTATTTTATTTGTTTCGTTAAAATGATTTTACGTTTGTTATTGACAAAACATTAGAAGATCGTAAAATATAAATAAACGTTTTTACGGCTTATTTGTATTAACAATGTCCAAATTCTAATAACCGTACGATAAGTCAAACAATAAATAGTCCAATCTCAAAATCAAACCCAATCAATGTTGCAATCCCATGTACCAAATCTATTACCAATCGATATCAAGTCACACTCACACGAATAACGGTCAACGGTCAACTAGGTTAGGCTAAAACTTAATAAGGTATCCGGGCGAATTATTGGTTCCTTATTGGATTCGTCAACCGAATAACTCCAATAACTCATTCGCCTCGCTTATTAATCCAAAGCCAAACCTACACATTAAACAAATGGTAAGTCTAAAGGATAGGTTACGTGATAATAAAGTCATTCCAATACACTTGTTGGGCTCCTATTGAACTCGTGAGCTCAATAAGTCTAACAACCATATTAGTCTGGTCTATTAACATTAAACCAATCTAAAACTTATAATAAATCCGAATAAATCCAATCCCTCAATTAGTCAATCTCAAACAATTTTGTAAGTCATAAATAGTTACGTAACTCAAAAACTCCAACGCGCCCTCGTATGTCTTCATTTTATCATACAACCAAACGGACCTTCAATAGGAGTGGGATCCGGTCCGCGACACAACCAAACCGGACCCTTAACATTTACGGGCCTCGGCCCGTTATAAGCTAAATCAAACGGAACCTTGAAACTGTGGGCCTACCCCGATACGCAAAATAAGCCGGAAAAGTGCTAAGCTTAAAAATAAGCTCGAGTTAGATCACAAATGTTAAGCCGAAACAAACACTACTCAGGCAAACTAAAATAAGCCGAGTTATAAGCCGAAATGAAAATAAGCCAAACAAAATAAGGCCAAAAATAAGGAATTCAAGCTCCCGTGGACCTCATCCCACGTAGCACATCCAAACATGCATACAAACACACGTTTTAGCACCATATTTTAATCCAAAAATTATTTCTAGCCTCGGTTTTGCACTAACCAATTACCAAACACGTTTTGACCATGAAAACCACTTCGAAATCACAAACAAAACTTTACCTCACTCACCTCCTTACCAAGCGAACATAATAAATCAAAAAGAAAAAGAAGAACATGGCGGCAAGGTTGAAAAACCACAAAAGGAACACGAGCTTTCTTCGCTCTACACACAAGAGGCTCTAAAACTTCTCCACGACAACAAACCCGAATCAAAACAACAAAAAGGTGGCGCGTAGGGTGTATCTACCGTGCGTGAACCAAAAGGGAAGAACCACAAGGGTCAAATAAAGGTGGGAAAGGTGGTGGTGTGTGGCGTGGGCCGGCGGTGTGGCGGCTGTGGGTGTGGTTGGGCGGCAGCCGACGTAGGGAGGAGAGGAGGGGGGGAGACAAAGTGTTTCTAGGGTTTGCAAATGTAACCCTAAACTCCTTTTAAGGTTGAGGGGGCCGAATATGACCAAAGCTAAACCATAAGGATACGTTTTGTAATTAACTCCAGGGACCAAAGTCGAAATTTGTCTATTCTTTCTCGAAAACTTGTTCGGGACAAAATTAGACTAGTAAACGACCGATTCAAAATACGTAAATTAGACCGTTGGGCTCGAAATAAAATTTTCAATCAAATAGAGTAGTCACATGACTATCTTTGCCGAAATGATAAAATCCTTTAAATTAATGTGAATTAGGTTCCTATTCGTGCAGTAACGCATGTCATCAAACATACTCACAACCATAAGGTAATCTCACATATCATATGATAACTTCACATATCATCAAATAATTCACGAAATCAACTCAATTATTATCCAAAGCCTAACACAGTGACCAATAAGTTAAAATTTAGTAAGATGTGGTATTAAATAAGTTTTGGAAAATACACATAATTGAAGATCTTTTTGCTATTAACAGAACAGAGGCCCGCAATATAGCTAGATTGCAATTTGCAAAGCTTAAATTTGGCAGCAACCACAAGAAATTTCATGGTATATGTTCATTTGGGAGTTGGGACCAGCGAGAAAATTCTTCGTTGTTATTTCCGCGAAATTTGGAGGTTTTCTATACAGGACAAGGTTTACCAAAGTATTCCATACAAACAAAAAAGGAGGCTCAGATAATTCAAAATAAAGCGCCATCAAAGACTCAAAAAAAAGATAAATTTTTCATCAACGCGTCTACTTATTCTGGAAACATGAATATACGACTAGGTTAAAATGAAATACGGAGTAATTATTATGTGGTTTGTAATGAAATAGAATCTATGGAAATTGGAGTGTTTTGTTTTAACTATCTAGGAGTCAACATTGCCTTCCAGCTAACAACTCTATAAATTGCTACAAAAACTATCTAGGAACACATACAAAAATGTGTATAAACCATATAAAAGAGAGGGAAAAAGAGAAGTAAAAACATGCTTCTTCATTTTATCCTGTGTCTTTTTATATTTTCTTCAACAATGGCCATTGGGACTCTCCAAGGTTCCAACTCAAGTGCTACGAGCAACATAGCAAAACAAGGTTGTCAACCCCGTTGTGGGAACATTACTGTTCCTTACCCTTTCGGTATTGGGAAAGACACGGGTTGTTCCCTAGACGACTCGTTTTACTTGACTTGCAACTCTACAAATGAAACCACAAAGCTGTTCCTCACGTCAAGCAACATCGAAGTATTTAACATTTCAGATTCAGAGTTACGCACCTTCACTGGCATTGCTTATATATTCTATGACGAACATGGGAAAGTATCTGATGAAAAAAATTTGTCGAAAAATTTTGGAGCATTCAATTTCTCAAAAAGAAACAAGTTCACGGTCATTGGGTGCGATGATATTGCTTTGATCATGGGTTCGGAGAGAGACCGCTATTTTAGTAGCTGTATTGGATTATGCAGCGACTTATCCGATGTAGTTGCTGGGGAGTGCTCAGGATTTGGTTGTTGTCAGACATCTATACATAAAGGTCACCAATTTTACAATGTTATACTCAGCTCCGCTCAGAACCACACAGATGTTTGGTCCATAAATAAATTTGGCTTAGCTTTTCTTGGTGAGGAAAACACGTTTCGATTTGGTGGCGCCAGTGACTTATCTAATTCTTCAGACTTAATTCAGAGGGTACAATCCAGTGTTCTTGTTGTGATCGATTGGGTAATTGGACATAATAGAAGTTGCTCTCAGGCTACTGAATGCAAAGAGAACAGTGAGTGCCATGATGCAGATGGTGGTGGATATCATTGTCGCTGCAACCAAGGTTACGAGGGTAATCCTTATCTTGATCAAGGCTGCCAAGGTCAGTTTCTCTTGTTACAAGTTTACTTTTCTTAACGACAAATAGATTATACGCCCGCTATTCTACACTTTTAATACATATTTTGTTTATGAATGGTTCAGTTTTAAATTAAACCGTAAATTAGCTTTAACTAAATTGTATACAATATAGAAGTACATAAAATTACTTAAAAAAAAGAGGTGAAAAACTTTTCATGTTTGAAAATCGATATATTAATTAACTTAATAATATGTAACTGCTAAAAATAAATTAGCTGATACAGTATGTCGTGATTAGGGATAAATTGTGTGATTATATTTTATTTATTTTGATAAGTATGAAACAACTAACATAGTGACACCAAATATTAAAGAATCTTAAAAATATGAACTTAGTGACACCAACAATCAATTAACATTTCACAGTTTCTTCACACAACCAGTTTTCTCACTTCAACAAATGGTTATGTAATGAGTCGTAAATCATCAGGTTTCCTTCAAACTAATTCTCGCTAAGTAATTTGGTGTTTTATGTCTAATTTTTTTAACAGCTCGAATTTTATTCAATATTCTAGCAAAAAGCTAGAACTAGGGGTGTGCGTGTGTGTGGGTGGGTGGGGTGGGAGGGAGACGTTTTGTCGGCCTAAGATACCAAATGAATTAAAACACATTTGAAGGGAGGTTATCGACACCTCACCAGTTTTAAACCCCAAAGAATCCTACCTGTTTTTATAGAAACGAATGAGGTTTTTTATATTTAGTTTACCTGGAGAGGGTGAGTCTTTTGACTCAGATGTACGCGGCCTAATTACCCTGATCGATATCGTCACGAACGTCTGAGACGCTTTCCCTAGCAGCCCCCAAATTTGCACCTGGGGTGTGAATCATAGACCTCTTGTGAGAACATCACGTGCCTAACCACTAGCATGTGTTTCATGCAATCCTTTAATACCGATGTCTTGCATAGTATATATAGATTTACTTATAAAAATTGAAAAACGACAAATTAAATACAATTTTTAGTAATACCTATGTTAGCGAATCGTTGTTCCGAAACAATAATTAATGAAAACAACAGCCTGAACAGTGTTCATACAAGCCTAAAATTGTGTCAAAAATCCACTTTGACCATTTTAAGTCTACTGTCTTACTCAGCCATCTATCATGATTTATACATACTTTTTTTAGAGAGACATTTATAGTTTATAAATCTCACACTAATGTCCATGGCAGGACTTGAATCCACAACTTCTTGGTTGGGGCTTTAACTTCTCATGGATTTAATTAATACCTACATAATGATAAAGCTGATTTGTCTATGTTAATAGCTTGCTGATATGTCCTTCACTTCCAGATATCGACGAGTGTAAGGATCCAGAGAAATATCCATGCCATGGATTGTGTTATAATACACAGGGGAATTATACATGTAAATGTAAAAAAGGATATTCTGGCGATACCACGATTCAAGGTGGCTGTCAACGTAAACCATTCCAAACTCTCATCTTCTCTTTAGGTAATCTCTAAGTTTCAAATTATAGACTTGGCATTATATTGTACATGGGAAGACCACTCCTCCGAGCAAAAGAACCTTGCATATATTAGGTGCTTAATTGCTTTGCATCAATGGGCCTAAAACTTCTCTATTATATAGTCCTTCTATTCTTTTATGAAATTCGGGAAAATTCACATAAGGATCTTAGCACAAAAAAACCCAAAGCAGCATGGCTTATCTTGGAGCCAAAAGTCAAATACTCAGGAATGATTCATGCGGAAAGTTTGGCAAAACCATGCGTCTCAGCTATAGGTGGCAAAACGGGCGGGCCGGGCGGGCACGGGCTAGGGCCAAACGGGCTATGGGCCAAATGGGCACGGGCTAAACGGGCACGGGCCAAACGGGCTCATATTATACGAATCGCTTTTAAAAAGACTCAAAACGATGAAATAAATTCCTCGAACGTAACACCTCTTTTATTTTAAAAATATTAAATATAAGTTTTTCTTTAAAAACAATTTAATGTTCGAGAAAAACATGTGCCCATTATGCCCATTTAACTATTAAATGGGCAATTAATACCCATATCAAAAAAAAGATGAGGCCCAAATGTGCCCAAATCTTTTAAAAGTTTGTCCATTTAGCCTATTTTTTTGATTTTGGGCACAAATTGCCACCTCCAGTCTCAGCGATGGTTTTTTTTAAAACTTTTGGCCTCTGATGATTCATGCCAAAATGGACAAAGTGACAAACTACTAGGACAGTTTTTTCGGTTTACTCTAGTATTTATAATTAGAATTGAATAAGGATGTTGAGCTTCCATACGATGATACGAATAAAGATATTTTCATTACATCAAAAGAATGCATAAACAAAAAATAGACTATGTCATACAAAAATACATTTAGTAACGCTATGGCTGACTATTTGAACCTGGTTTGTGGGCATGACTTCAGATACCTCTAGTCCAATTACATCTAGCTCCAAAACTATTTCTGTCTCTTGATGTTTATTAAAAAATCACTCTCATTGCTTCCTAAACTCAACTTTTAAACCAAATATCAACTAACTATGTTGTCCCTATCATCACATATAGGTATTGGACTCTCATTACTCACTATACTCATTGGATTATCGATATTGTACATCATGGCCAAGAAAAGGAAGCTAGCTAAACTAAAAGAGAAGTTTTTTGAACAAAATGGGGGCGCACTATTGACAGAGAAACTAAAATCCAAGGGTGGCACTGGTTCCGTGAACATTTTTGGAGTTAAAGAGCTAGAAGAAGCAACAGATAATTTTGCAGAAGGTAAGATACTTGGAAAGGGAGGTAACGGTATTGTGTATAAAGGAACTCTACCAGATAAACGTGTTGTGGCAATCAAGAAGTCCCAAAAACTTGATAAAGAACAACGAGAACAATTTATAAATGAGATGCTTATTCTCACGCAGATTAATCACACAAATGTGGTGCAAATTTTGGGGTTTTGTTTGGAAACTGATGTCCCATTGTTAGCTTATGAATTTGTTTCCAATAATACTCTGCATCATCACATTCATTATAGAAAGAGTGGCGTAGGGAGATTATCGTGGGTTAGTCGTTTAAGGATAGCACATGAAGCAGCAGGTGCACTTGCTTATCTTCACACAGATGCTAGAATGTCCATCATACATAGGGATGTGAAGTCTACTAACATTTTATTGGATGATAATTACACAGCAAAAATAGCAGATTTCGGGGCCTCAAGGTTAGTTCCCTTAGGTCATGATCAAGTCGTTACACTAGTTCAGGGAACATTTGGATACTTAGATCCTGAGTATTTCCATACAGGCGAATTAACAGATAAGAGTGATGTGTACAGCTTTGGAGTTGTTCTTGCAGAACTCTTAACAGGACAACAACCCCTCAATATGGAAAGAGATCTAAAGGTGAGAAATTTGGCAACCTATTTTGTGAAGGCGATGGAGGAAAATACGTTTGTTAATATGCTGGAACATGGATTGGTAAACGAGGCACCTTATGAGCAGCTTAAAGCAATATGCGGGCTTGTATATAGGTGCCTTAACCAGCTAGGTGCTAAAAGACCTAGCATGAAAGAAGTGACTATGGAGATTGAAACTTGGAGAAAGTTCGGGAAGCATGCTTGGGTTAGTGAAGACAAGTACAACGAAATGAGTAGCTTAATGATTGAGATGGAACCAACCGATCTTTATACTGTTCCTCTTATGTCTAACAGTGATACATTTGGAGGAAGTTCCAGCATCAATACTGAAATGCATGACGTGATGCTCCAGTTACAAAGTGCCCGTTAAAAACTTAGAGTGCCTGGGCTGTGTGAGTAACCAGCGTTTTGTGTCTTTTTTTTTTTCCTGAAGTTCTATGACTGTGTGTCTGCAGACTTTTTTAGCCTTTGTTTTTAAAAAATGTTATAGGGTAAAAGTTGATATATTGGGTGAATAACCCGCCCAAAAACTTAACAGCACCTTGCTCTCTTGCTCAGTGAACTAATAAAGCTTTTATTCAGCATTAGCTTCTAAGTTTCGGTTTTTTCATATGATGTAGACATGTAGTCCAATTATTGTGATTGTGGTAACAATAAAAACACTTCTTTTCCGAAAAAAATACTGTTTTTATTTATCAGAGTTATAATCGATCAAATTTTAAATTATGTTCAAATATAATATATACATGATGATGTGCCTAATTATGCACTTTTTGATGTAAACGTGATTATAATTTAAAAATTATGTAACAATTAAATAGAAATTATTTAACAATTAAATAGAAATTTTTTAACACTTAAGTACAAAATTATTAAGATGAATACGAAGAAGTATTTTCGTCCTTGTTTAACACTTAAGTACAAAATTTGAACTTATGTGTAGCATATTGGTTCTTAAATGAACATGTTTAGCATTTAGGTACAATTGAAAAAGAATGTTTTTCAGTTTTGACTTTTACCCTATTTCAAAAATATGTTATATTTTTAAAGGAAACTTAAATATTGTGACCCAACAAATAAACGCGAAGCACATTTACATATGCAAACTGGTTTGGCAACAAACATGTGAGCAAACACAGGTCCGGAAAACCAAACCACAAAAAAACTACCGCAAAACGCGGGTGCATCCACCTTGACCCAACTATCGCTATACAAATGTGCCAAATAAAATGAATATACCCATATTTACATGAAAATTTTTGCACACACACACACACACACATATATAGCATAAAAAAATAGATGCAAAGAAACCACCGCATGATAGCGCTGACACACCACACTTATAGCTATAAGTAGATCTCTTTACATAAAAAATTCCGTTCACATATAGAATTAAATTCAAAAAATCAAAAACATTTAAAAAAATCAAATGGAATAAAACTTTAAGCAAAAAAAAAAAAAAAAAAAAAAAAAAGCCGCAACGCGCGAGTAGCCCTACTCGTAAACATAAACAAAGATACCAACAAATTCTAAAGAGATGCAATGGATTGAAGATGATGTCTCTCCAATCCTTGGTGATATTGTTC
The DNA here is from genome assembly GCA_910596185.1 of Chrysanthemum makinoi. Taxonomy (NCBI): domain Eukaryota; kingdom Viridiplantae; phylum Streptophyta; class Magnoliopsida; order Asterales; family Asteraceae; genus Chrysanthemum; species Chrysanthemum makinoi. Next base: position 52,141,123 of record OU343225.1, read on the forward strand.
TTTGTGTTGGATTATTCAATTGATGAACACAAGCCTTCAAGCCTCTTGGAAATCTGCACTTGTATGTGTGTAAGAGAGTAGTTTTGTTGATCTGTGTGTGTTTGATAATGGATGCTAGTTGATAAATGACCTCAAATTAGAAATGCCCCTCTAGGGGAAACTGTAGGTGACTTGATCAGACTTGACTACAATAGAAACTTAATTCTGAAATTAATGTTAAGTTGGCTGCTGAACTCTTCAACAGAATTGGGCCATTTGGTTCGACTCATCTAAAACTGCCAAATTCGGCGGATTTGTTATCCGTCTGCCAGATTTGAGGCTTTCCGTCCAAAATGGTCAAAGTTGTAAAGTTATTTTTTTTTCTTTCCGTGGCCTTCGGAATCACCAAAATCGAGGTTCTTGTGAGCATGTTATGGCCAAAACAGTGGAGGTAGTCAGGAGACTCCATATCTTATGAGCATGTTATCATGTAATTAATCATTTATTAATTTTTTTAAATCATTAAAAACAAAAAGTTTGTCAATGCTCGGATTTAAGAATTATAGAGATATAGTTATAAAAATATTGATCAAACCTATGCATAAAGAGCTTAAGTTTAACACATTTACACATGCATTTGTTTTGTTTTGAGACTTGAACTTGTTGACTCAACTAAAGTTTAAATATGAGTCATCTAAGACACAAATATTAGAGGTAACAAAACAAAACCAGTTTGCTTAAGCGGTTGTTCATTAGTGTTAATGCATTTGCGGGTTGAGCTCTACTCGTAAGATAATATTTTTAATGAGACCCCTTCCATTATTTACACTATCGTCCTTTTTTTTTTTTTTTTTTTTTTGATGTTTTCTTCTGTTTATTCGTTAAAAGGCTTCAGAGGTTTTCGGCAAGAGACTAAAACTTCCATGCCAGGAAACAAGATGAAGTTGATTAGTCCTCATCTTAAGATCAATAAGCCATTTGCTAACTCGATTACGGTAACACACACTCTTTTTGTTTTATAAAGCATTATTATTATCAATGTTTTGTTTTTCATTTGATGTTACAATACTTTGTTATCTTGTTTAAGTTTGCACCAAAGATTTACAAGCTCATCCTTTAGACATAAGTTCACATCTCTAAATAAGATTTTTGTTATTTTATTATGTTTTAGTTACTTGCTAAACTACAATATAGATTAGTGGTTGGTATATATAGTTAACGATACGCATAGTTTTGGAGGAGCTGTTGGCTTTTTGTTAAAAAATAATCTTATATAAACCAAGTAGCTTCGTTTGGATGCATTAACTACAAGCTTTTATTTCAAACAAATAGCTCTAAAATGAAAAGCTGGTTCATGAAGCTTTTTAAATGTCTTGGAGCTGTTAAAACTTTAAATTTCTAATACACCCTCCAAACATTTATTTACAATTATAGATTTGTACATTTATGTCATTTTACATCTTATAATTATATTTAAAAACTAATTTACTAAACACTTTAATTGAAAAAAAATACAGTTTGTAGCTCATGTTAACAGTTTTTCAGTTTACAGTTTACAGCTTACAGCTAGTTTTGCCAAACATACTCAGTATCTCACACACGTTTTTGATGAGATTTAGAACTTAGAACCTTTTGTTTGTGGGTCTTTTATTTATTACTTTGACAAAAAGCCTTTGATGAGACACAAATTATAGATTACAATCCCAAATTTTATCGTATCAGTGTATCACCCACAAACATATTCTTATACTATGAAATGCTTTAGGTTACCTAAAATATTTATTAACTAATGTACTTAATTACTTTAAACTAACTATCATAAAATGGTCTTGTAGTAGGGTACTTGAGCTCCTCACAAGAATTGAAGGATTCAAAACTCACTATATATATATTTGGAGGTGGACATGGATGGATCAAAAAGATTGACAAGATACCCTGATTATGTAGCATACATCTGAGTAAAAAACGTGTCTTATTAGATTAAGCGAAAAATGAAAATCTCATCCGTTTACAAGTTTTAGTTACTTTCATTTAAAACAAAGCCTGTGTTATGGGAAAAACCCTAATATTCTCTCTCTTTTGGGCGATTTCCAGCAGCCGCCACCCACATCAATCCGGCCAAAAAAGCATACCCAATAACAAAAAAGAAGGCGACGGAGTGTGATCTTCACCACCTACAGATTCTCTATCAACGATCTAGCACCTTTAATTTAATCTTTTCGGTTATGTAATTGGTCACTTTCAATCGTGGGTTGGTGGAAATCCATTCTTTCATCTTAACAATTCTTTATTTTGTTTTGCTTTTTTGTTGGATTAAAGTATTATGTATCATGAGTTGGTTCTAAAAGCAATTCCCCACTAGCAACGATCCAATATTTATTCATTGTCTTATTTAATTGTTGGAATCTTGGTTGGTGCCAGCCCCCACCTTTCAATCAGATAACGATTGTATGGTCGGTGGTTTATCAACACAGATTGGGAATTATATTATGGTTTTGATTATTGTCAGTGGGTTTTGAGAGAGATGGATTTGAGTGCTGCTGTTGATTTGTCGAAGGTGACTAGGAGGAAACATAAAAAGACATCTCCTCATGTTCAGGTTGATGCTATTTTGCCCGAGGATGTTACTGGTGTGAAGACACAGCCTGTACTTGAGTTATTAGCTGAAAAGTCTTGTGATACATCCCCTCATGTTCAGGCTGATGATACCATTCGTGATGGGTATGTGGAGGATTCAATCAAGATGAAGCATGACTATATTCTTGCTCTATTTGGTATCTCGCTTAATTCACTAGATGACATTACTGAGTTTATTTTCAGTTGTGATGCTGGTAATTATCCGGTATGGGCTGAATTGGATAGAAATACTCGAATGATGGTTATGAATACTCTTTTTTAGTTGAGTAATGATTTCGAGGCCGTCCTTAAAGCAAAACCTACGACTCTTACGCCTACTAATGAGCCCCCTATTGTCCAAGACGTGAATGTTACATCTTACGTTGGAGCTGCAGGTGTGAGGGATGTTCATGATACTTTGTTTCGTCCACTGGTTGCTGAACCTGCTTTTGAAGGTGTTAACGTATCAATCCCCCGCAAAGTGGTTGAAAAGGTTAGTACACGGTTGGAACACACTTTGTATGGTTATTTTATTGGAAATAGGATGGCGTTTCCGGTTCTTGAATATTATGCTAGGAATAACTGGGGGAAACATGGGTTGAAAAGGATTATGTTGAATTCCAAAGGGTTCTTTTTCTTTAAATTTGAAACTTTAGCTGGGCTACAAGCTGTTTTGGAAGGTGGTCCGTGGATGATTCGCAAATCTCCAATAATCCTTAAAAAATGGTCTATGGATACTAGTGTGCATAAGGAAGAATTGACTCGTATTCCGGTATGGGTTAAATTGCATGATGTTCCTCTTCAAGTTTTTGAAGAAGATGGTATTAGTTTGATTGCTACGTTTATTGGAAAACCTATTATGCTGGATTCTTATACGAGCTCTATGTGTAAGGATTCGTGGGGAAGAAGTAGCTTTGCCAGGTATCTTATTGAGATCAACTCTGGAGCTGATCCTGTGGATGTTGTTACTATTGGGTTTCCTTCACTTTCTGGGGAAGGTTTTACTAAAGCTACTATCCGTGTTGAGTATGAATGGAGACCTCCCAGGTGTAAGGTATGTATGATTTTTGGTCACACTCATGATCAATGCCATAAAAGGGTGGTGAGTCCTCCTGTTGTTTCTAATCCACAAGTTGGTAATCCAAGTGTGGTGCTGGATAATGACGGTTTCCAAATGGCTGGTAAGAATAAGAAGAAGGGTAAAGTAAAGTCTACTAATGGTAATCGGTTTGTTGGTCCATAAGTTAAACAGAATGTGAAATATGTCCCTAAGAGAGCCCCTAGTGAACCCGAGAAGAGTTCTACTTCTATGGGTAAAGATTCTAACTCGTCGAATATGTTGAAGTCTACTGGAATTACCTCAAATGAAGGTAATATTACTACATCTAATCTGTATGCTGCATTGGTTCTGGATGGTGAAGATGATGAAGAACATGTCAAAAATGAGTATGGTGAATCGGCTAACTTATTTAATATTCCACATGGATGATAGAGTTGCTCTCTATGGAAGTGGTTCTATGAACCTAGGCGTCTTACATTTATATTGTTTATTTAAATGTAATCGTTTTCTATTCTGTTGTTAGCAGTTTAGTGTTTGTTGCTGCGTTTAGCAGTCTGAGGACATGGGATTCTCCTATGTCAATTGTACTTAAAAGTTTTTTGGATATATTTACCGGGGTTCTAAGGCCCTTTTACCCAAAACAAAGCCTGTGTTATATGAATCTTGTTACACCAATAATCCTTAAAAAGTTAGTTGATTAGAGAAAAATTGACAACTTTATCAACGCAACCAAACTTGTACTATACAGCTACATACAACCACTAACAAGACTTGCAACAGGGTTCTCAATAAATATCAAATCCCAAAATTGGTTTGAAACTTTAATAAGTACACGAAGTAAGTATCTAATATCATTATGTAAATTAAACCTTCATTCATATTTGCTTCTCACTATTAGGGTACCAATGTATAGCAACGATAACAAATAGTCTCCGTTCAACAAACAATTTTGATACAAAAAGCTAAAAAGATGTTTAGAACATATTCCATTTGTATAAATTATGACGTAATGTCCCAAAATTTTGAAAATTAATATTAATGATCATGTTGATTGTATCATCGTGGTCATATTTTAACAATCATAACTAAACATACTAACTTCATATAATTAAACATGACATATATGATATCTAACTTCATATAGAAGTTTAACCTCGTTATCATAACATAACAGATCAACCAGATAGATATCAAAGATACTGAGCTTGTTATTTCCATTTTGTATGTATCACTAAAAACTTTCTCATGTGATATTGTTATTAATTAACTTCGACTAACTAAAAAGGAAAATAAAGAGTGACGGATTAAGCCTATACAAAGTCTATCACTTTTCAATTTCATTATAAAATTAAGAATTTAAGCTAGACAAGCCATTAGTGATGTCGTGACTTGTAATAAAGCCCAATATTTTTTGTGGGATTGTTAATCGTGAGTTTTATAGTACTTTTGCTGCATGAAAAACTTAAATTTATGATGAGAATCCGAACCGCAAATAGTTATCTGAAGAAGAGTGATTAAATCATACTCTTATATTAGTATGCAGCATACAATAAGTGCAATAAAAAATAAGCGTTTTACCTTCAACACCTAACTTCATGGCATATATGATTGTTTTTCTAGTAACCGCGGTGTCGGACTTTTGAGTTTTGACTCTAAATCCTTAAGCTTTTGTTTGAGCCAGGAAAATTTGCACATTACAATGTGCCAAGTGTCAACATCTAATCTTGAACCATAATGAAAAGGGCTTTTGGGGTAAAAAAAATCATACTTGTCCAAAAATACACTTCTGGGTATCGAACAAATTTTTTTGCTTATATGGGTACTGAACTTTCAATTTCATACTTTTTGAAGTATTTTTTGACATTTTTGCCCCTCAAATCATTAAAACTCCAGGGGCCAAAATGTCACAAAAGTACCTCAAAAAGTCTGAAATTGAAAGTTTAGTACCTCAAAATGTCCAAAATTAAAAGTTTAGTGCCCGTATAAGCAAAAAAATTTGTTCGAATCAATTCGGTTGTGTCAGCCGGTCTAACATTTTGTTATGGGCTAGCTTGGCTTATCCCAAAAGAAAACAGTTTGACATTGATCATATTTCAAAATTCACTTTGTATATATACTTTAGTGGGTTTTGGTGACTAAACTGGAGTTTACAATGGTCAATGGCAGTAAAGGTAAAAACACGTAAACAACCATTGTTTTACAAAAAAGTAAATAAGGTGAAATATCATAAATTCGTAACGTATCAAATTTATGAAAGTGTCAACTAAACTCCAGCCTTTTCAGGATTTCAATTAAACCGAAAAGAACCAGATGTAATGTATCATACTACACTACCATCTACGAGCTATGAAATGAAAACTCAAAAGCAGTAAATTATGGAGATATGCAACTCATTAAAGAAACAAATGTACCATACAACCATCGACATGCTTTAAACAAAAATTTACACATTTTGAATTTAAGAAGCATTAGATATCATGATGCATGATTTCAACAACATACATAATGCAGGGAAGTATTACATAAGCCAAGGACCTTGTTTGGATGGTTATATTGTTAGCCTTTAATGTTTTAGATCAAATATTATGTTTGGATGTTATAGTATTAAGAATCAAGCCTAAGGGCTAGATATGTTAGAATAAAACTCTATAACCGAATAGCGGTTGATAGCAGTTATAGTTAGTTATGTAAGGTAGTTATTTAACCGCCAAACGGTTAGAAACGGTTATGGACGTGTATTATAAATAGGTTAGGATTCTTTGTAAACAAGTAACCCTTCGCATATAATATCAGAAATCAATTCAAGGGTTCAAACCCATTCTCTTGTTCTTATTTTATTCTTGATGATGATTCACTCATGATGCTTGTTTGATTATTGATGATCCTGGAAGTATGGAACCTGTGAAAATCGAACATGGCATCAGAGCTTATGGAATCAAACAACACAACAATTCATGTTTTTGATCATCATTCAAGAGACGTGTTTAATATCATGAGAAGAAACATATATTTGTTGCTGTAAATCGCGAAACAGAAAAAAGAGGAAGAACAACTTTGTTCTTGGAACCGTTGCACAACGAAATGGAAACAAAGAAGGAAAAGAGAAAAGGGTACACGTTTTGAGTGACAAGTATGGAACGATTGCAAAATTTCAAGGACTAGATACTAAAGATGATGAAGCATGCATCGTGCATGTTATAAGAAGTTTGTTGATCTCATTGTAGTCTGCCATGAAACTGCTAACGTACCTTAGGGTGAAAAGTCAAAAGATGTAGGAGACGCAAGCAATGATGGCTTGGCCATGGACCTGCAAGACTAGAAGGGAAAGAGAGTGAAGGATGGAGCAATAGAGACAAGTCAGAATCGTTTTGGTGTTAGTCTTGAAGATGATGAAGATGAAGAACAATGATGGCAGTCAACACAGCAATGAAACTTGAAGACATTGCTTGAAGAAACAATGAAGATCACTCAGGATAATTTGATGCTAAATCATTAGGGGGGGAAATGTTAGCCTTTAATGCTTTAAATCAAATATTATGTTTGGATGTTATAGTATTAAGAATAAAGCCTAAGGGCTAGATATGTTAGAATAAAACTCTATAACCGAATAATGTTGATAGCGCTATAGTTAGTTATGTAAGGTAGTTATTTAACCGCCAAACGGTTAGAAACGGTTATGGACGTGTATTATAAATAGGTTAGGATTCTTTGTAAACAAGTAACCCTTCGCATATAATATCGGAAATCAATTCAAGGGTTCAAACCCATTCTCTTGTTCTTATTTTATTCTTGATGATGATTCACTCATGATGCTTGTTTGATTATTGATCATCCTGGAAGTATGGAACCTGTGAAAATCGAACATGGCATCAGAGCTTATGGAATCAAACAACACAACAATTCATGTTTTTGATCATCATTCAAGAGACGTGTTTAATATCATGAGAAGAAACATATCTTTGTTGCTGTAAATCGCGAAACAGAAAAAAGAGGAAGAACAACTTTGTTCTTGGAACCGTTGCACAAAGAAATGGAAACAAAGAAGGAAAAGAGAAAAGGGTACATGTTTTGAGTGACAAGTATGGAACGATTGCAAAATTTCAAGGACTAGATACTAAATATGATGAAGCGAACCGCATGTTATAAGAAGTTTGTTGATCTCATTGTAGTACGCCATGAAACTGCTAATGTTCCTTGGGGTGAAAAGTCAAAAGATGTAGGAGACGCAAGCAATGATGGCTTGGCCATGGACCTGCAAGACCAGAAGGGAAAGAGAGTGAAGGATGGAGCAATAGAGACAAGTCAGAATCGTTTTGGTGTTAGTCTTGAAGATGATGAAGATGAAGAACAATGATGGCGTTCAAGAAAGCAATGAAACTTGAAGACATTGTTTGAAGAAACAATAAAGATCACTCAGGATAATTTGATGCTAAATCGGGGGGGAATGTTCCCTTTAATGTTTTAGATCAAATATTATGTTTGGATGTTATAGTATTAAGAATAAAGCCTAAGGGCTAGATATGTTAGAATAAAACTCTATAACCGAATAGCGGTTGATAAATAGTTAGTTATGTAAGGTAGTTATTTAACCGCCAAACGGTTAGAAACGGTTATGGACGTGTATTATAAATAGGTTAGGATTCTTTGTAAACAAGTAACCCTTCGCATATAATATCGGAAATCAATTCAAGGGTTCAAACCCATTCTCTTGTTCTTATTTTATTCTTGATGATGATTCACTCATGATGCTTGTTTGATTATTGATGATCCGGAAGTATGGAACTGTGAAAATCGAACATATCGAGCTTATGGAATCAAACAACACAACAATTCATGTTTTTGATCATCATTCAAGAGACGTGTTTAATATCATGAGAAGAAACATATATTTGTTCTTAAATCAGAATAAAGAAAAAAGAGGAAGAACAATTTTGTTCTTGGAACCGTTGCACAAAGAAATGGAAACAAAGAAGGAAAAGAGAAAAGGGTACACGTTTTGAGTGACAAGTATGGAACGATTGCAAAATTTCAAGGACTAGATACTAAAGATGATGAAGCAGCGCACTGCATGTTATAAGAAGTTTGTTGATCTCATTGTAGTCCCATGAAACGCTAACGTACCTTAGGGTGAAAAGTCAAAAGATGTAGGAGACGCAAGCAATGATGGCTTGGCCATGGACCTGCAAGACTAGAAGGGAAAGAGAGTGAAGGATGGAGCAATAGAGACAAGTCAGAATCGTTTTGGTGTTAGTCTTGAAGATGATGAAGATGAAGAACAATGATGGCAGTCAACACAGCAATGAAACTTGAAGACATTGCTTGAAGAAACAATGAAGATCACTCAGGATAATTTGATGCTAAATCATTAGGGGGGGGGGAAATGTTAGCCTTTAATGCTTTAAATCAAATATTATGTTTGGATGTTATAGTATTAAGAATAAAGCCTAAGGGCTAGATATGTTAGAATAAAACTCTATAACCGAATAGCGGTTGATAGCAGTTATAGTTAGTTATGTAAGGTAGTTATTTAACCGCCAAACGGTTAGAAACGGTTATGGACGTGTATTATAAATAGGTTAGGATTCTTTGTAAACAAGTAACCCTTCGCATATAATATCGGAAATCAATTCAAGGGTTCAAACCCATTCTCTTGTTCTTATTTTATTCTTGATGATGATTCACTCATGATGCTTGTTTGATTATTGATCATCCTGGAAGTATGGAACCTGTGAAAATCGAACATGGCATCAGAGCTTATGGAATCAAACAACACAACAATTCATGTTTTTGATCATCATTCAAGAGACGTGTTTAATATCATGAGAAGAAACATATATCTTTGTTTGTAAATCGCAAAACGAAAAAAGAGGAAGAACAACTTTGTTCTTGAACACCGAAAGAAATGGAAACAAAGAAGGAAAAGAGAAAAGGGTACATGTTTTGAGTGACAAGTATGGAACGATTGCAAAATTTCAAGGACTAGATACTAAATATGATGGAAGCGACCGCATGTTATAAGAAGTTTGTTGATCTCATTGTAGTCTGCCATGAAACTGCTAACGCTTTGAAAAGTCAAAAGAGGTAGGAGACGCAAGCAATGATGGCTTGGCCATGGACCTGCAAGACCAGAAGGAAAAGAGAGTGAAGGATGGAGCAATAGAGACAAGTCGAATCGTTTTGGTGTTAGTCTTGAAGATGATGAAGATGAAGAACAATGATGGCAGTCAAGACAAAGAATGAAACTTGAAGACATTGTTTGAAGAAACAATGAAGATCACTCAGGATAATTTGATGCTAAATCATTAGGGGGGGGGGGGGAATGTTCGCCTTTAATGTTTTAGATCAAATATTATGTTTGGATGTTATAGTATTAAGAATAAAGCCTAAGGGCTAGATATGTTAGAATAAAACTCTATAACCGAATAGCGGTTGATAGCAGTTATAGTTAGTTATGTAAGGTAGTTATTTAACCGCCAAACGGTTAGAAACGGTTATGGACGTGTATTATAAATAGGTTAGGATTCTTTGTAAACAAGTAACCCTTCGCATATAATATCAGAAATCAATTCAAGGGTTCAAACCCATTCTCTTGTTCTTATTTTATTCTTGATGATGATTCACTCATGATGCTTGTTTGATTATTGATGATCCTGGAAGTATGGAACCTGTAGAAAACGAACATATATATCTCCCTATTTTTTTATCTTGTAATGACTAGCAACTGACGGCAAAATTAGATGTAAGTGTCACGATGCTTATAACAATTTAACCAATCGAAGAAGGGTCTCTTAATACGGGTATATATTTTTCGTCTGTAGTCGATTGTTTTTAGTATTACATATGATATGAGATGTGCTGAGCCTTAAACCTGGATTTCGTAGTGTAATCGTGGACTCAGTATAAGAATGAGACTTCGTCCCGATCTACTAGTACTGCATAATGTGAACTAATTATCGCGATTTATTGCTAACGCACACAAAAATACGTATGATAATTCGCAAGGATTGCGACAAAATCTCCACTTGCTGTGATTGGGACGAAAAATGTTTTTAATTAAAAAGCAGAGACATGTCTGTGAATCAAGGTTTGGATTATGTTGCTACTTGGAACTCTTCTATGTGTTTATCAGATGATTTAAAAGAGGTAATATCAAGACAGAAGCAAAATAGAAAACCATCATTTTCCAAGCTGTAAGTTGTGTGTATTAAACTTTGTGCCTAGAGTTAAAAGACTGAATGACGATACTACTTGAATAAAGCATTGAAAGTTGTAAGTTTGTTATTTTGCTGTAATGGATCATCTTCATACCTGCAGCTGAATTGATGATGTTTTAAAGGTAGCTAATTTCTAGTATGTAATGCAATTTTTATTGATTGATTGACCAATCAGAACAACAAAGGTGAGCAAAGAAGTGGAAAACGATGGTTTGTGTAACTATTCGTAGCAAACCAGTAAGATGGATTTTGTCACAACAAAAAAGAAACAAAAGTTAGCATCTCGAATGAGGTAGGTAATGAAAGGTTTTATGGATATTTTAATATACGTATGACCGGATTCGAACTCGAGACTTCGGGATTGCACACATTAAGTATGAGAATTGATGTTAAATAATTAATATATATAAATGTTATTATTATTAATTATTTGTCACGAAATAAATACTTAACGATAGTTAATATTTAACGAAGTTTGGCTAACGGTCGATAAATGTAAACTAAGGGACTAGAGTTGAAATTAGTAGTCGGGAAGGATCTAGAAACCCTCTTGGGTTCTTGGCCGATCGGTATTGGGTTCCCAAACCCATTCCCAATCAAACTTGTTCTCCGAGATTGGTTACCTATATATACAAACCCTTGTATTCATTCATAACCTAATCTTGGTGACTTGCAAACCTAATTTCTCTTCCTCTTTTCCTCCCCTTGTGTTTGGCCGATCGTGTAAACCCCTTCCCCAAGGGTTTCGAATTTTCTAAACACAAGAACAAGTGTTTGGTTTGTTTGTGATCAAGAACCTAGTCTTTCACTTCAATTCGATATTAGTACGTGTGTACAAGAATGAAGAACAATTAAAATTGTGTTTGTGGGTTATTTGGTTGTCGACTTTTAAAAGGGTCGAAGGTTTTGAAACCCTAAGTTAGGGTTTGGGTTTTTGTTCCTCGTACACGTTATCGTGTGTTTCTTGAATTGCTAAAAGGTACGCATATTCTTTTATTCGGTTAATTCAATTACAAGTATTATTCCTATTACTTCCGCTGCATGCTTTGATGATGTTTACTTTTTTTAATAATTTTTATGATTAGTAAAACCCAACAGTAGCATCACGAGACGTTAATATGTTGTAATTAATTACCGAAACACATAAAAATTGAATCTTTATGATTATTGCATGCTTTTATTGGTTTCTAGGGTTTTTAATTTGAAACCCTAATTTTTTATTATTATGGGTCGATTACCCTTAATTTATTTTATTAGGTTTTAATTTTGTAAAACTTGTAGAAACCCTAGGATTGCATGTATATTTTATGTGGTTTTAATGAATAATTGTTATGTGCCATGTATTATGCGTATCTTGGGTTATAATTGTTATGAGGAATCCATGGTGGAACATGCATGTTTTGCTATGGATTGGTGTTTATTACTACCTCCGTCCCGTTTTATAAGTCCATTTATGAAAAGTCAAAGTCTTTTTCTTAAGAGTTTGATCAATTATCTTTTTTTGTGTTATATAATACTTGATTAAAAATATACAAATGAAAATAAATTTAAAACACAAATCAACTTATATATTTTGTATCAAGTATTATATAACACGAAAAAAAATAATTATGGTCAAACTTAAAAGAAAAAGACTTTGACTTTTCAAATGTGGACTTATAAAATGGGACGGAGGGAGTAATTGTTAAGTGATATATACACATGTTAATTAGTTTGATAATGATTGAATTGGGGAAGACCTCAATATATCTAATAAAAATTCGTTATGTGCTAATTGGTATATTATTGACTTTGGCTTACGCAATCGACTTGTCGATGCATGTGGCTCATCTACCTTGTAGTTGAAAGCCCTAGTTGATGTATGCATTATTTTACGCCTATAATTGTTTATTAGCTTTTATCGAAATAATTATGCATGTGGCTAATTGTTTTACATATGTTAAATTGTTAAGTTATATGTATATATGCTTGAGTTTGTTTAATTTTTTATTAAAGTGTTTTTTTGTTTATATTGTATGACATGTTAGTAAGCAAAAAGGGTTTTTTATGAATAGAAAATTAAATGGACTAAATAATGGCGAAATTTAAGTATTAAATCTTGAACTTTTAATCGACTGATGCGACTGTACTAGAGCTGGCAATTTCCGACACGGACCTGTTAACACGACACGACGCACACTCCACTGCTTCTAAGGTTTCGTTCGACCTAACGGTTTTCGTCTTAACAGTCCGACGGACTGTTAAGACCTAATAAAATTAACAGGTTTCGATGTCTTAATGTGTCCGACTGTTAAGACACGTTAAGAGACCTGTTAAGAGGTTATATATATATCTTCAAAAATAAACCCTAAAACACTTTCTTTTCTCATATTCCCGCTCTTTCTTTTCTCATTTTCTCCAAATCTAATCAATTTCATCTCATCTATTAATCGATTATCTCAACATATCTAATAACAAACCCATCAAGATAATCATCTCATTTAATTGTGGTTCGTATATATTTAAGCTTCAAGTTCTTGTAAAACGCCGCGTCTCAGATCTCGATGAATCTTTCGATGCTTACTCCATGTGTATGGTCGCCTATACCTTGTCAGATCCTAGCCGCTTCTTGTTAAAACCATTCGATTTATTTGGGTTAAAACCAAAGCCGCCGCCATCATTGGATGAGTTAAACCACAAGTTTTTCACATCGTGATACATGCTTCATATATCGATTATGCATGTTTCGATTTTGGTTTTTGTACATATATTAATCGACTACCGACGGTTAATGAAAACCTTACTCGTTGCGAAACCATACCCGCTTTATATAACGGGTAAATGGGATATATGTTATATCAGTTAGTTTTATATACATGTTGGGATATTTTTGGTTCATCGGTATGTTTTTTATGTTAATGGATCTTGTTGGTTTATTTTTGAGCTGTGATGAAAGATTTTTGTGGTAGTAGACCTTTTTGTGTCTTGATGAATTGTTGCATACCACTAAGTAAAACTGAGCTCATTGTGTATTAGTTTCACGTTTTGATTGCTAAGTCTTGGTTGCTGAGTCTTAGAATCGATCTGCTGTGATTTTAGGTCACGCGCATCGACTGCTGTGTTTCGTTATGTATTTGGTATTTTTGTTAACAGTCCCTTAATTGGTCGTGTCGTGTAGCCTGTTAATGTTCGTGTCGTGTCGAAAAAAATGACACGATGTTATTATCGTGGTCGTGTTCGTTCGACTTTAACGTGTTCGTGTTTAATGTGTTCGGTCGGATCGATGCGGCTCTAGATCGTACTAAATGGTTAACTCACCCACTAGAACAAACTCAAAAGGGGGTTCAAAGAAGCGCACACCACACGAAAGGATGTCTAAGGTTATGCTTATTGCTTACCGGTCCTCTCGTGCGTTGATTGGAGCTACCTAATATAACTATTCTATGTACGAAGCATCTTAGTGCAAAGTTGTAAGTTTCTCAACGCATCGATTAAAACTTTGTAGAATTTAAAATATAAGTAAGTTTTTGTAAAATTTAATGTTATAAAGATGTATGCATGCTTCTTTATACATAAGTTTTGATTACACGTCAAAAATTATACCCTTTAAATTTAAGTTTATGCCATCTTATGATATGAAACACTTGAAGTTGTAATTTAGTTATGTGAGACCTTGAGCTAGATTACGATAACAAGGTGAATCTTTATGTTGTGTGAGACCTCAGCTTAAATAATTTGCAGTTTCTAAATTAGACAACTTAATTATGTTAGTTAGTGAGACCTATAACTTAAGGCATAAGATGGGATAAAATATGTTAACGTTTTGCATAATTGTTTTGGCAAAATTGTAAATCCCATATTTTATAGGAATTGACTAATCAACATGACAAAGAAGATTAGTGCAATTAAATGAAAAAGTAAACAAAAAAAAAATGTTGTTATCAAATCAACATCCAAATATATAGTTTTAAAAGACATGGTGTTTGTTTTTATGAAAAACCTTCTTTGTACTTTTCAATTAACCATGGATCGTATCAAGTTTTTAAAGTACAATATACTTCAAGAAACTTGGTAACGAAGCTCTGATGCCAATTGTGGAAAACTAGAAGGGGGGGTTGAATAGTTTTGCCAATTAAAACTTCCTTTTAATCTATTTAGATCGACTTATGTCAATCTATTTGGATGTGTGTGTTGGATGTTGATAAACAAGCATATAAAAGTAAGTAATGAAAAGATAAGAGTAAGAAGCACAAAACCACAACGCGAGTATTTATAGTGGTTCAGCTACAAGAACACCTTCCTTGCCCTACTCAACTCCCCGAGTCACCTACTCGAGACTTCGTAAACACTGCACCAATCTCCTTATGGCGGAGAAGCCTTCACAACGTCGCCTACCCTTTTTCCGGTGCTAGGCTAACTACCGGGTTCTTTCACTCCAAAGTGAACCACACCTACACAACGTCGCCTACCCTTTATAAGGTACTAGGGTAAGTACCTAGTTCTATCACTCCAAGGTGAACTACACCTACACAACGTCGCCTACCCTTTATTAGGTACTAGGCTAAGCACCTAGTTCCATTACAATGGAGGAACTACTACCACACTACACCAACGACTAATCCCAAAGGAGATCTACTCCTTTACAACATCATCAATGATATCAATATCCTTGGATCTAATACTAGTCTATCTTGTACATCGAAACACACCATATCGAATGTACATTTAAGGCACCTTTCACTAATGCCTTTGACTAGATCTACAAGACACCCTTCACTAATGTCTTGTGTCTTGACTTCCAAGCACCTTTCACTAATGCTTCTAGTCTTGACTTCTAAGCACCTACCACAAGTGCTTATGATATGGACGATAGATACCCTTCACTAATATCTTCGTCGTGACATTTGAGACATCTTTCTCTAATGTCTTCAACACTACACTTCTTAGAAGAAAGAAAGGAATCATCAACAAGAAGACTTCAATAGCCTTGATGATGAGGAAGCATGGCTACTCATGGACTTGAGCTTGCTTGACTTCAAAGGTGGTGATCTTGCCTTTAAGAGGAACCTAGAAGATCACACAAAAACAAAACTACAAACATAGATCTCTTGGATCTGAGGTTAGTGAGTTTTTAACTCAGGGAGAAAGTGTGTTAGAAAGGGGTGAGAAACAATGAAGAAATGGCTCACTATTTATAGAAGAAAAAATCTACTGTTCCCCGGATCCCACGGATCCCTTCCACAAAGGATCCGTCTAGCATTAAGCTAGGGATCCGTGGGACGCTCCTTTTTACCCATGGGTATTTTGGTTATGGGTCATGGGTCATGGGTTGAACCATGAATCTTTAGCTAGATACAATGTATCTCTTGAGTGCAATGCACTTAGTCACTTGGGTATGGGTTGATCCATGGGTTATGGATATTATTCATGTATGATATAAGCATGATGTCATGCAATGAGTTATGGGTCAAGCTCCATGGGTCATGGGCTTTGGGTTGTACCCAACTATATTCAATTTATTTGCCCAATGGGTTATGATACTTAAGTTTCTACCCATTTATATTACCCAATATACTACATACTAGTTATGTGTATATTTTACCCAAATATGTAAACACTAGTTGTTGTACATATGTAATATTAAATCATAAAATCACTTATACTTGTTTTAGTGTTTTATGTGAAAATGTGAATATGTTAGAAACTATTAGTTCAAACCATTTACGTATTTTATTTGTTTCGTTAAAATGATTTTACGTTTGTTATTGACAAAACATTAGAAGATCGTAAAATATAAATAAACGTTTTTACGGCTTATTTGTATTAACAATGTCCAAATTCTAATAACCGTACGATAAGTCAAACAATAAATAGTCCAATCTCAAAATCAAACCCAATCAATGTTGCAATCCCATGTATCAAATCTATTACCAATCGATATCAAGTCACACTCACACGAATAACGGTCAACGGTCAACTAGGTTAGGCTAAAACTTAATAAGGTATCGGGGCGAATTATTGGTTCCTTATTGGATTCGTCAACCGAATAACTCCAATAACTCATTCGCCTCGCTTATTAATCCAAAGCCAAACCTACACATTAAACAAATGGTAAGTCTATAGGATAGGTTACGTGATAATAAAGTCATTCCAATACACTTGTTGGGCTCCTATTGAACTCGTGAGCTCAATAAGTCTAACAACCATGTTAGTCTGGTCTATTAACATTAAACCAATCTAAAACTTATAATAAATCCGAATAAATCCAAGCCCTCAATTAGTCAATCTCAAACAATTTTGTAAGTCATAAATAGTTACGTAACTCAAAAACTCCAACGCGCCCTCGTATGTCTTGATTTTATCATACAACCAAACGGACCTTCAATAGGAGTGGGATCCGGTCCGCGACACAACCAAACCAGACCCTTAACATTTACGGGCCTCGGCCCGTTATAAGCTAAATCAAACGGAACCTTGAAATTGTGGGCCTAGCCCGATACGCAAAATAAGCCGGAAAAGTGCTAAGCTTAAAAATAAGCTCGAGTTAGATCACAAATGTTAAGCCGAAACAAACACTACTCAGGCAAACTAAAATAAGCCGAGTTATAAGCCGAAATGAAAATAAGCCAAACAAAATAAGGCCAAAAATAAGGAATTCAAGCTCCCGTGGACCTCATCCCACGTAGCACATCCAAACATGCATACAAACACACGTTTTAGCACCATATTTTAATCCAAAAATTATTTCTAGCCTCGGTTTTGCACTAACCAATTACCAAACACGTTTTGACCATGAAAACCACTTCGAAATCACAAACAAAACTTTACCTCACTCACCTCCTTACCAAGCGAACATAATAAATCAAAAAGAAAAAGAAGAACATGGCGGCAAGGTTGAAAAACCACAAAAGGAACACGAGCTTTCTTCGCTCTACACACAAGAGGCTCTAAAACTTCTCCACGACAACAAACCCGAATCAAAACAACAAAAAGGTGGCGCGTAGGGTGTATCTACCGTGCGTGAACCAAAAGGGAAGAACCACAAGGGTCAAATAAAGGTGGGAAAGGTGGTGGTGTGTGGCGTGGGCCGGCGGTGTGGCGGCTGTGGGTGTGGTTGGGCGGCAGCCGACGTAGGGAGGAGAGGAGGGGGGGAGACAAAGTGTTTCTAGGGTTTGCAAATATAACCCTAAACTCCTTTTAAGGTTGAGGGGGCCGAATATGACCAAAGCTAAACCATAAGGATACGTTTTGTAATTAACTCCAGGGACCAAAGTCGAAATTTGTCTATTCTTTCTCGAAAACTCGTTCGGGACAAAATTAGACTAGTAAACGACCGATTCAAAATACGTAAATTAGACCGTTGGGCTCGAAATAAAATTTTCAATCAAATAGAGTAGTCACATGACTATCTTTGCCGAAATGATAAAATCCTTTAAATTAATGTGAATTAGGTTCCTATTCGTGCCGTAACGCATGTGCTAACATACTCACAACCATAAGGTAATCTCACATATCATATGATAACTTCACATATCATCAAATAATTCACGAAATCAACTCAATTATTATCCAAAGCCTAACACAGTGACCAATAAGTTAAAATTTAGTAAGATGTGGTATTAAATAAGTTTTGGAAAATACACATAATTGAAGATCTTTTTGCTATTATCAGAACAGAGGCCCGCAATATAGCTAGATTGCAATTTGCAAAGCTTAAATTTGGCAGCAACCACAAGAAATTTCATGGTATATGTTCATTTGGGAGTTGGGACCAGCGAGAAAATTCTTCGTTGTTATTTCCGCGAAATTTGGAGGTTTTCTATACAGGACAAGGTTTACCAAAGTATTCCATACAAACAAAAAAGGCGGCTCAGATAATTCAAAATAAAGCGCCATCAAAGACTCAAAAAAAAGATAAATTTTTCATCAATGCGTCTACTTATTCTGGAAACATGAATATACGACTAGGTTAAAATGAAATACGGAGTAATTATTATGTGGTTTGTAATGAAATAGAATCTATGGAAATTGGAGTGTTTTGTTTTAACTATCTAGGAGTCAACATTGCCTTCCAGCTAACAACTCTATAAATTGCTACAAAAACTATCTAGGAACACATACAAAAAGGTGTATAAACAGTGGCGGACCTAGCACAAAACTTAAGGTGGTTCCTTTACTTAGTCGGGACGTCAAACTAACGAGTCAAAAAGTCAACTGGTCAACGGGTCGGGTTATGTTATGTCTAGTCGGATAAAACATAACATAAGTAACTAGAGAAAAAAATGTGACGTGTCGCGTACTATTTTTTTTTTATAGAACGGCACCACACTTGAAATCCGACCCTCGAGTTAAACCATCCAAACGGGCAAGCCCCGGGACTCGAACCACTAGGAGAGACCCGCGAAGGGAAACTCCTAGAACTCATGGTTTCGCACTAGGAGGAAAACCTGAAATTTTTGTCTCTTGCAAGACTTGAACACTGGGTAAAACCTCCCCCAAGCTCTAGAAAGAGCCCAGGTGGCCAACTGAGCTAAGTCAGTTGGTTGTCGCGTACTAATTTTATTACATGTTAAAATGTGAATGTTTTACTAAAACAAATTTCATTATCATTATGATATAAGTGAGAAAATGTAAATCAAAGCTTCAATATTCTTTATTTTTTAAAATTATTGACGACATATTTGTAAGTGTCTAACGAATAAAAAGTCAATCAAGTCTTTGAATATTCATATACAACTTACTGTATAAGCATACTACTCTATAAGTCTATAATATACTACCAAAAAGTATATTGACCAATTCATTCAAAGTACAACACAGATATACACACGTGTATGACTACAAAAGAGAAAAAGACTATACCCCAACCTAACATTGCTACTTCCAAAACAAAAGTAACCTTAAAATTTAAATTGCTATTTTCACACTAAGCCTAATTGCTATATCCAGAAAACATATTAACCCTACTGTGTTTCTTCATCTTCCTACTAACTCCGATGGACATGTCCGATCTCCGACCGGACTTCTTTTTTTATCTGTTTTTATTCTTTAATCTTTGAAATTTTCAATCCAAGATGTTTCCCAAGTAATTTATAAGGTAGGTCCTAAAAATAAATCCTATATCACTTCTAAAAGAATTTTTCGTCCAAGGTGGTTCCCGGGCACCGCCTACGCAAAGCGCAGGTCCGCCTCTGTGTATAAACCATATAAAAGAGAGGGAAAAAGAGAAGTAAAAACATGCTTCTTCATTTTATCCTGTGTCTTTTTATATTTTCTTCAACAATGGCCATTGGGACTCTCCAAGGTTCCAACTCAAGTGCTACGAGCAACATAGCAAAACAAGGTTGTCAACCCCGTTGTGGGAACATTACTGTTCCTTACCCTTTCGGTATTGGGAAAGACACGGGTTGTTCCCTAGACGACTCGTTTTACTTGACTTGCAACTCTACAAATGAAACCACAAAGCTGTTCCTCACGTCAAGCAACATCGAAGTATTTAACATTTCAGATTCAGAGTTACGCACCTTCACTGGCGTTGCTTATAGATGCTATGACGAACATGGGAATGTATCTGATGAATTTAATTGGTGGACAAGTTTTGGAGTATTCACTATCTCAAAAAAAAACAAGTTCACGGTCATTGGGTGCGATGATTTTGCTTTGATCACGGGTTTGGAGGCAGACCACTATTCTAGTGGCTGTATTGGATTATGCAGCAACTTATCCGATGTAGTTGCTGGGGAGTGCTCAGGAAATGGTTGTTGTCAGACATCTATAACTAAAGGTCTCCAATTTTACAATTTTACACTCGACACCTTTCAGAGCCACACAGATGTTTGGTCCATAAATAGATGTGGCTTAGCTTTTCTTGGTGAGGAAAATACTTTTCGATTTGGTGGCGCCAGTGATTTATCTAATTCTTCAGACTTAATTCAGAGGGTAAAATCCAGTGTCTTTGTTGTGATCGATTGGGTAATTGGACATGATAGAAATTGCTCGCAGGCTACTGAATGCAAAGAGAACAGTGAGTGCTATGATGTAGACAGCGGTGGATATCGTTGTAGATGCAACCAAGGGTACGAGGGTAACCCTTATCTTGATCAAGGGTGCCAAGGTCAGCATCTGAATTTAATCAATATCACTTTTCGTTTCTAATCTTTATTTTAGCGGCAGAAGGACTTAACGCGATTATCAAAGAAGCAGTAGACAAGGGTGTATTTAGAGGAGTGAAGATTGGTAGAAACAACGTTGTAGTATCTCATCTACAATATGCGGATGACACTATTTTGTTCGGGGAGTGGAGCAAAGAAAATGCAAAAGTGCTTATGTGTATTTTAAAATGCTTCGAGGAAGTCTCGGGTCTTCGAGTTAATTATAATAAGAGCAACATATATGGGGTTGGAGTAAACGAAGGGGAATTGGGAGACATGGCGAGATGGATGAGGTGCGGAGCTGGTGAGCTCCCGTTTACGTACTTGGGAATTCCCATTGGTGAAAATATGAGGAGAGTGGGGGCATGGAATAGTGTAATAGAGAAATTCAAAAAGCGGTTGGCCGATTGGAAAGCAAAATCGATGTCGTTTGGGGGTCGGTTAACATTGGTTAAATCGGTTCTAGGAAGCTTACCATTGTATTACTTTTCGATGTTCCGTGTGCCTTTATGTGTGATAAAACAACTTGAGAGAGTGAGAAAAAATTTCTTTTGGGGAGGGGTGGGGGATTGCAATAAATTATCATGGGTTAAATGGGATAGGTTACTAGCCTCGCACGGGGATGGGGGGTTAAACATTGGGTCTCTTCGGGGGAAAAATTTAGCACTTTTGGGTAAATGGTGGTGGAGATTCAAAAGGGAAGGGGGGGCTTTGTGGGTTAGAGTCATAAAAAGCATTCACGGGGAAAGTGGGGGGCTTGGTGACATTAGGGGCGTTGGGGGGGCAGAAAGGGGGGGGGTGGGGTTTGGCGAGATATCACTAGGGCGGGGGAGGATTTGGAGGGGTTAGGTATTGGGTTTGTGTCTTCGTTTGTGGGGGAAGTGGGGGATGGAAACGATATAAGATTTTGGATTGATAAATGGGTGGGTGGAGTTAGGCTTTGTGACAGATTTCCGAGGCTTTATCATCTTGATAGAAGTAAGGAGGGTAGGGTGGCGGAAAAAGGGAATTGGGTAGATGATTCATGGTGTTGGGAGTGGGATTGGGTTAGAAATCTTAGAGGGAGGGTTTGTAAGGATTTTGAGGAGTTACAAATGTTATTGCAAAATGTTGTTATGAAGCTTGATTGTAGGGATCGTTGGAGATGGACGCTTCAAGAGAATGGAGACTTCACGGTTAGAGAATTAATAAAATTGGTGGAAGAAAATATGCTTAGCGTAGTTAGTGGTGGCGAGGCGACAATATGGAATAAATGGTTACCAAAGAAAGTCAACATTTTCGTATGGAGGGCGCTAATGGGTAGACTTCCGGTTCGTCAAGAATTAGATAAAAGGGGAATTGATTTAGATTCATTATTATGTCCTTCGTGCGGCGACATGGTGGAATCATGTTCGCATTGTTTGGTTATGTGCAATTTTGCTATGAGCGTATGGGAAAAAATATATAGTTGGTGGAGGATTGGGATTGTTAATGTGTTTTCCATTGAGGAATTATTCGCGTCTAATGGAAACGTTAGCATTCCTAGTCATTTATCTAAATTGTGGCAAGTGGTAATTTGGACATCCGGGTACTTTATTTGGAAAGAAACAAATGCGCGTGTGTTTAATGGGAAAGCTTCAAGTTTAAAAAAAATAGTTCAAGATATTCAACTTAAAAGCTTCGAGTGGATAGTAAGAAGATCCGGAAAGAAAAGTGAGATGAATTGGCAACATTGGCTTTTTGATCCGGTTAAATGTAGAGTTTGAAATATGGATACCGTAACAGTTCAGTTAAGCTCCTTTTTGGCTAGTTTAGATTTATTTCCAGAAGTTTCAAGTACTGCATTGCTGGGTTTTCTGGAGGTACAGAGGTGCTGCAATATTGTTCGCGCAGACAGTCATGTTTATTTCCTGGGGTGTTTGGTATAGTGGGCTGATGCAATTATCTACTACTGGGGTGTTTGGTTCAGTGCACGCGTAAAAGTCAGGTTATGCTACAATTCACCAGTGAGAATGGCTTCAGTGCATGCGTAAAAGTCCTTATTGTTTTATTGGGTTCATTTTGTCATATGGTGGGTCAGATATGGTTCTTTGTTGTGATGGCTGTTGTCACATGGCTTTTGGTATCTTGTGCTTTTTATATGTAGCTTTGTGGAGTTTTATTTCGCTAGACTTTTGTTAGTTGTATTGTAATGATTCTTTCTTTTTGGGATCCGCCTTTTTAACCATCTTGTTAAGAAGGTGGGTTGCCTTTTCTTGTGTACTTTGTTTGGTTTGGTTCCTCAATAATATTGCCTTTCTAAAAAAAAAAAAAAAAAAAAAAAAGATAATGATTAATGGTGGTTGGTTTGCTATAAAAATAAAACAATGACCAAATATGCAGGTAGCTTGGTTCCATTTACTCAAACAAAATAAATAAATAAATAACCTCTAGTCATTGCAAGTATTAAACTAATCAAAGACTTAGAGTGTGCTTGGTTACTGATATTAAAAGGTAAGGAATAACAAAAATAATGATTATTGGTGGTTGGTTTGCTATAATGTAATGGACCACTAAGCAATCCGTTTTTTTTTTTTTTTTTTTTTTTTTTTTTTCATTAATTTTCTACTCTACTATTCCACATTATAACTTTTCACATCCGTATAATCCCTTAATTGGTATCTTTAATTTGGTCAACCGCATTTTATTTAAATCTTTCAACCAAGCATCATCAATTATTATAGAAATAGTCATTATATTCTTTAGGCTAGCCCCAGTAATCTGAATCCCCATCGATCGAGAGGTCTTGGCGATCGATATCTCGTCGATCGTCCTTCTGTTACAAGTGTCGATCGCCGCTTTTTGAAACCAATTGAATCGTGAGGCCGATCGATGAGAAGCAAAGTTTACGTTACATTTTACATATCAAAAAAAAAAAAAAACCTTGTTACCGTTTGAGGCTAAAAAAAAAAAAAAAAAAACAACTAAAACTACCCTATAAATACACAACATATTTACACACTAAACTCACAAATTTCACAATCGTCTCTATCAAAAATCTCACAATCCTCTATATCGAAAATGTCTAAGAAAACACCACCAACCAAAGGCTGAAAATCCCGTTTGGCACAAAACGCCCCGCATATTTTAACACCGAATCCGAATTTCCGGTTAACCGGTGTCTCACCAAGAATCAATTTCCAACCCCCTGCTTTCGAATATCAATCCCAACAAGCTCCACAACAACAAGCTAACAATCCATTTTGTATAAATCGTCCATTTGTTCCACCACATCAAAACATCTACCACCACCAACAACAACAACAACAAAGCTACTCCCGTCGTAGCAACCAATCTATGTATGGGTCACCCGAATCTGTGTACCGTCCAACAATGGATTCCTCAACGTCTTCATATTCAAATTATCAAGAATATTCTCCGGTTAACCGTATCAATCTTGAGGGTCTTGATTTCGAAGATCAATTATTCAACAATCCTAATTTTTATGCTGGAACCGGATCGGGTTATCCGGCTCAAGAGTATCACGGTTCGGGCACCGGTTCGGCTCATGGATCGTATCACGATTCGGTTAACCTTGATGACGTAGAAGAAGAAGAAGAATGTCGAGAAGAGACGTCACCGGTCAAACCAAAGAAACGAGCTACAAAGGGAAAGAAGAAGGCTGTCGAGAAAGAAGGCAAGAATGATTCCCCGCTTTGGTCAAAAGAAGAAGAGATCGCCTTGTGCAACGCTTGGTGTGATGTATCCGAGAATAGTGTAACCGGAAACAACCAAAATGCTAGAGGATTTTGGCAGAAAGTCATTACTTATTTTGAGAAGGAAGTTGGTGCAGAAAGAACGTACAACTCTATAATTACAAAGTGGAAAAATAGGATTCGTCCTAGAGTTGGTCAATTTTGTGCCATTTACAACAATGCTGTCAGGAATTACGGAAGTGGTGAGAATGACCTCACCGTTTATACACGAGCGTGTGATTAATACAAACTAGTGTGTGGTCATCCGTTTGTTTTGGAGCATTGTTGGAAGATTTTGAGGGACCATTCTGCTTGGAAGGATAATGAGATGCCGGCTTTTTTAAGCCAAGATGATGGTCGCAAAAAAGCAAGGACTTCAACCGACTCGGATGTGCACTCGGATGTGCCTGGTAAACCAATTGGTCGTGATGCCGCAAAGAAGAATAAAAATAAATCTTCGGAGTCTTCGAAAGATAGGATTATGGAAGGTGTTGCCGAGAAGTGGGGCAAGATCAAGTCCGTGGCATTCGGGCAGAAGAAGGAGCTGGCAGACCTGCACTATGGTTTGAAGAAGAAAGAGCTAGAACAACGGCAAATCGAGTTGGAGATTGAGCAAAAGAGAGAAGAAAGGGAAGACAAAAAATTGGCACTAGAAGAACGAAAACTTGAATTAGAGGCTCAAAAGAAATATGATGCAGATCTCATGTTCTATTGCACGCCAATCGACGAATCTTTGCCCGCAGTACAACAACAAACAATGCAGAAACTCAAAGAGGCGATCAAGGCATGCCACAACCTAGATTTTTAATATGTGTTGTAATGTTTTAATAAGTTTCGTAATGTTTTAATTTTATTTGAATTATTATGTAACGTTTTAATTATTAATGAAATTTTATTTTGTGTTAAATTTTTTTTTTTTTTTTTTAAATTAAAAAAAAATGAACTTGGTCGCCCTTACTCGGGCACCTAATCGCCTGAAGGTCGCCGGAGAGAGAAAGCTGACGTAGCAGGGAAAATGAGGGGGATTGAATCCCCCTACTGGGGCTAGCCTTAGTATTCTTATTACTATTCCCTTTCTCATTACTTAATACGAACTAAGCACCTCCTTAGATGATGTTTAATTTTGACTTAATAGAAAAGGATGACTGCAAATAGGGGTGTTATTCGGGTTGACCCGGTCGGGTTCGGGTCAACTCGGGTCAGGCCATAAAAAAACATACCCGAACTCGACCTTGTTTAAAACTCGGGTCAACTCGGGTCGGGTCAATCGGGTCGGGTCAATTCGGGTTCAGGTCAACCCGAGTATTTTATATTGTAAAAGTGTTGTTGAACCGGGTTAGTCGGGTTCTGGTCGGGTTCGGGTCGGGTCAAGGATAAAAAAATATACCCGAACCCGACATTGTTTAGAACTCAGGTCAATTCGGGGTTGACCCGAATATATTTTTGAACCCGATTGACCCGACCAGAATTGACTCGGGTCGGGTCAGTCCGAATGACACCCCTAACTGCAAATATAAAGTAAGAAAATGGAGGGTCTCTGCATGGTAATAACCACATGTTAAGCGAGTCTAGTGACAACTATCTATTTGGTTTTCTTTTTCTATATGTAATGTACACAAAATATATGTTTCAAAATAACCTATTAATTTGTTTTTCTGCTTTTAATATTTATTTTTGCTAGACATCAATGAGTGCGACGACAAAAGCAATTGTTACGGGCATTGCATTAATACAGAAGGAAGTTACAATTGCACATGTTGGCCAGGATACGCCGGTAATGCTAAAATACCAGATGGATGTCAACCTCTTCCTAAAGGCTCAAAATTTCCAGTTATGATGATATTCACATTAGGTAACTAATCATATACTCAAGTAACCATATATGTGAAACTTTTCATTTTTAAAACAACCAATATCAAACTCTGAAACTTGGCTTTTTAGTAATTTGGAGGCTTTTAGCGAGGACATATGTGTCCTTGCCAAAGCCTTCCTCGCCCGTTCCACTTTTTCTTGCAGTGCCTCCTATTTACAGTAGATACATTACCTGATTATATTTCCGGTTCTTATTCTTCGAGCTTCGGCAAATATAAATAGGTTTATAAATAACTAATAACAATTACCAACTATTGGCGCTTAGTAGGTAAACTCAGAATTTTATAATAATTTCGCATTTGCTATAAACAATACTCCGTATTAATTATTAAGTGGGTCAGTCATGTATCTATTTGTATGTTCGATATGAAGTTAAAGTATATGGGCCATTTTTTGGTGAAAACCAGCAAAAGATAAGCTGGAGTTTGCAAAACTTTTCACTGATAATAGAATTTGATACATGATAAGTTGGAATTTCATCACGGAGAAAATAACTTATCATATTCTCAAACTTCAAGTATTACACTGATCTTCTTTTTTATAGACCTACTTACAAATTCTGATGTCTCATTTAAAACATATAATTCATCACACACATTAGAAACACTTAACCTTCCTAAGCTAAATCATAAGAACATGATTATTAATTTGTTCACTACAAAAGGCTTGGGGTATCCCGATAAACATAATTAGACATCATAAATGGGAAACAAAATCTTTGAGGCATTTCATCGATCACTTTGACGGATCAAACCTAAATCAATTGAACAAAACCCATCGTGCAAACAATTTAGGTGTTCGAATTAGGAATGAGGGTATTGGAGCATTGAATGAGAAGGCAAGGATTATAGACACTTGATGGTCACAAATATTTTGACACAAAATTATATTTTCCACCATGATTTTTTACGCTATTGTGTTCCTAAATACAGCTACCTGTAGTAAAATTTAATCCAAAAGCACGTACAGATTGTTTAGGTCTCATATTTTCTATAATATATGATGCAAATATAAAACATTTGTTTGCGCAGGTGTTGTTATTGGCACAGGGATACTAGTTTTAGCAATTTGTATGTACAAATTAATCCAGAAGAGGAACGAAAAAACACGAAGAGAGGCCTTCTTCAGAAGAAATGGCGGTTTATTGTTACACAAACAAACATTAAATGGGGAACATGCAACTGAGACGACAAGATTGTTCAGTGCAACAGAATTGGAGAAAGCCACAGACCAGTACAATGGGAATAGGATAGTTGGAAGAGGAGGCCAAGGAACAGTATACAAAGGAATGTTACACGACGGAAAATTAGTAGCAGTAAAGAAATCCATGTTGGTAGATGAAAACCAAGTCGAATCATTTATCAACGAGGTATTTTTACTTTCCCAAATCAGTCACAGGAATGTGGTGAAGCTACTCGGATGTTGTTTAGAAACAGAAGTTCCGATTCTCGTATATGAATTTGTTTCAAATGGTGATCTTTTCCAATTCATACACGACGAGAATTATGAGTTTCCTACTTTTTGGAGTATACGACTACAAATTGCTACAGAGGTAGCAGGAGCTCTTGCCTATATGCACTCTGCAACTTCCATTCCTATATATCACCGAGACATTAAATCCTCCAACATACTTTTGGATGAAAAATTTAGAGCAAAGTTATCAGATTTTGGAATATCCAAGTCCATATTAGGGGATCAAACTCACTTAAGCACATTAGTCAAGGGTACCTTTGGGTACTTAGATCCCGAGTACTTTCAATCCAACCAATTCACTGAAAAAAGCGATGTTTATAGCTTTGGGATTGTTGTCGTTGAGCTTTTGACCGGGAAAAAGCCGATATATTCCATAGGACCAGGGGAATCGAGAAGCTTGGCAACTTTGATTTTGTCAACCGATGACGGGCTTCTTTTGGAAAACGTTGATAACCGAGTGTTAGATGGACGAAAAGAACAACTGCTAGCAGTTGCTAAGCTTGCAAAGAGGTGCTTAAGTTTGAATGGAAACTTGAGGCCAACTATGAAAGAAGTTGCAATGGAATTGGAGGGAATACGATCAAGTCACTAAATAAAATGTGATTGTGGCCGGATGCATAATTTTCGGTCTTCAAAATATTAAGCATCTTGATCTTACGGTTGGTCAGTTGAGATATTTCATACAAGTCATTTTGATATCTGTATTTGTACTATGTACGTGATACATCTGCAGTTTTTTTTTGGGTAAAGGGGAGTAATCCTGCACCCTGGTAAATATATTAACCAAAAATACGTTTAAGAACAATGGATATGAGTGAAATCCCATATCTCAGCCCGTTACATAGGCATAAAGCTTACATAACAGGATACTACCTATTTTCTAAACAAGAAAACAAACAAACAAACCACTACTCAAATGATAACATAGGACATAACAAAAACAAATTACTTCCTAGGTCCTTGAAGCTTGGTGCCATACATGGCATTAAAGGCATCCAAATTCCCCGGAAGATCAGAAACCTGCTTCGCATAGTCATCATAGTCATAGTCATCATACTCATCTTCATACTCTTGGCCACCTCCGAAGAGAATGGCAGACTCATCAAATGGGTTAGAAATCACCTCATCTTCAGAATCAGACACCACGATATCTCCCACTTTAAAAAACGGGTTAACTCTCTTAGTAGAAGAGGCGGGCGGAATAGAAGAATCACTAGTTGTAGGAGCCACTTCCGACTCCATCTCTTTCAAATCACTCACAAGGGGTTCTTGTGATGCAGTACCTGTCTTAGTAGACTTATCTTCATTAGCTTCCTTTGTACGACAAAAATCCACATCCTTGTTGGTGTCATTAGGAGGAGTACCAGAAACATCCGCAGATTCCATATTAAGAGCATCAAACCGGTTAGATGTAGAGATCTTAGTACCACTCGAACTTGCCACATCAGAAGAATTCTTCTTAGTGACTTCCACTTTCTTCGGTTCGGAGGAGCCTTTTGGGTTGATATTGAAACTGCTTACCCACAACAAGTTTAGTAAACCCTCCTTGACCCGGAATAGTAGAACCACCTTGCTTTCCCTTCTTCTTATTATTGACCGTCTTGAAACCATCATTAACACGCATAGTAGGCTGAGCAGTAGGTGCAACAACTTTCGGACATTCAATAAGAGTATGACCAAAAATCTTACATTTATCACAATGAGGTGGTTTCCACTCGTATTCAACCCGTATCTTCTCAATAGTCGAACCCGATCCATCAAGTAACGGTATCTCAACAGTAAGGCTGTCCCTAAGCACCTCATCCGACTTTACTTCAATCATGCATCTTGCAAAACTACTACGGCCCCACGAGTCCTTG
This sequence comes from Chrysanthemum makinoi, assembly GCA_910596185.1. Classification (NCBI taxonomy): domain Eukaryota; kingdom Viridiplantae; phylum Streptophyta; class Magnoliopsida; order Asterales; family Asteraceae; genus Chrysanthemum; species Chrysanthemum makinoi. The sequence goes on from OU343225.1 coordinate 52,171,039, forward strand.
CACATTTGGCTAGTAAAGGCATCTAACCTTTTAGGCGTGCCTATTAATGTGGCAAGAAGACTAAGGCCATCATCAGAAAACATAGCCAGAGGAATATCATGGAATTTAACCCACACCGGGATGTTGGTCAAATCCTCTTTAAGTAAGTTGGTGTTCAAGGTCCATTGTTTAAGAATAATCGGAACATTTCTAATCAACCACGGGCGTTTCAAGCACATCATCTACACCTTTTTCTAATTGAACTTAAAAAAAGAAGAACCCCTTTGCATTCATCATTACCTTTTGTATACCAAACTTAGCCCACGCATTGCGTACAAAGTAATCAACAACAGGAAACGCAAGGCGTTGACCAAGGAAATACCCATACAAAGTATTCTCAAACCTAGTGTTCACCTCTTCAACCACTTTCATCGGGACAGAAAGATCCACGCCATTAGCTTTCTTACTACACTCCAACCTACGAAAGTTTGACGTGTGTTTCTTTGGTTCAGTAGAAGTAACACCAGCATACGATGAAGAAGGTTGTTTCAAAACACCAACCTTCTCAATACCAACATCCCCATGTGCATTCGAATCAACCTTATCATTAGCATTATTATGGCCATTAACGTTAGAAGCCATAGGACTACTCGTATCATGAGGAGGTTTCGAATAACCAATAGCAGCAAGCATCTCCTCTAGCTCCTTTTGTGACTGCGGCACCTTAAAATGCTCAAATTGATTAGCCCCAGTAGAAGTTGTAGCATCCACAGTCACGGCTGGTTTTAATGGTTGCCCATATCACCCACAAGAACAAGTTTACCATCAAATATTTGTTTTTCAATAGCACGAATTTTCAATAAAGTATCATGACCCTCAGGCGTGTTATGAGTTGATGCATCATGATCCACATCCACAGTACCATCACCAGTATTCGCCATAAGAATCAGCAAACAATAAGCGACTGAGAAGAAACCCAAATCGAAGAAACAAAAACCCTAAAAACGAGAAACATAAAAACCACTAATAAAACACGAAGAAACTACGCCACTCTTCAATTCGATTGTCCTAACAATGTTAAGACATGCGTTCCAGCACAATGAAACTAACCAAATCCAGCCATGCTTAGTACGAATGATAATTAAATTGAAATCAGAATAGCGAAACCCTAAAAGTCGACAACAGGAAGCCCAAAGTTCAAAACGATTGCAATAAGATGAATCAATCAAGTAACCCACGAATGAATCACTGAATTAAAACATATTAAAACAATAGAGAATCGATTTGAGCAGGCATGTGATCGAATATTTAGGGAATAAGGGATTCGTACAAGTCGCCAGATGTGATACATCTGCAGTTCTGCACAATGGTTCCGGGCCTTTTGCTTGTTGTTCAGATTTATATACTCCCTAAGTATATCATTTGCAATTAAATTGTTGTATTTATTAGTTAACTGATTGTGCTTAATTATATTTGGAATCTCGTTACAAACTGATGGTGCATTCGGGAAGAAGGATGAATCACTCCGTAAAACGCAAGTCTATTTATTCTCTTCTAATTAGTTGGACCATAGGTGTTGTGAATTACTTCACGGACGAAGTGTCTAGTTCAAGTCCATGATGTCTCATCTAATGAATATTTAATAAACATAACTTATTGTTCCTTCATAATTTAAAAATACTGTTTTGGCATGAAATGTTTTGGTCAGACAAGAAAACAAAATTACATCAACTCAACACCATCCAAACACACCCAAATCATCCATGCCCATATCACCAAACGACTGAGATGGGCACAAGGAATCAGCAACACAATTATTTTAATCAGATTTGGAGGAACTAAATTCAACTCACAAATGGAAGACACTCAAAAGAGGATTTTATTGTATTTCATAATCTGCCATACATCAATATTGTTCCTCCTTTATAAAGGCTCAATAACATTCAATATTATTAGACTTATTCCCTTCCATTTACCCCTGCTTTTATTATTGAAACAAAACTCCCAAACTTATTTAAAAAATGTGAAAACTAAAAAGTTGCTGACTTCAATTCTGATCCAGCCAAAAGATCTCCTCTCCTGATAAAAATTCTACTAAGAAACTTCGACATCTTAATTGACATGGTTGTAGAGAATTCTTTCTAGTTTCCAAAATGATTGAAATCACTGAAATCTGACTTCCGAGCAGGAAGTTATGGCCAAAACAATAATGGGTGGTCAGCAGCCAAAACGACGCAGTTTAATCTCATCAGGACCACTGCTGTTTTCAAGTCCATGGTAGCAGTTCTCGAGGCTAACGGTGTCAGATAAGACATACAAACTGTTTGACAATGGAAGGCAGTTTTAGCAACTTTAATGTTGGAACTGTTAAGATCAATTCAACCTTAATTGTGCTTTTAGAACCTTAGTCATATTACTATGAACATTATTTAGTATTTGTAAAGATTACAGCCATGTAAAATGCACTAATAAGGCTGCATACTCGTCTGGTCTGGGCCAAAGGCTTACATACCCAAAACAGTTAGTTAAAGTTAGTTATTTGGTAGTTATTGTGAAAAGGCATGTCTAATGGTTAATTTCAACCATCATATCCTTTCACATTACACCTCTTAGTAAACTATATATAGGATGTTTGTATGACACTTAACACATCATCAATTACAGTTTATATTGTTAGTTTATTTCCCTCCAAAATTCTGTCTTTGCATATTTTGAATACTGCATTTGCAGTCTTACTCAAATTCAAACCAAACACACAATTGTCAATCAAATATGGTGAACACAAATTCTTTTTTGGGTAAAAGGTCAAAGACCCGGTAAATATATTACTCAAAAAAACGATTAAGTACAAAGGATATGGGTGAATCCCATATCGCAGCCCGTTACATAGGTGGAAAACTTACATAACAAGATACTTCCTATTCTCTATATCAGAAAATAAACCACTACTCAAAAAATAACATTAGACTCCTAAGGAAACAAAATTACTTCCTGCCAAGTCCTTGGAGCTTGATACCATACGTGTCATAATAAACATCCAGATTTCAAATTCCCCAATTTTCTTACTTGGATAATCAACCTTTTTAATAGGATTACCATCATCATCAACAAGAGTAGCTTTCCCATCAATAAGAAGTCGTTCAATCATCCTTCAAAAAAAAAAAAAAAGTCTTTCAAATTCCCCAATTTTCTCAACAATAGGGGTAGGACCAACCTCGTTATCTTCCATTGAATCACTCACAAGCGGATCTTGTGATACATTACCGGTCTTATGAGACCCAACCTCCTTTGCTTCCATTGTACTACCAGAATCCACTACATCAGTAGGAGTGCCAATCAGTAGGAGTGCCACATTTATCAGTATCGATCATATTAAGTGCAGCAAAAGGATTAGATGTAATAATTTTCGTCCCACTCGATGAACACAAATTCTTTCATAGAGGATAGATGGTCAAGCCTGAAATCAAAAGGGATTGGTCAAACTAACATGTGGAATCAGAGCAAATTACCCATGACTGCAAAGAGAAAGAGAGGCACGACTTGGAAACTGCATTAGGCAAATTACCCATGACTGCAAAGAGATACTAAGAAGAATTTGGAAGAGATTGAAGTGTATAATTATGCAATCCCTCAAACACAATCCCATTACATCTTAAATAGAAACAGGAGACAAATGTGTTATGGATGCAGATTAAGAGGACATATTATCAGTAACTGTCCAAACAAGAAAAAGAATTTTGAGGCTGCAAACCAAAAGGTCAAAGAAGAAAATGCAGATCAAAAGGTGTATACTCAGACTTTACACCCTGAAAGTATACATATGCCAACGGACTTCATGATTGAAGGAACTGATGAAGGAAATTGGGATAGAATCTGGTATATTAGCAAAAACATTGAAAGGCATGTATGTTCAAACAAGAGTTTATTTGGAAAGTTGAAAGAAAAATTCAGTGTGAAGAAACTACAAGAAAAGAAATTCTTGTTCATACATGGAATTGGAGAAATTAACATGAGAATTAGCAAAAAAATCTTTTGCATACCTGGTGTGCAATGCACACCGGATGTTAGTCTAAACATATTGTCTGCAAATCAGTTAGAAGCCCAAGGAGTGGATTTGATCTTCAAGAACAACAAATGCAGACCTTTGTACATGTTCAGAGATCAATTTAATGAGAACAAGTTGAAAATGATGCATAATAAGTACATGAATGATTACTACAAATCAGTTGAAGAAGATTCTGGTTGTGAGGAAGGTAAGTCAGAAAAGAAAATTGACTGGACACAATAGTGTTATAGGTGTGAAGACTTTTGACATCATGCCTATGAATGTCCAACCAAGAACAAAACAACATCAGTTGGATGTTGGAAATTTGTTGGCAAAAGTGACTTTTGACCAACTTTGGACACAATTATCTATATGTATGTGTCATATGTATGAGTAATAATTTGTAGGTTCGTGTTCTCCTCGAAGAGAGCTTCGCAATAAGCCTTTATGTGTCCAAAATAGAGTTGATGTGAATGAGATAACCGGTCTCAAAGTTAAGCATTCGGTACCATGCCTAAAGAAGACAAAAAGGGAATTAAAAAGGTAAACCCTAAAAAATTCTCTCTGGTGAAAAAGTCGACCAACAATCCCTAACCATTCTCTAATCGTTTTCTACTAATTTTCTGCCTAAACCCGTTTGATTCTTGCAACGATTTGTATTAGGTACTAATTAGCATTCGTGTTATTTAGTTTTCTTTACAGATTTGTTGTTGTTTCATACGTTTTTGGTTGATTGATAGTAATCGACTTTTTAGGGTTTGTTGAAGTCGACTTGTGGTTATTGATCGCTGCCTATTCTGTTTTGTTTTCTAAGTCGGTTTGTGTATTCCTTTACATCTTCTTGGTGTTTGGGACTTGTGTGAATCGACTTATCATATTTATCTTTCGATCAACATGGTGGGTTACGGTTAGTTGCTGGTATTGGTGGCATATTAAACCCTAACTTTTTAGTTAGGGTTTCGTTTTTAATTGTTCGACGTTATTCATTGCTTGGTGATTTTTGTTTGTGTGTGGTGTTTGTTTGGCTAGTGTGTGGGGTTGTAGAGAGATGGAGAAAGGATTTTTAGATAAAGATGGTTCGACGAATGCTGCAAAAGCAGCCACCAACTTGGCCGATCAAGTTGGCTTGAATTTGGACTCGAATCCGTATGCTAGGGTGGATATTAAGGCGCTGGAAGATAGGTTGAGTCGGCTTAAAGGTGATGGACGTAATGTTGCCACTGTTCTTGAGTTTCGTAACCCTAGCGCACAGGTTGGGAATATGTTTGGTGATTGCGAGTCTGAATATGTTTGGCGTACTGAAACTATGGGACTTGATGGTGACCAGGTAGGCACGTCAATGGGTAACCTGGATTCGGACATGGCTAATGTTCCTAATTCTGGTGTGAATGTGAATGTGGTATCACCTAGTGTTGCTTCGCATGTGTCCAATTCTGATAAAGTCTATTCGACCATTTCTGGTCTTAATGTGTCTACACCCAAGAACGTTGTGAATGCTTCTACCTCTGGTCCGAATGAGATTGGTAGTGATAAGAACGACATAAGGTCATTTGTTAATGTATTAAACCCGGAACGTGTCACTAGGAAAGTTAATTTTCGTGCCTTGGTGAATGAGACGCGCATTGATAATCATGATACGGTGCTTTCTAAGGCTGCTATGGAGGGTGTATTCAACCGGTATGAAAATACACTTGTTGGCTTCTTTGTTGGCAAGAATGTTGCTTTTCATTTGGTTAAGAACTACGTCTCCAACACGTGGGGTAAGTTTGGTTTTCAGAAACTAATGAAGAATGATGATGGTGTTTTCCTCTTTAAATTTGATTCTAAAGAGGGTGTTGAGAATGTTCTTCAACAGGGCCCTTGGATTATTCGCAATTCTCCTCTCATTCTCACTAAATGGACTCCTGATGTGCTATTGTCTAAAAGTGAGGTAACTAGAGTTCCCGTTTGGATTAAATTGCATAATGTGCCATTACTTGCATATTCGGAAGATGGGTTGAGCTTAATTGCTACTCAAGTGGGTAAGCCGATTACGTTAGATGCTTTTACTAGTTCCATGTGTGTTGATTCATGGGGTCGCATTAGTTTTGCATGTGCTCTTGTGGAATTATCATCTGAATTTGAGCTTAAACATGTGGTGACTATGGCGATCCCTAATAAGGATGATAGTGGTTTTACTACGGCAAGTATAAAAGTCGAATATGAATGGAAGCCGCCACACTGTGCGTTATGTAAAGTGTTTGGGCATGATACTGCTTGTTGTCCTAAGAGTATTAAGGAGAATAATGATGTTCCCCCCACCTCTAATGAGGATGAACCTGATGATGGCTTTAAGGTGGTGCAGAATCGGAAAGCCAAACCTAAAGGTACGAAGATGACTGGTGGTATTAATATGGGTAAGGGTCCTAGATTTGCACCTAGGAAGCAGGTATATGTTGCAAAGACGAAGACACCGCAACTGCTAGTGGTAATGCTAAAGATACACCGATTACTACGTCTAACTCTTTTGGGACTCTTGAGGTGGAAGATGATTTGGGCATCCCAAGTACGTGTGACCGATTCTTCTACTAATAAGGTCAAGAGGGAAGTCTTCGGTAGTACTAAGGAAGGTGTATTGATGGATCTCGGGGGACGGACACTCGTATTGATATTGGTGAGGCGTCTAAGCCTCCGGAGACTGGGACTTCTTCTGCTGCCAAGCTTGTGAGTGATTCAATGGGAACAATGGATGTTGGTTCTACTCCCATAGCTGAGAAAATTGGTAAGCTTGAAAAGCTAATTATTGATGGGAAAGCTACTCTTGTGGATGATGATGGTCAACCTATTCCGTCTACATCTTCTACTAAGAGAGTTAACCCTTTTTCTAAAGTGGGAGAGATTGAGGTGTCTGATTCTGAAGATGAGGTTGTTGCTAACCCATTTGATGAGTCTGCTAATATTTTTGGTGGTGGCCAAGAATTTGAAGATGAGTATGATGACTATGACTTCGATGACTATGCGAAACAGGTTCGTGATCTTCCGGGGAATTTGGATTCCTTTAATGCCATGTATGGCACAAAGTTTCAAGGTCCTAGGAAGTAATTTTATTTTGTTGTGTCATATGTTATCATTTGAGTAGTGGTTTGTTTTCTTGTTTAGAAAATTGGAAGTATCTTGTTATGTAAGCTTTATGCCTATGTAACGGGCTGAGATATGGGATTTCACTCATATCCGTTGTACTTAAACGTTTATTTGGTTAATATATTTACCAGGGTGCAGGATTACTCCCCTTTACCAAAAAAAAATACCATGCCTAAAGAGAAAAAATAGTTTATTTTCAATCCCACATCGGTGGGATGGGTAAACTTAGAGGGAGTCTATTGTGTATAAATAGAGGCCCTAATTTCACAAGTTTTTTACACATCAAATCAATAAGTATTATTGATTTCCAACGTAAGGAATACGCATATCTTAAAATGAAATTCCTGACAGTTTAGTTAAGTTCGACAGTACAACTTACTGTTTTGGCTGTTGTACCCTGGGAAACAGACGGCGAATCTGTTTTAAGGGAAGCGTGTCAAACACGTGCCTCGGCTTTTAGTGCTTCTTTGTTGATCTCTATTTGGTGATCAAGTAAGTCTTTTGACTATTTTATTATTTTATTTAATTATCGTTTATCTGCTTACATTCTGTTTGTATTTAATCTTTTGTTATTTGTTTACTGTTAATTTTATTTATTGTAAGTTAGATTTTATTAATAAAAGTGTAACCGTTTCCTTAAAATCTTAAAACAGATTTTGTGTAACAGAATTAAAACACTTTTTATTAAAATCTGATTTATATAATTAACAAATTTTTAACAGAATTTTAATTAATAGATTTGGTATAACAAATTTATAAACGATTCTTTTCAAATTGATTTATTTAGTTTGTTTATTGCATATGTTATTGTTTAAATCTGGATATTGAAACCAAGCTTGTGTTTCTCGGAATCATGTTTGGTACAAGTTTACATAAACCATGTCGAGTTTATTAGATACCATATTGTTTTAACAGTTTTGTAACTATTTTTTGTGTTTAAATATTCACAAGTTAACTGATGGTAACATAATTTGTGACCCTAGTGAATCTTGCGAATGTAATTGGTGCTTAGATTACTAACATGGTTAAATACCATGATGAAATCAGATTCATTGAAACCAAGTGGAGTTTCTTTGAAACAAATCTCATAAAATCCAAGTTGTTATTTTATTAGATTACTAGAACGTGTTTATTGAAATCAAGATGAGTTTGTTTGAAACAAAATCTGATAATATACAAGCTGTTATCATATTTTGTGGAAAAGTTTCTTTGACTTGTTTAGCTTATTTAAACCAGGTTGAGTTTAATTATAAACTAAATATTGTTCTCGAAACTTTATGCATCTGAAAGTAGATCTATAGAAACCTTGTTGAGTTTCTTTGAAAGAGTAAATCTATTTTGAAACCTTGTCGAGTTTCATTGTAGAATTATACCATGTGATGCAGATCTATTAAGATATTGTTAAAGAATACTGTCAAAATCATATTACAAATTTGTTTTTGTTTAAAAACATTATGTAATATGCAATATTGTTTAATTGTTTAATCGAAAGACTTGTTTAAAAGCGGTGTTGTATAATGGATCTTACAAAACAATAGTCTTTTAAACAAAATTTGGTGTTATCGTGTTTGTTAAGAAACACTTTGTGATATAGCAAGTTGTTAATTATTCCAAATTTAGTATTATACTAATAATGAAATCTCGTATTAACAGAATGTTCGAAACGTCATGAGTGACATCTAAAGGATCTGCTCCCGAACTTGATGAAAGGGAGACCGATACTCGAGTTATGTGTACGGTAGATGCTTTAAAGCATTCAGATTTTATGTGCCATAACTATGGGTTACATGGCCTAAATGTAATGAATATTGTTGCCAAGGCGGGATCCGACATTAGAAAATGGTGGATTAACACTTGGGCATCATGTCATGAGTATGATGATAAGAGTTTGGTTAACTCTTTCAAAGTAGCAAAAAATGGAGAGATGCAATTTATGGGCAACTTTATAACTGCTAATAGCAAGGGAAAAGAAATGTGATGTTGAAATTCACATATGGAAAAGAGCTTAAGTGAACCAACACGTTGTATGTGCCAAAGATTCGTAGGAATCTTGTGTCTGGATGGTCGCTTAATAAATTTGGCTTTATTTTTATTTTAATCAAATAAAATTGAGTTAACATTGAACAAAACTTTGGTCGGTACGGGTTATGCCCTTCATTAAATGTTTAAGCTGAATCTCTTTTTTTTTGTTTTTATAAAAATGAGTATGAATCCAGCTTATTTGATCCTTTGAATGTATATCATAGCCAACTCGGACATGTTAATTTTAACTCAATATGTTGTTTAATTAAATAAACGAACATGGATTACAACAGTAAAACTTATGTTGAAGCCAAATTGACAAGATTGTCTTTTTACTCGGTTGACCGAAAATTAACCGAACCCTTGAATCACATAGTTTTATGTGATTTGGAATCGATGCCTAATAAGGTAGCAATTAGGTACTTCATCGTAATTGTTGATGGTAGCACAAAATATTGCGACTTTTACTTACTTGAGAGTAAGGATATAGACAAGATTGATCTATACAAATAAGTTAAGAATCAACTTATTATCAAAAACAAGGCGGTTCGAAGTGATATTAGAGGTGAATATATGTCTCCATTTCATGTATGTTCTAAACATGGAATAAGACATAAATTTATTGTTCTTTATACACCACAACATAATTGTTGATAGTAAAGAACTGTGCCTTAAAGATATGGTTATGCCATGTTGTTAAAGTCATGGTTTAAGCCATGGCATGTGGGGGAAAGCGGTTTTATTGGCTACTTATCTTTTAGATAATATCCCATGTAAGAAAAAGAAGATAGTTCTATGAACTATGGATGGGAAGAAAACCATCCTATAAGTACTTACAATGTGTGGGTGTCTATCTGTCCCGGCACCCAAGGATCAAAATATTAGACCTAAAACTGTGGATTGTATATTTTGTGATATGCTCATTACAATAGTGCTTATCATTTATTTGGATATGATTCAGAAAATCTGAATATATACAAAGATACGATAATGGAATCAAGGAAATTTCATTATTTGAAACTGTGTTTACTTATTTATCTGAGGAAAATAGATGTTCATCTAGACTAGATGATGCAGTTGTCCATGATGAGAGGCAACTAAATGATGATGTTCTTCATGATGAGAGACATCAAGATGACAACGATGTTCTGATAAGAGACAACAAGAGCTGATAATGTTCTCCAAGATGAGAGACAAGATCAAACTGAGGAAGAAGAGGTTAAACATAGAAGAAGCAAAAGGGAAAGAACCGAGAAATCGTTTGGACCCAATTTTGTTTCTTTTATGGTTGAAAATGAACCTAATTCATACCGAGAGGCGGTTACTTCCTCAGAAGGGCCTCAATATAAAGAAGCCATTAAAAGTGAAATAAATTCTATTTTACAAAATCATACTTGGGAGCACGTGGATTTACCTCCTGGTTGTAAACCACTAGGCTATAAATAGATCTTCAAGAAGAAGATGAAAGCCAATGGCACCATTGACAAGTATAAGGCAAGATTAGTAATCAAAGGATCTAGACAACGAGAAGGTCTTGATTACTTGGAAACATATTCTCCTGTTACGCGAAAAACCTTGATTAGGATGATACTTGCTATTGCCGCTTTAAGAAATTTGAAAGTTCACCAAATGGATGTGAAAACGGCATTTCTGAACGGAGATTTAGAAGAAGAAATCTACATGAACCAACCTGAGTGTTTCATGGCTCCTGGACAAGAGAACAAAGTTCAATAACCCTAAATCCGATTCTCTCCTATGGCGATTTTTTAAACCCTAAATCCTCTAATTAGTTCTTCTTCAAATCTGCTTTAAACCTTGGGTTCTTTGCATCGATCTAATCTTGTTACTGCTTAACTTCACTGTTAATTGGTTCCAGATTTGATTGGTGTTTTGTTTCTTTAGTTTTAATTAGTTTTGAAGAATCGTTTTTTCTTAGGGTTCCTGTAATCGTTTTGGCTACATACATGATTAACGTGATCCTAACTTGTTAGGGTTACTTTGGAGTCTGATCGTATACATCCAAGAGTACCTTTAACGTGATTAATTTTATCTTGTATCATCATTCATGGGGGCTGGTTAGGTTCTGGGACGTGCGTACTAAAACCCTAACGTTAGTTAGGGTTTTCTTTTGTTCGGTTTTTCTTGGGTTTATTTTGGATATAGTCGGTTCCTGGGATTGTTAGTGGGGTTGTGGAGAGATGGATAAAGGGTTTCTGATCAAGGGTAGCTCGTCGGTTAAAGCTACGAAAACAACTACCAACTTGGCCGATCAAGTTGGTATGAATACGGATAATGATAGTTCTTCGGTGAAGGTTTCAAATACTGCTACCAACTTGGCCGATCAAGTTGGTGTAAAAATGGATACAAATCCGTATCATAGGATTGATGGTTCTCGTTCTGATGAACAAGTGGAGCCGGTTTCACTTGGATCAAGCCCGTGTCGTGACGCACCTAGTCATGACATGCTGGAGGTTATTGATAAGGTTGATTTGGATGATTTGGAGCAAAGCCATGATACACCTGCTTCTGATTCGGCCTCTAATGTTTCAAAACAGCCTAATGTGGAGCAGTTGATTGCTAATGCGCATCAGAAATTTGATGCAGCAATGAATAAAATTGACAGTGATATTGCTAAGATGGCTTCATCTTCTGATGTGAACAACTCGAGTGGTATTAATGGTACTAAAGTTTATTCTGCAAATACTCCTCTGTCGAGTTTTGATGTGGCTATGCAATCCCAAATGTATGGTACTAATCATAGTGTTACTTCTGATCTTAATGCACCTAAGGTTGTTAATACTTGTAGTAATGGAGTTAAGTCGGTTTCTTACGCGGGTGTTGCTTCTAATGAATCCCAGAAACTTGTGTCTAATTTTCGGAGGTTAGAATGCAGCAAAAACAAGGATGATGTTGATCTTTCAGTCCCAATGAAAGTGGTGGAGGAGGTGAACATGAGATTTGAGAATACTCTCTATGGATATTTCCTTGGTCAACGACTTGCTTTTCCTGTTGTTGACTATTATGTTCGCAATACGTGGGCTAAGTATGGTTTACAAAAGGTTATGATGAACGCTAAGGGATTCTTCTTCTTCAAATTTAATTCGAAAAAAGGAGTTGATGATGTTCTTGATAATGGTCCTTGGTTGATTCGTAATGTTCCTATTATTCTTAAACCATGGACACTGAACACCAACTTGCTTAAAGAGGATTTGATTAACATTCCGGTGTGGGTTAAATTCCATGATGTTCCTTTAGCTATGTTCTCTGATGACGGGATTAGTCTTCTTGCTACATTGATTGGTACACCCAAAAGGTTAGATGCTTTTACTAGTCAGATGTGCAAGGAATCTTGGGGCCGTAGCAGTTTTGCTAGGTGTATGATTGAAGTGAAGTCGGATGAGGTTCTTAAGGACAGCCTCACTGTCGAGATTCCTTTACTGGATGGTACGGGTTCTACTATTGAGAAGGTCCGTGTGGAATATGAATGGAAACCGCCTAGATGTGAGAAATGTCGGGTATTTGGACATACTTTGGTGGATTGTCCTAAGGTTGTGATTTCGGCTGCTCAACCTCATAAGAACGTAAGTGATGGTTTTCAGACTGTTAACAATAAGAAGAAGGGAAAGCAAGTTGGGCCGAATCCGGGTCGAGGAGGTTCTACTAAATCTGTGGTGGGCAAGCATTTTTAATATCGGCCCAAAAAGCCTCCTCCTGAACCCAAGAAAGTAAATGACAGTAAGAAGATGGCTTCTCATGTGGCTAGTACGAGTGGAACCAGGATCACTACGTCTAATCAGTTTGATGCTCTTAATATGGACGCTACAGATGTGGATAATGGTCGTATAATGGAGGTTAATGAGGATGAGTTGATTAAAACTGGTTCTACATCACATGTACCGCTTGTGAGTGATTCAATGGGAACAATGGATGCTGGTTCTACTCCCATAGTTGAGAAAATTGGTAAGCTTGAGAAGCTAATTATTGATGGGAAAGCTACTCTTGTGGATGATGATGGTCATCCTATTCAGTCTACCTCTGTTACTAAGAGAGTTAACCCTTTTTCTAAAGTGGGAGAGATTGAGGTGTCTGATTCTGAAGATGAGGTTGTTGCTAACCCTTTTGATGAGTCTGCAAATATATTTGGTGGTGGCCAAGAGTTTGAAGGTGAGTATGATGACTATGACTACGATGACTATGCGAAACAGGTTCGTGATCTTCCGGGGAATTTGGATGCCTTTAATGCCATGTATGGCACAAAGTTTCAAGGTCCTAGGAAGTAATTTTATTTCGTTGAGTCCTATGTTATCATTTGAGTAATGGTTTGTTTTCTTGTTTAGATAATAGGAAGTATCTTGTTATGTAAGCTTTATGCCTATGTAACGGGCTGAGTTATGAGATTTCACTCATATCCATTGTACTTAAACGTTTATTTGGTTAATATATTTACCAGGGTGCAGGATTACTCCCCTTTACCCAAAAAAAAAAAAAAAGACAAGAGAACAAAGTTTGTAGGCTTGTTATGTCATTATATGGCTTAAATCAAGCACTCAAATAATGACATCTAAATTTTTTACCACGTCATGTCAGAACGTGGATTCAAAATTAATGGATGCATGTGGGAAAAAAAGGAAAGAAAAAAATCACTGGTATATATGTAATCGTGTGTTTATACATGGATGGTATACTTATCACCGGAAGTGATAACAAGATAAACAAATCCACTAATGAAATGTTGGAGTCAATATTTGAAATGAACTACATTGGTTGTTCGATATGGTTTTTGGAACTAAGATCATATGAAACTAAATGGATTTGTTTTGAAGTCAAAAATATTATAAGGACAATATTCTTGAGAGGTTCAATGTGGGGGATTCCGGCCTAGCTAGAACTCCAATGACATCTTTTTAAATCTATTTAAAATAGAGGTAGAGGTGTTGCCCATTTTGAATACTCAAAGAATATTGGGCATCTTATGTGTCTAATGACGTATGTGAGACCTGATTTAGAAGTTATAATCAGGTTACGTAAATATACCAATAATTCAAGTGATGACCTTTTGAATAGAATTACACGAGTACTATGATACTTATGATAGAGTAATGCAAATATGGATTCTTACATTAAAGAATCTAGATCCACTAGATCGGATGTATTGAGCCTATGTGGGAAGCTATGTCTTGGAAATCTTAAAAGTATTTCAAACAGACTTTTATAGCTAAATCTATGATGGAATTTAAATTTATCATTTGAGATAAATTTATAGAATATGTGGGATATCTACGTTAATTCATAGAGGACATACCAAGATGGCGTAAACCGGTAACAACCATCTATATAAAGTGTGATAGTCAATTGGAAATTGACAGAGCTCATATCACAATGTAAAACGGTAAGTCGAGACATATCCATCATAGACGTTGATTGGTGCGACAACTACTCTCAACTAGAGTTATCACGATTGACTAGGTAAAGTCAATGGGTAACATCACGTATCCGCTTACGAAAGGCTTAAGCAGAGAGTTAGTTAGTAAATCGTCTAAAGGAATGGGACTAAAGCTTTTGAAGGAATGAATTTCTATGATGGAAAACCTAACCCACTTGACTGGAGATCCCAAGATCTAGGTTCAATAGGACAACCTAATCATAGAAATGTGGGGGAAGTCACGTCAATGTGGGGGAGTTACTAAATGTTGTAACTTCCTAGTCCATTCCTATAACAATTGTGACTTGTTGAGAGGTTAAACATATGGCTTTAATGATTCAGGATGAAATCACAAAGCATAATGGTTCAAGATGAAATCACAAAACATATGTTTTTAATGATTCAAGATGAAATCACCTATGTGAGAGAGAAGTGGGGTCGCTTTGAAGGGAATTGTGGGGGGCGCAAATCCTAAGAGCTCTTGCAGAACCAGGCAAATTTTCAAGACCATAATGAATATGACTATGAGGACTTAACAATGTTAGGGAGAGTCTTGTATGAAATGTATTATCGTCTACATAAACAGCAGCTGAGTTCATAGACATCGCGTCTACTGACAGCTAGGAGGCTAAGTTCATTTCATAAGGGAAGGTTCAAAGGGTCACACCTACCTATCCTTTGCAAGATTCAACTATTGGAATTTCATTGTAATTTTTGTGTATTACGACCGATCTCCATTCATTTGGGGGATTGTTGGAAAATTGGTTGGAAAAAGTGACTTTTGACCAACTTTGGACACAATTATCTATATGTATTTGTCATATGTATGAGTAATAGTTTGTAGGTTCGCGTTCTCCTCGAAGAGAGCTTCACAATAAGCCTTTATGTGTCCAAAATAGAGTTGATGTGAATGAGATAACCGGTCTCAAAGTTAAGCATTCAGTACATGACTAAAAAGGAAAAGTAGTTTATTTTTAATCCCACATCGATGGGATGCGTAAACTTATAGGGAGTCTATTGTGTATAAATAGAGGCCCTAATTCCACAAGTTTTTTACATATCAAATCAATAAGTATTATTGATTTCCAACGTAAGGAATACGCATTTCTTAAGATGAAATTCCTGACAGTTTAGTTAAGTTCGACAGTACAACTTACTGTTTTGGCTGTTGTACCCTGGAAAACAGAAGGCGAATCTCTTTTAAGGGAAGCGTGTCAAAACATGCCTCGGCTTTTAGTGCTTCTTTGTTGATCTCTCTTTGGTGATCAAGTAAGTCTTTTGACTATTTTATTATTTTATTTAATTATCGTTTATCTGCTTACATTCTGTTTGTATTTAATTTTTTGTTATTTATTTACTGTTAATTTTATTTATTGTAAGTTGGATTTTATTAATAAAAGTGTAACCGTTTTCCTACATTGGATACATACCCAAAGATGGAGACTGTGTTTATGTAAAAGGTGTGTTCTATCCAACAAAAGTGAGTTCCTTTAATGAGTATGTTTCCTTTCTTGATCTTATAAAAAATGAAGATTTAGTTAGTCAAGAATGGGACATATTTAGGGATAAATTTTACAATGCTTTTAGATGGTTTTATGATGTATGTTTAAAAAGAGAATTGACTGGTCCCATTCCCCCAAAGATAAATGGCATAAAGATACATTTAATGGATCTATATAAAATAGTTGAAAGTTTAGGAGGATACCTAAGTGTATATTTTGCAAATGAATTCGGTTATATAACAGAAATGTTTGGATTGTCATTTGATTGTGGTAAAGAAGTTAAATATTGTTACAAGAAGTATTTGGATGTATTTAATTGCTACTATAGCACTGCTAGGGTGCCAAAATTAGAGCAAGAATGTGTTCTAAAGAAGACCACAATGGTAACCAAGATGATCAAGTGACAACACCCTTTGGAAAAGATAGAATCTATAAAGAGAAGAGCAAAGTTGAACATTTTGGAGTTGAATTGGAAGATATAGAAGAAACTAAGAAGGACAACCAACATCAAGCTATTTACCAAATGAGGATAAAAGAAGATCATTTTGAAAAGGGAAGCACAAGTGTAGCAGTTAAAGAAGAACATTGGGATACCAACAGCAATTCTAGTGATGATTTTATCATCCTTAGTTGATTACATCAACAAGGAATGAAGAAAAACAGATTAAGGGTTATTGATCTTAAGGGGGAAAATGTTGGAACTGTTAAGATCTATTCAACCTTAATTTTGTTTTTATAACCTTAGTCATATTACTATGAACATTATTTAGTATTTTTAAAGATTGCAACCATGTAAAATCTACCAATATGGCTGCATACTCGTCTGGTCTGGGCCAAAGGCTTACAGACCCAAAACAGTTAGTTAAAGTTAGTTATTTGGTATCTTTTGAGTAGTGTTTTATTTTCTTGTTTATAGAATACAAATTATCTTGTTATGTAAGCTTTTCTGCCTATGTAGCTGATAACGCTACACGTGTCGTTCGGGGTCAAAGGAACTTCCTTTTCGTTGAGCAAGTTTTTCAACACCCTAGGCAGTGAACCTAACCGTTTTAGTGTAGTATTAGGGTAAGCCACGAGTATTGATATCGTTCTCTAGGGGAATAGGAATGCTAGTGAGAAGTTACTACGCTAAGGTTGGGGTTGAGGAAGATTATTTTTTGTATTTTTATATTTTTACGAAATGGAAAGGTACGAATCCCGGGGTTTGAATTTGGGGGGTTGGTATTGCTACCGATTACTCTACTTATCTAATTATCTAATCTAAGGTGTATGTAGTCTATGTCTAATTATTGTGTGCTCGTATGATAGTTTAAAGATGTGTTTACTTAGGTTTTAGTACTCCTTAATTATCTCCTATTGGTGGTTGAATTGTCACGTCCTCATTCCTAGTTGCGTTGTGTGTCTAAGGTTGTAGGGTATGCGTTTCTCCCTAACTCTTTGAACTTACCAAAGGGTCTCGTCTACAAAACCCACTAGGGATAATAAACTCTTACTCTAAGGCACTCTTTGGATGGTTTAGCTTACAACTACTCAAGGAGTCATATTCTAAGGTTCACAAAGATTTAATCAAGCATTAAGTACACAACGAATGACCTATCGCATTACTAGATCATTAATCAACTAAGATAAGAGACAACCAATCAATATTCAATAATTAAGTTTCATATTCCCTAAGCAAACACACAAGTAAATTAGCCGGACATGGAGAACATGCAAGCATACACACAAATAATCAAAGACATAATTGTATTAATGAAGTAAAACACTTATCTTGGTGTAAGATAGGGTTTGGAACCCTAAAATACTGTACAAGACAGCCTTGGTTCGGTTTAGGTTTTTACTCCAAAAGACTACACACTAAATACTGAAAAATTCGGATTCTATATATAATATTACATATGCGACGGCGTCACCTTATGTTTTGTGACGCCGTCGTGTCACCGTCATTAGGGTTTCGTCACTTGAAAATAGGAGTTTTGGCTTCTGTCCCGTCACAAAATCCTCCGACGGCGTCGCAATTTAACACCTGATGCCGTAACCTTACGTTTTCAGTAGCTTTGAGTGTCTCGATTCTGACTTTGGCCATTTTCTTCGTATATTCGCGCCTTTTCGTCCAAATAAGTGCCATTCCAGCATTTTGCCTTCAAGAGACCTAAAAAGTGAAAAGGAACGATATTAAGCAATAACGGATACAAAAGTGATAAAATAAGGGCTTAAACGACCCCTCAAAAAGGTACATTTTAAAACCTTATCAAATATCCTTACAATTGGTATTTGCTTGTCCTCAAGCAAATGTGCTTTTAGCCAATTAATTTATAAGTTAGGGATCGTGAAGCATTGGTTCAAAACGGTCCACAACACATATAAGCCCCGCAAAAGTCATAACAAGCACGGAAATCACATACTAGCACCTCACATGGGGTGTTTGGATACTCACATCTCTCTCGGGTGTATATGAAATATAACAAATTAGAAATGGAAGATAAACACTCATTAACCGGTCCTAGTACATAGATTACCATAGGCTTGAGAATAGATCAAACCCCCATCGCTTTGGCGTAAGCACCTAGGAAAGACTATCAAAGATGTAGGATGGTAGCCCGTATTTTTTTTTTTTTTTTTTTTTTTTACTCTATTTTTTTTCTTTTCTCTTTTTCTCTTTTTTTTTTTTTTTTTTTTTTCATACACTTTTACTCTATCATCCTCTACGGTAACATCAAAATGATAGGGATTTATAGGCACATCCCTACACTTGAGTTTTTATTACTCTAACACTAATTTGACCCGAATTGAAAAGATCAAAACACTTGGGGTACATTATTACGCAAACAAAGGGAATTTGAATTTAACGTTCCCTTCCCGTCATTTCATAAACTTTAACTTTTCCCATGAATCCCAATTGTCCCAAAACTGTATACAAAGGATATGACTCGACTTAGCAACTCATGCAAGCAACTAGATAAATGAACTAAGGGTTTAGGGTGATAACAATAATGCACTAAAAGTGAGTGCATACAGGGTAGGCTAAGGCGATTTGGGTGTATATTTGGGGGTGGGGTGTAAACAATGCTCTTCATTGATATTCCGGAAAAACCGAAACATCACGAGAACCACGAAAAGGATAGGCTCTGAGGGGTTAACTAGGGGTATCGTGTACTGAAGATGAGTACAACGCAAAGGGTGTGGGGGAATTACTCAACCGATGTGGAAGAAGTAATTATATTACGGGTATCAAACAAGGGTTATCCTAATGCCTCTTATCATTTAGTTATTCCTAACTACACAAGTGTAGTCTTACTTGCGATCTCGGAATGCATCACAAAACAAGTTCTAGAATCTAATATACTACCGGTTCGCACTCTAAGCATTAAAGATGAATGCTTTTAATTCCAACTAATCTAAGGGCGATCCTCACATTTTGGGTGGAATTTAGGTGGTAAAGGGTTTTTGTGCTAGTCATGCAACTTCCTATCCGTGAGACGCTTTTGTTAAGACTAATGGCCCACTCTTATATGTCATGAAAAATTTTAAATTTGGTGCCAAAATTACCCTAACCGACATTTTCTCATGGTTTATTACACAAATACAATTGGACAAAACAAATAATCAAGGATAAGTATAGTTTCAAAGTTCCCGTTTTATTTTCCCTCCCTACACTTAAACTGAACATTGTCCCCAATGTTCCCTGAAAGTATCAAAGTTATGATAATTGGAAGGTAATTAAAAACGAAAGAAACTAGTACTCCCCTGATTAGCTCGGTAGGATCCGTGTAAAGTGGTGGTTAAATCCTTTCCAAGAAGAATTTATGCGTGAAAAGCTACTTCCAATCTTATGTAACTTCTTCTTGATAAATTAAACCTGCACACTTGAAGAAAATAAACGAAACCTTCGCGTAAAATCGGCGGTAATAATATATATAAGACTCGATTTAAACTAGGATATAATGCTTGTGGAATAGATGTTTACAGAATTTCTGGAAAATTAAGACCTGGAAAATTCTAAAATTTTTTAAGTAGCTCAGAAAACGAGAAAAAAGTAATCTGTTGTTTTTACTCCTTCCTGACGCCGTCAGGTTGCGATCCTGACGCCGTCAGGTTATCTGACAAAAACTGGTCTGCGATTTTCTGGAAAAAATTCTGGAAAATTTACATCTTTAGAATCTGGAAAAATTTCTGCAAAACATCCATTATGACTCGATACAAGCATTTGACTCGAACAAACACACAAATATATCTTTTAATGAATTGTTATTCTCATATTTACGTTTCCTTGAAAACGTGTGTAATCCTCCCTACACTTATCCCTTATGTAAAATACCTTTATATGCAATTAAGACGAGGTTAAAAACAAAATAAAGCATTTTTACAAAATTAAACATGAGAATAAACAATCAATAAAAGATATATGACACTAACAAGCAAACAATTAAGCATGGGTTGCCTCCTACGAAGCGCTTTTCTTTATTTAAGAGTCTTGTAGCTAGACTCGTAGTCGTGCTCCTACATTGCCTCGCTTTGCATTCTCAATGAGAATTCTATCATGTTGACAAAATTTTCATCGACTCTATACCTAGGTCCTAGGGTCAAGCAATCCTTATAATAATGCCTCCTTCTTTCCCACATAAATTTATAACCTTTTTCAACATCGTCCTTGCTTTTGTCCTCAAAAGCTTTGATGTTGTCTCGTTCATAAATGGGCAGGTGGCCATATTCATTTGTTTTCCAAGGCATCCTATAAGTAATCTCATCGGTTCCTTCCTTAAACCTAACCGTTCCATCATGCTTGTTATGGCTCATTTTAGATGTTTCAACAAACGGTTTCCCTAGTACAACTTAGGATAAGCTATAGTCAATGACGCATCCTACATCTTCTAAGACCATAAAATCAACTAGGTAGGTGAAATTTCCTATAAAGACATGCACATCCTTGACTCTTCCCACAAAGTTGCAAACTCCACCTGGATACTTAGGGTCTCTCCTAATATTAAGTCGCTCATTCATAATGTCATTGTAATCAGCAGATGAAATCACATTAATGAGAGATTCTGTATCAATGTAAGCGTGGTCGAAACTCCTATATCCAATCATACAAGGGATTTTTAGGTTCCAGGGATTTCCTCTCCTAATCTTTGGGCATATCCTAATGATAGGTGATCGTGGATTATCAATTATGTATTGATGGTAAGCAACCTCTTCCTTTGTGGGGCAAAGATTGAAGTAAGCACTATCTTCCACATTCACATTTTTATTCATCATGCCATCTTCCGAATTACTATTAATCATAGAGCCAAATACAGAGGCGCTGACTACTTTCTCAACAGCTTCCCTAATTGTACTATCGAATATTTTCTGCAAATCCTGAAGGTCGGTGTTTCTACTCACATAACGGCTTCGGCGGTTATGTTGGTCATTGGTTTGGGTTTTGAGTGACAGTGATTTATTTAGTGCTGGGTTAATGAGTGGTGGGTGGTTATCACCTTCCATGACGAAAAGTGATGGGGTTACGAACAAAAATCACGAAGAAAGGGGATAGACTAAGAGAAAGCATTGTATTAATGAAGTAAAACACTTATCTTGGTGTAAGATAGGGTTTGGAACCCTAAAATAATGTACAAGACAGCCTTGGTTCGGTTTAGGTTTTTACTCCAAAAGACTACACACTAAATACTGAAAAATTCGGATTCTATATATAATATTACATATGCGACGGCGTCACCTTATGTTTTGTGACGCCGTCGTGTCGCCGTCATTAGGGTTTCGTCTTGGCCACGTTAGACTTGCGACGGCGTCACCTTATGCTTGTGACGCCGTCCTCTTCAGCTTCTGACGCCGTCTGGATTACATCTAGGCCGTCTGAGTTGCGACGGCCTACTCTTTTATAACTTGACATCGTCACTTGAAAATAGGAGTTTTGGCTTATGTCCCGTCACAAAATCCTCCGACGGCGTCGCAATTTAACACCTGACGCCGTCACCTTATGTTTTCAGCAGCTTTGAGTGTCTCGATTCTGACTTTGGCCATTTTCTTCGTATATTCGCGCCTTTTCGTCCAAATAAGTGTCATTCCAGCATTTTGCCTTCAAGAGACCTAAAAAGTGAAAAGGAACGATATTAAGCAATAACGGATACAAAAGTGATCAAATAAGGGCTTAAACGACCCCTCAAAAAGGTACCTTTTAAAACCTTATCAGTAGCGGGCTGAGATATGGGATTCACCCATATCTTTTGTACTTAAACATTTTTTGGAGTAATAGATTTACCGAGTCCTTGACCTTTTACCCCAAAAAAAGTTAGTTATTTGGTAGTTATAGTGAAAAGGCATGTCTAATGATTAATTTGAACCATCATATCCTTTCAGATTACACCTCTTAGTAAACTATATTTAGGATGTTTGTATGACAGTTAACACATCATCAATTACAATTTATATTAGGGCTGTGCATGGTTCGGTTTGGGTCGGTTTTTGGTTAAACTGAAACCGAACCACAATGTTCGGTTTTTGTAGAACCCAAAACCGAAATTGTTCGGTTTTTGGCGGTTCGGTTTGTTATCCGTTTCGGTTCGGTTTTTTGTTTTTTTGGTTTCTAACCGTTAATATTTAGGTATAGCCAAATTATGCCAACAAACTTGTTTTACGTACAAAATTAGTTATTCTTCTTACTTTTTTTCAATTTAAGCATAATAATGTTTATTGAATAATTCTACAATTACAAACATATAAATGAGACACACACATACAAGTGAACATACACGTAGTATAATCATTATCGAATACTTATTGATATATTTGCATAAAACACGCGACACTACAAACACACATATAAATATAAACTTTAAGATAATATATTATAAATCCACTCACAAAATGAATATGAATTTATAAATTTGATTTATTTAGTTATTTAATCATATTATGTTAATTAGATATTATTATATAATAAAACCGGTTTGGTTCGGTTCGGTATTTGCGGTTTGATTTTTGGACGAAAACCGAAACCAAACCACACTTTTTGGTTTCTGAAAAAGTAAAAACGGAACCATCGATTTTTAGTTTCGGTCGGTTTTTTTGGTTTGATTTTTTCGGTTTTTGGTTCAGTTTTGGTTTTTCAGTTTGTTTTGCTCACCCCTAGTTTATATTGTTAGTTTATTTCCCTCCAAAATTATGTCTTTGCCTATTTTGCATACTGCATTTGCAGTCTCACTCAAATTCAAACCAAACACACAATTGTCAATCAAATATGGCAAACACAAATTTTCTCATAGAGGATAGATGGTCAAGCTTGAAATTAAAATGGATTGTCCAAACTAACATTTAACGCATGCAGGTTGGTTAGATGAGACGAGAAATGTTTTTGGGCTAATGTATATGACAGATAAGTGTTTGTGGAATAGTATGGCATCAGGTTTTGGGTGATATGATAGCTTTTAGGACACAATTGAATTTTTTCTATGTATTCATGGCGAGGGGTTTGTCCTTAATCAGTATTCGTAAGGGAGTATGTGTTGGAAAATTAAGTTCACTTGTGGGATTCGTTCACACCTGGTTTTGGATTAGGAGGTACGGAGTGTACACCCATGAGGTCCCTGAACACCCTAACTCAATAGTGGTTAGTACTGCTAGTGTATTGGTTACTACTGTTAGTGTAGTAACTGATGTTTCCTGCTAGTAGTGTATTAGTTCCTGCTGCTAGTGTATTGGTTACTACTGCTAGTGTAGTAACAGATGGTTCCTGCTGCTAGTGTAATGGTTCCTACTAGTAGTGTTGCAGTGATTAATGTGTAAGTAGCTGTTATGACTGCTTTATGACCACGTTTAATTGGTCATGTAGCCACTATTCCTATGATAATGGAGGCTTATTATGGGTAATTAATTGGCCGTTAATCATTCATAAAGTCCATTGACAAGGAGTGAGTATTCTCTATTATAAATAGAGATGGACTTCATCAGCATGAATATAGATAATACCAGGAGAAACAAACTGAAAGCTAAAACACTTATAAGCGCAAGGGTTATTGATTGTGCCTAATTCAATAACTAACATTTGGTCTTATCCCAAGTAGATATTCGTGATACCCAGGCACTAGGGTCGAATAGTTTACTTTGGAAAGTGATTAAACTATTCCAAGTGATATCCGGTAACCACCTTGTGGTATTGCATTGCTACTGACTTTGATTACCTTACCCTGCTGCTGGGTGAATTACCAACCAACAATCAAAGTAAACTATTTGTGATTATCAATGGCTGCTGCAATGAAACACATGGCTTCAAACTTCGCCAAGCTTGATAAGTTTGAAGGGGTGGACTTTAGGAGATGGCAGAAGAAGATGCACTTCTTACTGTCAAGCATGAGTGTGGTCTATGTTCTGACCAAACCTATTCCTGATGATAGGGATGATGCTACTGTGGAGCAGATCAGGAGGAGGAGCAAATGGGAGAATGATGACAACATTTGCAGAGGTTTAATTCTCAATGGTATGTCTGATTCACTCTTTGACATTTATCAGAACTTTGAATCTTCCAAAGAACTATAGGATTCCTTGGATGCCAAATATATGGCTGAGGATGCATCAAGTAAGAAGTTCCTTGTAAGTAAATTCACAAATTACAAAATGACTGATTCAAGACCAGTTATGGAATAATACAATGAACTTCTTGGTATACTTGGAAGGTTTACACAACACAATATGCACATGGATGAGGCTATTTCAGTCTTTTGTGTCATTGATAAACTTCCCCCTTCTTGGAAAGATTTCAAGCATACCTTGAAACATAAGAAGGAGGAGTTAACTCTTGTTGAGTTGGGCAGTCATTTGCGCATTGAGGAATCTCTCAGGGTGCTGGATAATGACAAGCCAAAGAGTAGCAATGCTACTGGTGCATCTGTTGTCAATATGGTGGAGCATAACAACTCCACCAAGTACAATGAAAACAAAGGCAAACGTAAACATCATGATAACACAAGGGCATATCCTAACAAGAAGGCAACACCTATTTGTTGGAAATGTGGCAAAATTGGTCACATTAAAAGGGATTGCAAAGGTGTTAAGGTTGGTGGTAAAGCCAATGGATCAGGCACTAATGGTTCAGGGAGTGGTGGTTCTACCAACTCACTGAAAGGTCAGAATATGTTTAATAAGTCTTTTCAGATTTATTATGTTATATATGTATCTGAATCTTATTTTGTGCAGGATGATGATGTTGCGTGGTGGGTTGACTCTGGTGCAACAGTTCATGCGTGCAAAGTTAGAAGTTGGTTCAAGACTTATGAGTCACTGAATGATGGTTCTATTCTTCACATGGGAAATGAGTCAACAGCCATGGTGCATGGTCGTAGTTGTGTAGATCTTAAATTTAGTTCTAGAAAGATTGTAACTTTGTTTAATGTTATTCATGTTCTTGATATAAGGAAAAACTAGGTTTCAAGTAGTATTTTGAATAATCATGGATATAAACAAGTTATTGAATCCGATAATTTTTTTCTATCTAAGAATGGTGTGTTTATTGGTTTTGGGTATTTATATAATCAAATGTTCAGGCTTAATATTGTCGCTAATAGTGTTATTTCAGCCTTTGTGACCACCTTTGACCTGACCGACTCTACCCTTTGGCATGCTAGACTTGGCCATGTACACTATAAAATGATGCAAGATATGTCTAAGGGTGGATTAATCCCAACATTTGACATGGACACTGAAAAGTGTAAAACTTGTATGCTAACCAAGATAACTAAGAAATCTTTTCAGGGTGTTATTCGTGAAACTAAGCTCTGGGAGCTAATACGCAGTGACCTGTATGATTTGCATGCCATTACCTCTTTGGGGAATAAGACGTACTTTGTGACATTTATTGATGATGCGTCTAGGTTTTGTTATGTCTATCTGTTACATACTAAGGATGAAGCATTAGATAAATTCAAAGTATTTAAAGCGGAAGTTGAATTGCAACTTGGGTCCCTGATCAAAAGATTAAGGACTGATAGGGGAGGTGAGTAGATGGATACTCTGTATTTTCAGTCTGTTGGTATAATCCATGAAATGACTGCTCCCTATGCTCCTCAGCAAAATGGTATTTCTGAAAGGAAAAACAGGGTGCTGAAGGAGATGATTAATGCCATGTTGTCCTATTCAGGACTGAGTCAAGGGTTCTGGGGTGAAGCTATGTTAACAGCTTGCTATTTATTAAATAGGATTCCCAACAAAAGGAACAAGACTACCCCTTATGAGCTCTAGACTAAAAGGAAACCCAACCAGATGTAGGGATGTTGTAAGACTCCCTAATTCAAAGTTGAAAACTTTGGGTGAAAGAGGCATTGACTGCATCTTTGTTGGATATGCTGAGCATTCCAAGGCTTTTAGGTTCTATGTTATCGAACCTAATGAATATGTTTCAATTAACTCCATAATTGAATCAAAGGATGCAATGTTTGATGAGAATATATTCTCATCAGTCCCTAGACCAAGTCAGAGGATTTCTAATGGTACTCATGACACTGGTGTATCAGAGGTCCCTGATGAAGTACCATCAAAGGTCCCTGATGAGGTTGTGGTTCAACAACCCGAACCTGTGATCAGAAAGAGCAAAAGGGTCAGGACTCTAAAGTAATTTGGACCTGAGTTTCAATTATACTTAATTGAAGGAAGAAGGGATGAGGTCTCTAACCAATACTCCTGTTGCTTCATTGTTGAAGATGATCCCAAGACATTTGAAGAAGCAATGAATTCCCAGGATATTGCTTTATGGAAAGAAGCAATCAATGATGAGATGGATTTTATCATGGGCAACAACACTTGGGTGTTGGTTGATCTACCACCCGGTTGCATACCTTTGGGTTGCAAGTGGATTTTCAAAAATAAAATGAAGGTAGATGGAACTATTGAAAAGTTCAAGGCTAGACTAGTCATTCAAGGCTTTAAACAAAAGTCAGGAATAGACTATTTTGATACTTATGCTCCTGTAGCTCGTATCAGTACCATAAGATTGCTGATTGCTTTGGCATCAATTCACAATCTCATTATTCATCAGATGGATGTGAAGACAGCTTTCTTGAATGGTGAATTGGATGAGGAGGTTTATATGAACCAACTTCAAGGCTTCATCTTGCCTGGCAATGAAAATAAGGTGTGTAAACTGATTAAGTCTCTTTATGGACTAACGCAGGCACCTAAGCAATGGCATAAAAAATTTGATGAAGTGGTTTTGACCAGTGGTTATGTTCTTAACCAAGCTGACAAATGTGTGTATATCAAATTTGATGAATCTGGTAAAGGAGTCATCATTTGTCTATATATTGATGACATGTTTATTTTTGGCACTGACCAAAATCAGGTTGACCTGACAAAGGAATTTTTGTCATCAAGGTTCTTCATGAAGGACATGGGGGAGGCTGATGTTATCCTTGGTATAAGGATTAAACATGAAAGTAACAAAATTTCTATCTCTAAGTCTCATTATATTGAGAAGGTGTTGAGGAAATTCAATTACTTTGATTGTACTCTAGTGAGTACACCTATGGATACTTGTGAGAAGTTAATGCCTAATAAAGGCAAGGTTGTATCTCAACTTCAGTATTCTAGGGTAATTGGCTGCTTGATGTATGCCATGACTTGTACAAGACCTGAAATTGCATTTGCAGAGGGTAAATTGAGCAGGTATACTAGTAATCCTAGTGCTCATCACAGGCAAGTAGTTCAGAGGGTACTGAAATATCTGAAGAGAACTATGGATTATAGTCTCTCATATACTGGTTATCCTTCAGTGTTGGAAGGATACACTGATGCAAGTTAGATCAGTAACACTAAAGACAATTCGTCTACCGATGGCTGGGTATTCCTACTTGGTGGAGGTGCAGTTTCTTGGGCATCCAAGAAGAAAACTTGCATCACCAGTTCAACAATGGAATCTGAATTTGTAGCCTTAGCAGTTGCTGGTAAAGAAGCTGAATGGTTGAAAAACTTGCTTCTTGAGATTCCATTGTGGCCTAAACCTATAGCACCTATTTCTATCCGTTGTGATAGTGCAACTACATTGGCAAAGGCTTATAGCCAGATGTACAATGGGAAGTCTAGACACTTAGATGTCAGACATAGCATGATTCGTGAGCTTATCATGAATGGGGTGGTATCTATAGAGTTTGTTAGATCTCAACAAAATTTAGCTGATCACTTGACGAAGGGATTGGCTAGAGACTTGGTTTTAAAGTCTGCTAAAGGGATGAGTTTAAGTCCAACTTAGTCACCGAATGCTAAGACACCCAACTCCCTCCTAAGGAAACTTGGGAGCTGAGTTCAATGTGGAAAGCTGAAAATTCAGTAGACTGTAGCACATGTTTTATTTACATTCCAAGGTTGTGCTCAGAACCTGCTAAAAGGAGGATGCAGTCTTTACTTCTTAATGGTTAATTTTCTTTGAAAAAGTGCTTGGCAGGAGCATGAATAAAGAGGAACCAACTATTTGAATGTTGAAGTTTTGCTGCTTCAGGGAGCTTTTGGACTTTTGGCTCTTGCAACATTTATGATTTTGGATATGGACACATGGCTTGTATAGTGTCAGGAGCTTTTAAGTGTTTGAAAACTTGTGTGTATTTTATCTTCAGGTATTCAAATGGGTTTAAGGGTTCAATTCTTAGAACACCCTGATTCTCGAATATTTGAACGTGTAATGTACTAAGATGGAAATTCAATCCTCATGATATTTTCGTTTATGCACATGTTTTGTTTGATGTTTGTTTTTATTGCAAAGGAAGTGAACTAAATTTGGGGAGGGTTGTTGGAAAATTTAGTTCACTTGTGGGATTAGTTCACACCTGGTTTTGGGTTAGGAGGTACGGAGTGTACACCCATGAGGTCCCTGAACACCCTGACTTAATAGTGGTTAGTACTGCTAGTGTATTGGTTACTACTGTTAGTGTAGTAACTGATGGTTCCTGCTGGTAGTGTATTGGTTCCTGCTGCTAGTGTATTGGTTACTACTGCTAGTGTAGTAACCGATGGTTCCTACTTGTAGTGTATTAATTCCTGCTTCTAGTGTAATGGTTCCTACTGGTAGTGTTGCAGTGATTAATTTGTAACAACTTTGACTCATTCAAGTAGCTGTTATGACTGCTTTATGACCACATTTAATTGGTCAAGTAACTACCATTCCTATGATAATAGAGTCTTATTATGAGTGATTAATTGGTCGTTAATCATTCATAAAGTCCATTGACTAGGAGTGAGTATTCTCTACTATAAATAGAGATGGACTTCATCAGCATGAATAGAAACAATACCAGGAGAAACAAACAGAAAACGATAAACACTTGAAAGCAAAGGGTTATTGATTTGTTCCTAATTCAATAACAAACATTTGGTCTTATATCAAGTAGATATTCGTGATACCCAGGCATTATGGTCGAATAGTTTACTTTGGAAAGTGATTATACGATTCCAAGTGATATTCGGCAACCACCTAGTGGTATTGTATTGCTGCTGACTTTGATTATCTGACCCTGCTGTTGTTGGAAAATTTAGTGCACTTGTGGGAATAGTTCACACCTTGTAATGGGTTAGGAGGTACGGAGTGTACACCCACAAGGTCCATGAACACCCTGACTCTTGTAGTGGTTTATATTGGTAGTGCTTGGTGAAAGTACTGTTGTGGTTACCACTGATTGTCAGTGTTTCCACTGAAGCAGTACTTCCACTGGATCAGTGTTTCCACTGAAGTGGTGTTTCACTAAAGTAGTGTTTACACTGAAGCAGTGGTGTTTCCACTAAAGCAGTGTAACCACTGATAGCACAATGAAAGTACTGATGAAAGTACTGCTTGTAACGGCTTTGACCTATTCAAGTGGCAGTTTCAACTGCTTAATGACCACGTTTAATTGGTCATGTAACCACTAACGGCTATAATGAGGATAATTATGAGGCTATTAATGGGCCGATTAATACTCATAATTCCATTTGATTAGCTTAGAGTAAACTCCTATAAATAGGAGATCTGATGATGCATGAAGAACACACAGAAAACATAAACACTTATTAGCAAAAGGGTTATAGAATTGTGCCTAATTCTCTAACTGCATTTGGTCTTATCCCAAGTAGATATTCGTGATACCCAGGCATTAAGGTCGAATAGTTTACTTTGGAAAGTGATCACACGATTCCAAGTGATATCCGGTAACCACCTAGTGGTATTGCTACTGTCATTGATTGTCTTAACCCTGTTCTGGGAGATACACACCAACAATCAAAGTAAACTATTTTGTGATAATCAATGGCTGCTGCTGCAATGAAACATATGGCTTCAAACTTTGTTAAGCTGGATAAGTTTGAAAGGGTGGATTTCAGGAGATGGCAGAAGATGATGCACTTCTTGCTGTCAAGCATGAGTGTAGTCTATGTGCTGACTACTCCAATTCCTGATGATGGGGATGATGCTACGGTTGAGCAGATCAGGAGAAGGAGCAAGTGGGAGAATGATGACTACATATGCAGAGGTCTTATTCTGAATGGTATGTCTGATTCTTTGTTTGATATTTATCAGAACTTTGAATCTTCCAAAGAACTGTGGGATTCCTTGGATGCCAAATATATGGCTGAGGATGCATCAAGTAAGAAGTTCCTTGTTAGTAATTTCACAAATTACAAAATGACTGATTCAAGACAGGTTATGGAATAGTACAATGAACTTCTTTGAATACTTGGAAGGTTTACACAACACAATATGCACATGGATGAGGCTATTTCAGTCTCTTGTGTTATTGATAAACTTCCTCCTTCTTGGAAAGATTTCAAGCATACCTTGAAACATAAGAAAGAGGAATTAACTCTGGTTGAGTTGGGCAGTCATCTGCGCATTGAGGAATCTCTCAAGGTGCAGGATAATGACAAGCCAAAGAGTAGCAATGCTACTGGACCATCTGTTGTCAATATGGTGGAGCATAACAACTCTACCAGGTACAATAACAACAAAGGAAAACGCAAATATCATGACAACACAAGGACAGATCCTAACAAGAAGCAACACCTACTTGTTAGAAATGTGGCAAGACTGGTCACATTAAAAGGGACTGCAAAGGTGTTAAAATTGGTGGTAAAGCCAATGGATCAGGCACTAATGGTTCGGGGAGTGGTGGTTCAGCCAACTCACTGAAAGGTCAGAATATGTTTAATAAGTCTTTTCAGATTTATTATGTTACATATGTATCTGAATCTTTTATGTGCAGGATGATGATGTTGCGTGGTGGGTTGACTCTGGTGCAACAGTTCATGTGTGTAAAGATAAAAGCTGGTTCAAGACTTATGAGTCACTGAATGATGGTTCTATTCTTCACATGGGAAATGAGTCAACGACCTTGGTGCATGGTCGTGGTTGTGTAGATCTTAGGTTTAGTTGAAAGATTGTAACTTTGTTTAATGTTATTCATGTTCTGATATAAGGAAAAACTTGGTTTCAAGTAGTGTTTTGAATAATCATGGATATAAACAAGTTATTGAATCTGATAAATTTGTTCTTTCTAAATGTGGTGTTTTTATTGGTTTTGGTTATTTATGTAATCAAATGTTCAGGCTTAATATTACCACTGACAGTGTTATTTCAACTTTTGTGACCACATATGATCAGACTGATTCTACCCTTTGGCATGCTAGACTTGGTCATGTTCACTATAAAAGAATGCAAGATATGTCTAGGGATGGTTTAATCCCTGCTTTTGACATGGACACTGAAAAGTGTAAAACTTGCATGTTGACCAAAATAACCAAGAAACCCTTTCAGGGTGTTAGTCGAGAGACTAAGCTCTTGGAGCTGATACACAGTGACCTGTGTGATTTGCATGCCACTCATTCTTTGGGGAATAAGATGTACTTTGTGACATTTATTGATGATGCTTCTAGGTTTTGTTATGTTTATTTGTTACATACTAAGGATGAAGCATTAGATAAATTCAAAGTGTTTAAAACTGAAGTTGAATTACAACTTGGGTCTTTGATCAAAAGATTAAGGACTGATAGGGGAGGTGAGTACATGTATACTCAGTACTTTCAGTCTGTTGG
Organism: Chrysanthemum makinoi; assembly: GCA_910596185.1. Lineage (NCBI taxonomy): Eukaryota > Viridiplantae > Streptophyta > Magnoliopsida > Asterales > Asteraceae > Chrysanthemum > Chrysanthemum makinoi. The sequence continues at coordinate 52,203,164 of OU343225.1, forward strand.
TATTATCCATGAAACTACTGCTCCCTATACTCCTCAGCAAAATGGTGTTTCTGAAAGGAAAAATAGGGTGCTGAAGGAGATGGTTAATTCCATGTTGTCCTATTCAGGACTGAGTCAAGGGTTCTGGGGTGAAGCTATGTTAACACCTTGCTATTTATTAAATAGGGTTCCTAACAAAAGGAACAAGGTTACCCCTTATGAACTCTGGACTAAAAGGAAACCTAACCTGAACTATCTCAAGGTTTGGGGTTGTAGGGCTGTTGTAAGACTCCCTGATCCAAAGATGAAAACTTTGGGTGAAAGAGGCATTGACTGCATCTTTGTTGGATATGCTGAGCATTCCAAGGCTTTTAGGTTCTATGTTATTGAACCTAATGAATATATTTCAATTAACTCCATTATTGAATCAAGGGATGCAGACTTTGATGAGAATAGATTCTCATCAGTCCCTAGACCAAGTCAGAGGATAACTAATGGAACTCATGAAACTGGTGTATCAGAGGTCCCTGATGATGAACCATCAGTGGTCCCTGATGAGGTTGTGGTACAACAACCTGAACCTGTGCTCCGAAAGAGCAAAAGGGTTAGGACTCCAAAGTCATTTGGACCTGAGTTTCAACTATACTTAGTTGAAGGAACAAGGGATGAGGTTTCAGACCAATATTCCTATTGCTTCATTGTTGAGGATGATCCCAAGACATTTGAAGAAGCAATGAAGTCCCAGGATATTGCTTTCTGGAAAGAAGCAATCAATGATGAGATGGATTCCATCATGGGCAACAACACTTGGGTGTTGGTTGATCTACCTCCTGGTTGCAAACCTTTGGGTTGCAAATGGATTTTCAAAAGGAAAATGAAGGTAGATGGAACTATTGAAAATTTCAAGGCTAGACTAGTCATTCAGGGCTTTAAACAAAAGTCAGGAATAGACTATTTTGATACTTATGCCCTGTGGCTCGTATCAGTACCATAAGACTGTTGATTGCTTTGGCATCTATTCACAATCTGGTTATTCATCAGATGGATGTGAAAACAGATTTCTTGAATGGTGAATTGGAAGAGGAGGTTTATATGAACCAACCTCAGGGCTTCATCATGCCTGGCAATGAAAACAAGGTGTGTAAATTGATTAACTCTCTGTATAGACTTAAGCAGGCACCTAAGCAATGGCATCAAAAATTTGATGAAGTGGTTTTGTCTAGTGGTTATGTTCTTAACCAAGCTGACAAATGTGTTTATAGCAAATTTGATGAATCTGGTAAAGGAGTCATCATTTGTCTATATGTTGATGACATGTTGATTTTTGGCACTGACCAAAATCAGGTTAACCTGACAAAGGAATTTTTGTCATCAAGGTTCTCCATGAAGGATATGGGGGAGGCTGATGTTATCCTTGGTATAAGGATCAAACATGAAAGTAAAAGAATTTCTATCTCTCAGTCTCATTATATTAAGAAGGTACTGAGGAAATTCAATTACTTTGATTGTACTCCAGTGAGTACACCTATGGATACTTGTGAGAAGTGATGCCTAATAATGGCAAGGCTGTATCTCAACTTGAGTATTCTAGGGTAATTGGCTGCTTGATGTATGCCATGATTTGTACAAGACCTGATATTGGTTTTGCAGTGGGAAAATTGAGCAGGTATACTAGTAATCCTAGTGCTCATCACGGCAAGCGGTTCAAAGGGTACTGAAGTATTTGAAGAGAACTATGGATTATAGTCTCTCATATCTGGTTACCCATCGTGTTGGAAGGTTACAGATGCAAGTTGGATCGTAACACTAAAGACAATTCGTCTACCAGTGGCTGGGTATTCCTACTTGGTGGAGGTGCAATTTCTTGGGCATCCAAGAAGCAAACTTGCATCACCAGTTCAACAATGGAATCAGAATTTGTGGCTTTAGCAGCTGCTGGTAAAGAAGCTGAATGGTTGAAAAACTTGCTTCTTGAGATTCCATTGTGGCCTAAACCTATAGCACCTATTTCTATCGGGTGTGATAGTGCAGCTACATTGGCTAAGGCTTATAGCCAAATGTACAATGGTAAGTCTAGACACTTAGGTGTCAGACATAGCATGATTCGTGAGCTTATCATGAATGGGGTGGTATCTATAGAGTTTGTTAGATCTCATCAGAACTTAGCTGATCACTTGACGAAGGGTGCAGCTAGAGACTTGGTTAAAAAGTCTGCTAAAGGGATGGGTTTAAGTCCAACTTAGTCACTGAATGCTAGGACACCCAAATCCCTCCTAAGGAAACTTGGGAGCTGAGTTCAATGTGGAAAGCTGAACATTCAGTGGACTGGAGCACATGCTTTATTTACATCCCAAGGTTGTGCTCAGAACCTGCTGAAAGGAGGATGAAGTCTACTTCTTAATGGTTAATTTTCTTTGAAAAAGTGCTTGGCAGGAGCATGAATAAAGAGGAACCACCTATGTAAATGTTGAAGTTTTGCCGCTTCAGGAAGCTTTTGGACTTTTAGCTTTTACAACATTTATGAATTTGGATATGGACACATGGCTTGTATAGTGTCGAGTTAAGTGTTTGAAAATTTATGTGTATTTTATCTTCAGGTATTCAAATGGGTTGAAGGGTTCAATTCTTAGAACACCCTGATTCTCGAATATTTGAACGTGTAATTTACTAAGATGGAAATTCAATCCTTAGGACATTTTCGTTTATGCACATGTTTTGTTTAATGTTTGGTTTTTATGCAAAGGAAGTGAACTAAATTTGGGGAGGATTGTTAGAAAATTTAGTGCACTTGTGGGAATAGTTCACACCTTGTAATGGGTTAGGAGGTACGGAGTGTACACCCATAAGGTCCATGAACACCCTGACTCTTGTAGTGGTTTGTATTGGTAGTGCTTGGTGAAAGTACTGTTGTGGTTACCACTGATTGTCAGTGTTTCCACTGAAGTGGTGTTTCACTAAAGTAGTGTTTACACTGAAGCAGTGGTGTTTCCACTGAAGGCAGTGTAACCACGATAGCACTATGAAAGTACTGATGAAAGTACTGCTTGTAACGGCTTTGACCTATTCAAGTGGCGGTTTCAACTGCTTAATGACCACGTTTAATTGGTCATGTAACCACTAACGGCTATAATGGGGATAATTATGAGGCTATTAATGGGCCGATTAATACTCATAATTCCATTTGATTATCTTAGAGTAAACTCCTATAAATAGGAGATCTGATGATGCATGAAGAACACACAGAAAACATAAACACTTATTAGCAAAAGGGTTATAGAATTGTGCCTAATTCTCTAACTGCATTTGGTCTTATCTCAAGTAGATATTCGTGATACCCAGGTATTAGGGTCGAATAGTTTACTTTGGAAAGTGATCACACGATTCCAAGTGATATCCGGTAACCACCTAGTGGTATTGCTACTGTCATTGATTGTCTTAACCCTGTTCTGGGAGATACACACCAACAGCTGTTGGGTGAATTACCAACCAACAGTATGCGGGTTTTGAGAGACGTCTTGGATAGGTGTGTAGGTGAATGGGTTGGTGTTCAAGAGTTTCGTATGAAGGAGATGTTTATATGGGGAGTGCGCTAATTGATATGTATGTGAAATGTGGGAATGTAGGGTGTGAGCAGAAGATTTTTTAGGAGATGAGGTGTAGGAATGTGGTGACATGGAATAGTTTGATTACGTGTTATGAGCAGAATGGTCCGCCTAGTGAAGCTATTGATGTATTTAAAAAGATGATGGATTTCATGATTTGTTGAACCAAATGAGGTTACTCTAGCGAGTGTGATAAGTGCGTGTGCAACCTTGTCAAATTTGTATTTAGGACGGGAACTACATAATCGAGTTATGAAATTTAGAAAGTTAAGGATGATCTTGACATAAACAATGCGTTTAATATGTATGCAAAATGTAGTAAAATAGCCGAAGCAAGATGGATTTTGATTCAATGCCGGTTAGAAATATTGTCACTGAAACTTCAATTATTAGTAGTTATGCAAAGTTTGCTAATGTTGAAACCGAACGTTAGATATTTGTTGATACGCCGGATAAGAATATAGTGTCATGGAACACGCTAATAGCTGGATACAAACAGAATGGAGACAATGAAACCTCGCTGAAACTTTTTCTCAAACAAAAACAAGACAACGTCTTTCCTACACGTTACACTTTTGGGAATCTTCTTGGTGCATGTGCGAGCCTCGTTGATTTGAGATTAGGGCAACAAGCTCCTTAACATGTCATAAAACATGGGTTCAAATTTGAATGTTGCCCAAAAGGTATTGGATTTTTATAAGTCCAAAGTGCTTGTACATCTAAGTTATTTATAGACCTTTATATGTAATATTAAGTAGTATTCATGCAGACATATATTATTCGACCAATAAGGTTGATATACTAGGATCAATGACATGTCAAATATGACAGTTATTATAGGTAAAACGGTTTATGGCAGTTAGCATTGAAGAGGTATGTCCTTTGGACAAAAGTAACCATTGTAACCCTTCAAATACATGCCTGTCCATAAACTATATATACCTTTGTATCCTACAGATTTAATATCAATTCATATAACAGTTAATAGTTTGTTTCTTTCCCTCCAATACTTGTATTCTATCCGTTTCACTGCATATCCATATTTCAATCCAAATAACATCTCACTGCAATAATGGTTAACACAAACCATTTCATTGAGAACAAATGGTCCTCACCATATCAGAGATCAGTTGGCCATACTAACATTTGGCATCAGAGCAAATCTCCTGGAAGAAACATGACCAACAAATCTCAAACTGAATTTGTCCAGAGACAAATTAAGAGAAACAGTGAGGCCTTGATAAGCAATCAAATCAAACAAGTATCCAAAGCATGCAAAGATATGCTAAGAAAGAAGATGGAGGAAATCCATGTGCATAACAACAAACTTGCACATAAGAAGGCAATGGATGAAAGACACAAGAACTATATATGTTTCACGTGTAGACTAAGGGGACATATAGCAAGAGATTGTCCACAAGAACAAAGTCACACAAAGGCAGAAGGCCCTGGAATCATCACTCATACACCACAAATCCAAATTGCATACCCCGAATCAATTCACCTTTCTACAGATTTCATGATAGAAGGTACTGATGAACAAGATTGGAACCAGATTTGGTATGTAAGCAATAGGATTAACAGGCATGTTTCTTTTGCAACATGGCCCTTTTCTCAAAACTGAAGGAGAAATTTATGGTGGAAAAGAATGAAGAACAGAAGAAACTCATTTTCATTCATGGAGAGGGAGAAGTGCAAATCAAAATAGGAACAAATGTTCTTATCATCCCTGGCATTCATTACACACCAGAGATCACTCTCAATATCCTCTCTGCATCACAAATGGAGGCACAAGGATTGGAACTCACTTTTAAAGGCAATAGATGCAAGCCTGTTCCAATGTTTAAAGACCCTGCAGCCTGCCTCTTTGATGCAAATAGGATGAACCAGAGGCACAACGAATACCTAGAAGGTTACTATAGAATGCTTCATGAAGACTCCAAGGAAGAACACCACAAAGGAAAAGCAGTCACCTTCACAAACAAATGCAGTATTTGTGAAGAAGATGGGCATAACGAATACATGTGTCCACAACACCCCATGACTGCAGAGGACAATGGCTTTGTCATTGTAAAAGGTGTAAATCTTCCAATCTCTATTAGATGCTTTAGTGACTGCATATCTTTTTTAAATTTGCTTGAAAAAGAAAACTTGAACAGTCAAAATTGGAACACCTTTAGAAATAATTTCATGGAAGCATACAATTGGTTCTATTCTGTCTATCTAAGAAGGAATATACCAATACCATTTCCACCCAAGATTAATGGAAAAGAAATCCATTTAATGGATCTTCACATCCTGGTTGAAACACTAGGGGGATATCTTGGTGTACATTTTTCAAATAAATTCCCTTACATTCTTTGAAATTTTTGGTTTAGAAAAGAAACAAGGTCAGGACATAAAAGAATGCTATAACAAATACTTGAATGTATTCATTTGCTTTTATAAAACAGAAAATGTGTCACATAATGGAATTGCTAAACTCTCCCCTCCTAATGGCGATTTTGGCGATTTCCATCTAATACCCTAATCGTTTTTCTTAATCGATCTCTGATCTACACATTAACAGTCCTGGTTCCGTTTATTGAATCGGTGTTGCTTCTGTTTTTATTAGCGATCGTATTGGGTAATTCTATTAGGGTTTATTGTTCCTCTAATCGCTGGTTAGGATTTTCTTGTTGGCTCTTTATTGTAATATTCAATCGTTATCTGGTACTGATTATTCTGGGTTGAATTACTGCGCTCCTTCGATTATAAACCCTAGGTTCTAAGGTCGATTTTCTTTAGGGTTCTTCTTAATTCAACTTGTTACAATCACTGTATCGAGCATGATCATGTAATACTTATTGCACGCTTATGGCTTATGAACCCTAGTTTTATACTAGGGTTTAATTCGTTTAGTTTGAAGTCTGGACGTTTTTTCTTCTTGTTTTTGGGTACGATCAGCTGGTTTTAGGGTTTTAGGTTTTGATGTCAAAGATGGGAGAGGAGACTAATACTCAGCCACGTACAGTGGTTAAAGATGCTAATGAATATGATCCTACTGGTAGTGCTTTTGATTCTCGTTCTGATGAACAAGTGGAGCCTGTTGATCATATTGAATGTGATGGGGCTGATAACGTGAATAAGCCTAATGTGGAGCAATTGATTGCTAATGCGCATAAGAACTTTGATGAAGCAATGAATAAAATTGACTGTGATATTGCTAAGATGGCTTCATCTTCTGATGTGAACAATTCGAGTGGTATTGGGCTTCAATCTAAGTCGAGTTTTGATGTGGCTATGCAATCCCGGATGTATGGTACTAATCATAGTGTTACTTCTGATCCTAATGCACCTAAGGTTGTTAATACTAGTGGTAATGGAGTTAAGTCGGTTTCTTACGCGGGTGTTGCTTCTAATGAATCCCAGAAACACGTGTCTAATTTTCGGAGGTTAGAATGCAGCAAAAAGAAGGATGATGTTGACCTTTCAGTCCCAATGAAAGTGGTGGAAGAGGTGAACATGAGGTTTGAGAATACTCTTTACGGATACTTCCTTGGTCAACGCCTTGCTTTTCCTGTTGTTGACTATTATGTTCGCAATACGTGGGCTAAGTATGGTTTACAAAAGGTTATGATGAACGCTAAGGGATTCTTCTTCTTCAAGTTTAATTCGAAAAAAGGTGTTGATGATGTTCTGGATAATGGTCCTTGGTTGATTCGTAATGTTCCTATTATTCTTAAACCATGGACATTGAACACCAACTTGCTTAAAGAGGATTTGACTAACATTCCGGTGTGGGTTAAATTCCATGATGTTCCTTTAGCTATGTTTTCGATGACGGGCAGTCTCCTTGCTACATTGATTGGTACACCCAAAAGGTTAGATGCTTTTACTAGTAAAATGTGCAAAGAATCTTGGGGCCGTAGTAGTTTTGCTAGGTGTATGATTGAAGTGAAGTCGGATGAGGTTCTTAGGGACAACCTCACTGTCGAGATTCCTTTACTTGATGGTACGGGTTCGACTATTGAGAAGATTCGTGTTGAATATGAATGGAAACCGCCTAGATGTGAGAAATGTCGGGTTTTTGGACATACTTTGGTGGATTGTCCTAAGGTTGTGATTCCGACTGCTCAACCTCATAAGGACGTAAGTGATGGTTTTCAAACTGTTAACAATAAGAAGAAGGGAAAGCATGTTGGGCCGAATCCGGGTCGAGGAGGTTCTACTAAATCTGTGGTGGGCAAGCATTTTGAATATCGACCCAAAAAGCCTCCTCCTGAACCCAAGAAAGTAAATGTCGGTAAGACGATGGCTTCTAATGTGGCTAGTACGAGTGGAACCAGGATCACTACGTCTAATCAGTATGATGCTCTTACTATGGATGATACAGATGTGGATACTGGTCGTACAATGGAGGTTAATGAGGATGAGTCGATTAAGACTGGTTCTACATCACATGTTCCGCTTTCAATGGGAACAATAGATGTTGTTTCTACTCCCATAGTTGAGAAAATTGGTAAGCTTGAAAAACTAATTATTGATGGGAAAGCTACTCTTGTGGATGATGATGGTCAACCTATTCCGTTTACTAAGAGAGCTAACCCTTTTTCTAAAGTGGGAGAGATTGAGGTGTCTGATTCTGAAGATGAGGTTGTTGCTAACCCATTTGATGAGTCTGCTAATTTATTTGGTGGTGGCCAAGAGTTTGAAGATGAGTATGATGACTATGACTTCGATGACTATGCAAAGCAGGTTCGGGATCTTCCTGGGAATTTGGATGCCTTTAATGCCATGTATGGCACAAAGTTTCAAGGTCCTAGGAAGTAATCTTATTTCGTTGTGTCATTTGTTATCATTTGAGTAGTGGTTTGTTTTCTTGTTTAGAAATTGGAAGTATCTTGTTATGTAAGCTCTATGCCTATGTAACGGGCTGATATATGGGATTTCACTCATATACATTGTACTTAAACGTTTATTTGGTTATATATTTACCAGGGTGCAGGATTACTCCCCTTTACCCAAAAAATGGAGCAGAAGGACTTGCATCCAAAGGCAAAGAGATATGCCAAGATGGTCGAGATGATCAAGTGACAAAAACCTCAATAAAGGACATTCAAAAGATGGAGCATTTCGGTGTAAAACTTGAAGACACCACTGACCCTTGCCAAGAACATCACATCAGCACTCATTTTGAACAGGGAACAACCAGCAGGAACATCAAAGGGACCAAAGACGATAGAGATGACTTCTCAGTCATTTTCTGAAAGACAAGACAGAAGAATCACTCTTGAACTTAGGGGCAAGTATTAGATTTTTATAAGTCCAAAGTGCTTGTACATCTAAGTTATTTATAGACCTTTATATGTAATATTAAGTAGTATTCATGCAGACATATATTATTCGACCAATAAGGTTGATATACTAGGATCAATGACATGTCAAATATGACAGTTATTATAGGTAAAACGGTTTATGGCAGTTAGCATTGAAGAGGTATGTCCTTTGGACAAAAGTAACCATTGTAACCCTTCAAATACATGCCTGTCCATAAACTATATATACCTTTGTATCCTACAGATTTAATATCAATTCATATAACAGTTAATAGTTTGTTTCTTTCCCTCCAATACTTGTATTCTATCCGTTTCACTGCATATCCATATTTCAATCCAAATAACATCTCACTGCAATAATGGTTAACACAAACCATTTCATTGAGAACAAATGGTCCTCACCATATCAGAGATCAGTTGGCCATACTAACAAACATGGGTTCAAATTTGAATGTTTCCCAAAAGTGATATCTTTGTAGGGAATTCGCTTATAGATATGTATGTCAGTTGTGGGTACGTAAAAGATGGAAAACTAGTATTTTGAAAGATGGTTCAAAGAGATTTGGTATCATGGAATGCAATCATAGTTGGGTTTACTCAAAATGGTCACGGAGTTGAAACCATTGATTTTTTTATAGAAATGTTGGCTGGTGGTGAAAAACCAGATCATGTAACAAAGATCGGGTTACTGTCTGCTTGTAGCCATGGGGTTTAGTTGATGAGGTCATCGTTATTTTTACTAAATGAGTAAAGAATATGGAGTAGAACCAATGTCAGATCATTACGCATGTATTGTTAATCTTCTTGGTCGATATGGCTGTCTTGATAAAGCCAAGAAGTTAGTTGACTCAATGCCAATACAGCCTGATGCTGTTGTATGGGGGTCTTTACGTGGTGCACTACTATAGATTCTAAAATAGAGCCCCCATCATGAAGCCATGTGTATAGGAAAAAAGGGCTCTATCTATCACAAGAAAGATAGAGTCATGTTTTAAGTAAGAAACCGGGCTCGAATAGTTTGATTTTTCGTTTGGGATTTGAGCGGGATTTATCCCTCCGATTTTTTCCACTTTGCCTTTCTTTTCACCTACCAGACCCACATACAGAATAAAACCTAAATCACTTTTTACTTTGTTCCCACGACCACACAACCCAACCACAGCCTATAATTCAATCTAGATATCATCACCACAACCACACACTACCACTGCCCATGTCGCTCATCACCACAGCCTTGTCGCCACCATAATTGCTAGTGAAATGGAGTTATAGCATTCATTTTATTTACTATGCAGCTAAATGTTTTTTACTATTCAATTTTCTAGCAAATTAGATACCAGTATATGTTATTCAATATGTTGAGTTTGATTTAGGCATTTTATTGTTGAGTTTCAACATCCAATTAATATAAAGGATTCACAGTAAGTACTCAAATATATTGGAATCTAATTGAATACAAGATGCTTGATGAAATGATTAAGTGATATATGACAATCATATCCACGGATCTTACATGTTCGCAGTTCGTAGTGCACTGTTTTGATTAGTGATATTGCAACACCTTATATTCTATGAGGAACCCTGAAACACCTTCTACTTCATTCATAACTTTTTTGGTACAAGTGTATTAATATAGATGCTTAATTTGTCCCATTCAATTGACAAGTAATAGTGGCTGCTGTAAGAAAAAAAAAGAACATAGTCTTCTAGTTGCGATAGAAATGCATCATGAATTGTTCTCTATGTGATGCATTTTGCTTCCTACAAGACAAAAGGTATAATCTTTCGATTGATTTATGTCACAATGGCAAGTGGAATAAGAAGTCCTTTAGTGGTGGTCATCTCAGATATTACGATGTGTTAAGTGGAATAAGAAGTCCTTTAGTGGGGAAGTGTATGACTTGAATTAGCAGAGTCCTTGCTATGGTATTACCTGTTTAGCTTCAAAATTTAGTTGCTTGTACATGATGTAGTAGAGTTTTTATGTTGGCCCTTTTCTACCTCAAAAGTTTTGTTTATTTTTACAAGAAAGTCACTCATAAATGAATTAATCATATTAATACTTTTGCTGCAGGTTCTCGTGAGTCTATTACTCAAAGTATGCAAGGCCAAAGTGAGTACTTTTCCCTCAGTTATACAAGTGAGAGGAAACATGAACTTATCTTTAATAAATTGTTGATTTGTTCCCAACGTAATAATTAATTCAACAACAGGACAATGTGTGCTCTATGTGCTGGTGATGTCGTTTATGAAGTTGCACATCAGACTTGTGGTAAGGATAGGTTTGTCTATGTGGAGAGGTATATATTTGATTTTTCAAACTTGTGTTTTAATTCTTTTGAAATGTATTTGATTCAAGTATTAAAAATTGCAGGATGGACGGGTCATTTTCTTTTCTAATCCTATATACAGGTAAGGAATTAGTGTAGATAATAAACCAGGTTCCGCAAGAGAACTAAATGTGAAACTAATTATCTAGTCTAATTACAGCAACATGGGGCGTCTTCTATAAGAAGCAATGCCGAAAATTTTGAGACCTTTCAAAGGTATTGCATATCCTTTTCTTCTGCCAACACATGGATAGTTCCACATCCATGAATGTTGGTGAATACATAATGCGATTCTGCTAAATAATTACTAATAAATTTGTTTATTAGGATAATTTCATTTGACAAAATTAGGGGCTTTTGTTTCACCATGTATTTCTGCATTTTATTTCCACAACAACACATTCAGATTCACATTGCTATTTCTTGTCTCACCATGTTCATTGATTTTCCCCCGGTTCTTCAACTCCGCTTGCAAGCTTTTGAATATGATAGCATGCGAGACACTATGGTGAAGGCCAGTCATTCATTATTTTATAGGCTTTTGTAATAATGTTGTTTTCAATTTATACCCCCTGCTTGATGTATTGTATTTTTACATTCTTGTAATTATACTTATATTGGAACAAGACATGGTCAAGCATGACATGCTGTTGCAATAGTATCTTTTATACTCTCCATGGTTTGAACCTCGCAACAAAAGGTAAATTATGTTTATTTTTGTTTTTTCAGGAGGTTGATGTGGTGTCTAGCTAGTTACTTTTGTAGTTTAGAGCGTGTATTATGATGGAAAAAGTCAAGACTTATTATGGGCAAAGACAGATTTAGGAAGTCATCAACTTCATCAAACACTATCTCATTTGGTCAGGTTACTCGAAGAAAATGCATAACGAGACTTCACAGTAACGTCAATGTTGTATTTTTCACTTTCATTTTCGGTTAAGTAGTCAATTAAGGTAGCTTGTAGCTTTTTGAATTGTGATGTTTGCAAGAGTAGTCGTAAGATTAGTCTCACTGCATCGATATAAATTAAGTTGTTATATTAGTGAATCTTTTTTTATTTGAATCAATACAACGTTCATTTTTTTTTGGGTAAAGGGGAGTAATCCTGCACCCGGTAAAATATATTAACCAAAACAATGAAGTACAAAAGATGAGGGTGACATCCCTCGCCTCAGTCCCTTAGGACACTTACAGTGACCATTATATAAGAATGACAAACCATTCTTATAACTTATATATCAAACCGATAACAAACAAAATGAACTACCAATAACGACCCCAAATACATAAGACAAAAACAATACTACTCAAGTACAAGCACTCGAGCCTTCTAGATCATTATGGCACTCCACCTCCACTTCCATGAATAGAGATCACATACAAGATGAAATAAGTCCAGCGTCCAAAGTACCTTGTATGTTTCGTATCACCATTCAACATAACCAGGTTATACAAAAACCCAACTTGCAAACGAGAAGTCCCCAATACCAATGATCAGATGCTGAATAGCACACCCAAAGCACAATCCAACAGCTCATGAGTGACGAACATAGGGTTATCAAACCCTAACTTCCATCAAGTAACGATCACAAAACCATAATAATATAATAACCGGGCAACAGATCTTGTGAAAGTAAATAAGATATTGGCCAAGAGGAGTGATCCACTCGAACCAGAACAAACCCTAACTTAACCATCAAGAACGAACAACAGCATACCCCAAAACCAATCAAATCCGCAGCACTTCTTATCCGATAAGTAGTAAAAGTATCAAAGCACCAGCAGATCCTAAGAGTATGCGATCATCATAGGGTTTCGACCCTAACTTCCATGAAACAAACATCACACGACGGCAGGTCTGTGACAAGATTCAATTGCTATGGTTTTAGAGCCAACCATAGCTTAGTTATACCAGCAGCAGCACCAGATCATAGTCCCACCAATCAAACCAATAATAGGGTTTAAACCCTAACATGCCAAAAAACGATCCTCAACAAGATAAACAATAGCAGCAAGATCGATGAATACCAGTTAGGGTTTTTGAATAAGGTCCCGAAACTTAACTTCCATCTCTCTAAAACCCACGTTCATAACACAAACATCATGATTAGAACATACAAATAACAAACAAACCCTAATGGGTTACCAACAACAAACAAGAAAACCCTAAAGGGTTTACAACCAATAAGAAAAACGAAACCCTAAATATAGGATTTCGTATGCCATTAAAGGTCCAGCCGAATAAACATACAACCAGATCGTACCCAGCAATATAAAGTCGTTATAAACATAACAGTAACCATGTACAGGAATACGATCATCATAGAACCATAGTCGAACCCTAATAAAACGATTAACATAAAACGTCCAAGAGACGATTTAGATAATCGACTGCATGAGAGTAAGGGTTTCGGCCAAATAAAAGAACCACATAAAAACGAGCCGCCATTAGATAAACATTTTATTAGCACGCCACCTTGTAGATAAAACAACCCAATAATTGATTGCATACCACTGAATAAGAGGTAGACAGGCAATTATAGAGATTGATTTTGGTCGGAAAAGAGAAGACAAGGTGGCGGCTATAGGCTGCTGGAAATCGCCCCTAATACAACGTTCATTTGGCCAAAAGGAATTTGATTTCATGACTGAAATTATTATTTTTTAATTATTTTTTTTCACATAGAGCCATGTTCTTTGAAAGAAAACCGGGCTCTATAACAGGTCATAGAGCCCGTTTTCAAAACCGGGCTCTATTTGCTTTTCGAATAGAGTCCCTCCCCCTTTGTGCCCTCATGCAAAACCAGGCTTTATGCCCCTTGTCAACCGGGCTCTATGTCATTTTTTGTAGTAGTGGTGGTTGTAAAGTACATGGTAACATCGAGTTAGGAAAGTATGTAGCAGAAAAGCTTATAGAAATAGACGGTAACAGTTCTGGTCCATATTTTTTGCTTTCAAATATGTAAGCCCAACAGAGGAGATGGTGTGATGTGAAACGATTTAGAAAGGCTGTTAAGCAACCAGATTGGAGTTGGATCGAACTTCAGGGTAAACTTCACGTTTTAATGGTGAAAGATAAATGGCAAGCTGAAAAGAAGGAAATTTATTCAACCTTGAGAAATTTGTTCAAAGTAATGAAGTTGTTCGGATATGTTCCAAATGCTCGTGATTTGGAGTCAAGTGAAGAAGTGAGTTCGGATTTAAACACATTAGAACCCAAAGAACTCGAAGTACCCATAGAGGTGGATGTTGCATAATTTCAAGGTCAGTTAGAAACATTTTTGAAACACTGTAGGTTATTTTTTGCTGTAACTAAACGTTATTTATGTAGCACCAGCTGTATACACTTATTTGGTGTACAACGTACACGAGTTAATCAAATAGGCTAGTTAATATAGTGTGTTTTAGGAACTACATTTAGTGTTCATGTGAATCGGTGAATAAACAAAACACTAATAGTTGGTCATTATATTGGTCTGGTCTAACTCATTAACAATAGGGTTGCTCTGTTTTACATCCTTAGTAGTTGTATTGAAGGTTCAAATTTGTAGTAAACCTTGCTAATAGACGAATAACGGTTAGAGCATCGATCTTGCATTAGTTTTGAGAGAGTCTGGAGTACCAAAAAGATCAAGGTATCAAAAGTTGTTAAATGAAAATCACAAATCTATTATCTATATAGACATTCATAATTTCTGAAGTCCATAATACAAAGTACCGAAATACATAAGTTAAAGTTCAAAATTTCAATCTCAAATAAGCTAGAGTTGTTAACAAAATTGTATATGCATATAAAATCATTGAGATCTCTATTCGTGCTAGTGTGTGACCCCATAAGCCAATGAAGTTGCTAATAGTATTAGTTATATTTTGTTCCGTGCACACAAAAATCCATCAAAAGAAAGAATTAAAACTAACACATGGATCTAAGGTTTTAATTGATATATAAGTTTTAAGCATGTAGTGTATCTTCTACCGTCCTAATTTGCAATGAGTCAACGACACTAATATCTATTTATTTAATAGAAAATCGTTAAATTTAACCTTACGAGCTTTGTGTAAAAAGTTTACACATATTGATTGTATGTACTTTTAATAATAATCGTTCACCCTCTCCATTTAACCTCCGTTAGCCGATTACATGTACGACCAATTATATATGTTCGTTTCTTTTAAACGTAGATGTGAGGTTTGTGTTTAACAAAACACATTTTAATAATTGACATATTTGGTTTGGTAATTAGTATGTTATTTATGGCCCCACTTGACAATTTCTTAATTTCTATTTATTTCGTTGGTGGATACTCCATTGTAAGAGTTGAAATTTAGTTTATTTAATTAAGACAAATTACAGGACTAATAAAATAATGTTCTGTTAGAATACCAAGTCTAGCTACCTTCATATTCAATATAAATAACATTGGTTAGAACTCCAAACATGCATGCATACGTAATATAAATATATTTATATAACAAAAAATATATACAACTTTGTTAGAATACCAAGTCTACCTTCATTTTCAATATAAATAACACTGGTCAGAACTCCAAACATGCATGCATACGTACAAATGGAAAATAAAAAATAAAAAATAAACAATTTTGTTAGAATACCAAGTCTACCTTCATATTGAATATATATTTTAGGGACACTCTTTTTCTATATGGCAGTGTTCCTATTGTTGTCATCACGCTCTCAGAACTCCAACCTTGGTCTATTTTGGACTTTTGCAAATTTTAGGTCTCACAAGTAATAAGTCACAGGGCGACTGATCTATTTTAGTAATTTTTCCTTTAAATTAAACGAGAGGCACCAGTTAGAAGAAATACCAAAAATAAATTTTGAACGCAAACAAGATAATGTTCATGATAGATATTCGTTTGGGATCAATAGGAAAAATATTTGGCTATTTTCTCAATACAAAAGACCAAAAAAGAACAATTACCATCACGCACTACAACAATCGGATGGACGGGCGAGGAGACTTTTCCCGGGGACGATGTGTCCCCGGCAAAAGTCAATAAACGACAAAAAAAATCTGACGTGGCAAACGAAAACGCTGACCGGATAGTAAAAATTCAACGAAAACTTTCGGCGGGGACATGTCCCCGGCAAAAGTCTGTTGCATTTTTACCAAAGTTTTTTTTACTAAAGTTTGACTGGTTAGTAAAAATTCAAAGGGGACTTTCGCAGGGGACATGTCCCCGGCAAAAGTCCCCTGCGAAAGTCTGTTGCATTTTTAGTTAGTAAAAATTCAAATGGGACTTTCGCAGGGGACATGTCCCCGGCAAAAGTGTAATCCATTTTTACAAAAATTTGACCAAAGTCAAAAGCATGCTAAATGTTCCCGCCTTTATTCCCGCCAAAACTTTCCCCTGGGACATGTCCCTGGCAAAAGTAATATTTACAAAAATCAAACTTTAGTCCAACTATTAATATTTATCACACAACTAAACCTCGATGCTTGGATAGTCTTTTCATTAGGTAAAACCCTAAACTATTTTAAAATTAAAACGACAAATATTACACAAATAAGCTAGAAATTCCAAGGTTTTGATTTGATTTGAACTAGTGAAGAAACTTTCCCACCACAAACATCTTTGAACAAACTTGATCCGACCCATCTCTAGCAGGTGCAAACCAGACAGGCATGTCTTCCTCAGACCCACAAGTAAAGTTCAAATTCTGCAGTTGTCTACTAAAGCCATTTTGCCTTGAAGCAATAAACAATAAATATTTTTGAAATTTACTTTTTTAAATAGACAAAAATCAGTTAGTAAAAAGTATACCTGAATTCTAGCCTTTGTGATCTTAGCAATCTGAACCATAGCACCTCGACTAGGTCGTTTAACATGTTACGTATATCCGTAGCACCGTCGTATACCCATAGCACCTCGACTTTGTCGTTTAACATGTTACGTATAACCATAGCACCTCGACTCGGTCGTTTAACATGTTACGTATAACCATAGCACCTCGACTCGGTCGTTTAGCATGATATGTATACTATAGCACCTAGACTTGGTCGTTTAACATGTTACGTATACCATAACACCTATACTCGGTCGTTTAACATGTTACGTATATCCATAGCACCTAGACTCGGTCATTTAACATGTTGATAAGGTTTTAAAATGTACCTTTTTGAGGGGTCATTTAAGCCCTTATTTGATCACTTTTGTATCCGTTATTACTTAATAACGTTCCTTTTCACTTTTTAGGTCTTTTGAAGGCAAATTACTGTAATGGTACTTATTTGGACAAAAAGGCGCGAATATACGAAGAAAATGGCCAAAGTCAAGAATTGAGACACTCAAAGCTGCTGAATGACAAGGTGACGGCGTCACAGCTTATACGCGACGCCGTCAGAGGATTTTGTGACGGGACAGAAGCCAAAACTCTTATTTTCAAGCGACGACGTCAAGTTATAAAAGAGTAGGCCATCGCAACTCAGACGGCCTAGATTCAATCCAGACGGCGTCAGAAGCTAAGGAGGACGGCGTCACAAGCACAAGGTGACACCGTCGCAAGTCTAACGTGGCCAAGACGAAACCCTAATGACGGCGATCCGACGGCGTCACAAAACATAAGGTGACGCCGTCGCATATGTAATCTTATATATAGAATCCGAAATTTTCAGTATTGGTGTGTAGTCTTTTGGAGTAAAAACCTAAACCGAACCAAGGCTGTCTTGTACAGTATTTTAGGGTTCCAAACCCTATCTTACATCAAGATAAGTGCTTTACTTCATTAATACAATTATGTCTTTGATTATTTGTGTGTATGCTTGCATGTTCTCCATGTCCGGCTAATTTATTTGTGTGTTTGCTTAGGGAAAATGAAACTTAATTATTAAATATTGATTGGTTGTCTCTTATCTTAGTTGATTAATGATCTAGTAATGCGATAGGTCATTTGTTGTGTAATTAATGCTTGATTAATCTTTGTGAACCTTAGGTTATAGTACCTTGAGCGGTTGTAAGCTAAGCTATCCAAAGAGGCCTTAGAGTAAGAGTTTATGATCCCTAGTGGTATTTTGTAGACGAGACCCTTTGGTAACTTCAAAGAGTTAGGGATAAACGCATACCCTACAACTTTAGACACACAACACAATTAAGAATAAGGACGTGACAATTCAACCACCAATAGGAGATAATTAAGGAGTAGTAAAACCTAAGTAAACACATCTTTAAACTATCATACGAGCACACAATAATTAGACATAGACTACATACACCTTAGATTAGATAATTAGATAAGTAGAGTAATTGGTAGCAATACCAACCCCCCAAATCCAACCCCCGAGA
This sequence comes from Chrysanthemum makinoi, assembly GCA_910596185.1. Taxonomy (NCBI): domain Eukaryota; kingdom Viridiplantae; phylum Streptophyta; class Magnoliopsida; order Asterales; family Asteraceae; genus Chrysanthemum; species Chrysanthemum makinoi. Next base: position 52,221,701 of record OU343225.1, read on the forward strand.
TTCGTACTTTTTCATTTCTTAAAAAACATAAAAAAGATAAAAAATAATCTTCCTCAATCCCAACCTTAGCGTACTAACTTCTCACTAGCATTCCTATTCCCCTAGAGAACGATATCAATACCCATGGCTTACCCTAATACTACACTACAATGATTAGGTTCACTGCCTAAGGTGTTATAAAACTTGCTCGAAGAAAAGGAAGTTCCTTTTACCCCGAACGACGCGTGTAGCGTTATCACATATTATGTATAACAATAGCACCTCGACTTGGACGTTTAACATGTTACGAATACCATAGCACCTCGACTCGGTCGTTTAACATGTTACGTATACCCATAGCACCTCGACTTGGTCGTTTAACATGTTACGTATACCATAGCACCTCGACTCGGTCGTTTAACATGTTACGTATACCATAGTACCTCTACTTGGTCGTTTAACATGTTACGTACACCATAGCACCTCGACTTGGTCGTTTAACATGTTACGTATAACCATAGCACATCGACTCGGTCGTTTAACATGTTACGTATAACCATAGCACCTCGACGCGGTCGTTTAACATGATATGTAAACTATAGCACCTAGACTTGGTCGTTTAACATGTTACGTATACCATAGCACCTATAGTCGGTCGTTTAACATGTTACGTATATCCATAGCACCTAAACTCGGTCGTTTAACATGTTATGTATAACAATAGCACCTCGACTTGGACGTTTAACATGTTACGAATACCATAGCACCTCGACTTGGTCGTTTAACATGTTACGTATACCATAGCACCTCCACTTGGTCGTTTAACATGTTACGTACACCATAGCATCTCGACTCGGTCGTTTCACATGTTACGTATACCCATAACACCTCGACTTGGTCGTTTAACATGTTACGTATATCCGTAGCACCTAGACTCGGTCGTTTAACATGTTATGTATAACAATAGCACCTCGACTCGGTCGTTTAACATGTTACGTATAAACATAGCACCTAGACTCGATCGTTTAACATGTTACGTATTATCATAGCACCTAGACGCGATCGTTTAACATGTTATGTATTATCATAGCACCTAGACTCGTTAAAAGCAATTTAAATTAATTAAAATGATTTAATAATAATTTTAAATAATTTAAATTAGTTTAAAGTAATTAAAATAATTTTATAAGTTCTTAGATTATTCAAATATGAATTAGAAAATTTTTAGGTTAAATTTAAATTGATTTATTATTAATTTTAATTGCTTAAAATGAAAAAAAAAATGGAAAAAATTAAAAAATACACCTTTTGGCGGAGACATGTCCCCTGAAAAAGTTTTAGCGAATTTTTTATTTTTCCCTCCTCCCATTTACTTTATCCCGCCAAACCTTTTTGACTGGGTGTAAAAACTTTCACCGAGGACATGTCCCCTGGAAAAGTTTTAGCGAATTTTTTATTTTTCCCTCCTCTCATTTACTTTATCCCGCCAAACCTTTTTGACTGAGTGTAAAAACTTTCACCGAGGACATGTCCCCGCCAAAAGTACTCCCTCAATTATCTTCTTACTAACTCATATATGAGTTCTTCACTTTGTAAAAAAATAAAATAAAAAAATTATAGACACACACACTTCATCTACATCCTCATCTCAAATACCACACTTCACCACCACACCATCACCACACTTTACTATCGTCTCCACCACACCACCACGCCATCACACCGCCACCACCACCACGTCCCCCGTACACTCGCACCACTGGGCACTTCTTCCTCTCTTTCTTTCTCTTCTTTTTTACAAAAACACACTAAGGTTGGTGTTTTTTATTTTTGTATTTTTTTTTTAGTTTTAGTTAATTTTAGATTATGTTTATGTTTAATTTGGGGTTTGTTTTTTTGTTTGTGTTTGGTTAGCACCATAACCGGAGCCGGACCTCCACCACAGCCGGACCACAGGTAACCACCACCATCACAATTATTTTTGTTTTTTTTTTTGTTTTTTTATGTTTAATTTAGGGTTTGTTTTTTGTTAATTAGTTATAACCCATGTATTATTTATGTTAGTTAGTTATAATTAGTTGATTTATGTTAAATATTTATATTAGTTGTCTAAGGTAAAGATGAATATAAATTGTTCTGTAATTGAATGAATGGGAATGGGAATGGGTCATATCAGGTGCAAAATGGGAATGGGTCATATCAGGTGCAAAATGGATCTCAAATAAATCTTTCAGTTTAAAAAAGGTTTTTTGCAACAAATCTGTTCTTATCAGTAACTTTAATATGACTGAACAAGCTTTTTCCAACTTATTTTTAAGTCGTTAAAAGGCTCCTTCTTGGACCAAATCAATTTCTTTAGAGACTTGGCCATGCTAACTTTGATGTGTTTTATCTGTCTTGGCCTTGGAAGCTTATTACACAGCTCAAAAATAAGTCAGAAGTAGCCTCAGTAGGCTGTTTCAAGCCTGCATCATCAGTAGGTCAGTTTAGTTCCTAAATACCTTTAGTTTTTGATTTTTAATTCCTTCATACTAAGTCCTTTTTAGCTAAAATTTTAGAATTAGATACTCTGATAGGATGTTAGTTTCATGGTAATTTTATTTTATTTTTGTGAATTTTCTAGAATAGCTTAATGTAGGCTTAAAGTAGGGGTGATAGGGCTGTTTGGCATAGTATGCTTAGATCTGTTTTGTAGATAAATGTCTTCTAGCTTGTGCTCATTTGATTCATTTTAGTTACAGTAGCTTTATGTTAGATAGTGTAGGTTAGTTTTAGTCTTAAGAGCTTATTTTTTAGCTAATTCATGTCTGCAAGTAGTTTTTTTATGCTTATATATGTTACTGTAGCACCAGCTTTAGTGCCCCAACTTACCTTTAGTTTTGATTTTTAGTTCCTTCAAATTTAGTCGTTAGGAGCTGAAATTTTGAACTTAAGCACTTTGGTTGGTTGTGGTTAACAGGGTATTTTTAGTTTATTTTTAGGATTTTTATAAGCCACTTTAATCAGTGCTTAAAGTACCCCCTGTAGGACAGTTTGGCTTATTAAACTTAGATTCTGCTTTTGTGCTTATTTGCTTAAATCTTCTGCTCTTAGGTTCCTAACCAGTTTCAATAGCTTATTTCCAGTTAGTTTAGGATAGTTTTAGGTTTAGGTAGCTTTTAGCTTTTTACAAGTGCTTATTCATAATTGTTATGTGCCCATTTCATATTTCTTGCACTCCATAATTGTTATGTGCCCATTTCATATTTCTTGCAGAAACTTGTACTACTTCAGCCACCAATCTGGAAAACTAGAGCACTTGATGAAGGTACATAATTTAGTTTTCATTCGGTTATCATTTTACCCTTTGATCCGTTATCAATTAAATACAGCCATATGCATATGAAAATGGGTTAATTTGGGTTTTATTCATGACCACACATACAGATTCTTGTACAAATTTGCAGGTACGTGAGAAGGACGCAATTGGTATATGTCACCATCCCCACCGGAATCTTGTAGCCACATACGATCATTTTCGGTTTTTCATCTCAAGCCTTGTTTTATTAGTCATTACAGTAGAACATACACTTGTAACATTACCTTTACTGCAGTTTTTGTTTTGTATTCGATTTAACATCACTATTGAATTGTCGTAAAGGATATTCCTAGATTGATATATTGTATTTCCGTTATGTTATTAGTGATTTTATAGTTTTAGCGAGTTAATTTGTGGTGTTGTAGTAAATTTGGCATGTTAGTGTGGGGTGAGAATAGGTAGATTTTTTTGGGAAAAAATTCGGAAAAAAATCTGAAAATTATCCATTTTGCAGCATTATGCTGGAAAATGGGTCAGAAGCTTTCCCACGGGACATGTCCCCGGCGAAAGTATAAACCATAAATTTATTACCTCACTTTCCCCGGGGACGTGTCCCCGGCAAAAGTCCTGATTAATTATTTTAATCACGTAATTAGCTAATTAGCTAACAATTTGAAAATACTTTCCCGGGGACTTGTCCCCGGCAAAAAAGAGTGCCACGTCGGACATGTTTGACCGGCGTGAAATGGCTGCGGGACCCACATGTCCCCGGTAAAAGTGGACTTACGTCCCCGGGAAAAGTATTACCGAGAGGGTATTGCCGGGGGATTTTCGCCGGGGACATGTCCTCGGGGAAAGGTTTCGCAGGGGACATGTCCCCGGCGAAAGACCTGATTTTTCCCCTGCGAAAGCCCTGATTGTTGTAGTGACGAGTAGTATTCCGAAAACAAGAATATACAACTGATTACATTTCTAGAAGATAAAGTGAATAAGTTATTGAGTAAATATCTTTTTCTTTCTAAAATATTACAAAAGCATGTTTCGAAGCTTATATAAATGAAGTTAGACTTGGAACTCCTCAAAATATGAAATCCCAAATGACAGACATGAAATTCGTTGTTCTAATTTGGGCAGTATTTCAAATGTTTTCGTATACAGCTTCGGATACAAATTCCACCACTGAAACCCACACCCTCATTAACTCAAAAAACTTAGCAAAGCCAGGGTGCAACCGCACATGTGGGGATTTAGTTGTTCCCTACCCTTTCGGTGTTGGCATCAACTCAGGTTGTTCTATAGACAGAGGATTCGACATCTACTGCAACACTTCAGTAAACCCTCCAATGGCCGCTTTTTCAGAAACATCCTACGGCTGGATCATAATGCTATCTGATTCAACCCTCCGTGCTACCAGTCTAGTGGCGAGCAAGTGCTATTCTCCAGATGGCACAACATACAATAATTATAGAATATCAGAAGACTACAGGGATTCGCCGTATACCTTCTCTGAAGTAAATAGGTTTACAGTGATTGGTTGTGATGATTATGCTTGGCTGACATCAGCAACAAAGTCTAGGAACGTGTCGACAGGCTGCATGGTCTTTTGTCCAAGCCGGGAAGAGGTTGTCGCCGATGAGTGTACAGGAAATGGTTGTTGTCAATCATTCATACCCCAAGACATGAACTCCTATACCGCTGAGCTCCATTCCTTGTCTAATTCAAGAAATGTGAGCACCAGGAGATCGTTTGCTCCTTGTACATACGCCTTTGTTGGTGAGGAGAACGAATTTAAATTCAATGGTGCAACTGATTTTATAGATGGTACTTCCTTCAGAAAGAGGATAGAAGCTACAGTGCCAGTAGTGCTCGAATGGGCTATTGGAAATCTGAATTGCTCTGAAGCCCAAGAAACCACTGATTATACCTGCCAATCAAATAGCAAATGTGTTAGCTCTACAAGGGAAAGTGGTGGCTACCGTTGTGTTTGTAACGAAGGCTATGAAGGAAATCCATATCTGTCTCCTGGCTGCAAAGGTATAATCTAATTTAATTACATGTCAAATTTTTTGAATTTCATAATACATTTTACTACATAAAAAAAAAAAAATAATAAAATAAAAAAAAAATAAAAATAAAAAATAAAATAAAAAAAAAAACTTGAAAGGTTACAAATTCCAAACAATGACAAAGAAACACTCCTACGAAGCAACCTACAAGAATGCCGTCTACAACCACACGAAACCATTAAAAGTATAACACCATCTATGGATAAAAAATTTGTAGCTACAAATGATTAATGGTAAAATTGTTAGCTTGGCATTTATTGTACTAAAAAAGAAGAAAAGTTGACTGACTTAGTTCATTTTTTATTCGTATAAAAAATAGTACTGTAGCTTTTATTTAAACAGTAAAAGGTTATTTGACTTGTGCTTGAGGGTATTGAGGGATAAGTAATAATCCGTAGCAAAGATAATGATTAATGATGCTTGGTTGGTTATAATGCAATGACCTATTACCCAATAGTGGTTAATGGACCCTTTCTATTTCCTTAGTATTCCTTTTACCTTTCCCTTTCTCATTACCTACTTTAAACCGAGCGCACCCATAATAATGCATGTCCATACTCTTTTCCTGCACAAAGTTGTATTTTTTTTGCTTTTTGATTTTCCTTTTCCTTCAGACATCAACGAGTGCGAGGATCCAAGAACATACCCTTGTTACGGTGATTGCATTAATACTCCAGGGAGTTACAATTGTAATTGTTTACGAGGTACTACTGGCAATGCAAAAACACAAAATGGTTGCCAACGTGTTGCAAGAAGGAAAATATTCGTTATAGGTACAGTAGCTCTTACATGAAAAATATGAGTATGTGTGTAAATGCCATCTTTTCAGTTTTCAACATGTATTTTTTATCTCAAATTAACCCATGGTTTCTTCAGTTAAAACTAATCCGCAGAATGATATTAACTTAAGTCGTTTTCATATTATTTTCACATGTAGCGATTGTGATCGGCTTATTAGCATTATTATGTGTGATATCGGGGACTTGCTTTGGAATAAGAAAGAGGAAGGTAACGAGGCTCCGGGAAAAGTTTTTTGAGCAAAACGGGGGTTTGTTGCTGAAACAAAAGATCGATTCACATGGGTTGCACAAGGAAATGACTTTGTTTAACACCGCAGAACTTCGTAAAGCCACTAACAATTATTCTCAAGAGAAAATTATTGGTCAAGGTGCCTATGGTGTTGTGTACAAAGGAATTTTGTCCGATAAACGTGTAGTTGCAATAAAGAAGTCAAAAGTAGTGGATGGGAGCCAGGCAGAGCAGTTCATCAACGAAGTCTTGATCCTTACACAAGTCATCCATCGAAATGTGGTAAAACTTTTGGGCTGCTGCTTGGAAGAAGAAGTCCCTGTACTTGTATATGAATTCATCTCAAATAACACTCTTTACTATCACATTCATCATAGATTGGGTGGAATGAGTTGGTTATCATGGGAGAATCGATTAAGAATTGCTTCTGAAGCCGCAGGTGCACTTGGATACCTTCATTCACAAGCCACTATGCCTATCATACATAGAGACGTCAAATCTACCAACATCTTACTAGATGATAACTACACCACAAAAATTTCAGATTTTGGTGCTTCAAGGTTAGTTTCATTAGATCACGATCAAGTCACCACTCTTGTTCAAGGCACTCTAGGGTACCTTGATCCTGAATACTTCCACACAAGCCAACTAACCGACAAGAGTGACGTATATAGCTTTGCAGTTGTCCTTGCGGAACTCATAACCGGGCAAAAACCCCTTTGTGCAAATAGATCCAATGAAGAAAAGAATTTAGCAACATACTTTATCAAGGCGATGAAAGAAAACCGCCTATTTGAAATTGTTGAACCACGTGTCCTACGTGAAGGAACTCTTGAGCAATTACAAGCGGTAGCTGATTTGATAAAGAGATGCCTTAATTTACATGGCAATGACAGACCTAGTATGAAAGAGGTGGCAATGGAGTTAGAAGGATTGAAAAAGTTCAAAACTCATCCTTGGGGTCAACAACAAACTAATGAGGAATCTAGAAGCTTAATTCTGGAAGTTGAACAATCTGATCTTTATGATGTCCCATTAATCCCATATAGTACTAACGAATGGGGATCCTACTCGGGTAGTAGCACGAAAATGATGTTTCAGGAAAGCAAACCACGCTAAATTTGTTTGGTATGCTTAATCGCCCCACAAATTGTTGTAGTGTTGCCCTTCCAAAAAAATATATGAAAAAAAAAAAGAAAAAAGAAAAAAATGTTATAGCGTTTCATGTTGTCTATGTACTCTTTAAAGTAAGTTTTATTTTTGTTTTTGCATGTCTTTCGTGTCTTCAAAAGTGGCTAAATAGATGTGGAATTCACTTTTAATTTCTTTTAGTGCTAAATAAATGTGGAATTCACATGTAAGTATTTAGCATGTTTCATGTTTGAGTGGCTTTTTAATGTTTACCTTGCAAGTTATTAGTGTTAAATAAATGTGGAATTCACTTGTAAGTATTTAGCATGTTTCCCTACAAATTAAGAAGGACCTGGGGAATTGAGAAGCTTGTCAACAGAGGAAGGGCTTCTTTTGGAGAATGTTGATAACCGAGGGTTGGATGGTCCAGAAGAGCAGTTAGTAGAGGTTGCCATTTATGAAAGAAGTTCGCAATAGAATTGGAGGGGGAAAATCATGTCACTGAATATGGCAATTAACCCTCATCCCTCCATTCCGATCATTAATTCTTGCTCCCATTGATTCGAACATCTTTAAACTCTTGTTTTTGTAGGCTTATCATTTGATTTGTTCTCTCTAACAGGTTTCTTATTGGATCGCAGGTTGATCTGAGCTAGGGTTTCGTTCATGTGTTTTTAGGGTTTCGCTATATTTTGCTCTTAGGGTTTCGTGCTTTCACTGCTACATTTGTTTCTTTATGAGGGTCGATTAGCATCTTTTGTGTTGTGATTAAACCCTTTTTAGGTTTTTGTCATTATTGCGCAGTCGTCGTTGGTTGTTTCATGTTTTTTGCTCTTCGTTGGGTGTGAAGGTTTAGAGTTTCTTTTTTTTTTCTTTTTGTTGTTTTGTATTTTTAATGCAAGGTGGCGTTAATGGTCATGAGACCAACACTAATACGACACATGTGGCTAGTGCTGATGAGGCGACAGATCATAATAAGGCAACTCTTGATCAAGCTAACATCAGTAAGGCTACTTCTTCTTCATATGCGTCGATGTTCAAGTCTGGCACATCAAAGCAGACAGTCAAGATAACCGAGATGCGCAAAAATTAGTGTGTCACAGGAGCCAATATTACATAACCATTGGTTGACGTAGAGGAGGTGAGCAACCATTTTGCGAATATCCTTTATGGGTATTTTATAGGGAAGAGATTAGCATTCCCTATTGTCGAGAATTACGTGAAGAACACTTGGGCAAAGTTTGGTCTTGAGCGAGTGATGTTAAACAACGGTTTCTTTCTTTTTCAATTTGCTACGAAAGAAGGTTTGGAAAAGGTTCTTGAAAACGGTCCATGGCTGATCCTTTTAAACCCCATTATTTTGAACATATGGCCAATTATGCTTGATGCTTATACTAGTTTTACGTGTCTCAAATCGTGGGGACAAAATTCTTATGCGCATGCACTTGTTGAGGTATCATCTCATACAGCTCTTCTTGACTCTCTTGTTATTGCAATCCCATTCCCAAATGGTACAGGTCATTATTTGGAAAAAGTCGATATTGAATACGAATGGAAGCCTCCTAGATGTGAGATATGCAAAATTTTTGATCATACGGATGAGGCCTGTCCCGAAAGTGTTAAACAGGTTCAGAAATCAGTGGTAAATGATGATGGATTCATTGAGGTCAATCGCAAAAATGGTAAAGGAAAGCAACCTTCTAAAACTTGGAATATAGAAGGTATTAGGTTATCAAAACCTAAAGTATCGTAGTATTATTGTCCAATCAATAAGCAAGCGAGTACTAGTGGTGGGAAAGCATCTCCACAGCTTAATGAGGGTGGAATCGTGGGTGAGTCTTCTTCTATAAAGAATAGTAATATTCAGAATGGTAGTAATACAAACCAATATAGTTAAGGACAATATCAACATTGTATCCTTGAAGAACTCATTTGATATTCTAAGCGATGAAAATAATATTTTTGAAGCTGGTCCTTCGAATATGTCTTGCACTCCTATTGCTGAGAAAATTGGAAAGCTTGAAAAGCTAATTATTGATGCGACAGTTACTCTTGAAGATGATGATGGTAAACGTATATGTAGAAAACTAGAAGGGGGGTTGAATAGTTTACCAATTAAAAACTTTGTTTTGAAACTTATTGAAAGATCAATTGATATTGATCTTAAGTATGTTAATGAAATATGCAAGCAATGTGTAATAAGTAAATAAGGAAAGAAATGATCAAACCACAACAAGTTGTTTATAGTGGTTCGGCCTACAAGGACTCTTTTTCCTTGCCCTACTCCACTCCCCGAGTCTCACACTCGAGAGTTTAACTTCACTAGTCAACAAGCTCCTTTCACCGGCGGAGAAAACCTTTACACTTCGCTTACACTATTTTCGACACTAAGCTAGATGTCGAGTTCTTTCCAAGGGTACAACTACTCCCACACACAATGTATTTTGAGGACTAAAATACTAACCACTCACACTCACAAGATTATGATGGTTTGATACAACAATGAAGTATGAATCAACACTAGATCATACAACACTAAACAAACAAGACTTCCAACTTCTCGTTGAAGCTTGAATATGACTTGATCTTCTTTGCTACAAAAGAGATCACTAATATGATATGAAACTGAGTTAGAAAGGTTAGAGAGAAGATATGTATGAGAGTATGTTAGAAAGGGATGAGAAACTACTTGGCTTGGCATTGCTATTTATAGCCAAAATGGACAGAGAGCATCCACGGACGGCGGACCCTTAAAAGGGTTCCGCCTGTACCATTTTGGTACCGCCGGTCTGTACCAAGATATCAAATCATTGCTAAAGTCAACTCTATCTAAGTGAGATTGTGCAAGATATGAAGAGTACAAATCTTCACAAAATATCTAATGAAATCTTCTAATGATTTCCATGATGTAATACATGATGTCAAATGTTGTATTACTATTTATAGAAATATGCAAATGCTTAAGTAGTGTTTGGTTTTAAGAACCTAACACATTCTACAAACTACTATCATACATAATGATTAGAGTCATATCAAGATGTTACTAATCATAAATGTAAATGCTTGAATGATGAATATATTGTTTGAGAAAGCTTGTTTTAATATCTAATAAACTTGACAAGCTTTAAGCTTTTATAAATTAAATTTACTTTTGTCGTTAACAAAACTTAGGCAAAGATCAAAAATATAAATAACGTTTAATGACGATATTTGTATTAACAATCTCCCCCTTTTTGTTGAGGACAAAATATAAATTTTATTTTTATAAAAGAAACAAAGTTTGTACAAGAGTTATAAAAATATTAGTTTTAGAACTTGAAAAGGAAATGATAATGCAAGTGTATGAAATTTGACTTTTTATGAAAGTCAAAGTATTCACTAGTTGATGCATGATGTTGACTTTTCAGAAAGTCAAAGTATGCAGTTTGACTTTTTTAGGAAAAGTCAAGTATTATCAATGAGGGTTCTGTTTGACTTTTAGGAAGTCAAATGTATGCAGTTTGACTTTTTCAGAAAAGTCAAATATAAATAATTTCAAAGTTCTATATTTTCTCCCCTTTTGTCTCAACAAAAAGAAGAGGCTATGCGGAATGTAATGAGTCCGAGCTATTATCTCCCCCTTGTTCAAAGCTCCCCCTAAATTGGGTGCTTTAATGGGAAGATACATGGATTGTGAAAATAAAGCTACAAAAAAAATGTTAGTAATAATGATCATTCACAAGTATTTCCAAACACTATGTAATGACACCAACAATATAATAAACAACATTCATTAGTTAAAATTTTTCATGAGTAAAGATCATGAAAAGAGAACACAATGATGTGTTTTAAGTACAAGAAATAAAAATTATCCTAAGAAAGTAAACAAAAGAAAGACTATGCTAAAACCATCCTAAAGTGATGGTGGATGGGAAAGAGCGTTGAGACGCTCAAGGATGTGGTTGAGGATGAACCTCATTTCTTCTTGGAAGTCATGGACCATAACCCGGGTCCGTTCCACGGTTAGGCCCGTTTGCTCACAAGTTGAGCAACCATGTCTTGGAGGGTAGAAAGTTTGGGGAGGTTGTGGTGGTGGAATGGTGGATGTGTTGGTGGTGTTGGGAATGTTTGGAGTGGTCATGATGGATGCAAGCAAAGCATTTTGCATTTGCATTGTCTCACTTAAGTGAGAATCTACCATGCCTTTGAATTGGTGGAGGTTGTGGAGTTCGGCTTGAATCTCCTCTCTAGTGGGATTGTCATCCCACATACACTCCTCAATGTCCTCAAGATGAGGGGACATTGATGTGGGGAGTGAATGATCCCCATATAAAGGACCATGAATGTCTTTGTGAATGGGGTGGAAGAGAAGAGGTTTAGGCCCTAATGGGGCGTTTGGGTCAACGGATGACCGAGGTGACTCATGAGCCATCCGCTCAATGGAGTCAAATGATGGCAATGGTGGTGGATGACTTGGCCTAGGAGGCAAGTCTTCCAAGTCCTCTAGGAAAGGATTTGGTGATGTTGGTGGAGTTGAGAATAACTCCATAGGAATGAGAGTTGGAGACCTTGGTGAAGGTGGTGAGGGTGTTTTGGATGTTTGGATGGGTGTCGGTGGAGGTGAAGTAGGTGTTTTTGTTGGTGGTGGAGTGGTGGTCACAATGTGTGATGAAGTGGGTGTAGCTAAGGTAAGATTTGTATCATCTCTAATGGGAGATGAGATTGTGAGTGGTGAAGATTCGGATGAGGAGCTCATGTTCACGAAGCAACAAGGCCTAACGCTAATTCTAGCGGTCTTCTTGCAAGGTTTTGGAGAGGATTTTGTCATTTTTGACTTGGGTTTTACTTTGCTAGATAATAGTAAGAATGAAGAAGGTGTGAGGATGATCATGGTAAAACCTCTCAATTTATAGAAGTGAAAAATTGTGGAGAAATGTGTTTGATTTGATGTTGAACCATTGAAGAGATGAGGTTCCTAATGATTTGGAAGTGGGTTGAATGCTAGTCATATCACCCAAGTCAATCCATACAAGGAAGATGGAGTGAAGAAGAAAAGATTTGCAATAAATGTGTTCTAGTGAGTGGAATTTCCTAATATTCAGATTACCCACGGATTTGAAGGTACCAAAAATTTGGTTCCTTCCTTTATGCCAAAGGGCTCCTTGGGTGGATTTTTCAAATTTTTGAATTTTGGTGGGAAATGGATTTCTTATGTGCCTTAGTAAATAATACTAGTTCTAATAACAATATAAACTAGTTAAGATTGATTTATAAGTGATGGAAGATAATTTGGAATCACGAAAGAGTCGAAATTCAGAAAATTACCGGGAGGATCCACGGCACCAAAATCATATACGGACGGTACCCTAAAAAGGTGCCGTCTGGTCGCCTGTCATGCATATGGCGGTACCAAAATACATAAAGGACGGTACCAAAATTATGGTGCCGTCGATCCGTGGAGTGAGATATTTGGACAGAGTTCATTTTTAGGTGTCGGGGAAATTTCCGAAACCTGAAATTTTTCTCAAAACCTGTTATACTAAACATTTCTAGTTAGGAAAAGTAAATAACACATATGTAAACATAGTGGAGCATAGATTTTGAGCAAGGCTTATTGATTTTCACAATAAAGTGAAAATGGGTAAAATTTGATAGCATACTTATGCTATCCCCCTGCATGAGATCGTTAGCATACACCATTGTGTTAAGTTATATTATCATCCTACAAAATAAAAACAACTAAATAGTATCAAACATTAACGATAATGCATTGTTCCAAACACTCCTTAAAGTACCCTTATTTGTCCAATTTCTTGTAAATCTTGCTCATCATCCTACCAAGGCACTTGAACATTCCCTTAGTTTGCTTGAATTCTGCTGATTCATTCTCTATTTCGGGAAGAGACGCATAATAATCATGAGGCGGAAGCCGAGAGCTTGGAAGACCATCCTCGGAGCTATTTGATGATGATGATGATGGAGTTGGAGGTTTTGCTCTCTTGCCTTTTGTCTTAGCAACTCTTGCATCACTCAAAGGTACAAAGATGTGAGGGATGAGCTCATAGTGTAGATGCATCCCTTTTGGACTTGGTCGAATTGGTGCAAAGTTTCTATAGAGACGGGTGAGGAGCATCCGGTATGGAAGAGCAACCGATCCTTGAGTTGGAATATCAATCATTCTCCTAGCTATGTAGTAAGCTAAGTTGAATGGTTGACGGGTGGACAAGTTGTAGAGCATATGACAAAGGCAAGCGTTAATGTGATCCCTATTTCCTATGGTGCTAATGACGTTGGCTCTAAGAAGCTCCTCCCATTTCTTAAATTCGGGCTTAAGTTCATTTAGCTCCATTCCATATGGATCTCGGTTTACTTCCTTTCCCTTTCGGGTAACTCGGGTTGTATCACCTTTTGGGTTAAAAAGGTGTTCACGGATGACATCCTTATCGGCCAAACGGGTTTGGTAGGGTGGAGAGCGGTCATTGATTGCTTCAAGAGCCGTGAGTGACCACTTATCCGTGTAGACACAAGTTCCTCGGTTGGGAATTCCTAGTACTTGAGCAAAGTTGCCTAAGGTGATGGTGTAGTCGTTTTGATTGATTCTAAACCTAAGACAAAATTCATCATCGTCTTCATCATTAAAGCCGGTCACACTAGCATAGAATTCTAACACAAACCTAGGACAAATTGGTTCATCAATGTCAAGAAGACAGTCGAATTGAATGGCGGCTAGTTCTTCACGAAGGTTGGTATTTTCAAGGAAGGATGAGTGAATGGTTCTACCCTCATGAAAGTACCTTGATTCTAGACCCCTAAATATTTCTACTTGTTCCTTGGTAAGTCCTTTGGTTTTGTGGTGTTTGGGAATGTAGTTAAGGGTGTCTTTGTGATCATAGAATCTTGCGGCTACCATGGTTATTCCTAAGGACAATAAAAAAAATTAGAATAAATTTTAACGTTTTTGGTTCTAGTGTGTGCCTATATGAAAACAATTTGGAGTTACGGTTATCTCGACTCATTTTATGCACAAAATGGTTTTAGTGGGGTGTTTGGCAAATACCATGAGATAACCCAAATGCTCCTAATTCAATGTGGCTACATTTGAATATACCCGGGAGTGCATATTAGTTATGCAATACCTTTAGTATTCAAGAGCATGCAAGTGATGAAAATTTTAACGTTTCTATTTGTATTAGCAATGAAAAATGTTTTCCTACAAGTGAGAAGCTTTTCAAAACTTTTGACATGGGGTGTTTGGTTGTTTGAATAAGGCCTTATATTCATTATCTATCAATTAGTGGGAAACATGATTTGTTTATGCAATATGATAATGTAGTACCTAATTTCAATGACTAGTTATGCAATTTGCCAATTGAATTCATATTTGGTATAAAAACATACATAAAACCCCATGTAATGATTTGTGATAGTTTTGTGCATAAATAAGAATCCTAGACTCAGAATTAAGAGATGAAATGTAGTTAGGATACTTACAATGATGTTATCTTCAGTGATTAGTGAGTGGGAAGATGACAATAATGAGCTTGGTTTAAGTTTTACACGTTTTGGTAAAGTGGGTTGTGAGGAAGAAGATGTTATGTATATAGTAGTATTGCTTCTGTAGACACCACGGACCAGACGGCACCAAATATTTGGTTCCGTCCGTGTTGTCGTTTGGTGCCGTGGCTACAGTAGCAGATACAAGGCAAAATTGTTTTGGTTTGACTATTCTAATGTTTTAGGCTATGTTTATCCTACATGTTTGGTTCCATTAACCCTAAACCAAGTCTAAGAAGATTAAAAGGTTCTCGTTTAAGAGGTTTAGTTAAGATGTCGGCAATGTTGTCTTCGGAGGATACTTTCTCGATTGAAATGTTACCTTTTTGAACATTGTCGCGAAGAAAGTGATGACGAATTTCAATGTGTTTTGTACGAGCATGTTGAACGGGATTCTTGCTGAGATCGATGGCTCCTTTGTTGTCGCAAAGTATCACAATGTCGTTGAGATGAATTCCGTAGTCTACGAGCGCTTGCTTCATCCAAAGAGCTTGTTGACATGCTTTTCCGGCTGAGACGTATTCGGATTCAGTAGTAGAGATGGCTAAAGCCGTTTGCTTCTTTGCAAACCATGAGGTGAGACAATGTCCAACAAAAGTGCAAATACCACTTGTACTTTTTCTATCGACATAATCACCGGCATGATCCGAGTCGGCATACACTATGGTTTCTATACCCGTTCCTTTGGGATACCATAATCCTAAACACGTTGTTCCCTTAATATATCTAAAAATCCTTTTTAATGCTTCTAAGTGTGATGCCTTTGGGTTTTCTTGAAAGCGAGCACATAGACAAACACTAAACATAATGTCGGGTCTACTAGCCGTAAGATAGAGTAGGCTACCAATCATTCCTCTATATTTAGTGTTATCTACGGATTTACCTTCTTCGTCCTTGGTGAGTTTAGTGTCCGAGGACATGGGTGTTTTAGTTGGTTTGGAATCTTCAAGACCAAATTTCTTAAGCATGTCTTTTATATATTTAGATTGGTTAAAGAAAATACCATCTTCTAGTTGTTTAATTTGAAGTCCTAGAAAGAAGTTTAACTCACCCATCATACTCATTTCAAACTCGTCATGCATGATTTTAGAGAAATCATTACATAGTTCTTGACAAGTTGATCCGAATATAATGTCATCAACGTATATTTGAACAATAATAATCTGTGATTCCTTTTTCTTAGTAAAAAGAGTATTATCTACTAATCCCATAGTATATTTGTTATCAATAAGAAAAGTCTTAAGACGGTCGTACCAAGCTTTAGGTGCTTGTTTAAGGCCATATAATGCTTTCTTGAGTTTGAAGACATGATGTGGTTTCTCAAAGTCGGTAAAACCGGAGGTTGAGCAACATACACTTCTTCGTTAATAAACCCATTAAGGAAAGCACTTTTAACATCCATTTGAAATAATTTAAAGTCATAAGCACATGCATAAGCAAGTAATATTCTAATAGATTCAAGTCTAGCTACCGTTGCATAAGTTTCATCATAGTCAATTCCTTCTTGTTGATTATAACCTTGTGCAACAAGCCTAGCTTTGTTTCTAGATACTACACCATTTTCATCCATTTTGTTTCGAAAGACCCATTTTGTTCCAATTATAGTTTGATCTTTGGGTTTTGGAACTAGTTTCCAAACATCATTTCTAACGAATTGGTTTAATTCTTCTTGCATGGCAATTACCCATGATTCATCTTTTATTGCTTCATTTATGGTTTTAGGTTCAATGGTGGATACAAAACAAAAATGATTACTTTGATTTTGAGCTTGTGACCTTAAGGTTCTTTGATTAAGTTGTCCTATGACCTTTTCTAATGGATGACTTTTAGATTCCTTGATGTTGACAATTTCCTTATTTGATGGTTCATCTTTATTAATTTGACTTTCTATTATTTGACTTTCAACTAAGTCATCATCTACCAAAGGTGATGTCTTAGAGGGAGGTGGACTTTCGTCAAATGTTATGTTCAACGATTCCTCGACTATCATTGTTTCTTTATTTAGGACAATGTAAGCTTTACTAGTTTGAGAGTAACCTAGAAATACACCTTCATAAGACTTTGGGTCAAACTTGGTGAGATAATCCTTAGTATTAAGAATAAAGCATTTACAACCAAAGACTCTAAAATATCCTAATGTTGGTTTTTTACCTTTATAAAGTTCATATGGTGTTTTGTTTAGGAAAGGACGTATTAAGAGTCTATTTAAAATATATGTAGAAGTGTCAACGGCGTTACACCAAAACTTTTGAGGAATGTTTTGTTCATTAAGCATTGTTCTACTCATCTCTTGAATTGTTCTATTTTTACGTTCTACTACTCCATTTGATTGAGGTGTTCGTGGAGCGAAAAAGTTATGTGTTATACCATTTGTATCACAAAAGTTTCCAAATTGAGTTTCGTTGTCAAATTCACGACCATGATCCGTTCGAATCGACACAATTTTGACACCTAGAAGATTTTGAATTTTCTTGCTAAGTATTTCAAATTTTTCAAAAGCTTCATTTTTGGTTTTCAAAAATAACGTCCAAGTAAACCTTGAGTAATCATCTACTATGACCAAAGTGTATAAGTTGCCTCCATAGCTTCTTATAGCGGATGGTCCAAACAAGTCCATATGTAATAATTCTAGACACTTAGATGTGGACACCATATTTTTAGATTTGTGACTACTATGTGTTTGTTTACCAATTTTGCAAGCGTCGCAAAAGTGTTGGTCATATTTGAGTTTTGGTAAATTCCTAACCAACTATTTTGAAGATAGGTTTTGTATAAGTCTCATATTTGCGTGACCTAAGCGTCTATGCCAAAGAGATGAGCTATCGTGTTGTTAGGCAAAGTATGTCATTATATGTTTTATCTATTTTCATGACGTATATGTTATTTTTCCTAACTCCTTTAGCTATGGTGATACCATCTTTTAGTATTTTACTACCATTTTCATCAAATAGTACTTTATACTTTTTATCACATAGTTGGCTAATACTAAGTAGATTAAATCCTAACCTATCCACATGAGCAACATTTTCAATAGTTAGAGAGTTATGAGCAATCGTACCTTTGCCAATGATTTTGCTTTTGAGATTGCTACCAAAGGTGACATTACCTCCGTCATACTCTTGGTATGATGAGAAGAGACTTTTGTTGCCCGTCATGTGTCGTGAGCATCCACTATCTTTTATCCATTCATCAGGTTCCAATCCAACTTTCAAGCATACCTAAGAAGCAAGTAACTCAAACATTTGGTCCCCAATATCTCATGGGTCCGTTTGGGTTAAACATACCATTTATTTGATTCATGTATGGAAATGATGGGTAAGGGTTCCATGGCATGTAATCTGGAGTTTGATATGGTCTAGGAAAGTTTTGATTCCAACCGTTGTGCTGGTAGTTAGGTTGAACATTGTGGTTGCTCATAGGAAAGGGGCGTTTGGCAAAAGAATTTTTATATCGTTGTTGAGTAGTTTTTGATCTAAATTCATTTTTAACAAGTCCTACTCCTGATATAATGGCTGGTTTTAGTTTAAAGTTATCATTGGTTTTCTTTGTTACTTTAACAAATTCAAGACGGTCCGTATAACATTCTTCGTTTCGAAGTACCCGCGGTACCATTTTGCACAACGGACGGAACCCTTATTTTGGTTCCGTCTGGTCCGTCTGCATCAGCAATTTTGACAGATTGTTCGTCCTTTTCGGCCGTTTTGTTTTGACTCTTTGGAATTAATACTTCATTAAAACCTAGCCCATTCATGTCTCCTGGTGTTTTATGGATTTTAACTATTTCATCGGCAAGAGCGATGTTTTTGTTAAACCTTTTAAACTTAGAATTATTTTCTATTAGAACTTCTTGTGTGAGCTTTAGTTTTTCTATTTCAAGATTAAGCTCTTGACATGATTTACAATCATCGTCATTTGCTTTTCCTTTTTCAAGTCGTTTTGCTTTTTCTTTTAACTCATATACCTCATTTTCCAAAAACTCCTTTTTGGTTTTTAGAAATTTATTTTTAGTTATGATTTTTAGACTTAGCTCACACAATTGATTATATTGTTTTTGCAAGGTGTCATCATCTATAGAAGAATAAGAAGAGTCGGAAAGTACCTCATTTGACTCATGTGCCATTAGAGCGATCTCTTCCTTGCTTGATTCTTCATTGTCTTCACTATCACTCCAAGCACCACTTACAAAATCTCGTTGCGTTTTGCTTTTAGGTGGCTTGGGACATTCTCCTATGAGATGACTTGTATCACCACATCTAAAACACTTTCTTTCACCTTTAATCTTCTTATCATCCCGATCTTTTCGGAATGGCTTCTTTTCTTCTCGAGGTTATCTTACAAACTTTCCTCTTCTTCTAAAGAACTTCTTGAAATCTCTAACGGCCATGGCATACTCCTCATCTTCACTATCGGAACAAGATTCACCATCATCGCTTGATTTCGCCTTTGCTTTAAGAGCAACGGATTTGATCTTCTCCTTTCTTCCTTTGATGATCTCCGAATCTTTCTCCATTACCATTTCGTGAACTTTGAGGTTGCCAATTAGCTCGTCTAGTGACATTATTGAGAGATCTTTTGATTCTTCAATAGCGGTCACTTTAGCTCTCCATTTGGGATGGAGTGCTCTAAGAAATTTCCTGACAAAGTTCTTACTACGAAAAGATTCATCAAGTGCTTTAAGTGATGTAATGATAGTGTTAAAGCGAGCAAAGCCACAATCAATGGTTTCATCTTCAGGGATAACAAATTGTTCATATTGTTGAACAAGAAGATCAATTTTGTTATCCTTGACTTGTGAATTACCTTGATGTGTAACAATTAAAGATTCCCAAATATCTTTGGCGGTTTCACACATATAAATTCTTTCATATTCTTTTCTAGGTAAAGCATTATAAAGCATCATTTTAGCTTCATTATTTTTAGCAACTAATTTCTTTTGTTCATCAACGGAAATATCCTTTGTTGTAGAACTAAAATCTCCTTTAACAATAATAAACCAAAGATCTATATCTTTTGATTTTACATATGTTTCAAAACGGTTTTTCCAATAGATAAATCCATTGGTTTCAAAGAGTGGTGGTCTTTGCATAGATTGCCCTTCTTTAAAGTTTTTAGAATCCATGGATCGTTTCAAGTTTATAAAATACAAGTTATTTTAGAAATTATTGAGCAACGAGGCTCTGATACCAATTGTAGAAAACTAGAAGGGGGGTTGAATAGTTTACCAATTAAAAACTTTGTTTTGAAACTTATTGAAAGATCAATTGATATTGATCTTAAGTATGTTAATGAAATATGCAAGCAATGTGTAATAAGTAAATAAGGAAAGAAATGATCAAACCACAACAAGTTGTTTATAGTGGTTCGGCCTACAAGGACTCTTTTTCCTTGCCCTACTCCACTCCCCGAGTCTCACACTCGAGAGTTTAACTTCACTAGTCAACAAGCTCCTTTCACCGGCGGAGAAAACCTTTACACTTCGCTTACACTATTTCCGACACTAAGCTAGATGTCGAGTTCTTTCCAAGGGTACAACTACTCCCACACACAATGTATTTTGAGGACTAAAATACTAACCACTCACACTCACAAGATTATGATAGTTTGATATAACAATGAAGTATGAATCAACACTAGATCATACAACACTAAACAAACAAGACTTCCAACTTCTCGTTGAAGCTTGAATATGACTTGATCTTCTTTGCTACAAAAGAGATCACTAATATGATATGAAACTGAGTTAGAAAGGTTAGAGAGAAGATATGTATGAGAGTATGTTAGAAAGGGATGAGAAACTACTTGGCTTGGCATTGCTATTTATAGCCAAAATGGACAGGAGCATCCACGGACGGCGGACCCCTTAAAAGGTTCCGCCTGTACCATTTTGGTACCGCCGACAGTACCAAGATATCAAATCTTTGCTAAAGTCAAATCTATCTAAGTGAGATTGTGCAAGATATGAAGAGTACAAATCTTCACAAAATATCTAATGAAATCTTCCAATGATTTCCATGATGTAATACATGATGTCAAAAGTTGTATAACTATTTATAGAAATATGCAAATGCTTAAGTAGTGTTTGGTATTAAGAACCTAACACATTCTACAAACTACTATCATACATAATGATTAGAGTCATATCAAGATGTTACTAATCATAAATGTAAATGCTTGAATGATGAATATATTGTTTGAGAAAGCTTGTTTTAATATCTAATAAACTTGACAAGCTTTAAGCTTTTATAAATTAAATTTACTTTTGTCGTTAACAAAACTTAGGCAAAGATCAAAAATATAAATAACGTTTAATGACGATATTTGTATTAACAGTATAAAAAAGGTTGATCATTCGGGAAAGCAGGATGCGGTTACTAAGCCTACTATTTCGTCCTCTACTTGTACATCTTCAACTAAGGTGGGCAACCCATTCTCTAAGATGGGTAATGTGGTTTTTTCTGATAGTGACAAAAGTGACGACGATGAGGTGTTCGAGCCGGAGAATCCTATGGCTAGTTATTTTTCATCGACAGGTGGAGGTAATGAGCTTGAAGATTATTTTTCTGATGATTATGCGGCTCACGTCTACGACTTAACAGGGAAATTGGATGCGATTTGTGACCAGTTTGATATCAAGCTCCAAGGCCGAGCTAGGAAGTAATTATTTGTTTTTGTTAGTTCATAAGATTGAAATGTCATTTTTATGTAGTGTTTTGGTTGTTCTAGTTAAAGGTAGTTGGTTGTTTGTTTATGGATTGTCTTAAATGATTTAGTGGTAGTTCAAGCGATTGCTTGAGGTAAATGTGGTACTTCAGCCACATTCTATTGTTCTTACTCGATTTTTTGGAGTAATATATTTTACCAGGTAATTGCCCTTTACCCAAAAAAAACCCAGAAACCATTCCGCGCATTACAAATTGTATGCTTATGTGAGTAGTAGCTATGCCTTAATTATAGTTAGAATCTTTCCCAAGTAGATCCCCACGGCCATTTAGAAAAACTTACGGGGTGCTTGGATGCGAGCTTGTACAAGCTTATGGAAGTGTATTGAACTTTTAAAGTAAGATTTGTTTGGCACACAAGTTTATAAGAGCTTTTATAAGCTATAAGCTTTCATAAGCTCAAGCAAATGGAAATATGCTTATAGAAATAAGTAGAGCTTATACGTAGTTAAAGGATGGGTATACAAAAGCTTGCAATATATGTGATTTAATTTAATATATTTTTATGCAAAATAAACTTTAATTGCAACTAATTCGTCAAAAATATCTATAAAAATAAAAAATTAGCTTACAACTTATAATTTGAACTTCAGCTCAAGCTAATTTCGTCAGACACTCGCCTCCCTAATTTTAGACATGCATAATTTATTTCGACAATGCTTGTTATAGGTAGCTCTCATTCATGCATAAATGTGTCATATGTGTGTCCATAAGTATAACTTATATACCCATCCAATGCCTATAACAGGAGTGTTTTATATTTGTACAAGTTTTAAATATCATGAAAATGAATATATAAGTTTGCAATAAAATGACCTAATTAAAGAAAGAGTGGTTATTACCCCAAACGGTGTATTGGGGTTAATTCAAACAATCTAAATAGACATTGCAAAAACATATATTAAAGTACAATATATATAGTCATACGTTAATCAAAAAGTATTATGATATTATGCTCATTTTATTCACAATTTAAAGACTTTTTCATTAGTATTTTTTTTATAAGGAGATTACTAAATATATGTTAGATATTTGATAAATAAAGTTTGTGATATAAAATTTTTTAATTAGCTGAAAGTATCGGGTAATTTTTGTAACGTGCCACATAGTCTGAGCGGGGCTTTGTAACCATTTTTTTCGTTATTCCGTTCAAACTTGCCGCTCTTCATTAGAACTCTGTATGTTGGCCAATCTCAGTGTCCAAGATTTGAATATAAAATACCCCAAGTATAACATAACCTAAGTATAACATAACTTCTGAGTTCTTGAATACAAAGAGTCTTCACTTCAATGTCAATGCGGTTGAGCAACGACTAAAGTACAAGTCCTCAAGAATGTGGTTAGTTCAGTGAGGCTTGACAATACCTTAATGAACGATGACTGATCTCATAACCTAAGATACTGAGAAAAGAATTTCAAGTATCTAAAATAATGTTCCTAAAGAAGAGTATGACTTGTTTACTAAATTAAGTGGCTTGTACCTATTACCATATTAGCCACTTAATTGAGAGAGAGAGAGAGATGTTTTGATAGATCTCCTCATTAAGATGAATTAAGGATTGGGCCCACTCATTAAGTGAAAAGTAAACACCCCCTATATCACTTACATAAAGTAAAAACATTTAATGCACATCTTACTTAACCGTTAAATGCTCAAAACATGTAAAGTAGAAGCCTTAAGAAACTCTAATTCTCTACTATAAAAGAAAATATTTGTAGTGGAGTAAATGATATCTCTTGTAATTAATATGAAAAATATTCAAGATCATTTACTCCTCTAATTGAACTTAAGCCGCAGAACTTTTCAGCGAGTAAGTATAGGTTCATCATACTTAACCTATAACTTAGGTTTTGTATTTAGTTTGTATAGGAGATTACCTCTAATGTCATTCAACTAAGATTTTTATTCCGCAAACATTTTTATGACAAGTTCTTTGAGTAAACATTAAAAACATCTTGTGTAAATCTTGTTAAAACTGTTTATTGCTTGTTCTTCATTAAACTATTTTAAACACACATCAGTTAACATATAGAGTGATTCTATAACTTAGTTATTGGGTTGTAATAAAAACATGTTAAATGTGTTAGAGTATATATGAATGGCAAAATACATGTTGGGAAAGAAACAAATAATCAACTCATCACCTTTAGCGACACTTTTAAACAAAGCCTTAAACTCAAATCATCGATGCTCATATTATCAAATCCACATTCTCTTCAGAAACATTCATTTTAAACAGACTCATTGACACATACATGGCCTCATTAATAATGCATACAAATTGTTTGACAATGGAACGCAGTTTTAGAAACTTTAACGAATGCATGTCGGTTAAAAGAGGCGAGAAAGGTTTTTGGGCACATGGGTATCACTGATCAGTGCTCGTGGAATAGTATAGTGTCGGGTTTTGGGCGGTATGATAGGTTTGAGGACTCGGTTGAGTTTTTTGTACGTATGCATGGCGATGGGTTTGTCCTTAATCAATATTCGTACATGGGAGTATGCCTAAGTCGCGTACGGATTTGAGATATGTAAGGATTGGTGTGCAGGTGCATGGGTCGGTTGTGAAGAGTCCGTATGAAAGAAACGTTTATGTGGGGAGTGCGATTATTGATATGTACGCGAAATGTGGGAATGTGGGTTGTGCGCAGAAGGATTTTGATGGGATGAGGTTGTATGAATGTGGTGACGTGGAATAGTTTGATTACGAGTTATGAGCAGAATGGTCCGCCTAGTGAAGCTATTGATGTATTTAAAAAGACTAAAAGTGTACCCGTGCAATGCGACGGCGGGTATTCGGTGACTATTTTTGTGACGAGCAAATGTTTTTCATTTTAAACCTTCCCTATTTAGCATGTCTCAAATAATTTATAAATAGTAGATATATGTTTTTCAAAAGTAGAACATCTAATTATTAATAATGTAAATAGTTAACACTTTTAGTTTTTAAATTTTAGCATTAAATTGGTGGTTATAAGTTTAGTGATCTTGTCTTATAAACAATTCTATTAAAATATATCATTATTGTAGGGGTTACTATATGGTTTAAATGAGACACAAATTTGATTTAGGACAGGAACAAAATAATCGAGTTATGAAATTTAAGAAGTTAAGGGATGATATTGTAATAAGGAACGCGTTTGATATGTATACAAAATGTAGTAAAATAGCGAAGCAAGATGGATTTTTCATGCAATGCCGGTTAGAGATATTGTCACTGAAACTTCAGTTATACATTAGCGGTTATGCAAAGTTTGCTAATGTTGAAACCGAACGTTCGATATTTTTTGATATGCCGGACAAGAATATAGTGTCGTGGGACGCGCTAATATTACTTTTGGTATAATTCCCCCTTGACTGATTTCATTAATCTCATTCGAATATATGCAAAGAGTATGTCGTATGCTACAAGACATATAATGGGTTGGGCTAATAACTAATATAATCACAATAGGCTACTAATCAAACAATACTAATAGTGATGAATAATACTCTGCTAATAGCTAATAGGTGGATATGTTGTATATGTTACGTGTATTGCTATTAGAGACAAACAAATCATAATATAAAACATAAAAGTGTAGAGAAATGATACCGTAAATCTTTCAATTGTTGAGACCCAAAAAACACAAGTAAGGAAAATGTTGAGGCCTGTGATGCTCACAGTTTCCTTAAGACAGATTCGTCCTCTCCACGGTGCTTGAGAATCATTAACGTCTATCTCCAAGGATACAACAACAACGGATAACCCCGTTAGCACAACCGAGTTATCAAGGCGAACCAAAACCGTGCCTTCCCTCTATTACGAACCGGATACACAAGAAATATGAATGGTAAAACAAAAGGAGAGGTGTGATGAGTTGTGTATTTTTCGGTGTTTTGAAATGAGAGAATAACTCTCAATTTATAAGGAATAGGGGTATGAGAAAAATGGTCACAATTAATTCATACAATTAATTTCAATAATGTACCATGAATGAAAATAAAACCACAAATTTAATTTTATTTTCAATTCACATTAATATACATAATGACATTATCAATTGTCATTCAACCATATTGACCACATTTTTCCAACAATCCCCCACATGAATGAAATTGATAACGGGAAACAAATTTCAACGACTCAAAGTTGTAATAGAGTTTTGCAGTTGACATTTGCATAGGATAGGTAGGTGTTACCCTTTGAACCTTCCCTCGTGAAATATACTTAGCCTCCTAGCAGCCAGTAGAACTTGATGTCTTTGAACTGTCCGTTGTTTGTGGAGACGACAATATATATTCACACAAATATCTCCTTGACACATTTTGGTTCTCATAGTTATGTTCGTTATGGTCATGAACATTAGCGTGGTTCTCATGAGAGCTGTTAAGAATCGTGCCCCCACAATTCCCTTAGAAGCGACCCCACTTCTCTCTCACATAGGTGATTCTCCGTTAATCATTAAAAGCCATATGCTTAACCTCATATTGTCACTGTTATAGGAATGGACTAGGAAGTTTACTAACTCCCTTAAATAAATGTGGAGTTTATTACTCCCCCACAGTGACCTCAGTTTATACAAGTAGGTTGTCCTATTGAACCCAGATCTTGGGATCTCCAGTCAGCTGGGTTAGGTTTTCCTTCATATAAACTTTTCAAAGGGCTTTAGTCTTATTCTTCTTCACGACTTGCTAACTAACTCTCACATTTAGCTTTTCGCAAGTGGATCCGCAATGTTATTCTATGACTTCATAGTGTCAATAGAGATAACTCATGCTGAGAGTAGTTGTTGTATCGACATAATATGTTTGTACAAATTTGAGTTTCGTGCAACTCTAAATATATCATGCTCTAGGTAATTCTTGAGTATTCCAACTAGGCAAGAACTTCATGTTTGTTGATGTTCTTTTGAACTCTAGCTAGGCCGGAATCCCCGACATGGAATTTATCTCAAAAATTTTGTAGAAAGATTCTCTCTTTCAATGTATTAATCTTGTTTATAAGATTTCTTTTTCTCACATGGATATGACATCAAGATCCTCAGTAATTTGTCACTTCACAAGTTTCATACTAGTGTATGCAAAATTTTTGAATGTCTTATGTTAATTATGTTCCGTATCATAATTAACATATTCCAAATCTAGCATGCTATAGACCAAGGAATCAAGCGTATGACAGAAGATGCATCATTCTGATTACTCATAGCTTCATCTACTAACATTCTTCTTTTAGACAAATCACCACCTTAAACCACACATGTTTTAGGAAGATCCCGTAAGTTATATGTGTAAGTCCTACACTTATAAAATGTCATTCCAATTCACTTGTGATTATATATAATCACATTTAATCTCTTATCATTATATGATTATCACAATTTATTATGTGATTATAATCACATAAAATCAATGTATAATCATTTTACACAATCAAAATATGTCCAACTTAGCGAATGGACAATAGCTCACATTGGATGACAATTGCATCGTTCAAGTTAGTTACATAAATCAACGTAATTCATTGTCATCTATATGTGTGTTCTTTCTTGACATTTCACAATGTCCTACACGGTTATATTTAATACATAGTCATTTCTTATATATGACAAATTGTTCGATTATTAGCAATATGACTTATAACAAGTCTCGACGATTATTCATCTTTCTAGAATAATAAGTAGTTTGATTATTCATAACAATATTCACAATAGAACATTTGCAACATCCAAACTTCCAATAACTCGGTACAAAGTCGAGCAACTTGTTTATTCTCATGTCAAAAATTAGTTGCAAAGTGCTAAACAAAACCGCACCAAACAACCTTAAAATAGGCACTAATTTGCCACGTTATGCTAAGTATGTCGCACACATACACTACATTATCTGTCTTCAATCCTCTCATTATATCATTGCTCACATAGAGCTTCTTCTCGGTCTCAAACCAAGATTAATTAATGAAGGAATAGTCATCACACAAACGTGATTGAGTCATTACTGTAATAGGGTCAGCGACACTGATCACCTAAACCATGACAATTTGGCAATCAGAATGTTCGCCTCAAAGGATGGCAACAATTTTAACGTCGTTTTTCTTTTGCACTAAATACACCATAATGTGTATTAATTAAGTAAAGTCATTGTATGAAGCAATAATTCTTCATTAACGAAGTTGTGTCTTTAGACACATCAACCTATGATTCAACGACATATGCGATCAACACAAAGTAATAAGAAACTTTGTTCTAACCATGAACCACAAGTGTTTTAATCACAACTTTCCATGCTTAAAGCAATCAAACACAAATATAGTAGCACACGTTTCAAAATTTTCATTGGAAGTAAAGACCCATTTGAAATAAGGTAGTGTCCAAAGACCACTCTCGTACCAAAATAAAAATGTGATTGATCATCCCATCCATTAAAACACAATTTTTTTTTCAAGCTTAAAAATTTCATAAATCAAGTTTAATGTCTTAGCTACGCACTTAAAAATTTAGGTACAAAACACCTCCGTTTACTATGAGAACTCTACAAGATTTTGGAGTCTAAATAACACCAAAAGTCGCACTCTACAAGATCGAGTTTAATCCCAATATGGCAATATCCATGTCATAAAACGAATCCTAGTTACACAAACTAGTACCATGACAAGATCTCAAACATCATGATTCGAACACTCCATTGTTCTACATAAAGGAATGTTTAAGACACTTTTGAAACAACAAAACAACATCTAATTAATTGTTTATCTATACAAAAGATTTCTAACAATTACTATTCCTTTTCCTTGAGATCGTTACCATATCAGCAGGTTCAAAAAAAAAGTTGAACATTCATTTGTTTTACATACTAATTTCACAGTAATCACAAGACCTTTTGAAGCAAAACAATATAAATAAAGGCACTTATGTGACCCATGCATGTAAAACAATATAAGCGTCACATGATAAATAACAAGCTGGATTTCTTTAGCATTAGAGCCCAAATTATATTTACTTTGAAAAACATAATTGATGCCGATTACCCATTTATGAGGCCACTTGAAATTATCACATTATAATTTCCTCTTACTTGTGAATATCCAAAATCAAAACGGTTCTTGCTTTGTAACCCTTCACATGTAATCATAGACTAAGAATCATGAACATTAATACAAGTGACAAACAAAAATATGCATGCTTTGATAACTGCCAATTAAATAGTAATAAAGCTTATTTAATAAATGAAACAAATCTCATTATTTCCTTATTCATGACCTCTTAATATAGTATCAAGCTCGTTATATGAGTTTAAGTCAAACGAAAAGTTGAACACTAGTAGTCACCCGTAAAATTACATGTTTAATTCAAACATAAAGACCAACGATCTTTACTTTTTACTTAGCATATGTACGCCACTTCTCAATACACTTGGTGAACAAAACAAAAATTCAAAACTAGAATTTACTCAAGCAGATACATGATTAACATAATAGTATCATAATAATCTCAAAACCTTTTGCAACAAATGAATTTAGTGTATGCGATGTAAATCATGAAAATAACTTAATTGTTTAACCACATATGCTCCCTGATTCGGTCTTTCAGTTACATGGGTCACTATCAAAATAGATCTCATTCTATTTTTATTTTATTTTATTTTTTTTCCCCTTAAACTAGACATACAAACTATTAAATTTAGGTATGCAAACATTATTTGACTATTATTGATAACTCGGTTATTTGCAATTAAAAGTTGTTAATCCAACGTGCAACATAGCAAATTCATTAACGAAAAGATAAAGCAGTATGTCATGTTCAAACTTACCCCAATTATATCTTATTTTATGAATGAAAGAACTTCAAATATTCTATCTATCCAAATAGCAAAACCATCCAAATATTCAATAACCACTTTTTTGGGTAAAGGGGAGTAATCCTGCACCCCGGTAAATATATTAACCAAAAGAAACGTTTAAGTACAATGGATATGAGTGAAATCCCATATCTCAGCCCGCTACATAGGCATAAAGCTTACATAACAAGATACCTCCTATTTTCAAAACAAGAAAACGAACCACTACTCAAATGATAACATAGGACATAACGAAAGAAAATTTACTTCCTAGGACCTTGAAGCTTGGTGCCATACATGGCATTAAAGGCATCCAAATTCCCAGGAAGATCAGAAACCTGCTTCGGATAGTCATCGTAGTCATTGTCATCATACTCATCTTCAAACTCTTGGCCTCCACCAAATATATTAGCAGATTCGTCAAATGGGTTAGCAACCACCTCATCTTCAGAATCAGATACCTCGATCTCTCCACTTTAGAAAAAGGGTTAACTCTCTTAGTAGAAGAGGCGGGAGGAATACAAGAATCACTAGTTTTAGGAGCCACTCCCGACTCCATCTCTTTCAAATCACTCACAAGGGGTTCTTGTGATGCAGTACCTGTCTTAGTAGACTTATCTTCATTAACTTCCATTGTACGACCAGAATCCACATCCTTGTTAGTGTCATTAGAAGGAGTACCAGATGCATCCGTATGTTCCATATTAAGAGCATCAAACTGGTTAGATGTAGCGATCTTTGTTCCACTCGAACTAGCCACATCAGAAGCATTCTTCTTAGTGACTTCCACTTTCTTAGGTTCAGGAGGAGTCTTTTTGGGTTGATATTGAAACTGCTTACCCACAACAGGTTTAAAAAACCCTCCTTGACCCGGAATAGAAGACCCACCTTGCTTTCCCTTCTTCTTGTTATTAACCGTCTTGAAACCATCATTAGCACGCTTAGTAGGCTGAGCAGGAGGTTCAACAACTTTAGGACAATCAATAGGAGTATGACCAAAAATCTTACATTTATCACAATGCGGTGGTTTCCACTCATATTCAATCCGTATCGTCTCGATAGTCGAACCCGACCCATCAAGTAACGGTATCTCAACAGTAAGGCTGTCCCTAAGTACCTCATCCGACTTCACTTCAATCATGCATCTAGCAAAACTACTACGACCCCACGAGTCCTTGCACATTTGGCTAGTGAAAGCATCTAACCTTTTGGGCGTGCCTATCAATGTGGCAAGGAGACTAAGGCCATCATCAGAAAACATAGCAAGAGGAACATCATAGAATTTAACCCACACCGGGATGTTGGTCAAATCCTCTTTAAGTAAGTTGGTGTTCAATGTCCATGGTTTAAGAATAATAGGTACATTTCTAATCAACCAAGGACCGTTTTCAATAACATCATCAACACCTTTCTTCGAATTAAACTTAAAACAGAAGAACCCCTTTGCATTCATCATTACCTTTTGTATACCAAACTTAGCCCACGCATTTCGTACAAAGTAATCAACAACAGGAAAAGCAAGGCGTTGACCAAGGAAATACCCATACAAAGTATTCTCAAACCTAGTGTTCACCTCTTCAACCACTTTCATCGGGACAGAAAGATCCACACCATTTTCTTTCTTACTACATTCCAACCTACGAAAGTTAGATGTGTGTTTCTTTGGTTCAATAGAAGTAACACCAGCATACGATGAAGAAGGTTGTTTCAAAGCACCAACCTTCTCAATACCAACAGCCCCTTGATCAACCGTATCATTAGTATTATTATGGCCATTAACATTAGAAGCCATAGGACCACTCGTATCATGAGGTTTCGAATAATAACCAATAGCAGTAAGCATCTCCTCTAGCTCCTTCTGTGACTGCGGCACCTTAAGATGCTCAATAGGATTAGCCCCAGTAGAAGTAGTAGCATCTACTGTCACGGCTGGTTTTAATGGTTGTCCATCGTCACCCACAAGAACAAGTTTTCCCTCAAAGATTTGTTTTTCAATAGCACGAATTTTCAATAAAGTATCATGACCCTCAGGCGTGTCATGACTAGGTGCGTCATGACTAGGGCTTGAATCAAGTGAAACCGGCTCCACTTGTCCATCAGAACGACCAATCTTGTTACCCACAGTAGCAGCAACACCTGTCACTTCAGTAGTAGATGAAGTAGAATCCTTCTCTCCCAAACTAGTCATTAAAACAGTCAACTAAAACGAGAACCAGAAAGTACACGAAGAATATTTAAGTCTAGACTTCGGAAACAAAAACCATTAAAACCGTAGCTATAAAGCTAGGGTTTATTAAACGATAACAACACAGCAGTTAAACCATGATGATGATCGGCTCAATAGATATAATAATATGAATGGAGAACCGATTAAAAACCCTAACTGACGATCGCAAAAAGAACCCTAAACAATTACAATCCAATCGACAACAAGGGCAAACTGATAACAAAACACGTACTAATCAGGATTAAACACGAAGGATAATCAGGATCAATAACAGGAATGTTATAAGAATGATTGAAGATCGAAAAGACTGAAAAACTGATTTAGGGTTGTTAGTTAGCGATCGCAAATCGCCAGAGGGGTGAGGGAGAGTTTTTTTGATTTTATATTCAATAACCACTTACTCACTTGTAATTCATAAAAACTATCATCACAAAAAATACTAAAACATCCACTAGAGAATATAAAACAGATTCGCGTTTTCCTTTGAAGAAACAAAATCATCGGATTATTTTATGCCACAATCAACTATGTTTTGCTATTTAAAACATTTGAACAGTCACCTCTATTAGCAATAAAATATGTCTTAAGATTGTCGTATATGTTACGTGTATTGCTATTAGAGACAAACAAATCATAATATAAAACATAAAAGTGTAGAGAAATGATACCGTAAATCTTTCAATTGTTGAGACCCAAAAAACACAAGTAAGGAAAATGTTGAGGCCTGTGATGCTCACAGTTTCCTTAAGACAGATTCGTCCTCTCCACGGTGCTTGAGAATCATTAACGTCTATCTCCAAGGATACAACAACAACGGATAACCCCGTTAGCACAACCGAGTTATCAAGGCGAACCAAAACCGTGCCTTCCCTCTATTACGAACCGGATACACAAGAAATATGAATGGTAAAACAAAAGGAGAGGTGTGATGAGTTGTGTATTTTTCGGTGTTTTGAAATGAGAGAATAACTCTCAATTTATAAGGAATAGGGGTATGAGAAAAATGGTCACAATTAATTCATACAATTAATTTCAATAATGTACCATGAATGAAAATAAAACCACAAATTTAATTTTATTTTCAATTCACATTAATATACATAATGACATTATCAATTGTCATTCAACCATATTGACCGCATTTTTCCAACAGGATATACACATAATGGAGACAATGAAACCTCGCTGAAACTTTTTCTCAAACTAAAACAAGACAACGTCTTTGCTACGTATTACACTTTTAGGAATCTTCTTGGTGCATGTGACAGCCTTGCTGGTACGAGATTAGGACAACAAGCTCATTACCATGTCGTAAAACATGGGTTTAAATTTGAACGTTGACCCGAATGTGATATCTATGTAGGGAATTCGCTTATAGATATGTATGTCAAATGTGGGTCCGTAGAAGATGGAAAACTACTATTTAAAAAGATGGTTCATAGAGATTTGGTATCATGGAATGCAATCATAGTCAGGTTTGCTCAAAACGGCCATGGAGTTGAAACCATTGATTTTTTTAGAGAAATGTTGGCTTCTGGTGAAAAACCAGAGCATGTAACAATGATCGGGTTACTGTCTGCTTGTAGCCATGCGGGTTTAGTTGATAAGGGTCGTCGTTATTTTTACTAAATGAGTAATCAATATGGAGTAGAACCAATGTCAGAACATTACGCATGTATTTGTGATCTTCTTGGTCGAAATGGCTATATTGATGAAGCCAAGAACTTAGCTGACTCAATGCCAATACAGCATGATGCTGTTGTATGGGGGTCTTTACTTGGTGGGTTGTAAAGTACATGGGAAATTCGAGTTAGGAAAGTATGTAACAGAAAAGCTTACAGAAATAGACGGTAACAGTTCTGGTCCATATTTTTTGCTTTCAAATATGTAAGCCCAACAGAGGATATCACTACAACATCGACCGGTTTCCCCAGTGACATGTTGCTGGGGAAACCTCGTCAGGGATTCTATCCCCAGCGATAATCCCCGACGACGATGTGGGTCCCACTCATTTTTATTTATCCCCAGCAACGTGTCGCTGGGGAAAAGATGGGGAAACTATGTATTTTCGTTGACTTGTCAATGTTTATTAGCTAGTATCCCCGGCGACAAGTCGCCGGGGAAAAGTCTGCATTTTTTTTAATACAGCCTGCACAGCAGGCGATTTCTAGATTTTTTCCGAAAAAAATCTACCAAATATCAAACCTGTACCAAAACCTGTATAGACTCTCCACAACTTGTACCGAAACACAAATACAATATAACGGAGCAACGCAATACAAATACGTCACAACTTTTACCAAAACCGAAAGATAATAAAGCTAAATCATCCAAAATCCAAATAAGTCTACAAAACGTTGCTGGGGAGTCATAAACAGGGCTTAAAAGTCAATATTCAACATGATAGATAGGGAAACAAGTGTTTAAATGTCGCCAAGATGAACCTAAAGTACCAATGTAGCATACTAATAATATATAACACAACTACCTCTCGTCTTCATCCTCATCATGGCTACTCTCCTCGTCATCACCACACCCGCCACTCCCGCTAGCACCACCCGACTCAAACTCCTTAAACATATCCGAGTATTTGGCATCGCTTCTGAAAAGACTCATCATAAAGTCTACCTTTCTATGCATGCTCTTGAGCGACTTGTCGGGGGCGGGCATACATGGACTGGATGTGGCCCGTGATGGCAATACCCGACCCACACCGGGAATATGCCCACGAACCTTACCCCCTCTTGCCAACGCATTGATCACATCCTCCATGTACTCACCCGTAGCCTCAAGCCTTTTCATCTCCTCCTATGTAGTGACAAAAACACAAGATAGTAAATATATTAGTCGGGTTGCTACATTATTTCTCGATAATTCATTAAAGTATGTTTTGAAACAAAACTTACATATATGCGGCGGTCCTCATCCTTAGGGAATACCCCGTCAACAGTATGGGTTCGCCAGAAGGTGTCAACGAGTGAAGGGTATTACTGAGTGTCTGAGGCCTGCATCTGTACATACACACGCATATAAGATGAAACTAATTAAAAATGACAAATCACAACACACCAAAGCATATAATCTGATATATATGTATATATGCATGTAAAATAATTATAATATTTATTACCATCTCATCTCGAAGGCGAGCAAGCGACCGGGATCCTTGTCTAGATATGACCAGGCTCTTTTTTCGGTTTAGCCAATTTTGAGCGGCTCGAGCAAGGTTCTTGGGATCATTCCAAAAATGAATGTACTTATCCCACTCAGCCGCTGTAATCTCCTCGGGACATGCCCGCCTGTTCGCCTCCACATCGTAATTCCCGGTGGTGGGGTCTGCATTCCAATGCTTGGCCTTGAAAGAAGCCTTGTTGGTATTGTAGGCTTTTTGCAAGTGCATGTTGATGCCTTCGTAGATCTCTGTCCAGCGGGAGGATTCCATGTGCGGCCTGAGGTCAAACAAGGTCTGCAATCATATACAACAAAACGAAAACAGAGTTAGAGATATAATTTATATATTTATTTAAATTTGTTTATTTATTTATATGATATAAATAAATAAGCGAATTTAGATAAATATACACAATTAAATAAATAAACACGATAATGAAATAAACATAAAAGGATAACTGACCCCAATATTTAAAATGATCGCCGCCTTCCGCTCCTTCGGGACGTTCTCCCAAGAAGGGTAGTAGAACGACACACTCCTAACGACCTCCCCGATGTAGTTAGACCAGTGAGCCGCATGGGGACCGAGAGGGTTTAGGGTTTGTTTGTCACCCACATCAAAATTGATCGAGACAGGGCCTTTATCTTCTGCAATTGCCTTTAGCGAAAGGTTCTGGGTCTTGTCACGGCTATTCAGCCTGCCCGCTCCAATGCCGCCCAAATTGGGCTTTCGTTTACCTTTGCCTGCAAAATCAAGTTAGTGATAAAGTCATAAAAATTGAAGGCAAGCAAGTTCAATATATGTATCAAATTTATGCTTGTATTACAATAATCCAGAAATTCTTACCTCGGTTCATGAAGCAACCCCCGCAACCGAAGGGTACGCGGTCTGGAGGGGGACGATCCTCACCGCCATCGTCACCGCGGTGGGACCGTGCAACATCTGCTGACGACATATGTACAAGTACAATTAGCATAACATATAGAAATTCATGAACAAAATAATATAAGCATGCACACATCCAAATACAAACACATCCAAATAAATATACACATTTAAACAATCCACAACAATTTCATTCATTCATTCAAATATATAAGTGTACTTTGCAAGTTACAACTCAAGATCAATCTTCTTCTTCACTAGAATAAACTTTCTCAACACCATCATCATCAACATTGATGAGGTCTTCAACATCAGAATCTGCTAAATCATGAGGAAGGGCGTCTTCATCATCAATAATATCATCGTCTTCGTTAGGATGATTAATTTCAAATGGGTTTTCTATAGGATGATTAATTTTAGACGGGGATTTTCCAAAATTAATCACTAAAATCCTAAAACATTCCTAAAGGGTTCAAACGGCTCATATCAACAAAGTTTTAAGGTAATAACACAAAGAAAACAAACGGCTTATATCAACAAAGTTTTATCATTGACAACTTATTATAATTATAAACGAGCACATTTCACGGCAATTCAACTAATAATAACTATAAACTAACAAAATTTAAACAATAAACATTCCCCGGCGACATGTCACCCGGGATACCAAAAGGAGAAAAAAAATTTATAACATACCTTGGCTGTGGATTCGGCTCGTTGTCGGCTCGGCTGTGGACTCAGCTCATTCTCCTTCTTTGCTGCTGTCGCGTACTGCCAAAACCAAAAAAAAAATTACTTAACAAAAATTTCTAATTAACAACTTCTTACAACAATAATAATCTTGTTTAACCAAATCATATTATAATTACAAAATTAAAAAATATATATACAACCAAACCACCTGTGTCGTGTACGTCGAAACAAAAACAAAACCACCAGTGTCGTGTGCACCACCAATAATTAAAGGGTTAGAAAAAGAAGATATAGAATTATCATTTAGAGGGTAAAGAAAAGAATTATGGTTTAGAGGAGGAGGAGGTGCTCGTGTGCTCGTGTAACGCCGGTGGTGGTGGGTAACGTTGAAGTGGTGGTGATGGAGGTGCTCGAATTGTTGGTGATGGTTGATGATTGTTGGTGTTGGTGATGGTGTTGCAAAAATCGCCAAAGGAAGGAGATAAAGTTTTTTTCGTTTCTGCAGTGATAAGTTTGACCAGATCTACTTTATCATCAAACTTTTCCCCGGCGACAAGTCGCTGGGGAAAGTTATTTTTTGTCGTTTAGCGTGATTGGCGCGATAACGAAATTTTTGGTGGGTTGGTATCCCCGGCGACATGTCGCCGGGGAAAATTAATTTATTTTATTTTATCGTTAAAAATAATGACATGTGTTATTACGTTCAAGTCAACGAAGTCAAATAGAATCCCCGGCGACATGTCGCTGGGGAAACGTATTTTATTTTAAAATTATATTTTTTAGCGATAATGTTTAGCGAAACTTAATGTCAACGAAGTCAAATTGAATCTCTATTTTTTTAGTTAAAGTCAACGAAACTTAATGTTTAGCGATAAAAAAAATCAAATTCTATTTTTTAAAATTAACTTAATTTTATTTTATACGTAAACTTAATGTTTAGCGATAAAATTAAAAAGGATTTAGTTCACAAAATAGCAACGAACTTTTTTCAAAACTTCGTTTTTGTACGTAAACTATAAAAAAAATATCAATAAATGCAACAAAATTTAATAAAGTTATTAAATATGCATATTTTGATGTGTTGTTACGTTAAATGTCTAGTTTGAATTTTCTAAGTCTTTCTTTCTTAACTTTGACCATAAATATTTTGGTTTTGTTATATAATATTTGATGCAAAACATATGTGGACATTTAATATGGGACGGAGGGAGTAGTATTTATTTATCATAAAAATTATTCCCATTAGATGTTCAACGGATGAGTCGATATGTTAGGCTTGGAAATTAGACGTTCAATGGTTGAGTCGATATGTTATGGTTACACATTAGACATTCAACAGATGAGTCGATATGTTATGGTTACACATTAGACGTTCAACGGATGAGTCGATATGTTAGGGTTAGACATTAGATGTTCAACGGATGAGTCGATATGTTATGGTTACACATTAGATGTTCAACGGATGAGTCGATATGTTAGGGTTAGACATTAGACGTTCAACGGATGAGTCGATATGTTATGGTTACACATTAGACGTTCAACGAATGAGACGATATGTTAGGGTTACACATTAGACGTTCAACGGATGAGTCGATATGTTATGGTTACACATTAGACGTTCAACGGATGAGTCGATATGTTAGGCTTAGTGTTTAGACATTCAACGGATGAGTTGATATGTTAGGGTTAGACATTGGATGTTCAACGGATTAGTTGATATGTTAGGGTTACACATTAGACGGTCAATGGATGAGTCGATAAGTTATGGTTACACATTAGACGTTCAACGGATGAGTCGATATGTTATGGTTAGACATTAGACGTTCAACGGATGAGTCAATATGTTAGGGTTAGACATTAGACGTTCAACGGATGAGTCGATATGTTAGGGTTACACATTAGACGTTCAACGGATGAGTCGATATGTTATGGTTACACATTAGACGTTCAATGGATGAGTCGATATGTTATGGTTACACATTAGACGTTCAACGGATGAGTCGATATGTTATGGTTACACATTAGACGTTCAACGGATGAGTTGATATGTTATGGTTACACATTAGACGTTCAACGGATGAGTCGATATGTTAGGGTTAGACATTAGACGTTCAACGGATGAGTCGATATGTTATGGTTACACATTAGACGTTTAACGGATGAGTCGATATGTTATGGTTACACATTAGACGTTCAACGAATGAGTCGATATGTTAGGGTTACACATTAGACGTTCAACGGATGAGTCGATATGTTATGGTTACACATTAGACGTTCAACGAATGAGTCGATATGTTATGGTTACACATTAGATGTTCAACGGATGAGTCGATATGTTAGGGTTAGACATTAGACGTTCAACGGATGAGTCGATATGTTAGGGTTACACATTAGACGTTCAACGGATGAGTCGATATGTTATGGTTACACATTAGACGTTCAACGGATGAGTCGATATGTTATGGTATACGTATTATTATTATTATTATTATTATTATTATTATTATTATTATTATTATTATTATTATTATTATTATTATTATTATTACTGGTCTCAACTCCCCACTAAAAAAATGGCGCCAAGAATTCCAACCAAAAACATGACGCCAAAACTTCCCACCAAAACTACCAGATCTGCTCTATATATCAAATAAAAAAAACTTGAGATCTTATCCCACTAAAAACTACCAAATCTTATCCTTAAAACAAGTCAACCTCACAACCTCTTATCTTCACACAAATTTCAAAACCAAAGATGGAGTCATTTAATCCTTTTATGTGTTCTTGTGGAGCAGGAAATATAAAATTAAGAACATCACATAGAGATCATTCATCTGGAGGAAAATATTATTCATGTGCTCTGTCAAAGGTGAACAATCATACATTTCTTATTTATGTAAATATACAAATAATTGGGTTGTAATCTTTTATAATTTTATTATTATGTAACAGCCCAGAAAAGATAATGGGTGCGGATATTTTATGTGGAAGGATGTATTTGACGAGTACTTAAGAACAATCTCTTCTCAAGGTTCTGGATCTGCACCGACAGAGTGCTCGAGCTGCCATGAAAAAGATCTTAGGATAAACTTGCTGGAATCACAAAAACATGTGCTAGAGACAAGAGTAAGGTTGCTGGAGGCAAGACTTGAAATGGCAAGGATTCCTGACGACCACGCATGTCAGTCGGATGCATTACTTCGTGAGCTGTTAGGTGACATGGAAAATCTTCGTAGGTAGTAGTAATAGTAGTTGTTGTTCTTGTAGTTGTTGTTGTTGTTGTTGTTCTTGTTCTTGTTGTTGCTGATCAAAGTAGTAGTTGTTCTTGTAGTTGCTGTTGTTGATGTTTTTGTTGTTCTTGTAGTATTTATCTGTCAAGTATTTTTATAAATCAAAGCACATGCTAGATTTGTAAAGCTGACCATGTTCTTAGTTAACCAGATTATGGTGTCCAAACACCCATTTTCCAATACTAAATTACATATGCTCAAAGAATGAAACTGAAGAAACAATATCACATTTAACAAACACGAATTAAGAATCATATTAATTCATCATAAATTTAATATTTTTGTTTTTCCCATAGCTATATATCTACTCTGTTTCATCAAGTCTCATCAATAACGTATATATATTTTTTGTTAAAGTTAACGAAGTCAAACTGAATCCCCGGCGACATGTCGCTGGGGAAAGTCTTGTCCACGTCACCATAAGAGTGATTAGCACTAATTACATATTTTTAAATAATCAAATGAATCCCCGGCGACATGTCGCTGGGGAAAAGTGAGCGGGAAAAGTTCCCGCCACGTTTTACGATGAAATATTCGGTCCAAATATAACAACTTTATCCCCGGCGACATGTCGCTGGAGAAAAGTTCAAAATAATTTAGCTGACTTTTCTAAGAGAATTGGTGCCACGTAGGATCTATTTTTGTCGTTTAGTGCAGTTTCCCCAGCGACAAATGTCGCCGGGGAATATTTCACTGGGGAAACTGGTAAATGTTGTAGTGTATGGAGTGACGTGAAACGAGTTAGAAAGGATATGAAGCTAGTATAAAACATAAAAACACACACATCTCACATTTTAAAGTGTGAAAAACAGAAATACTCTCTCAAGCTTCATCAACACTTACACTGTGTTCTCTAGTTTTTTCATTAAAGAAAAAGGAAGTAAAGTGGGAGTAAACACTTTACTTCTCCGCCCACTTTTGGAAGGAAACCATTTACTTCCAAAATCACACAAATAAGCCTAACTTTACTTCCATTTCATTTTCTTTTCCTCCTTAAGTAAAACTCAAGAACACAATGTGGAAGTAAATATCTTCACTTTACTTCCCTTTCATTTTCTTTTCTTTAATGATCCGACTCGA
Source organism: Chrysanthemum makinoi (assembly GCA_910596185.1). Classification (NCBI taxonomy): domain Eukaryota; kingdom Viridiplantae; phylum Streptophyta; class Magnoliopsida; order Asterales; family Asteraceae; genus Chrysanthemum; species Chrysanthemum makinoi. The sequence goes on from OU343225.1 coordinate 52,262,619, forward strand.
GAACACAGCGTTAGTTAAAAAAAAAAGCTTCATCAATACCAACTCCAGTCATCGCCGATCACCACCGTCCACCGTCGTAATCCTCACCGATCACCACCTTCCGCCGACGTAATTATCGTCAATCACCACCTTCTACTTCAGTCATCGCCAACACCATCCTTCATCGATAATTATCATAATCACTTATTATGATCTTCATCATCAAAAAATAAATACTGTCACATTTAACCGTAAACTGTAAGTCTGAATTACTATTCTTACAACTGTTTATACAACGACAATTACTATTCAAAGCATGTATTATATAGAGGTATTGAGTAAGTCTGAAATAAGCTTGTGATTCATTTTTTTATTCAATGATTATAGATTTATTTTTTTTTTATTTTTTTTTTATTTAAGTTATTAGTTATGTTCATGACAAATTTAGATGATAACGGAAACTTGATGAAGAAAATGAAAGATGAACATGTCTTTTGCTGATGGTTTGTCAATGTACACTAAGTGTTCGATGAAATGCTAGTTGTTTTCACATGTGAATATAGGTCGTTGTTACTTAATGGGCACCGATTATTAGCTAAGTTCATGTACTAAAACCTCCCCTGAGCTCCAAGGTATTGCATATAAAAAGAAACGTGTGGTCGTCAAAACTGATCAAGATTTTTTATAAAATTATTTTGCATATCATCACCGTATAGATGGTGCTACGTGTTAACAGGAAAGTGGTCATTGTTATGTGATCTAGCAAATATGAAATGATATAAACACCCTTACATGTGAAGAAATAAGGTATCGAATACCTTCACATGTGAAGAAAATTGCTTATAACTCGATTTCCGTCGATAGCTTGAAATAAGGTATTGAGATTTGAGAGGCTTTAAATGAGGTATTGAATACCTTCACATGTGAAGAAATTTGCTTATAAATCGATTTGCATCGATGGCTTGAAATAAGGTATTGAGATTTTAGAGGCTTTAAATAAGGTATCGAATACCTTCACATGTGAAGAAATTTGCTTAAAACTCATTTGTGTCGATGGCTTTAAATAAGGTATTGAGATTCTAGAGGCTTTTAAATTAAGGTATCAAATACCCTCACATGTGAATAAATAAGGTATCGAATATCTTCACATGTGAAGAAACTTGCTTAAAACTCGATTTGTGTTGATGGCTTGAAATACGGTATTGAGATTTTAGAGGCTTTTAACACTACTGATATAATGAGTATAATTTTAGCAGATATTTGGCTATTTTATCAGGTTTAATATACTTCTTTTCCTATTAAATAAAACATTTTTTAATTTTTCAAATATATGTCATGTTTGGTCATTTTGTTCAATTCCTCTAATAAGCAGATGTTGTCAAACACTCAAAACATCTAATTATATGGTTATTATGATCAAGTATATCCAAACAATATATCCTACAACGTGATTAAGATTATTATTTGATTATGTGTCTGTCAGTTTCTGTGCTATAACTCAAACGGGTCAAACAATAATTTAGCTATAATGAAGGGCAAATGGATTGAGAGGCAAACAGGTCAAAAAATGTAACTTATAATGTATACTTGTTAATCATGTAATGAAAAATGTAACTTATTTCAACTGTTACTGTAGGTGATTCCATCATATCATGCTCAGAAGCCAGAGAATACTGAAAATCCGACTGATATTTATGCTTATATCTCTGTGCAAGATACCAAAAAAAAACAGAATAAGCCAACCAAAGATCTAAGTGGGCAGATTTTGAAGTGTAATTTGACCGAGTCTCGCCTTATTTGTGGGGTCATATTGTTAGAGGTGTGTACCTTACTATTAATATGCCTTAATCAGTTTAAAGTTGTGTACATTCTTTTTTATATAAGGCGTGTATGTTTTTTTTTTTTTTGGTGCAAATGGTGAACTTTATATTACTTCCAATGAATTACATCATAAGGAATAAAAACAGATTTGGACATATCCCAAATCCCATGCATTAAACTGAATACAACTAGAAACAACATCAACTAACAAACATCAAGTCAAACTTGATTTAGATCCTTATGACTGATAATACACAAACCAGAGATACCACTCATAGCACTTTCAGTAATGCTCAAAATACCATGCTGCATTGTAATCAAATCCATGCCAGCACAGAAATACTATCACCATGTTTGCACCAACCATCTAGCTACATTTCCACATCACTTCTACATCAAGCCATTCAACCATCACCCACAACAGCAAGATGTAAGAAGAGAGTGGCTTCACTAGGAACCCTGACCCATCCATGGAAGGGCTCTTCCTTAACAGCCTACATTTCCTTCTCTAAGAAAGGCTTCAGCTGCAAGGAAACACTCTCCCCCCATGATGACCACCCTTTCCTCCTATGATGGTATATTGGGTGGACCAAGAAGGATCATCTTTCATTCCTCTCTATTCCACCCATCATATACCATCCTCCAAAGCCATTTACCCTTCACAATGGGCGAATCTACTTTATGGTACATTCAGACCAATTAGACCCCCTATGAAACTAATCAAGCCTGCATAATTTCCTCCCAAGGCCAAATTATCACAAACAAGAAGATATCATAGGAAATGACTAACCAGTTAGAACTCCAAGGTACAAGACTTCTGCCCATTGTAATGACTTGATTATATCATCTGTACTGATAAATCAATCAGAACCAGATGAACAGCAAATTTCCAGACTCATACTCAGAATCATGCTCCCCTCTTTGTAATTCTAACAACTTTTTATACTCCTCTCAAGTAACCACTTTACAGATAGATTGCTATATTTGCAGGCTATCTTTATCAATAATGTTTTCCTGATTGTTTTGGATATTCATATGTACTTTCCATTTCCTTGCCATATCTTGTACTTGTTTGGTCTTTTTCACTTTCAAACCTGTCATTTTGAACCTTATCTCAGTCACAATATTCTGTACCAATTCCTCATATCCCCTCTGCACATCAGTGAACAATCTTTTATTTCTCTCTTGCCAAATGTGGTATACACAAGCAGCCACTACCCATCTTCTAACAATGCTTGCTATATTGTTATTGCACTTCATTGAACAAACCTTTAAAACAATACTTTCCCACTCATAGTTAAAATCACCTTGATCCAAGAAATTGATAATCTTATTCCAGACTTTCCTTGAAAAAGAGCATTCAAAGAATAGGTGAGAATGACTATCACTGCATTCTTTGCACAATTGGCATTTCAAATCACAGTTAGGCATCCATCTTCTAACTCTATCTTGAGTGTCAAGTCTACCATGGATTGCAAGCCACAGGATAAAAGCATGCTTAGATATACAATGTGAGAACCAGACCATTTCACTCCATATGGTATCTTGATCATCATTTCTTAAATCATGCCAAACTCTGCTTATTGTAAAAGGAACACAATCACCATTATTATTTACCCACATAGTTCTGTCTTTTACCCCATTAAGAAAATTTGGTATTGCAATAGAGCTTCTTATATTATCATTCCTGAACCATCTTGGCCAATTCCATCCTTGATCACCAACCATACTGTATACACTCATCTTACTTTTTTCTTCATCAAAGAAACCATTCTCTCTGTTAACATAACTGCTCATAGGGCCTTGGTCACACCATTTATCATGCCAAAAGGATGTGGATCTGCCATCTCCAAGTTGTTTTATAATGTGTGGTCTGATTACATCCCTAAGAGACAACATTTGTTTCCAACCACTACTAGAATTGGCTTCACTTTTTACTATCCAAATGCTTTTCCCTTTCAACCTTGTAATATTGATCCATTTGACCCATATAGATTCTTTATTGCATGCTATGTTCCATAGGTGTTTAGACATAAGAACTTCATTCCACTTCCCCAATTCTTTCAGTCCTAGACCTCCTTGAGACTTTGGTTTACAAACATTTTTCCATGAGATTTTGGCCCTTCCTTTAGCACTATCACTGTGACTCCAAAGGAATCCTTTGAGAAGTTTATCAATCTCCTTAACAGTCATTTTTGGAATGATAAAAACAGATGCCCAGTATAAATGCATTGAAGCCAACACAGATGCAATAAGTTGCAGTCTTCCAGCATAGGTCAAGAGTCTATTCTTCCAATTAAGTACTTTATTTCTCACTTTATCCACCAAGCATTTGCATTCATTAATTCCAATCTTTTTAGATATGAGTGGGACACCTAAGTATGTAATCGAGATTGCCCACTGTAAATGGCATAACTTCTAATACTTTTGCTTTGACTTGCTCACTTATATTCCCAAAAAATATGGTACTTTTACCAAGGTTAGGAATGAGCCCAGAAATCTTGCTAAAACTATCCATAGCCAGCTTTATCACTTTTACTGAAGCCACATCACCATGACAAAAGACCAAGAGATCGTCAGCAAAGCACAAATGAGAGATTGTAAGCTCTTTACATCCCTAGTGATATTTAAATTGACTGCTTTCACTAATCTTCTGCTTCATAACAATGTTAAAAACTTCCATAACAATGGTGAAAAGATACGGAGATATAGGATCCCCTTGTCTAAGTCCTCTACCAGCTTTGAAATACCCATGTCTATCTCCATTAACACAAATAGAAAATCCTGCAGTTCTTACACAAGTCATAATCCAGTGAACCATTTTCCCATGAAAACCAAATTTGATGAGCACTTTTTCAAGGAAATCCCAGTTCACTGTATCATAAGCTTTTTGTATATCAATTTTGCAAGAAATCCTTTTAGCACCATTTTTCCAATCAAAGCCCCTCAACAACTCCTGAGTCAGAAGGATATTATCAGTGATCTGTCTTCCAGGTATAAAGGCACTTTGATTTGGGCTAATGATTTTACAAAGAGTATTCTTAATTCACAGAATGATCTTACTGATACACTTGTATATCACATTACAACAAGCAATTGGCCTGAACTCAGATACTTTTGTAGGATTACTTATTTTGGGTACCAAAGTAATAAGGGTGGAATTGACCTCTCCAAGTAACTTGCCTTTATCAAAGAACTCTTTTATAGCCCTGCATACATCATCTCCAATGATCTCCCATGCTTTCTTAAAGAATCTAGAAGAATATCCATCTGGACCAGGGGCTTTTGTATCCTCAATATCAAACATTGCTCTTTTAATTTCCTCATCAGTGACTGCTCTAACCATATGATTAGCATCATTAATATCCACAAGCTGCATTATGTTAATCTCAGTGTCTTCAATGTTTTGAACTTGAAAACTAGCTCCAAGGAAGTTTTGAAAGTGTGTTACAAACTGATTTGGAACATGCTCCCCTTCAAAGATATCCCCTTGTTCATTTCTCATGATGGCAATTCTGCTTCTATGCTTCTTTTCCTTGAGAATGCTATGAAAAAATTTACTATTCTTGTCCCCATCTCTCAACCAATTCACTTTAGATTGTTGTTGCAGAAAACTTTCTTCATCTTTAATAGCTGCATTATATTCACTCAAAATCATTGCTTCTTCACTTTTCAGACTTGCATTATGTGGATCTTTATCTACTTTGATTTGAATTTCCTGAAGCTTATTCCTCCATTTGATCACCCTTTCATATATATTACCATTACACCAGCTAAGTCTCTTCATATGTACTTTAAGAACTTTAAGCCTCTTCACAAGTTTGAACATTTCACATCCATTAACAGGATACTCCCATTCTCTTCTAACAGTCTGCAAGAATTCAGGATTATTAGTTACAAAATTAGCAAATCTGAATGCTTTTTTCTTTCCTTTAACTATACTTGGGATAGTTAAAACTCCTGGGCAATGATCAGAAGTAAGATGAGGTAGAAATTGAGCATGAGCATTTGCATATCTATCCATGAACTCAGAATTCCCCATAATTCTATCAATTTTCTTGAGAATGCCATTTGATGGATTTATTCTACTTTGAACCCATGTAAAGTGACATCCTGAGTAATTCAAGTCTTCAATTTCAATTTCTTCCACACATTCTTGGAAATCAACCATATCTGCAGTCTTACAAGATCCACCAGCAGAGTGATCATTCACATTAAGGCTAACATTCCAATCCCCCAAAATAACCCAAGGGTCATTACACACAATATTTTTATACCCTCCTAGAGTTTTCCATAAACGTTTTCTATCTTTACCAAAGTTTGCAGCATAGATGAAGCAACAGAAAAATCTATGTTGATGATTCACAGTTTCCACCAAACAAAGCATAGCCTGGCTAGTAGATTGGACAACCATGACATTGACATTACTAGAGTTCCATCCCACAATGATTCTACAACCTTTAGTACTATATTGCATGTTAGATACCCAATCTTTATTCCCAAACACATATTCACATACTTTGTCCAGCTTAACATCTTTGACATGAGTTTCAAGTAAAGCACAAACACTGAACTTTCCATCTGTCACAAATCTCTTAACTTCCTTTTCTTTTTCTTTATTACACATACCCCTAACATTCCATGCCCCTATCTTCATATCTATATTTGAGCTATCCATTATTAACACAGTAATTCCTCATGGAGGATGTGAGATCTCAATCCATTCATTACATTTGCTGCTATTCCTTGTTCCCTATCACTATCCTCATCTAACACATTAATCTCTTCCTCTGCATCAACCTGTTTTACTTTCTCCCATTGTTCCTGTAGGTATCTTATCATAGTATTAGACCACTTTCCAGTTATATCACTTCCAGGGTGATGTTTAATTCTAATGTAACTGTCCACAACCTTTTTTTCATCATTACTTAAAAGTTCAGTTGGGTCTATCTCAGTGTCCTCTTCCAAAGCAACAAACTTATTAGCATTTTTCTTCAACTCATTCACTACACCAGCTGCAACATTCCACTTCTTTTTTGGACTCTTATCATTTCCTTGCACATTCTTCCCCTTATCAGTGTTACTACCATTACTCCCATCACTACTTTTCTCATGCACAGTTTTATTTCTGACCTCTACATATTTTTTAGTCACTTCTTTCCTTATGTTCCTATTCTTGAATTGTTCATTTTTCTGTCTTTGATACTGATTACCCTTCTGTACTCCTCTATCATTCTGTTGCTCATACTTCTCTTTTTCTTGTTCCTTTTCCTTTGCCATTCTAATTTCTTCATCACTTCTGGTTCTTTTTGTACATTCATCATGATTATGACCAAACACCTTACAATGTGAGCATCTTAAAGGTTTCCAAGAATACTCAACAATCACAAATTTACTCCCATATTTCTCCTGCTTACTATTCTGATAGCATATCTCAACTTTCTCCTTCAATTCCATCTCAGCACTAACCTCCACTAGCACTCTAGCATAACCTAATCTTCCAGTTCCTTCATTACACATTTTGGTAGTTGTTTGATCCATAATCAAAGGTTTTCCTATACCACTAGCCACAGCACTTATCCCTTTGTTGCTCCATGCCTCCAATGGTAGATTAACCAATTTTACCCAAACAGGAACATTATCAGGTTCTTTCTTTTCAATACACAAACTAGGATCCCATTTTTGCACAAGTAAAGGCTTATCTCTAACCATCCAAGTGCCACTTTCTAACACATGCATCATCCCCTCTTCATTTTTGAACTTAAACAGATACAATCCATTATGTAGAATAATATCTTTGAGCCCAAATCTACCCCACATTCTACAAAGATTGTACTTAATCTCAGCATATTGCATTTTATATCCTATGAAATAACCACATAGAGTAAACTGCCACTTTTTGTTTCCTTCCTTCACTATTTCCTCATCAAATATCACAACATTCCTTCCATCATTCTCAATAGTAGGGATCAAACACAACTTGTTATCAAACACACTATTCATATTAACAGTACTAGCAAAACTTATACTATTTTTGGTCATAATATCAGTGCTCAATGCAGGACTAGATGAATTACCAGCACACATATTCACTTGCTCATTACATTCAACTATAGGATCAAGATTTGCAGTACTTACAGGATTAGCAGTACTTACAGTATTTGGGAATACATCACTCAAAGCTGGAAAATCCTCCATTACCTTTTCCCCTTTATTGAATTGAGATGCAGGACACTCATTATTACCATTCTTTTCCTCAATCCCTTGCTGAACTTCCTTTTCCCTAATTAAACTCCCAGAATCATCCCTTGAATCCCTAACTTCTTCATTTTTATCATTATCACCATGATTGTGCTTATTTTGACTCAATTTTCCAATTACATGATCACTATATCTAACCGGAATTTTTGTTTTTCTTGTAGAAGAACGTTTCTTATTCGACATTTCAGATCAAAGAAACAATCAAAATCAGAAAACTCAAAAAACAAACGAAAAAAGAAAATTCAACCGGATAGAATGATGCGGAATGTAATTCTGACTCTAATGTATGGATTAGAAATGAAAATTAGCCCAGAAATGACGTGTAATTGAATGAATTGAAGGTTTTTTAATGGCGGGTTTTTGCAGGAAAGAGAGGGAGTTTTTTAATGACGTGTATGTTTTTTTTAATTACTGCAGACTAAAAAAACCAGAGAACAAAAAGTCTTTAAACATATATACATATGAACAAAGATCATCAGATAATTTGATATAAACATATACACATGGACATTAGGAGCACCAGGCGTGAGCCAAATGTATCTAACGCTCATGGCGTGAGCCACTTTCGATATGTTTATAAACACATACTTTCATATAAACAAACAATGGTACAGACGTGAGCCACTTTCTATAACTTAGATATCTGCTCAGACTGTAGTTGTCCCACTTGGTCGTCTAATGGCTGCAATGAATCACAAGGTTTTTTTCCCCTGAAAGTTCTAGGTTAGAGTACTATAGGTGTGTCGCTCTTGTGTGCATATAATCTGATATTTTTCTTCTGGCTGGGATCAAATATGTTATGTAATGAATTTTGCTTCTAGTAATTTATTCATAATTATGTTGTGGTTATTACAGGTGTTTGATGATGGGTCATTAATGGCACACATGATAAAGTTAACCGGTTGTCTAATAACGTTTTTTGGTGATCAAGTCCCAGATTGTGCTTTGGAGACAAATCAAGTAATGTTGGTGAGCATTTCATGCCTTTATTATTGCTTATTTTTAAGTTGTAGTTGTTATAGCTGATGCTAGAGATAAAAAATAATATTGGATCAGGGGAGTTAGTTCAGGTTGTTGATATCACCGAGTTAAAGATGTCGTGGGTCATTTGGAATCTATATTTCTCATGTCGGTTCGGTTTTCTGTTTCTGGTTCAGGTTAAGGTTCGATCCAAGCAGTTTTTAAGAGGTTTCAGTTCACTTTGTGCTGGTGTCATGGAGTTTAGTTACTCTCAATTTTCTAGGTGTCTATCATGGGATGAGTGGATTCATAATCCAATAGGTAATGGTTATGGTTAGGCGGAAGGTTAGTTGGTCAACCATCATGATGTCATGTATGGGTCTTTAAAGGCTACTGGTGTGGTTAGCTGGGAGAATTTGTATAGTAAAAAGGCCATCTTAGGACAACAAGGTCAATAAGTCACAGTTTAGTGGGTTAGTAGCATCTTAGGGTCACGAGGTTATGAAGGTTATTTGGTATGTGGGTGGAGGCTAGTGGCCTTGTGGACTCTCAAGCTTATTCCATGCAAGAGTTACTTGACAACTCGGGCGTGGCTTCTTCTAGTAATGGGGAATTTGATGAAAACGGACTTTTGCAGAATAACTCATGGCAATAAGTTGATGCTCCTGCCCGTGCACGAAATTATACCAAGGTCAGAACTTTACCCTCAAATTTAGCTTAAATCAAACCTTTTGCAGTTCTGTAACAAGTTGTAAACATGAAAGTTATGGAATTCAAAAGGCGGGGTCAGTTGGGAGGTCTATTGTCTATTGATATGTCATAATAAAGTTGGTCAACAACCATGGTGTCATTGTATGGGTCTTTAAAAGCTGCTCATGTGGTTAGCTAGGAGAGTGAGTAGAGTCGGTTACAAGATCTTAATTGAGCTATACTTGCCTTATACGTTGTAAGGGTTCCATCATTTGGATCATAAACCAGGTGCTTTTTTACGGACATGAAACTGCGTCATATCCACTAATTTTTTCCATAACTTGTTCAAATCCATGGCACAACTTTACTATTTGTATTTTTGTTTACACAGAAAACACTACAGATGATTTATCAGTGTTAATTCTGAGTCAAGACATAAGTAGTGCTTTACTCCCACGATTCACGTAAGTCCCTATTGATCATTCAAATAATAATCGACGTCTGCACGCTAGTAATGATTCAGATTCAAGTTCTTTAATCCATGCCATTGGTCGAGACAATTCCATTAGCTGTTTTCTCAAATGCTCAAGATCCACTTACGGGTCTTTAGGCATCTCTAAACAGTAGCTTTCGCGAGCTTATTTGGACCGGGGAACTTTATAGACTAATAAGAATGGTATAATCGAGCATTGAGTATACTTTTCTTGCCATATGGTTCAATGTGAAGTGTCTGATCCTATTAATCAGCTTTGGATGCATCTTCCCACGATATCGTCCAACACATGCTTCCAATTTTTTGATAAAGTCATTAGCAGCCGGTACAAAGTTACTTGTACTAGGTAAAGAAGTTCTTGATCATGTAATATATAAGTATAGTTTATTGACAAACTCATGGTCGTTGGGACAGTTAATGAACAAGCACAGATGTTTATTTTGTTCCGCGAGCCTTGGTGAGATAGCAATTGTAGCCGGTGGGATAGACCCCGAATGGAAAGATTGTGAACTCAGCTGAGATTTATAACAGCAAGTCAGGATCTTGGGAAATGCTTCCAGACATGCTGAAACCAAAAAAAAATGTTCCGGTGTGTTTATAGATAATAAGTTTTATGTTATTGGAGGTGTTGGAGGGACTGATGCTAGGCCATTAACTTGTGGCGAAGATAATGATTTAATTACTCGGGTATGGATGGAAATCCCAAATATGTCACCCATGAGACCCATTGAAGCTGCCAATGCGCCAGCTGAGGCACCACCACTATTAGCAGTTGTTGATAATGAACTGTAAGCTGCTGATTGTGTCGATATGGAAGTGTGTAAGTATGATAAGCAGAGGAAAGAATAGGAGACTATTGGAAGAGTACTTGAACGAGCAGATTCAATGAATGGTTGGGTACATCATTTAGTGGTTGTGGTGATTGTGTAATCGTTATTGGTGGCCGAGAACTAGTGGGGCCGAGTTCATTGAAGTGAATTCATGGGTTCCAAGAGACAGGCCGCCTCGTTGGACGATGCTTGGGCGAAAGCAGTCAAGCAACTTTGTGTACAATTGTGCGGTGTTGGGCTGCTCAAGTTGGTGTTTTCATGTGCATATGATTCTTGATCATGGGTAACTCAACTATCCAAACAAAAGCTTATGTTCTTTTTTTTTTCTTATCAATTTCCTTTGTTAATCAGGGAAAAAAGAACAGATTTTTACTTGAGATAAAAGATTTTTGAAAGGTCTTAAGTATATTTTCGTTAAGTTGTTGTCTATCTCAAGGTTAGAGGATCTAATAACTTATCTTTTGATACTTTTTTGTTTAAAAAATGATCTAAACAGTTTGTTATATACTGTATATATTTTTATCGTCTTTAAGAATACACTTTGGACTATTTCAGCGTGTTTTACACTTTTACCCCTTCTTTCAATTATTTTTTTTATTTGCCCAACTTGACTACTTCTCTTTACATGATCCCCAATGCCTTGAGAGTTGGCACAAATCCGGATTTTCATTGTTTATTTTCTTTCTGTCAGGGCAAGGCCAAGAATGTAAAGGCAGCATGGGAAGGGGTATGACCGACTCTCTTTTTTACTGAGTATATAACGTTTGCATTTCTAACTGCGGTTTGTTAAAGATTTCACTTGTTTTGTTATCAGGTGAGGGAGAGGTGCAACAAAGAATGGGCAACCTTTCAAACACGGATGGCTTTAGCAGACCAAGTGTACATCAAGGCGAATGGAATACATCCCATTAATTCTACGAACAGTTAGGGAGAATTGAACACAGTACTAATATTTTTGTATTAATAGTATTAAATTAATGATGAAGTTAGTGTTAGATATAAGTTCTACAAATAGAAAATATAAGTGTAGTATGTCATATTTCATCGTGTGCATCACTGTATGTCTATATTTGGCTCAAACTTGCGTACCATTATTTATTTCATCTTCTTTTGAGCTTCATTGATGTCTGATTGCAGATTTCATACTTTTAGTTTATCTAAAGGTGATTTATTTTGAACCGTTTTAAGAAATTAAGATGTAATGTTCGCAGATTATGGAGCGGTATGTAATGTCTCTACAAAAGTTCCTAGTTAGCAATTTTTACCGTGTTTTCAGGTTTTATATCTGTGTTTTACTTGGCACAAAGTCCCTCTGTTATTACGTTTGAATTGGTAAAATCATTCTTCTGTCGATACCATAACATTTAGCTCAAGAAGAACTCCAAAACCCTATGTCATGATGCACTCAAAAAAGGTATGTCATGAGAGACATGAATATAATAATAATTTGACGCTTTGTTGTTGAAAGGTTTTATGGATATTTAAATAATAGTATGTCCGGATTCGAACTCGAGACTTCGGGATTGCACACATTACGTATGAGAATTGATGTACATAATTAATATAAATAAAACGTTATTATTATTAATTATTAGTCACTAAATAAAACATAACGATAGTTAAATAATTAACGAGGTTTGGTTAACGGTCGTTAAATATTAACTAAAAGGACTAGAGATGAAATTACAAGTCGGGAAAGTTCTAGAATCCCTTGGGGATACTTTGGCCGATCGGTTGGGTTTCCAAACCCAATCACACACAAACTTGGTCATCAAGTTAAGTTACCTATAAATACAAACCCTTGTATTCATTCATAACCTAATCTTGGATCACCAATAACCTAATTTCTCTTCTCCTCTCCTCCCTCTTTTCCTTGGCCGATCGTTCACCACTCTCCCCATAGGGTTTCGATTTTCCAAGTGAAAGAAACAAGTGTTTGGTTTATTTGTGATTCAAGGAACTAGCTTTTCCACATCAAATCGCTATTAGTACGTGTGTACAAGAACGAAGGACAAGCACGATTGAGCTTGTGAATCTTGGTGGTCGATTCTTGTGTTTGGGTCGAATTGATAAACCCTAATTATTAGGGTTTTGGGTTTTGTTCTTGTTTAATCAACGTTTGATTCTTGAATTGCTAAAAGGTACGCGTTTTCTTATTCGGTTAATTATTTACATATATTATTCCTATTGTCTTCCGCTGAATGCTTTGATGATGTTATTTGATTTATATATAATTGTTATGAGTATTAAATTCCAACAGTGGCATTACGAGCCGTTAATATGATGTAATTAATTACCGAAACACATAAAAATTGGATCTTTATGATTATATGCATGCTTTTTGTGGTTTCTAGGGTTTTGAATTCGAAACCCTAATTTTTTAATGTATGGGTCGATTACCCTTTATTTATTTAATTAGGTTTTAATTTTGTAAAACTTGTAGAAACCCTAGGATTGCATGCTTATTTTATGTGGTTAATTAATGAATTATTGTTATGTGCCATGTAATATGCGTATCTTGGGTGATAATTGTTATGCGGAATCCATGATGGAACATGCATGTTTTGCCATGGAGTATTGTTTATTGATTAATTGTTAAGTGATACACACATGTTTTATTTATTTAATAATTATTGAATTGGGGAAGACCTCAATTATAACTAATAAAATTCGTTATGTGCTAATTGGTATACTATTAACTTCGGCTTACGCAATCGACTTGTCGATGTATGTGGCTCATCTTCTCGCTAGATGAAAGTCCTAGTTAATGTATGCATTTATTTACGACTAGAATTGTTATTAGAGTTTATTGAAATAATTATGCATGTGGCTAATTGTTTTTTCATATGTTAATATTGTTTAGTTACATGTTTATATTATTTGAGTGTGTTTATTTTTTATTAAAATGCTTTTTTGTTTATATATTGTTTTGACATGTTAGTAAGCAAAAAGGGTTTTTTGGAATAGAAAATTAAATGGACTAAATAATGGCGAAATTGATTTGTTATCTAAGAATTATTCTTGAACTTTTAATCGATTGATGCGACTGTACTAAATGGTTAGAACGGCTCACCCACTAGAACAAACTATAAAGGGGTATTTAAGAAGTGTGCACAGTCTCACTGAATGGATGTCTAAGGTTATGCCTTTGCGCTTACCTGGTCCTCTGCCCCCTGTGAGTTCGATTGGAGCTACCTAGTATAACCATTCTATGTACGAAGCATCTTAGTGCAAAGTTGTAAGTTTCTCAACGCATCGATTAAAACTTTGTAGAATTCAATCTTAGCAATTAAAATCTATAGTAAGTTTTTTCGAAAATTTTATGGCATAAAGTTGTATGCATGCTTCTTTATACATAAGTTTTGATTACACGTCAAAATTGTACCCTTTAAATTTAAGTTTATGCCATCTAATGATATGAAACACTTGAAGTTGTAATTTAGTTATGTGAGACCTTGATCTAGATTACAATAACGAGGTGAATTATTTTGTTGTGTGAGACCTCAGCTTTATGATTTGCAGTTTCTAAACTAGACAACTTAATTAAGTTAGTTAGTGAGACCTATGACTTAAGGAATAAGATGGGATAAAACATGCTTACGTTTTGCATTAATTGTTTTGGCAAAATTGTAAATCCCATAATTTTTGGAATTGAAAACTTGTTTGTCAATTATCGTTTTTCAACGATTACCTATTCTATACTTTCACCACTAGCAGATCAACTGATGTGGTGAAACTATGATAATGAGGATCCAATATTCAAGGAAAATACTATGGTTAATATGAATATTGACCAAAGGGTATTTTATTTTCTTGAATGTTTACTTATCGAAAGTACTAACTTTTGAACTTTTATTTCTGTAGAAATGGCTCAAGCTGAATCTACTGCATTAGCCTCGTCGTTCAAATCTATGTTTGATCAAGAGAAATTGACTGGCAGCGCGAATTTCAATGATTGGTATCGGCAACTCAGAATTGTCTTGAGGGTTGCCAAAAGACTCAATTATTTGACTACGCCTTGTCCTCCGAACCTGCGGTGATGCTATCTGAAGCACGAAGCTGCATGGCAATCTGAGTATGACAAGTTAATGAGGTCGCCTGCATTATGCTCGGGAGTATGAACTCAAGCTTGCAAAAGCAATTTGAGAATTACTTCCCTAATCTCATGCTGGAAGAATTGCAAAGGTTGTTTGAAAAGCCTGTGATGTAGAGTCAGTATGACTTGATTGATGCTCTTCATAGTTGCAAGCAAGGAGAAGGGAAACCTGTAGTTTCGCCTGGAAATGATGAGTTCCATGGACCAGTTGGGGCGTTTGAACTATGTCTACCCTAATGACATACAAATTGGCCGGATCAACAGATCCCTTAACAAGGAATTTGATGGTTTCGTGCGCAATTACAATATGCATTGCACGGGAAGACAATCAGTGAGGTACATGCAATGCTCATTGATTACGAAAAAGGTTTGCCCAAGAAGGCCTCTACACCTGCGGTTTTGACCATCCAGAAGGGTAGAATTTCTAAGCCTAATAAGCCGCTAGCGAACAGGAAAGGGAAAGGTAAGGGTAAAGCTGATAAGGAAAAACAAGTTATGACTTATCAGCAAGAACCCAAGAAGTACCCTCCCAAAAAGTGTGAGAATCCGAAGAAGGATATGGCTTGTCATCACTGCACCGAGGTTGGACACTGGAAGAGGAATTGTCCATTGTACCTTGATGAGTTGCGTAATAAGAGGTATAAAAATATCGGCACTGCGGGCCGACTTCGTGTACTCTTTTGATGATTGAATTATTTGCTTTTCCTCATAAAATAAATTCCTGGGTATATGATACTGGATGTGGTATTCACATACGGAATACACTGCAGGGACTTAGAGGAGCAAGGAAGCTTGTCTATGGACATCAATACCTGCACGTGGGTAATGGAGCACATGCAGTCGTTGAAGCTATAGGCACGTTTGATTTAGTTTTACCTTCGGGTATAGTACTGTCATTAAACGATTGTCATTACGCACCTTCCATTGTTAAGGGTGTCGTTTCTGTTTCCTTGTTAAAAGATATTGGTTTCGTTCATACATTTACTGATTATGGAATTTCTGTTTCTTTAAATGATGTTTTTTACTTTAATGTTATTCCAATAAATGGTGTGTTTGAAATTGATTTGCATGATAATGTGATTGATAAAAATAATTCTGTCTTTAGCATCAATAATAAAAGAATCAAAGGTGATTTGGATTCTTCATTTCTTTGGCATTGTAGACTTGCTCATATAGGCAAGAAACGCATGCAACAACTGCAACACGATGGGCTTTTGCAAGACATCAATGATGAATCATTTGATAAATGCGAATCTTGCATATCTGGGAAGATGACCAAGAAACCTTTTACAAATAGTTTAGAAAGGGCTTCTGATCTTCTTGGTGTGATACATACTGACGTATGTGGACCACTAAGACATGTGTCAAGAAAGGGTGCTAGCTAATTCTTAACCTTTACAGATGATATTAGTCGTTATGGTTATGTTTATTTACTTAAACATAAACATGAAGTCTTTGAAACATTTAAGGTTTTTAAGAGTGAAGTAGAACTGCAACTAGGAAAGAAGATTAAAGCTCTTCGATCCGATAGAGGTGGTGAATATTTGAGCTCAGAGTTTAAAGATTATCTAGCTGAGTGTGGTATCGTCCAGCAACTCACATCTCCATATACTCCACAACAAAATGGTGTATCTGAGAGAAGGAATCGTACACTGCTTGACATGTTACGATCAATGTTTAATCTTACAACTCTTCCCTTATCCTTTTGGGATTATGCTTTGGAAACTGCTGTTCGCATATTGAATATGGTTCCAACTAAGAAGGTTGATAATACTCCTTATGAAGTGTGGTATGGGAAACCTCCCAACTTGTCTTACTTAAAGGTCTGGGGTTGTGAGGCGTTTGTTAAACGTGACTCTGCTGATAAGCTGCAACAAAGATCTGTTAAGTGTGTCTTCGTAGGATACCCAAAGGAAACTATGGGTTACTACTTCTACTTTCCACCTGAAAACAAAGTAATTGTTGCTAGGTATGGAGACTTTCTTGAAAAGGATCTCATATCTCATGAATTCAGTGGGAGAGTATATGATCTGGAAGATGATCAAGAAGATACAACACCTTCTGAAAACACTAGCCAACCTCAAGTAGAACCTGAAAGTCTGGGCGTTCCACCTGAGATTGAAGTGGTTCCCATTCATAGATCCGCAAGGGCTACGAGTGCACCTGAGCGTCTATGTCTCAATGTAGAAGCTGAGGAAAATATGTTAGGGGATCTTGGTGAACCTGCTAACTATAAAGCTGCCATGATGAGTCCTGAAAAGGAAAAATGGCGAGTTGCAATGAATGGGGAAATGCAATCCATGAAAGATAACGAAGTCTGGATAGAGGTTGACTTACCTCCAAATGCTAAGGTAGTTGGAAGTAAGTGGCTCTTTAAGATAAAGACTGACATGGATGGCAATGCACACACCTATAAAGCTCGTCTTGTAGCTCAAGGTTATACTCAAACCTATGGGGTAGACTACGAGGAGACATTTTCTCCTGTAGCAGACATTAGAGCTATTAGGATTCTTATAGCCATAGCTGCGTGCCATGAGATATGGCAAATGGATGTCAAAACTGCCTTCTTAAACGGTCGCCTAGATAAGGACATCTATATGGCGCAGCCTGAAGGGTTTGTGAATCCAAAGTTTCCGAAGCGTGTATGCAAACTTCAAAGATCCATTTATGGGTTGAAGCAAGCATCAAGGCAATGGAACAAGAAGTTTGATGAAGAAATCAAGAAATTTGGTTTCACTCAAAATCTTGATGAGCCATGTGTGTATCACAAAGCTAGTGGGAGTAATGTTATTTTCCTTGTCTTATATGTCGATGACATATTGATCATGGGAAAAGACATTCCAAGTATGCAAGATGTAAAGTCTTATCTTGGAGAGTGCTTTTCTATGAAGGACTTAGGGGTAGCGAAATTTATTCTGGGAATCAAGATCTACAGAGATAGATCAAGGCGGTTAATTGGATTAAGCCAAAGTGCTTACATTGATAAAATACTGAAGAGATTTAGTATGCAAAATTCCAAGAAGGGATATTTGCCGATGCAAGTTGAACATGGCTTAAGTAATAAACTATGCGCGTCAACACTTGAAGAGGTGGCTTACATGAAGAAAGTTCCTTATGCTTCGGTTGTAGGATCTATCATGTATGCTGTAAGATGTACAAGGCCTGATGTGGCGTTTGCACAGAACATTACCAGTCGGTATCAACAGAACCCGGGTGTGAAACACTGGCAAGCTGTTAAGAACATTCTTAAGTATCTAAGGGCTACTAAAGAAATGTTTCTAGTGTATGGAGGAAATCCAGATGCGAACTTGATGTTACAGTTTTTGCGATGAGTCATTCCAAACTGATAAAGATGATACGAAGTCTCAGACGGGTTATGTCTTTGTCATTAATGGAGGAGCATTGATGGAAGAGCAAGAAGCAAACAACGGTTGAGATGTCTATTACGAGCGAGTACATAGTTGCTTCAGAAGCTGCGATGGAAGCTGTTTGGATTAGGAAATTCATTTCGGACTCGGAGTAATGCCCTCAATCGAATTACCTTTAAATGTGTATTGTGACAACTCGTTGTAAAAACATTTGCCAATGAGCCTGGAGTCATGAAGGGCGCCAGACATTTTCCTCGTCGATATCACTATGTTCGAGAACAAGTCGAAATAGGTGAAATCAATCTACTCAAAGTTCATACAGATGATAATCTAGCTGATCCCTTTACGAAGCCTTTGCCGAAAGAAAAACTTAGTGACCATGATGATGGGATAGGACTTCGTTTGGCTAGTAGTTTCATGCAGATCTGTGATTAGTATTTGGATAAAGGATGTTATGAACAAATATTACTTTAATGAAATAAAATAGTTGTTTATGTTTATTTTTCATTTTCTTAATATTATATCCTATATTTGCATGTTTAATCCGTGAGTAACTTATGTTATTCTAAATAGTCCGTTGTCGATCAATGATGTGGGAATGTCATTGAATTAAGACAAATCTGAGTTTTGGTAGAATATACTTGTAAAGTATATTGATGCGTGGGACATACCGGATTCACATGATATTCAATGAATTGAATATAGGACTCATCCCAACTTTACATGATGATACTCTATGGATCTCTGTCATTAAGTATATCATGAAGTGTTTATCCTCAGACTTCAGATACCAGATAACAGATATGAATGTAGTGCATTTGTGTAAGATAGTCTAACGCTATCCGTAACTGGTAGTTATAAAGGCTATTTTCGGAAGTGTTGCAAAATTCATGAGTTATGTTTGTAGTCAAGAGAATTTGTTCCTTTGAATTTGTTTCAAAGCATTATACTATATTTGGGCCCCCCGTAGGGTTGACAAGATGTTTGTATGGCCATACCCAAGATCTATCTGGAATACGTTGAGATGATTTGGTAATCTTGTTCAATCATATACAACGAGAAACAGAATGTTAACTTATGAAATGACTTGATCCATATTCATAGTTAATGTAGTATTAGTAACAAAAGGATAAGTAAAAATGATGAATCATTAAATGGTTTTCCAAGAGACCATGCTCGATTCGATCCGTTGGCGTGTGAAACCTAGACTAACCAATGTCATTACTATATTTAGTAATATCCAAGTGGGAGCTGAAAGGTTTTATGGATATTTAAATAATAGTATGTCCGGATTCGAACTCGAGACTTCGGGATTGCACACATTATGTATGAGAATTGATGTATATAATTAATATAAATAAAACGTTATTATTATTAATTATTAGTCACTAAATAAAACATAACGATAGTTAAATAATTAACGAGGTTTGGTTAACGGTCGTTAAATATTAACTAAAAGGACTAGAGATGAAATTACAAGTCAGGAAAGTTCTAGAATCCCTTGGGGATACTTTGTCGATCGGTTGGGTTTCCAAACCCAATCACACACAAACTTGGTCATCAAGTTAAGTTACCTATAAATACAAACCATTGTATTCATTCATAAATTAATCTTGGATCACCAATAACCTATCTTCTCTTCTCCTCTCCTCCCTCTTTTCCTTGGCCGATCGTTCACCACCCTCCCCATAGGGTTTCGATTTTCCAAGTGAAAGAAACAAGTGTTTGGTTTATTTGTGATTCAAGGAACTAGCTTTTCCACATCAAATCGCTATTAATACATGTGTACAAGAACGAAGGACAAGCACGATTGAGCTTGTGAATCTTGGTGGTCGATTCTTGTGTTTGGGTCGAATTGATAACCCTAATTATTAGGGTTTTGGGTTTTGTTCTTGTTTAATCAACGTTTGATTCTTGAATTGCTAAAAAGTACGCGTTTTCTTATTCGGTTAATTATTTACATATATTATTCCTATTGTCTTCCGCTGCATGCTTTGATGATGTTATTTGATTTATATATAATTGTTATGAGTATTAAATTCCAACAGTTATTCCAGTAAATGGTGTGTTTGAAATTGATTTGCATGATAATGTGATTGATAAAAATAATTCTGTCTTTAGCATCAATAATAAAAGAATCAAAAGTGATTTGGATTCTTCATTTCTTTGGCATTGTAGACTTGCTCATATAGGCAAGAAATGCATGCAACAGCTGCAACACGATGGGCTTTTGCAAGACATCAATGATGAATCATTTGATAAATGCGAATCTTGCATATCTGGGAAGATGACCAAGAAACCTTTTACAAATAGTTTAGAATGGGCTTCTGATCTTCTTGGTGTGATACATACTGACATATGTGGACCACTAAGACATGTGTCAAGAAAGGGTGCTAGCTACTTCTTAACCTTTACAGATGATTTTAGTCGTTATGGTTATGTTTATTTACTTAAACATAAACATGAAGTCTTTGAAACATTTAAGGTTTTTAAGAGTGAAGTAGAACTGCAACTAGGAAAGAAGATTAAAGCTCTTCGATCCGATAGAGGTGGTGAATATTTGAGCCAAGAGTTTAAAGATTATCTAGCTGAGTGTGGTATCGTCCAGCAACTCACATCTCCATATACTCCACAACAAAATGTTGTATCTAAGAGAAGGAATCGTACACTGCTTGACATGGTACGATCAATGTTTAATCTTACAACTCTTCCCTTATCCTTTTGGGATTATGCTTTGGAAACTGCTGTTCGCATATTGAATATGGTTCCAACTAAGAAGGTTGATAAGACTCCTTATGAAGTGTGGTATGGGAAACCTCCCAACTTGTCTTACTTAAAGGTCCGGGTTGTGAGGCGTTTGTTAAACGAGACTCTGCTGATAAGCTGCAACAAAGATCTGTTAAGTGTGTCTTCGTAGGAAACCCAAAGGAAACTATGGGTTACTACTTCTACTTTCCACCTGAAAACAAAGTAATTGTTGCTAGGTATGGAGACTTTCTTGAAAAGGATCTCATATCTCATGAATTCAGTGGGAGAGTATATGATCTGGAAGATAATCAAGAAGATACAACACCTTCTGAAAACACTAGCCAACCTCAAGTAGAACACGAAAGTCCAGGCGTTCCACCGAGATTGAAGTGGTTCCCATTCGTAGATCCGCAAGGGCTACGCGTGCACTGGCGTCTATGTCTCAATGTAGAAGCTGAGGAAAATATGTTAGGGGATCTTGGTGAACCTGCTATCTATAAAGCTACCATGATGAGTCCTGAAAAGGAAAAATGGCGAGTTGCAATGAATGGGGAAATGCAATCCATGAAAGATAACGAAGTCTGGATAGAGGTTGACTTACCTCCAAATGCTAAGGTAGTTGGAAGTAAGTGGCTCTTTAAGATAAAGACTGACATGGATGGCAATGCACACACCTATAAAGCTCGTCTTGTAGCTCAAGGTTATACTCAAACCTTTGGGGTAGACTACGAGGAGACATTTTCTCCCAGAAAGACATTAGAGCTATTCGGATTCTTATAGCCATAGCTGCGTACTATGACTATGAGATATGGCAAATGGATGTCAAAACCGCCTTCTTAAACGGTCGCCTAGATGAGGACATCTATATGGCGCAGCATGAAGGGTTTGTGAATCCAAAGTTTCGGCGTGTATGCAAACTTTAAAGATCCATTTATGGGTTGAAGCAAGCATCAAGGCAATGGAACAAGAAGTTTGATGAAGAAATCAAGAAATTTGGTTTCACTCAAAATCTTGATGAGCCATGTGTGTATCACAAAGCTAGTGGGAGTAATGTTATTTTCCTTGTCTTATATGTCGATGACATATTGATCATGGGAAAAGACATTCCAAGTATGCAAGATGTAAAGTCTTATCTTGGAGAGTGCTTTTCTATGAAGGACTTAGGGGAAGCAGCATTTATTCTGGGAATCAAGATCTACAGAGATAGATCAAGGCGGTTAATTGGATTAAGCCAAAGTGCTTACATGGCTTTAGCAGACCAAGTGTACATCAAGGCGAATGGAATACATCCCATTAATTCTACGAACAGTTAGGGAGAATTGAACACAGTACTAATATTTTTGTATTAATAGTATTAAATTAATGATGAAGTTAGTGTTAGATATAAGTTCTACAAATAGAAAATATAAGTGTAGTATGTCATATTTCATCGTGTGCATCACTGTATGTCTATATTTGGCTCAAACTTGCGTACCATTATTTATTTCATCTTCTTTTGAGCTTCATTGATGTCTGATTGCAGATTTCATACTTTTAGTTTATCTAAAGGTGATTTATTTTGAACCGTTTTAAGAAATTAAGATGTAATGTTCGCAGATTATGGAGCGGTATGTAATGTCTCTACAAAAGTTCCTAGTTAGCAATTTTACCGTGTTTCGTGGTTTTATATCTGTGTTTTACTTGGCACAAAGTCCCTCTGTTATTACGTTTGAATTGGTAAAATCATTCTTCTGTCGATACCATAACATTTAGCTCAAGAAGAACTCCAAAACCCTATGTCATGATGCACTCAAAAAAGGTATGTCATGAGAGACATGAATATAATAATAATTTGACGCTTTGTTGTTGAAAGGTTTTATGGATATTTAAATAATAGTATGTCCGGATTCGAACTCGAGACTTCGGGATTGCACACATTACGTATGAGAATTGATGTACATAATTAATATAAATAAAACGTTATTATTATTAATTATTAGTCACTAAATAAAACATAACGATAGTTAAATAATTAACGAGGTTTGGTTAACGGTCGTTAAATATTAACTAAAAGGACTAGAGATGAAATTACAAGTCGGGAAAGTTCTAGAATCCCCTTGGGGATACTTTGGCCGATCGGTTGGGTTTCCAAACCCAATCACACACAAACTTGGTCATCAAGTTAAGTTACCTATAAATACAAACCCTTGTATTCATTCATAACCTAATCTTGGATCACCAATAACCTAATTTCTCTTCTCCTCTCCTCCCTCTTTTCCTTGGCCGATCGTTCACCACTCTCCCCATAGGGTTTCGATTTTCCAAGTGAAAGAAACAAGTGTTTGGTTTATTTGTGATTCAAGGAACTAGCTTTTCCACATCAAATCGCTATTAGTACGTGTGTACAAGAACGAAGGACAAGCACGATTGAGCTTGTGAATCTTGGTGGTCGATTCTTGTGTTTGGGTCGAATTGATAAACCCTAATTATTAGGGTTTTGGGTTTTGTTCTTGTTTAATCAACGTTTGATTCTTGAATTGCTAAAAGGTACGCGTTTTCTTATTCGGTTAATTATTTACATATATTATTCCTATTGTCTTCCGCTGAATGCTTTGATGATGTTATTTGATTTATATATAATTGTTATGAGTATTAAATTCCAACAGTGGCATTACGAGCCGTTAATATGATGTAATTAATTACCGAAACACATAAAAATTGGATCTTTATGATTATATGCATGCTTTTTGTGGTTTCTAGGGTTTTGAATTCGAAACCCTAATTTTTTAATGTATGGGTCGATTACCCTTTATTTATTTAATTAGGTTTTAATTTTGTAAAACTTGTAGAAACCCTAGGATTGCATGCTTATTTTATGTGGTTAATTAATGAATTATTGTTATGTGCCATGTAATATGCGTATCTTGGGTGATAATTGTTATGCGGAATCCATGATGGAACATGCATGTTTTGCCATGGAGTATTGTTTATTGATTAATTGTTAAGTGATACACACATGTTTTATTTATTTAATAATTATTGAATTGGGGAAGACCTCAATTATAACTAATAAAATTCGTTATGTGCTAATTGGTATACTATTAACTTCGGCTTACGCAATCGACTTGTCGATGTATGTGGCTCATCTTCTCGCTAGATGAAAGTCCTAGTTAATGTATGCATTTATTTACGACTAGAATTGTTATTAGAGTTTATTGAAATAATTATGCATGTGGCTAATTGTTTTTTCATATGTTAATATTGTTTAGTTACATGTTTATATTATTTGAGTGTGTTTATTTTTTATTAAAATGCTTTTTTGTTTATATATTGTTTTGACATGTTAGTAAGCAAAAAGGGTTTTTTGGAATAGAAAATTAAATGGACTAAATAATGGCGAAATTGATTTGTTATCTAAGAATTATTCTTGAACTTTTAATCGATTGATGCACGTACTAAATGGTTAGAACGGCTCACCCACTAGAACAAACTATAAAGGGGTATTTAAGAAGTGTGCACAGTCTCACTGAATGGATGTCTAAGGTTATGCCTTTGCGCTTACCTGGTCCTCTGCCCCCTGTGAGTTCGATTGGAGCTACCTAGTATAACCATTCTATGTACGAAGCATCTTAGTGCAAAGTTGTAAGTTTCTCAACGCATCGATTAAAACTTTGTAGAATTCAATCTTAGCAATTAAAATCTATAGTAAGTTTTTTCGAAAATTTTATGGCATAAAGTTGTATGCATGCTTCTTTATACATAAGTTTTGATTACACGTCAAAATTGTACCCTTTAAATTTAAGTTTATGCCATCTAATGATATGAAACACTTGAAGTTGTAATTTAGTTATGTGAGACCTTGATCTAGATTACAATAACGAGGTGAATTATTTTGTTGTGTGAGACCTCAGCTTTATGATTTGCAGTTTCTAAACTAGACAACTTAATTAAGTTAGTTAGTGAGACCTATGACTTAAGGAATAAGATGGGATAAAACATGCTTACGTTTTGCATTAATTGTTTTGGCAAAATTGTAAATCCCATAATTTTTGGAATTGAAAACTTGTTTGTCAATTATCGTTTTTCAACGATTACCTATTCTATACTTTCACCACTAGCAGATCAACTGATGTGGTGAAACTATGATAATGAGGATCCAATATTCAAGGAAAATACTATGGTTAATATGAATATTGACCAAAGGGTATTTTATTTTCTTGAATGTTTACTTATCGAAAGTACTAACTTTTGAACTTTTATTTCGTAGAAATGGCTCAAGTTGAATCTCTGCATTAGCCTCGCTGCTCAAATCTATGTTTGATCAAGAGAAATTGACCGGGCGAATTTCAATGATTGGTATCGCAACTCGAATTGTCTTGAGGGTTGCCAAAAGACTCAATTATTTGACTACGCCTTGTCCTCCGAACTTGATGCTACTGCTGAAGCACGAGCTGCATGGCAATCTGAGTATGACAAGTTAATGAGGTCGCCTGCATTATGCTCGGGAGTATGAACTCAAGCTTGCAAAAGCAATTTGAGAATTACTTCCCTAATCTCATGCTTGAAGAATTGCAAAGGTTGTTTGAAAAGCCTGTGATCAGAGTTTGTATGACTTGATTGATGCTCTTCATAGTTGCAAGCAAGGAGAAGGGAAACCTGTAGTTTCACGCCTCGAAATGATGAGTTACATGTACCAGTTGGGGCGTTTGAACTATGTCTACCCTAATGACATACAAATTGGCCTGATCAACAGATCCCTTAACAAGGAATTTGATGGTTTCGTGCGCAATTATAATATGCATTGCACGGGAAGACAAATGAGGTACATGCAATGGTCATTGATTATGAAAAAGGTTTGCCCAAGAAGGCCTCTACACCTGCGGTTTTGACCATCCGGAAGGGTAGAATTTCTAAGCCTAATAAGCCGCTAGCGAACAAGAAGGGGAAAGGTAAGGGTAAAGCGATAAGGAAAAACAAGTTATGACTTATCAGCAAGAACCCAAGAAGTACCCTCCCAAGAAGTGTGAGAATCCGAAGAAGGATATGGCTTGTCATCACTGCACCGAGGTTGGACACTGGAAGAGGAATTGTCCATTGTACCTTGATGAGTTGCGAATAAGAGGTATAAAATACCGGCACTCGTACGCCAGACTTCGTACTCTTTTGATGATAGAATTATTTGCTTTTCCTCATAAAATAAATTCCGGGTATATGATATGGATGTGGTATTCACATACGGAATACACTGCAGGGACTTAGAGGAGCAAGGAAGCTTGTCTATGGACATCAATACCTGCACGTGGGTAATGGAGCACATGCAGTCGTTGAAGCTATAGGCACGTTTGATTTAGTTTTACCTTCGGTATAGTATCGTCATTAAACGATTGTCATTACGCACCTTCCATTGTTAAGGGTGTCGTTTCTGTTTCCTTGTTAAAAGATATTGGTTTCGTTCATACATTTACTGATTATGGAATTTCGATTTCTTTAAATGATGTTTTTTACTTTAATGTTATTCCAAAGAAATGGTGTGTTTGAAATTGATTTGCATGATAATGTGATTGATAAAAATAATTGTGTTTTTAGCATCAATAATAAAAGAATCAAAGGTGATTTGGATTCTTCATTTCTTTGGCATTGTAGACTTGCTCATATAGGCAAGAAACGCATGCAACACCTGCAACACGATGGGCTGTTGCAAGACATCAATGATGAATCATTTGATAAATGCGAATCTTGCATATCCGGGAAGATGACCAAGAAACCTTTTACAAATAGTTTAGAAAGGGCTTCTGATCTTCTTGGTGTGATACATACGGACGTATGTGGACCACTAAGACATGTGTCAAGAAAGGGTGCTAGCTAATTCTTAACCTTTACAGATGATATTAGTCGTTATGGTTATGTTTATTTACTTAAACATAAACATGAAGTCTTTGAAACATTTAAGGTTTTAAGAGTGAAGTAGAACTGCAACTAGGAAAGAAGATTAAAGCTCTTCGATCCGATAGAGGTGGTGAATATTTGAGCTCAGAGTTTAAAGATTATCTAGCTGAGTGTGGTATCGTCCGAACTCACATCTCCATATACTCCACAACAAAATGGTGTATCTGAGAGAAGGAATCGTACACTGCTTGACATGTTACGATCAATGTTTAATCTTACAACTCTTCCCTTATCCTTTTGGGATTATGCTTTGCAAACTGCTGTTCGCATATTGAATATGGTTCCAACTAAGAAGGTTGATAATACTCCTTATGAAGTGTGGTATGGGAAACCTCCCAACTTGTCTTACTTAAAGGTCTGGGGTTGTGAGGCGCTTGTTAAACGTGACTCTGCTGATAAGCTGCAACAAAGATCTGTTAAGTGTCTTCGTAGGATACCCAAAGGAAACTATGGGTTACTACTTCTACTTTCCACCTGAAAACAAAGTAATTGTTGCTAGGTATGGAGACTTTCTTGAAAAGGATCTCATATCTCATGAATTCGGGAGAGTATATGATCGGAAGATGATCAAGAAGATACAACACCTTCGAAAACACTAGCCAACCTCAAGTAGAACCTCGAAAGTCCGGGCGTTCCACCGAGATTGAAGTGGTTCCCATTCATAGATCCGCAAGGGCTACGAGTGCACCTGAGCGTCTATGTCTCAATGTAGAAGCTGAGGAAAATATGTTAGGGGATCTTGGTGAACCTGCTAACTATAAAGCTGCCATGATGAGTCTTGAAAAGGAAAAATGGCGAGTTGCAATGAATGGGGAAATGCAATCCATGAAAGATAACGAAGTCTGGATAGAGGTTGACTTACCTCCAAATGCTAAGGTAGTTGGAAGTAAGTGGCTCTTTAAGATAAAGACTGACATGGATGGCAATGCACACACCTATAAAGCTCATCTTGTAGCTCAAGGTTATACTCAAACCTATGGGGTAGACTACGAGGAGACATTTTCTCCTGAGCACATTAGAGCTATTAGGATTCTTATAGCCATAGCTGCGTGCCATGAGATATGGCAAATGGATGTCAAAACCGCCTTCTTAAACGCGCCTAGATAAGGACATCTATATGGCGCACTGGGGTTTGTGAATCCAATGTTTCCGAAGCGTGTATGCAAACTTCAAAGATCCATTTATGGGTTGAAGCAAGCATCAAGGCAATGGAACAAGAAGTTTGATGAAGAAATCAAGAAATTTGGTTTCACTCAAAATCTTGATGAGCCATGTGTGTATCACAAAGCTAGTGGGAGTAATGTTATTTTCCTTGTCTTATATGTCGATGACATATTGATCATGGAAAAAGACATTCCAAGTATGCAAGATGTAAAGTCTTATCTTGGAGAGTGCTTTTCTATGAAGGACTTAGGGGTAGCAGAATTTATTCTGGGAATCAAGATCTACAGAGATAGATCAAGGCGGTTAATTGGATTAAGCCAAAGTGCTTACATTGATAAAATATTGAAGAGATTTAGTATGCAAAATTCCAAGAAGGGATATTTGCCGATGCAAGTTGAACATGGCTTAAGTAATAAACTATGCAACACCGAAGAGGTGGCTTACATGAAGAAAGTTCCTTATGCTTCGGCCGTAGGATCTATCATGTATGCTGTAAGATGTACAAGGCCTGATGTGGCGTTTGCACGAACATTACCATCGGTATCAACAGAACCCGTGTGTGAAACACGGCAAGTGTTAAGAACATTCTTTAGTATCTAAGGGCTACTAAAGAAATGTTTCTAGTGTATGGAGGAAATCCAGATGCAACTTGATGTTACAGGTTTTTGCGATGAGTCATTCCAAACTGATAAAGATGATACGAAGTCTCAGACGGGTTATGTCTTTGTCATTAATGGAGGAGCAGTTGACTGGAAGAGCAAGAAGCAAACAACGGTTGAGATGTCTATTACAGGTGAGTACATAGTTGCTTGAAGTGCGATGGAAGCGTTTGGATTAGGAAATTCATTTCGACTTGAGTAATGCCCTCAATCGAATTACCTTTAAATGTGTATTGTGACAACTCGTTGCAAAACATTTGCCAATGAGCCCGAGTCATGAAGGGCGCAAGACATTTTCCTCGTCGATATCACTATGTTCGAGAACAAGTCGACATAGGTGAAATCAATCTACTCAAAGTTCATACAGATGATAATCTAGCTGATCCCTTTACGAAGCCTTTGCCGAAAAGAAAACTTACTGACCATGCCGATGGGATAGGACTTCGTTTGGCTAGTAGTTTCATGCAGATCTGTGATTAGTATTTGGATAAAGGATGTTATGAACAAATATTACTTTAATGAAATAAAATAGTTGTTTATGTTTATTTTTCATTTTCTTAATATTATATCCTATATTTGCATGTTTAATCCGTGAGTAACTTATGTTATTCTAAATAGTCCGTTGTCGATCAATGATGTGGGAATGTCATTGAATTAAGACAAATCTGAGTTTTGGTAGAATATACTTGTAAAGTATATTGATGCGTGGGACATACCGGATTCACATGATATTCAATGAATTGAATATAGGACTCATCCCAACTTTACATGATGATACTCTATGGATCTCTGTCATTAAGTATATCATGAAGTGTTTATCCTCGACTTGATACCGATAACAGATATGAATGTAGTGCATTTGTGTAAGATAGTCTAACGCTATCCGTAACTGGTAGTTATAAAGGCTATTTTCGGAAGTGTTGCAAAATTCATGAGTTATGTTTGTAGTCAAGAGAATTTGTTCCTTTGAATTTGTTTCAAAGCATTATACTATATTTGGGCCCCTCGTAGGGTTGACAAGATGTTTGTATGGCCATACCCAAGATCTATCTGGAATACGTCCAGATGATTTGGTAATCTTGTTCAATCATATACAACGAAATGTAATGTTAACTTATGAAACGATTTGATCCATATTCATAGTTAATGTAGTATTAGTAACAAAAGGATAAGTAAAAATGATGAATCATTAAATGGTTTTTTCCAAGAGACCATGCTCGATTCGATCCGGGCTTGGTGTGAAAGCTAGACTCACCAATGTCATTACTATATTTAGTAATATCCAAGTGGGAGCTGAAAGGTTTTATGGATATTTAAATAATAGTATGTCCGGATTCGAACTCGAGACTTCGGGATTGCACACATTATGTATGAGAATTGATGTACATAATTAATATAAATAAAACGTTATTATTATTAATTATTAGTCACTAAATAAAACATAACGATAGTTAAATAATTAACGAGGTTTGGTTAACGGTCGTTAAATATTAACTAAAAGGACTAGAGATGAAATTACAAGTCAGGAAAGTTCTAGAATCCCCTTGGGGATACTTTGGCCGATCGGTTGGGTTTCCAAACCCAATCACACACAAACTTGGTCATCAAGTTAAGTTACCTATAAATACAAACCATTGTATTCATTCATAAATTAATCTTGGATCACCAATAACCTATCTTCTCTTCTCCTCTCCTCCCTCTTTTCCTTGGCATCGCTCACCACCCTCCCCATAGGGTTTCGATTTTCCAAGTGAAAGAAACAAGTGTTTGGTTTATTTGTGATTCAAGGAACTAGCTTTTCCACATCAAATCGCTATTAATACATGTGTACAAGAACGAAGGACAAGCACGATTGAGCTTGTGAATCTTGGTGGTCGATTCTTGTGTTTGGGTCGAATTGATAACCCTAATTATTAGGGTTTTGGGTTTTGTTCTTGTTTAATCAACGTTTGATTCTTGAATTGCTAAAAAGTACGCGTTTTCTTATTCGGTTAATTATTTACATATATTATTCCTATTGTCTTCCGCTGAATGCTTTGATGATGTTATTTGATTTATATATAATTGTTATGAGTATTAAATTCCAAAGTTATTCCAAGAAATGGTGTGTTTGAAATCGATTTGCATGATAATGTGATTGATAAAAATAATTCTGTCTTTAGCATCAATAATAAAAGAATCAAAAGTGATTTGGATTCTTCATTTCTTTGGCATTGTAGACTTGCTCATATAGGCAAGAAATGCATGCAACAGCTGCAACACGATGGGCTTTTGCAAGACATCAATGATGAATCATTTGATAAATGCGAATCTTGCATATCTGGGAAGATGACCAAGAAACCTTTTACAAATAGTTTAGAATGGGCTTCTGATCTTCTTGGTGTGATACATACTGACATATGTGGACCACTAAGACATGTGTCAAGAAAGGGTGCTAGCTACTTCTTAACCTTTACAGATGATTTTAGTCGTTATGGTTATGTTTATTTACTTAAACATAAACATGAAGTCTTTGAAACATTTAAGGTTTTTAAGAGTGAAGTAGAACTGCAACTAGGAAAGAAGATTAAAGCTCTTCGATCCGATAGAGGTGGTGAATATTTGAGCCAAGAGTTTAAAGATTATCTAGCTGAGTGTGGTATCGTCCAGCAACTCACATCTCCATATACTCCACAACAAAATGTTGTATCTAAGAGAAGGAATCGTACACTGCTTGACATGGTACGATCAATGTTTAATCTTACAACTCTTCCCTTATCCTTTTGGGATTATGCTTTGGAAACTGCTGTTCGCATATTGAATATGGTTCCAACTAAGAAGGTTGATAAGACTCCTTATGAAGTGTGGTATGGGAAACCTCCCAACTTGTCTTACTTAAAGGTCTGGGGTTGTGAGGCGTTTGTTAAACGAGACTCTGGCTGATAAGCCGCAACAAAGATCTGTTAAGTGTGTCTTCAGAGGAAACCCAAAGGAAACTATGGGTTACTACTTCTACTTTCCAGCTGAAAACAAAGTAATTGTTGCTAGGTATGGAGACTTTCTTGAAAAGGATCTCATATCTCATGAATTCAGTGGGAGAGTATATGATCTGGAAGATAATCAAGAAGATACAACACCTTAGAAAACACTAGCCAACCTCAAGTAGAACCCGAAAGTCCGGGCGTTCCACCCGAGATTGAAGTGGTTCCCATTCGTAGATCCGCAAGGGCTACGTGTGCACCTGAGCGTCTATGTCTCAATGTAGAAGCTGAGGAAAATATGTTAGGGATCTTGGTGAACACTGCTATCTATAAAGCTACCATGATGAGTCCTGAAAAGGAAAAATGGCGAGTTGCAATGAATGGGGAAATGCAATCCATGAAAGATAACGGAGTCTGGACAGAGGTTGACTTACCTCCAAATGCTAAGGTAGTTGGAAGTAAGTGGCTCTTTAAGATAAAGACTGACATGGATGGCAATGCACACACCTATAAAGCTCGTCTTGTAGCTCAAGGTTATACTCAAACCTTTGGGGTAGACTACGAGGAGACATTTTCTCCTGTGAGCACATTAGAGCTATTACGATTCTTATAGCCATAGCTGCGTACTATGACTATGAGATATGGCAAATGGATGTCAAAACTGCCTTCTTAAACGGTCGCCTAGATGAGGACATCTATATGGCAAAGATGAAGGGTTTGTGAATCCTAAGTTTCCGAAGCGTGTATGCAAACTTCAAAGATCCATTTATGGGTTGAAGCAAGCATCAAGGCAATGGAACAAGAAGTTTGATGAAGAAATCAAGAAATTTGGTTTCACTCAAAATCTTGATGAGCCATGTGTGTATCACAAAGCTAGTGGGAGTAATGTTATTTTCCTTGTCTTATATGTCGATGACATATTGATCATGGGAAAAGACATTCCAAGTATGCAAGATGTAAAGTCTTATCTTGGAGAGTGCTTTTCTATGAAGGACTTAGGGAAGCAAAGATTTATTCTGGGAATCAAGATCTACAGAGATAGATCAAGGCGGTTAATTGGATTAAGCCAAAGTGCTTACATTGATAAAATACTGAAGAGATTTAGTATGCAAAATTCCAAGAAGGGATATTTGCCGATGCAAGTTGAACATGGCTTAAGTAATAAACTATGAGCGTCAACACCTGAAGAGGTGGCTTACATGAAAAAAGTTCCTTATGCTTCGGCTGTAGGATCTATCATGTATGTTGTAAGATGTACAAGGCCTGATGTGGCGTTTGCACGAACATTACCACCGGTATCAACAGAACCAGTGTGTGAAACACTAGCAAGCTGTTAAGAACATTCTTAAGTATCTAAGGGCTACTAAAGAAATGTTTCTAGTGTATGGAGGAAATCCAGATGCGAACTTGATGTTACAGTGTTTTTTGCGCCATTCCAAACGATAAAGATGATACGAAGTCTCAGACGGGTTATGTCTTTGTCATTAATGGAGGAGCAGTTGACCGGAAGAGCAAGAAGCAAACAACGGCGATGTCTATTACGGTTGAGTACATAGCTGCTTCTGCGATGGAAGTCGTTTGGATTAGGAAATACATTTCGGGACTCGGAGTAATGCCCTCAATCGAATTACCTTTAAATGTGTATTGTGACAACTCGTTGCAATAACATTTTCCAATGAGCCCGAGTCATGAAGGGCCGGACATTTTCCTCGTAGATATCACTATGTTCGAGAACAAGTCGACATAGGTGAAATCAATCTACTCAAAGTTCATACAGATGATAATCTAGTGATCCCTTTCTGAAGCCTTTGCCGAAAGAAAAACTTACGACCATGCGATGGGATAGGACTTCGTTTGGCTAGTAGTTTCATGCAGATCTGTGATTAGTATTTGGATAAAGGATGTTATGAACAAATATTACTTTAATGAAATAAAATATTTGTTTATGTTTATTTTTCATTTTCTTAATATTATATCCTATATTTGCATGTTTAATCCGTGAGTAACTTATGTTATTCTAAATAGTCCGTTGTCGATCAATGATGTGGGAATGTCATTGAATTAAGACAAATCTGAATTTTGGTAGAATATACTTTTAAAGTATATTGATGCGTGGGACATACCGGATTCACATGATATTCAATGAATTGAATATAGGACTCATCCCAACTTTACATGATGATACTCTATGGATCTCTGTCATTAAGTATATCATGAAGTGTTTATCCTCAGACTTGAGATACCAGATAACAGATATGAATGTAGTGCATTTGTGTAAGATAGTCTAACGCTATCCGTAACTGGTAGTTATAAGGGCTATTTTCGGAAGTGTTGCAAAATTCATGAGTTATGTTTGTAGTCAAGAGAATTTGTTCCTTTGAATTTGTTTCAAAGCATTATACTATATTTGGGCCCCTCGTAGGGTTGACAAGATGTTTGTATGGCCATACCCAAGATCTATCTGGAATACGTTCGGATGATTTGGTAATCTTGTTCAATCATATACAACGAGAAATAGAATGTTAACTTATGAAATGACTTGATCCATATTCATAGTTAATGTAGTATTAGTAACAAAAGGTAAGTAAAAATGATGAATCATTAAATGGTTTTTTCCAAGAGACCATGCTCGATTCGATCTGGGGCGTTGTGAAAGCTATACTAACCAATGTCATTACTATATTTAGTAATATCCAAGTGGGAGCCGAAATGTTTTATGGATATTTAAATATTAGTATGTCCAGATTCGAACTCGAGACTTCGGGATTGCACACATTACGTATGAGAATTGATGTACATAATTAATATAAATAAAACGTTATTATTATTAATTATTAGTCACTAAATAAAACATAACGATAGTTAAATAATTAACGAGGTTTGGTTAACGGTCGTTAAATATTAACTAAAAGGACTAGAGATGAAATTACAAGTCAGGAAAGTTCTAGAATCCCCTTGGGGATACTTTGGCCGATCGGTTGGGTTTCCAAACCCAATCACACACAAACTTGGTCATCAAGTTAAGTTACCTATAAATACAAACCATTGTATTCATTCATAAATTAATCTTGGATCACCAATAACCTATCTTCTCTTCTCCTCTCCTCCCTCTTTTCCTTGGCCGATCGTTCACCACCCTCCCCATAGGGTTTCGATTTTCCAAGTGAAAGAAACAAGTGTTTGGTTTATTTGTGATTCAAGGAATTAGCTTTTCCACATCAAATCGCTATTAGTACGTGTGTACAAGAACGAAGGACAAGCACGATTGAGCTTGTGAATCTTGGTGGTCGATTCTTGTGTTTGGGTCGAATTGATAAACCCTAATTATTAGGGTTTTGGGTTTTGTTCTTGTTTAATCAACGTTTGATTCTTGAATTGCTAAAAGGTACGCGTTTTCTTATTCGGTTAATTATTTACATATATTATTCCTATTGTCTTCCGCTGCATGCTTTGATGATGTTATTTGATTTATATATAATTGTTATGAGTATTAAATTCCAACAGTTGTCATAGTCGTTTTTAACATGGTCCAAAACAAGAAATTGTGGGAAGCTAAGGATGCAACGGTGCAACCTGTCATGTAGTTATCGAGGATGCAACCTGTCATGTAGTTTTACAAGTATATTTTGACTATTAGGATGAAAATATCTTGGATCGAGTTTATTTAACCGTGCCAAACAAGGGAATGTGGCAATGTACATGGATCATGAAAAATACAGATTGTTGTAATTTGACAATTTTTCCTACTTTGAGTTAACCCTAAATACGATTCTCTTATTGGCGAAAAGAGATCCCCTTACAAATCGATTCTCACTTCCAAACCTTTAATATTTTGTATATTCTTGGTTTCTTTAGTGGGACGGTGAGATTCCTTTGTATTGGTTAGGATTGTTGCATGGTATACTCATTCTAAATATTATAATCCTTGTGACGACTATTTGAATTACGATTGCATCCGATCTTATTAGCTTAATATTATAATCAATCGTGGATTCTGCCCTCAAACCTCGGCGATATGCGATTCAATATTAAACCTTTATAAAGGGTTTCTTTGATCGCTAGTTTGGGCTTTTGTTGATTCGTATACCTTTAATTTCATCCTTATTACTGAATCGACTTTAGTTGTTATTCATGGGTTGATCTATGGCCGATTATGATTATAAACCCTAGTTTATTACTAGGGTTTAATTAATACGTAGCGATTAGGTGGTTTGGTACTGGTTGTTTTTTTTCTTGTTTCGATTGTGTTCTTTAAGTTACAGTGATTTAGGGTTTGATTTTTCTGTGTTATGGAGGGTTCTGAACTGGGAAACGACGGTGTTTCTCAGGATGTGGAGAAGGTTGCGCAGTCTACTGGTATTATTGGTGGTATGGATTCTGATAGTTGTGCTGCGTCGGACAAAGGTACACCTTCGTCTATTCTTGTTGGTACTGATGGATAAGTGGAGCCGGTTTCACTTGGTTCGACCCCTAGTCATGATGCACCTAGCCATGACGAGCCTGAGGGTCATGATACTTTATTGAAAATTCGTGCTATTGAGAAACAAATTTTTGAGGGAAAACTTATTTTTGTGGGTGATGATGGGCAACCATTAAAACCAGCTGTGACAGTGGATGCTACTACTTCTATTGGGACTAATCCATTTAAGCATCTTAAGGTGCGCAGCATCACGAAGGAGCTAGATGAGATGCTTAATGCTATTGGTTATTATTCAAATCTCCGCCGATACAGTGGTCCTATGGCTTCTAATGTTAATGCTACTAGTATTCCTACTAATGCTAATGATAAGGTTGATAACGTATGCACATGGGGCAGTTGGTATTGAGAAGGTTGGTGTTTTGAAACAACCTTCTTCATCAGATGTCGGTGTTACTTCTCTTGAACCAAAGAAACACACATCTAACTTTCGTAGGTTGGAATGTAGTAAGAAAGCAAATGGTGTGGATCTTTCTGTCCCGATAAAAGTGGTTGAAGAGGTGAACACTAGGTTTGAGAATACTTTGTATGGGTATTTCCTTGGTCAACGCCTTTGCTTTTCCGTTGTTGATTACTTTGTTCGCAATGCGTGGGCTAAGTTTGGTATACAAAAGGTAATGATGAATGCAAAGGGTTCTTCTTTTTAAGTTTAATTCGAAGAAAGGTGTTGATGATGTTATTGAAAACGGTCCTTGGTTGATTAGAAATGTACCTATTATTCTTAAACCATGGACATTGAACACCAACTTACTTAAAGAGGATTTGACCAATATCCCAGTGTGGGTTAAATTCCATGATGTTCCTCTTGCTATGTTTTCTGATGATGGCCTTAGTCTCCTTGCCACATTGATAGGCACGCCCAAAAGGTTAGATGCTTTCACTAGCCAGATGTGCAAGGACTCGTGGGGACGTAGTAGTTTTGCTAGATGCATGATTGAAGTGAAGTCGGATGAGGTACTTAGGGACAGCCTTACTGTTGAGATTCCGTTACTTGATGGGTCGGGTTCGACTATCGAGACGATACGGGTTGAATATGAGTGGAAACCACCGCATTGTGATAAATGTAAGATTTTTGGTCATACTCCTATTGACTGTCCTAAAGTTGTTGAACCTCCTGCTCAGCCTACTAAGCGTGCTAATGATGGTTTCAAGACGGTTAATAACAAGAAGAAGGGAAAGCAAGGTGGGTCTTCTATCCCGGGTCAAGGAGGGTTTTTCAAACCTGTTGTGGGTAAA
This sequence comes from Chrysanthemum makinoi, assembly GCA_910596185.1. Classification (NCBI taxonomy): domain Eukaryota; kingdom Viridiplantae; phylum Streptophyta; class Magnoliopsida; order Asterales; family Asteraceae; genus Chrysanthemum; species Chrysanthemum makinoi. The sequence goes on from OU343225.1 coordinate 52,300,286, forward strand.
AAGTTTCAATACCAACCTAAAAAGACTCCTCCTGAACCTAAGAAAGTGGAAGTCACTAAGAAGAATGCTTCTGATGTGGCTAGTTCGAGTGGAACAAAGATTGCTACATCTAACCAGTTTGATGCTCTTAATTTGGATGCGTCTGGTACTCCTTCTAATGACACTAACAAGGATGTGGATTCTGGTCGTACAATGGAAGTTAATGAAGATAAGTCTGCTAAGACAGGTACTGCACCACAAGAACCCCTTGTGAGTGATTTGAAAGAGATGGAGTCGGGAGTGGCTCCTCTAACTAGTGATTCTTGTATACCGCCTGCCTCTTCTACTAAGAGAGTTAACCCTTTTTCTAAAGTGGGAGAGATCGTGGTGTCTGATTCTGAAGATGAGGTGGTTGCTAACCCATTTGATGAGTCTGCTAATATATTTCGTGGTGGCCAAGAGTTTGAAGATGAGTATGATGACTATGACTTCGATGGCTATGCGAAACAGGTTCGAGATCTTCCAGGGAATTTGGATGCCTTTAATGCCATGTATGGCACAAAGTTTCAAGGTCCTTGGAAGTAATTTTATTTCGTTTTGTCCTATGTTATCATTTGAGTAATGGTTTGTTTTCTTGTTTAGAAAATAGGAAGTATCTTGTTATGTAAGCTTTATGCCTATGTAACGGTCTGAGATATGGGATTTCACTCATATCCATTGTTCTTAAACGTTTATTTGGTTAATATATTTACCAGGGTGCAGGATTACTCCCCTTTACCCAAAAAAGACAATTTATCCTACTGATTTAATATTAACTTGGGCAGGGTAAAGAAAAAGCATGGGTGTTTGGTTGTTGATGAGAGTTCTGATATCGATTTCATTGAGAAGGGATGGAACAACTTTCACAGGAACAATGGAGAATCCGCTCTTCTTACATGCATCCTCTAGAAGTTCAACTTGTGAAGGTCCATCAGGGCAAAAGGCAACCAACGCCGCTCCACTACCTGTAAATTTTGACGCCGCACCCACCCTTCTGGCCATCTCCACCATCTCTATGTTTAGAGCGCCAAGGGCGGCATCACCAAACATCAGCCTGAAACGAATCCAAATTGTTTAATCGTCACTTTGGAACATAATGTCCCATTTTAAATGTGCAGAAAAAAAATTAACATGTCTTTTACCTTCGTAGATCAAAGTTTCGATTCATAAGGGTTGCAAGTTTAGCATAATCCATTTCTAGCAACGCCGTTTTTCCTTGAAGAGCCAAGTTTGCCACTTCTTCCATTGATGATATTATAAACTTGTCTCCATCTAACCATCTTTGTCGAACTGGACTATGTACCTGCAGTGATGGAATGTTTGATTAGATATATTTTGGTTGCCACCAAATTTAGTTTCTAAAAAAATGCACTGCTTTTAAAGTATAATGTGCTTTTGTATGCCACTAACCTTCCCGGAACCACTTGGATTTTCAGCATAGATGAGATGAAGTGGTGGGAGAAGACTTGTGTCTAACGGCGTGTAGTTGCCATGACCATGTTTACTCATCATCTCCTTGTTAAAATCCTGCAGATAAAAGATAATTAATAATAGTAGTATATACTTATTTTAAGTATTAATACAACACCATACATAAATCTGATCATTCATATGCTCACCATGTCTACAAGTCCCCCGTAAACTTGTGCTACTCTATCCTGAGACCTCAACAATTCCAAGTTCCTTTTCAAAGATTCGAATAAGTTGTGGCCTAATCTCCACAGCTATTTTATCCCGGACATTGTAGAAATCAAGAAGGCAGCTAAAAGCAACACATACAATGGCACTGGAACCCGATAGCCCAGTCTGATACATCAAAAGGTAGATCGCATGCCATATTTTCAGTATTCAATTTAAAAATAAAAAAAAAATTGGTAAAGAGATAACAGGACGTCGTTTCAAGTTCTTTTATATACCTGGCGAGGGATATTGGTATCATATGAAAGAGAAAAATTGATATTGTGCAGATGGATCCCGTTTTCTTTGCAGTAATTGGTAAAAACTTTACAAGTTGCCATGAACAAGCGTACACCTCCATAATAAACTTCGTTATCCAACCGGTTTACCTATAAAGACAAACATGGTTTTAACTTTTAAGTTTTAACAATATCAAATAGATGTATGTAAGGTTGTTACTAAATTCCTCAAGACGTTTGATTGCTGAGACTTCAGCATCTACCAAAACTCCTCTACACATTCCCACCGGCTCCTCTCTCTATTTCTTTGCTAGCATTATGTGAGACCTTCAACTCATACAACGGGTTCTAGCATGCTCCATGTCTAGCTATAGGTATGTATTTAGTTATTAAAGTCATGATACAAGTACATTTTGAAAGTCTTACATACAACGGCCTAATTTACGATAAAATATAATAAGATTATACAGTACAAAAAGGCGGTCCAAACAGCCATTTCTTGGTGTGCTCAAGCATTCTATTGTACATAACACCAATATTTCCTATTTCTGCAACTCTGATATAAATAGAAGGCGAGTAAGACCAAAGCATCAATTCTTGCTAGATATTCTTACAAAACTTAAATAATCATCTACAAAACACCAATATCTCCTATTTTTGCAACTCTAATATAAATAGAAGGCGAGTAAGACCAAAGCGTCAATTCTTGCTGAAAATCTTCACACGCGAAGATATTCTTACAAAACTTAAGTAATCGTCTATAAAACATCTATATATCCTATTTTTGCAACTCTAGTATAAATAGAACGCGAGTAAGACCAAAGCATCAATCCTTGCTAAATATCTTCACGAGCGAAGATATTCTTACAAAACTTAGATAATCATCTATAAAACATCAATACCTACTATTTTGCAACTCTAGCATAAAAGATACACTATAAAGATCAAAAGCTTGATTACTTGCTGAAAATTTTCACACGCGAATATATTCTTATAAAACTTAAACAATCGTCTATTAAATCAACATTGAAGGGTGAACAAAAAATAATTACTCAATGCAAAATGGATTCAATTGATTAATTTGCTTACTGAGATACATATAATTGTTGGAAAATTTAGTGCACTTGTGGGATTAGTTCACACCTTGTAATGGGTTAGGAGGTACGGAGTGTACACCCATAAGGTCCATGAACACCCTGACTCTTATAGTGGTTTGTATTGGTAGTACTGGTGAAAGTACTGCTTGGTGAAAGTACTGCTTGTGGAAAGTACTGCTTGTGGTTTCCACTGATAAGCAGTGCTTCCACTGATAGCACTGTGAAAGTACTGATGCTATGAAAGTACTGATAAGCAGTGTTTCCACTGATAGGCTGTATTTCCACTGTAAGTGAAAGTACTGCTAGTGGAAAGTACTGCTTATTGAAAGTACTGCTAAATGGCAGTTACAACTTCTTTATGACCACGTTTAATTGGTCATGTAACCACTAACGGCTATAATGGGGATAATTATGAGGCTATTAATGGGCCGATTAATACTCATAATTCCATTGGAATAGCTCAAGAGTAACCTCCTATATATAGGAGATCTGAACATGCATGAGATATACACAGAAAACACTAAGCACTTATAAGCGCAAGGGTTATTGAATTGTGCCTAATTCTATAACTGCATTTGGTCTTATCCCAAGTAGATATTCGTGTAACCCAGGCATTAGGGTCGAATAGTTTACTTTGGAAAGTGATCACACGATTCCAAGTGATATCCGGTAACCACCTAGTGGTATTGCTACTGTCATTGATTGTCTTAACCCTGTTCTGGGAGTTACACACCAACAATCAAAGTAAACTATTTTGTGATAATCAATGGCTGCTGCTACAATGAAACATATGGCTTCAAACTTTGCTAAGCTGGATAAGTTTGAAGGGGTGGATTTCAGGAGATGGCAGAAGAAGATGCATTTCTTACTGTCAAGCATGAGTGTAGTCTATGTGCTGACTACTCCAATTCCTGATGATGGGGATGATGCTACGGTTGAGCAGATCAGGAGGAGGAGCAAGTGGGAGAATGATGACTACATATGCAGAGGTCTTATTCTGAATGGTATGTCTGATTCTTTGTTTGATATTTATCAGAACTTTGAATCTTCCAAAGAACTGTGGGATTCCTTGGATGCCAAATATATGGCTGAGGATGCATCAAGTAAGAAGTTCCTTGTTAGTAATTTCACAAATTACAAAATGACTGATTCAAGACCAGTTATGGAACAATACAATGAACTTCTTGGAATACTTGGAAGGTTTACACAACACAATATGCACATGGATGAGGCTATTTCAGTCTCTTGTGTTATTGACAAACTTCCTCCTTCTTGGAAAGATTTCAAGCATACTTTGAAACATAAGAAGGAGGAGTTAACTCTTTGAGTTGGGCGATCATCTGCATTGAGGAATCTCTCAAGGTGCAGGATAATGACAAGCCAAAGAGTGGCAATGCTTCTGGACCATCTGTTGTCAATATGGTGGAGCATAACAACTCCACCAGGTACAATGACAACAAAGGCAAACGCAAGTATCATGACAACACGAGGGCAGATCCTAACAAGAAGGCAACACCTACTTGTTGGAAATGTGGCAAGACCGGTCACATTAAAAGGGACTGCAAGGGTGTTAAAATTGGTGGTAAAGCCAATGGATCAGGCACTAATGGTTCAGGGAGTGGTGGTTCAGCCAACTCACCGAAAGGTCAGAATATGTTTAATAAGTCTTTTCAGATTTATTATGTTACATATGTATCTGAATCTTTTATGTGCAGGATGATGATGTTGCGTGGTGGGTTGACTCGGTGCAACATTCATGTGTGCAAAAATAGAAGCTGGTTCAAGACTTATGAGTCACTGAATGATGGTTCTATTCTTCACATGGGAAATGAGTCAACGACCTTGGTGCATGGTCGGGTTGTGTGTAGATCTTAGGTTTAGTTCTGGAAAGATTGTAACTTTGTTTAATGTTATTCATGTTCTGATATAAGGAAAAACTTGGTTTCAAGTAGTGTTTTGAATAATCATGGATATAAACAAGTTATTGAATCTGATAAATTTGTTCTTTCTAAATGTATGCGTTTTTATTGGTTTTGGTTATTTATGTAATCAAATGTTAGGGCTTAATATTACCACTGACAGTGTTATTTCAGCTTTTGTGACCTCATATGACCAGACTGACTCTACCCTTTGGCATGCTAGACTTGGTCATGTACATTATAAGAGAATGCAAGATATGTCTAGGGATGGTTTAATCCCTGCTTTTGACATGGACACTGAAAAGTGTAAAACTTGCATGTTGACCAAGATAACCAAGAAACCCTTTCAGGGTGTTAGTCGTGAGACTAAGATCTTGGAGCTTATTCACATGACACTGTGTGATTTGCATTCCACTCCTTCTTTGGGGAATAAGAAGTACTTTGTGACATTTATTGATGATGCTTATAGATTTTGTTATGTCTATCTGTTACATACCAAGGATGAAGCATTAAATAAATTCAAAGTGTTTAAAACTGAAGTTGAATTACAACTTGGGTCTCTGATCAAAAGATTAAGGACTGATAGGGGAGGTGAGTACATGGATAATCAGACTTTCGTCTGTTGGTATTATCCATGAAACTATCGCTCCTATACTCCTCACAAAATGGTATTTCAAAGGAAAAACAGTCTTTGAAGGAGATGGTTAATTCCATGTTGTCCTATTAGGATCGAGTCAAGAGTTCGGGGTGAAGCTATGTTGACAGCTTGCTATTTATTAAATAGGGTTCCCAATAAAAGGAACAAGGTTACCCCTTATGAACTCTGGACTAAAAGGAAACCCAACCTGAACTATCTCGTGGTCGGGGTTGTAGGGCTGTGGTAAGACTCCCTGATCCAAAGCAAAAGACTTTGGGTGAAAGAGGCATTGATTGCATCTTTGTTGGATATGCTGAGCATTCCAAGGCTTTTAGGTTCTATGTTATTGAACCTAATGAACATGTTTCAGTTAACTCAATAATTGAATCAAGGGATGCTGACTTTGATGAGAATAGATTCTCATCAGTCCCTAGACCAAGTATGAGGATTCCTAATGGAACTTATGACACTGGTGTATCAGAGGTCCTCGATGATGAACCATCGTGGTCCTGATGAGGTTGTGGTACAACAACTGAACCTGTGCTCGGGAAGAGCAAAAGGGTCGAGGACTCCAAAGTCATTTGGACCGAGTTTCAACTATACTTAGTTGAAGGCACCGGGGATGAGGTCTCAGAACAATACTCCTATTGCTTCATTGTTGAGGATGATCCCAAGACATTTGAAGAAGCAATGAAGTCCCGGATATTGCTTTCGGAAAGAAGCAATTAAAGATGAGATGGATTCCATCATGGGCAACAACACTTGGGTGTTGGTTGATCTACCACCGGGTTGCAAACCTTTGGGTTGCAAATGGATTTTCAAAAGGAAAATGAAGGTAGATGGAACTATTGAAAAGTTCAAGGCTAGACTAGTCATTCAGGGCTTTAAACAAAAGTCGGGATAGACTATTTTGATACTTATGCCCTGTGGCTCGTATCGTTACCATAAGACTGTTGATTGCTATGGCATCTATTCACAATCTGGTTATTCATCGATGGATGTGAAGACGACTTTCTTGAATGGTGAATTGGAAGAGGAGGTCTATATGAACCAACCTCGGGGCTTCATCATGCACGGCAATGAAAACAAGGTGTGTAAACCGATTAAGTCTCTTTATGGACTTAAGCAGGCACCTAAGCAATGGCATCAAAAGTTTGATGAAGTAGTTTTGTCTAGTGGTTATGTTCTTAACCAAGTTGAAAAATGTGTATATAGCAAATTTGATGAATCTGGTAAAGGAGTCATCATTTGTGTATATGTTGATGACATGTTGATCTTTGGTACTGACCAAAATCAAGTTGACCTGACAAAGGAATTTTTGTCATCAAGGTTCTCCATGAAAGACATGGGGAGGCTGATGTTATCCTTGGTATAAGGATTAAACATGAAAGTAAAAGAATTTCTATATCTCAGTCTCATTATATTGAGAAGGTACTGAGGAAATTCAATTATTTTGATTATACTCGGTGAGTACACCTATGTATACTTGTGAGAAGCTGATGCCTAATCATGGCAAGGCTGTATCTCAACTTGAGTATTCTAGGGTAATTGGTTGCCTAATGTATGCCATGACTTGTACAAGACCTGATATTGGTTTTGCGGGGAAAATTGGCGGTATACTAGTAATCCTAGTGCTCATCAGCGCAAGCGTTCAAAGGGTATGAAGTATTTGAAGAGAACTATGGATTATAGTCTCTCATATCTTGGTTACCCATCGTGTTGGAAGGTTACAGCGATGCAAGTTGGATCAGTAACAGAAGACAATTCGTCTACCGATGGGTGGGTATTCCTACTTGGTGGAGGTGCAATTTCTTGGGCATCAAGAAGCAAACTTGCATCACCAGTTCAACAATGGAATCTGAATTTGTGGCTTTAGCAGCTACTGGTAAAGAAGCTGAATGGTTGAAAAACTTGCTTCTTGAGATTCCATTGTGGCCTAAACCTATAGCACCTATTTCTATCCGGTGTGATAGTGCAGCTACATTGGCTAAGGCTTATAGCCAGATGTACAATGGTAAGTCTAGACACTTAGGTGTCGGACATAGCATGATTCGTGAGCTTATCATGAATGGGGTGGTATCTATAGAGTTTGTGAAATCTCAACAGAACTTAGCTGATCACTTGACGAAGGGTTTGGCTAGAGACTTGGTTATAAAGTCGGCTAAAGGGATGGGTTTAAGTCCAACTTAGTCACTGAATGCTAGGACACCCAACTCCCTCCTAAGGAAACTTGGGAGCTGAGTTCAATGTGGAAAGTTGAACATTCAGTGGACTGGAGCACATGTTTTATTTACATCCCAAGGTTGTGCTCGAAACCTGCTGAAAGGAGGATGAAGTCTTTACTTCTTAATGGTTAATTTTCTTTGAAAAAGTGCTTGGCGGGAGCATGACTAAAGAGGAACCACCTATGTAAATGTTGAAGTTTTGCAGCTTCAGGAAGCTTTGGACTTTTAGCTTTTACAACATTTATGAATTTTGATATGGACACATGGCTTGTATAGTGTCAGGAGCTTTTAAGTGTTTGAAAACTTGTGTGTATTTTATCTTCGGGTATTCAAATGGGTTGAAGGGTTCAATTCTTAGAACACCCTGATTCTCGAATATTTGAACGTGTAATTTACTAAGATGGAAATTCAATCCTCGGGACATTTTCGTTTATGCACATGTTTTGATTGATGTTTATTTTTCATGCAAAGGAAGTGAACTAAATTTGGGGAGGATTGTTGGAAAATTTAGTGCACTTGTGGGATTAGTTCACACCTTGTAATGGGTTAGGAGGTACGGAGTGTACACCCATAAGGTCCATGAACACCACGACTCTTATAGTGGTTTGTATTGGTAGTACGGTGAAAGTACTTGCTTGGTGAAAGTACTTGTTGGTGAAAGTCTGCTTGTGGAAAGTACTGCTTGTGGAAAGTCGCTTGTGGTTTCCATCGATAGCAGTGCTTCCAATGATAGCACTGTGAAAGTCTTCGATAGCGTGTTTCCACCGATAGGTCGTATTTCCACTGTAAGTGAAAGTCTTGCTAGTGGAAAGTATCGCTTATTGAAAGTAATGCTAAATGGCAGTTACAACTTCTTTATGACCACGTTTAATTGGTCATGTAACCACTAACGGCTATAATGGGGATAATTATGAGGCTATTAATGGGCGATTAATACTCATAATTCCATTGGAATAGCTCAAGAGTAACCTCCTATATATAGGAGATCTGAACATGCATGAGATATACACAGAAAACACTAAGCACTAATAAGCGCAAGGGTTATTGAATTGTGCCTAATTCTATAACTGCATTTGGTCTTATCCCAAGTAGATATTCGTGTAACCCAGGCATTAGGGTCGAATAGTTTACTTTGGAAAGTGATCACACGATTCCAAGTGATATCCGGTAACCACCTAGTGGTATTGCTACTGTCATTGATTGTCTTAACCCTGTTCTGGGAGTTACACACCAACAATAAAATCTCCCTGATAGTGAAAGAACAGAGGGATCTCTTAAGAATGCTATTGTATATCATGATACTTATTAGTTAATTACGTCCCATTAAGAGAAAATTGGATACATTGTGGAAAATAATAAATACACATTAAATTGTTATTACTCTTGACATAATGATCAAGATAAACCCAAGTGACTGAAAACTAAGGGGTTATGGGGGGACCTGTTTGACAAGCGACAACTGAGTGCAGCACAGTGGGATGGTAGGTGTAGTTGGTAAACTTCCACCGCCACGCTTCTTCATCTTCGACTGCACGGCAAAAACATATGTCATTAATGAGGGTAAGTATTCAAAAATAATGCATTTCTGACTTGTTAGATTGCATACCTTTACAGTTTCTTCACAGTACTTTATAGTCACTGGTATATTTGTGAAGCAACAACCATGCATTGTGTAAGCCTACACAAGAAGCTTCTTTGCAGTATTAGTTTCAAAAGGGTCTAAATTTGTCTCAATATATCCTTCTGTAGATATATAGCTGATCTGGCACTACATAGAGATTTAGGTAAGATAGGAGCACTACACAAGACGGCAAGATAGGAGAATTGCACAAGAGGAATCCGAAAGAAATTATAAGATGATCTAAACAACATAGTTGCAACTTACATGTTTTCTTCGGATGGCCTCTTCTTGATTAAACGTCATTTATCTTTGGCAACAAAGAATTCCATTTTGTTTCCACAACTTTCAAATGGTTTGCAACCTCAAATGATGATTGCCAAAATTCAAATGTACGCAGATCAATACAAAGTTGTTGGTTGTTTACAGAACTACCATCTAATAGAAAAGAGTCTTGGGCTTCTGTCGTAAATCTAGTAATTAGTGGTTTACTAAAGTCACCTAGCCATAGAGACATGTTTATACACTTTAGCACAATTGCTATTAGATAATTTCGGGTTCTTCAAACGTTTTATCATTTTCTCGTTTATACCCTCGAGTGCTTCTAATCTTCGGTTTGTCTATAGTATTTAGATATACTTGAAAAGGTACCTGCAACAAGCAATAAGATGTGCATCAGGTAGAGGTGGCAAGATGAACAGGAGAAGCAGCTTGGATAATGAACCAAAATGAGTTCGGGTTGATTGGTTATAACAATACATTACAACAATCTGTCAAGAAATAAAATAGAGATATACCGTCTGTATTATGACTATTTTTATGAAAGTGTCAAGTAGATTAACAGAAACAGGAAAGAAACCTTTAAAGCGTCCTTATCATTTTGACCACAGCTTCAAGCGTGAGGCATGCAATCTATAGAATGGATCTACAGCTGATGTCTCACGTGAGTAACTAAGTTATTCACTAAGTTTTCCTAAGTAACATAGATGCGACCAATCTTTCCTGTTAACCACATAATTTAGTCATTTTAATCCATTTGACAAATAACTTGAAATAACTTGGGTGATGATTCAAGACCTAATGCCACTGATAAGCCATCTAAATCAGCTGAATATAGAGATTATACTAAGACATCTTTACAATAAGCGAGCTTCTTTGGTCCATCTCAGCCATGAATCGATGACCTCAAAACGATCAAATTGAATCAAATGAGACTTCCCCATCATGCACCACTAAGGGCGACTGTGTGTGACCAGCAGACCACCCGATCCTCAGCGGGAATTTGAGTTGGATACAACAATTCCAGACGTCAACAAGAATCTGAAACACATACTGACAGGACTGAGAGTACCCTCTGATTACAGACCATAAACCAGCAATAACTTGATCAACAATGTACATATATCCGTCAACACTATTTACATTATACGGTAATCAAGAGAAACCACAAAAAAGTGGAAAGAAGAGTTTATGTTTGGTTACCATGATACGCAACAAGATTCTTTTTCTTTTCTGAGACAACATTTTTCTTCTTTGGTCACAATGTTTCTCTCAAGATCATCTGCTATCTCGTCTTTACTTATTTCCTAAAGATCACGCCTGGCAGCAAGAATAGCAGCTTCATTCATCAGGTTTTGCAAATAAGCTCTGGTGAAACCAGGTGTTCTCCTTTCAATCTTATCAAAATACATTTCTTAGCAAGTGCCTTACCCCTTGAGCACCTACCATATACAAAGATTACCAACGTCTCCCAATGAAGTCGGTCGAAGAAATTCAATCACCTTAGAAAACTTATCCGTTCCAGAAATCTAAAATTTCAAAACAAATCATTTACCTAACTAGCTATTTAAATTTAATCATCAAAACTTTTGAACCTTGACTATAATATAAAAGTCACAAAAACCAGTACAGCAACAATAATGATTCAGTGAGGACCAAATCAAACCAATTATCATACCACTTCTACCTTGCTCACCTAAGCACAAACTAAAACTTAAGCTAGATATTGAAGGTTCAACTGTTGAGAAAAATTACGCTAAGTTGCTAACTATCAGGCAAATGTATAAAATCAATATCCTGATTCATAACTATAATCACAGACATAAAATGAACATATCAATCATACTATTAGTAACGTTCATATATTTCAAAAACTCAATTCCTAGACTCTAAACAATAAATAGTATAAGTACAAGTACGGATAATAAAGGTATATTTAGGCAGCAATAACACCTTAATCAGAGCTCTTAAGCTAAAACTAGTTATTAAAGCGTAGATCAGTCTCCATGGCATCATTAGAGTTAACATTCATCCTTTAATGCAAGGTTCGACTGATCGGCATTCGAGTGATAGTTAGTGTAAATATTCACTGATCAGATCTAACAATACTTATACTACTTATCATTAAAGGTTCGACTGATCGGCATTCGAACTATGCTTATCTGAAGCGGAAAACTAACTAGTATTAGGCAAGTGTAAGCGATCATATCATCAATCATACCTCTAATAATAAATAATACTTAGAAGCTGAAAATCACAGTTGACGTACAATGTATCATAAACTAATACAACTTGCGTATAGTCCGGTTTTAGATAAAAACTAGTTATCAAAGTAGTAATAATGAATAACTGTAATCACCTACACAGAATGAACATAAGCTGCCGTAAACTAATGATTCCTAATAGTCGACTCTGATATAGTACAGAAACTAGTTATTGAAGGATCTAAATCGATAACTCTAATCACATATACTATAAGTAAATAAGCTAACCTAGGGTTTGAAAAAGCTAATTCGTAAAGTAGAAGCGATAATTTGATAGTAATAAATAAGGTGAAAATAATTAATAATGATAAATAATGTAATCCATTACTGATATTTTTCACACGCGAAGATAATGTAATCCAAACTTAAATCCGCTAATTGCATCAAAACTTCATTCCTAACTGATAATCTTCACATGTGAAGATAATATAACTAAACTTATATGCACTTATAAGCTCAAAAATCCATTACTTACTGATATTTTTCACACGTGAAGATAATGTAATCTAAACTTAAATCGGCTAATTGTATCAAAACTTCATTCCTAACTGATAATCTTCACATGTGAAGATAATATAACTAAACTTATATGCACTTATAACCTCAAAATTCCATTACTTGATATTTTTCACACGCGAACACGCGAAGATAATGTAATCCAAACTTAAATCAGCTAATTGCATCAAAACTTCATTCATAACTGATAATCTTCAAATGCGAAGATACTTTAACTAAACTTATATGCACTTATAACCTCAAAAGTCCATTACTTGATATTTTTCACACGCGAAGATAATGTAATCCAAACTTAAATCGGCTAATTGCATCAAAACTTCATTCATAACTGATAATCTTCACATGCGAAGATACTTTAACTAAAATTATATGCACTTATAACCTCAAAAATCCATTACTTACTCATATTTTTCACACGTGAAGATAATGTAATCCAAACTTAAATCGGCTAATTGCATCAAAACTTTATTCATAATGGATAATCTAAACATGCAAAGATACTTTAACTAAACTTATATGCACTTATAACCTCAAAAATCCATTACTTACTCATATTTTTCACACGTGAAGATAATGTAATCCAAACTTAAATCGGCTAATTGCATCAAAACTTTATTCATAATGGATAATCTAAATATGCAAAGATACTTTAACTAAACTTATATGCACTTATAACCTCAAAAATCCATTACTTACTCATATTTTTCACACGTGAAGATAATGTAATCCAAACTTAAATCGGCTAATTACATCAAAACTTCATTCCTAACTGATAATCTTCACATGTGAAGATTATATAACTAACTTATATGCACTTATAACCTCAAAAATCAATTAATTAAAATCAGTTCACCTCTAACTAAACTTAAATCTGCTAATAATTTTCGCAATTCAAAACAATTATTTATAAAAATTAATTAAACAATAATAAATTATGATAATTACTTGATATCTCTGTGTATTCCGGTGATATCACTGATTTCAAATTCTTCTGGTTCAGAGTCAATAAGATCCATAATGTGGTTGAACAGCGGTTGATCGGCGGTTTAACGACGGTGATGATTAATATTCTGGTTATGATTAATATTCCGGTGAACGAAGGTGGAAGAAGATGGAAGAAGGTGAAGAGGTGAAGCGATAATTGTGGAGGAGTGGTGGTGATTTGATTTGGTGGTGAAGCGGTGGTTTGAACGGTGGTGGTTGTGATCGGAGAAAGTTTGTTGGATCGAAGATTGTAAGCAATCCACGCCTTGTCGAGGTGGTTCGATCAGGCGGTTTGAATGGTGGTGGTTCGAACGGCACTGATCCGGCGGTGTAGTGATGTTATGACAGGATATTGTTGAAGGTATTAGGATCGGAGAGGATCTACTGATGTTCACCTTCTAAGCTGTGATATGTTTTTTCCAATGATGCTTTAGTCCATTAGTAAGAGCTTTGGGCTTGGGTCAATAGACCCGGGTTCAAACCTCTTCCATGGCACTAAAGATCATTTGGTACCATCCACCCACCGCAAATGCTCAGATTGACTGGTCAGCGAGGGGCCTATTGGAGAAAATGGCTAGGGTTCAAAGCCCACCTCTGATAAGTACATCCACTGGGACAGTGCTCATTGCGGGGCCGGGTCCTTAGGGGAGGGTCCGGTTGGCATCCTTAGGATGCATGGGACCAGGGTGATCCCACCGAGCTTCACCTTTTGGAGATGTGTGTTTTTTTTTTAAATTATATATTACCTGTGATTTTTACCTTTAAAGTAGTATAGATAGTGCAAATGGTACTTCAATCTAAGCCATTAGATTTGAAAATGGGAGGGATTAGATCAAAGGCTAGGATTTCTTCTCGTGTTCTCACCAAATTTAGGCTTCTCACAAGAATGAGCCCCTATATATATATATATATATATATATATATATATATATATATAGGGGAGAGTTAACGTGAGATCAAACTTAAAGTTGTAAAAATAAGATCAAGTCTAAAAAACAATAAAACATTTATAAATAACAATTTTAGCTATAATACACATAAAAATAATATTTTAATCCAAATTAACATTTTTGCAACTAATAACCAAATGATACATGAGTTTTGATTAGTGATACACCTGATACACATTACCCTAATAAATATTCGAAAACCTGATACACATATAAAAACCTGATACATATTACACTTCTAATCAAAGTGTATCACCTAAGTTTCGTAAATTTTAAAAAGAAATCTATCGAAACTTTAACAATTTTAGTTGTAGTTAATAAAATATTTATTTTTGTTGTAAGAAGAGTGTCGCTTGTCAAATTTTAGTTGGATCTCATTTTAACAACTTTAAGTTTGATCTTATTTGATCTAGATTCTATATATATATATATATATATATATAGAATCCATCGATAATTAGGAATACACATCTACAAAAATTGATAATTCGGAGATGATGGAGATAGCTCACCTTAGCAAAAATCAATATGAATCAACAGGTTTGAGGTTTGCAATGTGTGAAGAGTTTTTTTAATATTAGAATCGGTTGCCAAAAGTCCGTGTTTTTTCTAAATTAAACTTATCACCCCAATTATGAACTAATTGCATTAAGGCCTATGTGTACTTTCAGCTTTTTTTATATGCGAGTACAAAGACGTAATTTGGCCTCATTAATAATGCATACAAACGTACTGTTCGACAACGGAACGCAGTTTTAGCAACTTGAATGAATGTGGGTCAGTTAGATGAGGCGAGAAAGGTTTTTGGGCAAATGGTTATGACGGATCAGTGCTTGTGGAATAGTATGGTGTCAGGTTTTGGGCGGTATGATAGGTTTGAGGACTTGGTTGAGTTTTTTGTATGTATGCATGGCGAGGGGTTTGTCCTTAATTAGTATTCGTATATGGGAGTGTGCTTAAGTTGTGTACAAATTTGAGAGATGTGAGGATAGGTGTGCAGGTGCATGGGTCGGTTGTGAAGAGTCCGTATGAAGGAAATGTTTATAGAAGGAAATGTTTATATGGGGAGTGCGCTTATTGATATGTACGCCAAATGTGGGAATGTGGGGTGTACGCAGAAGGTTTTTAATGGGATGAGGTGCAGAAGGTTTGATTACGTGTTATGAGCAGAATGGTCCGCCTAGTGAAGCTATTGATGTATTTAAAAAGATGATGGATGTCATGTCGTGATTTATTGAACCAAATGAGGTTACTCTAGTAAGTGTGATAAGTGTGTGTGCAACCTTGTCAATTTTGTACTTAGGATAGGAACAACATAATCTAGTTATGAGATTTAAGAAGTTAAGGGATGATCTTGTCATAAGCAACGCGTTTGATATGTATGCAAAATGTAGTAAAATAGCCGAATCAAGATGGATTTTTGATGCAATGCCGGTTAGACATATTGTCACTGAAACTTCAATTATTAGTGGTTATGCAAAGTTTGCTAATGTTGAAACCGAACGTTTGATATTTGTTGATATGTCGGATAAGAATATAGTGTCGTGGAATGCACTAATAGCTGGAGACAATGAAACCTCGCTGAAACATTTTCTCAAACTAAAACAAGACAACGTCTTTCCTACGCATTTACACTTTTGGGAATCTTCTTGTTGCATGTGCCAGCCTCGCTGATATGAGATTTGGACAACAAGCTCATTACCATGCCATAAAACATGGTTCAAATTTGAACGTTGACCCGAAAGTGATATCTATGTAGGGAATTCGCTTATAGATATGTATGTCAAATGTGGGTTCGTAGAAGATGGAAAACTAGTATTTAGAAAGATGGTTCACAGAGATTTGGTATCATGGAATGCAATCATAGTCGGGTTTGCTCAAAAGGGCCATGGAGTTGAAACCATTGATTTTTTTAGAGAAATGTTGGCTTCTGGTGAAAAACCAGAGCATGTAACAATGATCGGGTTACTGTCTGCTTGTAGCCATGCGGGTTTAGTTGATAAGGGTCGTCGTTATTTTTACTAAACGAGTAATGAATATGGAGTAGAACCAATGTCAGATCATTACGCATGTATTGTTGATCTTCTTGATTGGCTGTTTTGATGAAGCCAATAACTTAGTTGACTCAATGCCAATAGAGACTGATGCTGTTGTATGGGGGTCTTTTACTTGGTGGTTGTAAAGTACATGGTAACATCGAGTTAGGAAAGAATGTAGCAGAAAATCTTATAGAAATAGACGGTAACAGTTCTGGTCCCTATTTTTTGCTTTCAAATATGTAAGCCCAACAGAGGAAATGGAGTGATGTGAAACGATTTATAAATGCTATGAAGCAACGAGGCGTTGTTAAACTACCAGGTTGTAGTTGGATCGAACTTCAGGGTAAACTTCACGTTTTAATGGTGAAAGATAAATGGCAAGCTAAAATGAAGGAAATTTATGCAACCTTGAGAAATTTCTTCACAATAATGAAGTTGTTCGGATATGTCACAAATGCTTGTGATTTGGAGTCAAATGAAGAAGTGAGTTCGGATTTAAACACATTAGAACACGAAGAACTTGAAGTACCCATAGAGGTGGATGTCGCATAATTTCAAGGTCAGTTAGAAACATTTTTGAAACACTGTAGGTTATTTTTTGCTGTAACTGAACGTTATTTATGTAGCACCAGCTGTATACACTTATTTTGGTGTACAACGTCCACGAGTTAATCAAATAGGCTAGTTAATATAGTGTGTTTTAGGAACTACATCCAGTGTTCATGTGAATCAGTCAATAAACAAAACACTGATAGTTGATTATATTGGTCTGTTCTAATTCATTAACAATAGGGTTGCTTTGTTTTACATCCTTAGCAATTTTATTGAAGGTTCAAATTTGTAGTAAACCTTGCTAATAGACGAATAACGGTTAGAGCATCGGTCTTGCATTAGTTTCAGAGAGTCTGGAGTACCAAAAAGATCAAGATATCCAAAGTTGGTAAATGAAAATCACAAATCTATTATCTATATAGACATTCATAATTTCTAAAGTCCATAATACAAAGTACCGGAATACATAAGTTAAAGTTCAAAATTTCAATCTCAAATAAGCTAGAGTTGTTAACAAAATTGTATATGCATATAAAATCATTGAGATCTCTATTCGTGCCAGTGTGTGACCTCATAAGCCAATGAAGTTGCTAATAGTATTAGTTATATTTTGTTCCGTGCACACAAAAATCCATCAAAAGAAAGAATTAAAACTAACACATGGATCTAAGGTTTTACTCCCTCCGTCCCAAATTAATTGTCCTCATTTGACTTTTTAAAGTTTAATTTCCCAACTTTGATCTTATATATTTTTGTTTATGTTATATAATAATTGATGCAAAATATATGAATGGATTGGATATATAATGGTTTTTCATTAATGTAATTTTCATCAAGTATTATATAACACATACAAAAATATTAAGAATCAAAGTTGATAAATTAAGACTTTAAAAAGTCAAATGAGGACAATTATTTTGGGACGGAGGTAGTAATTGATATATAAGTTTTAAGCATGTAGTGTATCTTCTACCGTCCAAATTTACAATGAGTCAACGATGCTAATATCCATATATTTTAATTGAAAATTGGTAAATTTACCTTACGGGCTTTGTGTAAAAAATTTTAGACACATATTGATTGTTTGTACTTTCAATAATAACCGTTCATCCTCTGCATTTAACCTCCGTAAGCCGATTACATGTACCACCAATTATATATATTTTTGTTTCTTTTAAACGTAGATGTGAGGTTTGTGCTTACCAAAAGACATTTTAATAATTGACATATTTGGTTTGGTAGTTAGTACGTTATTTATGGCCCCACTTGACAATTTCTTAATTTCTATTCATTTCGTTGGTGGATACTCGATTGTAAGAGTTGAAATTTAGTTTATTTAACTAAGACAAATAATGTTCTGTTAGAATACCAAGTCTACCTTCATATTCAATATAAATAACATTCGTAAGAACTCCAAACATGAATGCATACGTAAAAAGGAAAAAAAATTACAACTTTGTTAGAATACTAAGTCTACCTTCATATTCAATACTACATGTTACTTCAATAAAAAGGCGTGCAAGCCGACGTCATCCGTTAAGGTAACTCGTTCACTAATAAGGAATGACGAACTCACTTGCAATAGAAATTACGAACATATGGCTATATATAGTACGCGATCACGCACTGCAAGTCCTATCAGATATTTCATACTAAAACGTATTCTACAAGTTGATAACTTATTTGGAGAAAAAACAAAGAGGATGATGTTCATGATAGATATTGGTTTAGGATCAATAAGAAAAATATTTGGTGTTTTCTCACGACTATTGAGAGTCTTCTCTAGAGGACAAGATGATAACTAACACTTAGCTTAACACAAGTTAGCTAGAACACATCAAAGACCAAAAAAGAACGAACACCATCATGAATACTATTCTGTTAACAGGAATTTAAAACTGATTACATTTTAATTCTAGAAGATAAAGTGAATAAGTTATTGAGTACATATATTTTTCTTTCTAAAAATATTACAAAAGCATGTTTCGTAGCTTACATATATATATGAAGTTAGACTTGGAACTCCTCAAAATACTACATCACCTAGAAATCCCAAATGAGAGACATGAAATTCGTTGTTCTAATTTGGGCAGTATTTCAAATGTTTTCGTATACAGCTTCAGATACAAATTCCACCACTGAAACCCACACCCTCATTAACTCAAAAAACTTAGCAAAGCCAGGGTGCAACAGCACATGCGGGGATTTAGTTTATATAGATGAGGGATTTCGCATCTACTGCAACACTTCAGTAACCCCTCCAAAGGCCTCTATTTATAAAGACAGTTACACCTCCATCAAAGTGATATCTGATTTCACCCTCCGGACTACCAATTTGGTGTCAAGCAGGTGCTATAATCCGAATGGCACAATATTCAATTCATTTCGAATATCAATAGGCTATAGCCGTAAACCGTATATCATCTCGGAAGTAAACAAGTTTATGGTTATCGGCTGCTATGATTATGCTTGGCTAACCTCAAGAACACAATCTAGAAATGTGTCTACCGGCTGTATGGTCTTTTGTTCAACACCGGATGAGGTTTTAGGTGATGAATGTACAGGATATGGTTGTTGTAAATCATCCATACCCAATGACATAAAATTCTATGCTACCCAGGTCCGTAAATTGCAGGATTCAAGCAACGATTCAAGGGATGATGTCGGTGATATAAATAGGAGGTCATTTAATCCTTGTACATACGCCTTTGTTGGTGACGAGAAAGCATTCAAGTTCAATGGCGTGACTGATTTAAACGATACTTCCTTCGAAAAGAGGATAGAAGATATAGTTCCACTAGTGCTCGAATGGGCTATTGGAAATCTGAGTTGCCATGAAGCCGAAGCAACAGATGGTTTTGCCTGCCAATCGAATAGTAAATGTGTTAGCTCTACTAGGGAAAGTGGTGGCTACCGCTGTGTTTGTAAAGAAGGCTATGAAGGAAATCCATATCTATCTCCTGGCTGCCAAGGTAATTTTTTTTTTTTTTTGTAAAGTGTTTCCCCTGTAAATATATCACTCCAAAAAACATTTAAGTACAAAGGATATGAGTGAGGTCCCATATCCTGGCTGCCAAGGTACAATCATACATAGGTTTATATATATATATATATATATATATATATATATATATATATATATATATATAGGGGAGAGTTAACGTGAGATCAAACTTAAAGTTTTAAAAATAATATCAAGTCAAAAAAACCACTAAAACATTTAAAAATAACAATTTTAGCAATAATATACATAAAATAATATTTTAATACAAATTAACTTTTTAGC
The DNA here is from genome assembly GCA_910596185.1 of Chrysanthemum makinoi. Taxonomy (NCBI): domain Eukaryota; kingdom Viridiplantae; phylum Streptophyta; class Magnoliopsida; order Asterales; family Asteraceae; genus Chrysanthemum; species Chrysanthemum makinoi. Next base: position 52,320,586 of record OU343225.1, read on the forward strand.
AACTAAGAACCTAATGATACATGAGTTTGGATTAGTGATACACCTGATACACATTACACTAATAAATATTTCAAAATCTGATACACATACAAAAACCTGATACACATTACACTTCTAATCAAAGTGTATCACCTAGATTTCGTAAATTTTAAAAAGAAATCTATCGAAACTTTAACAATTTTAGTTGTAGTTAATAAAAAATTTATTTTTGTTGTAAGGAGAGTGTCGCTTGTCAAATTTTATTTGGATCTCATTTTAACAACTTTAAGCTTGATCTTATTTGATCTAGATTCTACATATATATATATATATATATATACATATATATATATATACATATATATATATATATATATATATATATATATATATATATATATATATATATATATATATATATATATATATATATAAGAGGAGGCATGCCACATAAAATGCCACTTGGCATCCCATAATGCCAAGTCATATTTTCATGTCATCATTATATTTATGTGGCATTTTTTTATTTTTTTAAATGACATGTTGCATTTTAATTAATATATGTATTTTTAAATGACATGTGGCATTTTAAGTAATATATGTACATTTTTTTTAATAAATTGTAAAATTCATTTAATTTATATTTCCATGTCATCATTATATTTATGTGGCATTTTTTTTTTTTTTTAAATGACATGTGGCATTTTAATTAATATATGTATTTTTAAATGACATGTGGCATTTTAATTATATATGTACATTTTTTTTAATAAATTGTAAAATTCATTTAATTTCATGTCATTATTTTTTGTTAAATTCGTTCAAAAATAAATGTTGCCGGATTTTTGCCACTTAATCGAACCTGGGTTTGTTAGTCCACAAACAAACATGATAACCGCTAGACCAACACATTTTTTGGATTATATTTTGCAAATCCAAATCTATAAACCTATGCAACAATCTTCTATAATAATAATCCCATACAAAACATATTATCCATTATTAAAAAAAACATACGTATATTTTTCCACAAAAGAAAAACCCTAATCATCAAAACTCTTCACCCAAATCATCAGAACTCTCCGTGAAGAAAACTCCATCACTAATTTTAGGGTTTTAATGATCTTTAATGTGTTTTTATGCAGGTTACTATGCAGCCAGCGGGTGAGGAATGATTACCCAATTTATTTAAACATGATTTTTAAGATCACATCTCTCGAATAATCCTTATTCTCCTATACCCAAAATCATTCAATAAAAGTAAGCCGCCATCATCATCAGGTACGATTAACATCTCTTTATGCTAAACTTCCATTGGTTTATGTTAAATTCTTAATGTGTCTGTATACTAAAACATGTTATATTTACTTTTAATTTATTATTATAGTTTATACGTGAGTGTTTTACTTGGTTGTGCTTGGATTTGTGATGACGTTTAATGACTCAAAATATGCATAGGTGTTGCGCGAGGGTTGGAATATCTTCACCACGGGTACATGCACTCAACACGGAATAATACACCGCGACGTAAAGAGTTCCAACATCTTGTTAGATGGGAATAATACAAGAGAGGTTGGAGTCTTCGGTTACAGAAGGGAAACTAACAGACAAGCTATGGTCATTAATTCCAGCCAAGGGTAAACCAAAAGCTAACAAAAGGATTTGGGAAGATCAAAACTTAGACAATGGAATGGTTACCACAAAATTAACTGCAGCGGATCGTGACTATAACAAGGTTGTTCATTTTGATGACTCTTCGTTTACAGATGAAGAATATCTTGGAGCAGTAGCAGAGATTATAAGCAAGACAACTTACGGGAAATTATATCTAGCCACCTTGAAAAGTGGTAAACAAATTACGTTGAGAAGAATGCAGGATGCTTTGGTCGAGAAAGATCACTTTGTCCAAGGAAAAATTCATGCTCTTGGAAAACTTCGCCACACAAATATCTTGAGGCTCATTGCCTATTTTAAAGAGAATGGCAGTGTTGCATCGTTCCTCCAGTGTTAGTGACAATATTCATTAAAGATCTGAAACAGCTTTAGGATCTTCCAAGTATTTTTAATTTTTCATGTTTTCGTTTTATACATTTGTACTTTTTAGTTTTATTTTAACTGTTAGTCATTAAAAGTAGGTTTCTTGTCCCGCTTGAATTATTATGTAGAAGAAAAAACCTTACGAAGTTAAATTAAAAAGCAACAACTTTTATATGATAAAATGAAAAAAAAATAATATTCTATGCAAAATAAATGCTATATGTCCTGAGCTTTATTGTTTACATGCAGGTACAGAAAGACGGGGGAGCAAACATGTTAACTATTTGATAAGAATGAGGATGATCGGAGGCATCACGAGAGGCCTTGTTTATCTACACACTCAAGAAAACATGGTCCATGGATATCTCACCTCAGAGAATGTGATGCTTGATGACAATTACAACCCCTTGATGACTGAAGTTGGAGTGTCAATGTTTACAAAAGATATCCCAGTACCAAGCCAGTTTCGTCTAAATCTTGCACCAGAGCTTTCGAAATTAGAACAAGCTAACAAGAAATCTGATATCTATAGCCTCGGATATATAATGTTGGAACTCTTGACAGAAAAATTTACAGCTTCAAAAGCTAATGGGAATAATTTAGTCGCTTGGGTGAAGTCAGTTCCGAGGGAAGACTTAATAGCTAAGGTAGTCGACCAAGACCTTCTGTTGGAAGTATCCAACCTAAATCAAGAATTGGTTCATTTGGTAGAATTGGCCATGGAATGTGTTAGCGAATCGCCCAATTCCAGACCGAATGCTGATCAAGTGCTCCATAAACTGGATGACATTCTGAGTTCTGACCCTAGCAATGGAATGGTTACCGCAAAATCAGCTGCATTGGATCACGACTACAACAAGGTTATTCATTTTGATGATTCTTCGTTTACAGCTGAAGAATTTCTTAGATCGATAGTGCGACCAGATGTGATATGAAATACAAGTTACGGGGGATTATATCTAGCCTACAGCTTACCCAAACACCCGCTTCAGTAGGTGAATTCTGTGTTAGCTTTGGAAGTCTTACAATAATGAAAAAGAAGCAGTACCTAGAGTTTTTGTATGGGTTGGTGATTAATTATTCACATGGTTCTCTACTCATTGCCTCCATATCTCTTACATACTCAATCTTACATTTACGAGAGACGTCTTTTTTGCAGGTTACGTTTAAAGATTCTGAGCAATTTTATTCACACACAGCAACTTAGCGCAACCATTATCGTATGATATATGTTATATTGTTGTAATCTCTTAGCTATTGTGCCTGTATGTGTTTATTTTCAATTACAAAAAGTAGGTTTAATTTGATTTTACTCTCGACTGAGTAATAGATTCTTATTTGGATTATAATCTTGCTGCAGCTATCAACCGAACCCTTCGACTGAATTGTTTAAATTGAGGTTGGCTACTAAGTAGGGATGGTTAAGTTTAGGACATGGTCTTGGGTTCACAGCACATGAACTGAATCACTAAGATGCAAAACCAGAATACGCATTATTCCTTCCAATAGCCACCCTAGATCGCTAATTATAACCCTTGATTCAATAATCCACTTCAAATGTACGTTCGTTGATATAAACTTTATGTTTTTTGGTTAATTTTGTTGGTCTATAATTAGTTTTGTGGTGAACATGTTGGCAGTTGAAAGAACACACATCTAATGAACGACCATCATAGCAGGTTAATTTTAGTAAAAGATAATGTGCGTATATTTTATGGGTTCTGATAGTTGGCAATTAAATTCTTGGATGTTTAGGTATTAATTATTAGACTGAAGCAACCCTTAAGACATTCACTGTCTTTGTTGCATCTATACCTTCACTCCTTTCAGTAAACAACTCATTTTCACGTGAGGACTTTATTCACATTTTACGGACTTCTTACGGCTTACAGAATTCGGAGATAGTGGGGATAGATTTCCATTATTTTCACAAACCTTCCATTCTATTTTGGCACTTAAGGTTATAACTGATGATAAAAGGCCGTGGGAGGAGAAGTCTGCAGCAATGAGATTATCGAATAAAATTCAGAAGCGCAAAAGAAATAAACTTTGGCAGAAAATAAAAAGACGACACTTTGGGGAAATGCTTGCCAAGGTAGTACCTATATTAGTATTTGTTTATCGTTCTGTCTTTTCTTGTCATCTCTTGGTTATAGTATCATGTTTAAGCGTTTTTTGCTGCCTCTATGGCCGTTGGCAGCAAGCCCACCCGTCTTAAGTTTTTTATTTACATGGATCAATGTCAGTGACACATTATGAATGAGTCATGTCGAGGCTCAAGCCTATGAACATTTAGATACTGATACTTTAGCATACTAAGTTTTTGGTGACTTGATAGGAACATGAGCGATTTGAGCAAGCTGATCAAGTAGCTGATGAATGGAGAGCTTAGGAAATTGAAAAGGAACTCGATGCATAAGGTAAGAGTTCTCCCCTAACCGAAAAAGGTGCAACAGAAAAGACTGAAAACGGTTCGAGTCTCTTTTAATTAAAGCATGAACAAATGTGCGCACATGCCGCTTGCAATTGCCTTCAACCATCATGCTTTTTACCGGTTCTTACAAGAATATGTACCTTCACTTTAACATCCAACACACAGCTTCCACTGCCCGCTGAAGAGGATGATTTCGATCTCTTTTCTAATAATTAGGTTAATGAGGTGATGAAGTGGAAAAGGTAAATTTTATTTGTCTATTCCCACAGACTGTTGCTTCTAACTAAATTTAACTATAGAATGCATATGTTTGATTTAACGAGATATCTTATTTAATGTGCGGCTAAACTAAATGGTGTAGCATGCACGAACCTGATGCAGGTTGTTTCTTCTTCAGCGGCCCTCACCTCAGGAGTAGCACATCAAACGCTATGGGATAAAGGATGTCTTCTTTACGACTCAGTTACCTAGTCTAAACACTTTGGGCATGTCAATGGTTCGAATAACTTTACCATTACCATTCTATTTCAAAATTAAATAACGATATTACTTTTACTATTAATAGTTGGGGCGCTCTTACCGTGTATAAAGGTTATAAATCTGAACAATGTGATATTTATTTACCTTTTTCCTGTTACCAAAGAGTAGGTATGATCACTAAAATTTGTCCATTATTGAGTTATGTTTTATCTCTGACTAGCCGGAAAAATAGGCAATCCCAAACATCCCTAAAATGACTTATATAAGAGTAAATCCTTTATAAGTACTTATAGGAAAAATATGCAATCCCAAAAACCCCCATATTAGAGTAAACCCATTATGACTTAGCCTACTGTTGAGGCGTGAATGCTGTCCATTCAGTAATGGTGAGTACGTGAAAGCGGGGTTAGCTGAAATAGGACATTGGTGTTATGATGCAACTGATGAGGTATTTCAAAGGTGATGGTTTATTTAATATTTACTATTTTTTCATCTTCATTTGCTAAACAAAAGGCTGCAGTATGCACGCTCAGCTTGGGATGAACTGAAGCGTATACAATTTGTTGCTCCACTCTCAATATTCAGTTGATCAAGGTTGGTTATTACTCCACTTTTATTTTCCTTTCGTAAAGGGCTAGAATGTGCATTGATTTATGTTTTCTATATAGAGTTTAGTGGCGCCCATAGCATTTAAACAAACCTAAATGAGTGGGTAAATATTTTTGAGCTAATAAATTTTACATGTCGTCATTGGTAAATTTAGTAACTCTTTTTAATCACTATGCAGGCCACTTGAAATGTTATTTTAACCAACAACAACAACTATATAAGTGTTTTCTCATACCAATATATAACTGAAGAAATTGTGATTTTGCTAACAACCCAACATCTAACTATATAATAGTTTACATCCTAATAAGAAAGAAGTGAATATATTACAATATACAATTGATATCTTGGTGTTATTTTTTGCACTTTATAGGGGTTCAATGCAACAATAAGTGAATCGGTGAATTCTCTTGATAAGAGGATTGATCAGTTCAAAAAAATGGAATTCAATCTGCACCCTGAGTAAAAGAGTCTTTAAAGAAGCTTTGTGATGATCCAAAGTCAACAGTTGTTGTCGTGAGTGGAAGCCGTCAATCTATTGTGAGTGCAAAAATAAGCAAAACGTGAAGCAAAAGAATACCTTGGTGGCTCTAATGTAAAGTTTAGTGATGATGTTGAAAATTGAGGAAAAAGGATCTGTTTCAAGTTGATGTAATATGGTGATCCTTAACAAGGAGAGTAAGTCGATTATTGACCAGCCTAAAATCGTTATCGTTTTCATATTATGTTATTTTGGTGTTTTTTGATTTGTATTTCCTTTTGTATCATGTGCCATTTATTGCCATGTATAGGAAAAAGGAGTTCCGTATTTAAGGATCAAGAACACAATGACATGGAGAATTTGTATGATTCTGACCCAAAAACCCACTCTAAGGTGGGACAAGGTACATGAAACATAATATTTTCTTTATTGTGTCGATAGCAAGGGGGCCATTTTCGATCCATTTGCTTATAAATGGCCAATTCAAGCCAAATGGTTTGAACATGTTATAAGTCATTCAAAATGCCCCTTTTTAATGCATAAACCGTCCTCAATTATTTATCAAAAACAAATAAAGATTATATTGCTGTATAATGTTTGTCGGAGGACATGCGTGAGTTACAATTATGCCCCTTCTTTCCAAGGTAAAGAAAGAGGTCAATTTAAGCTTAAAAAGCTGAACTTTATACTCATTTTCATCAACTTTGTAAGTGAAACATCCATGCTCCTTTACTAAATAAGAAATCGAATACTTGACAAAGCATATTCAAGATGGTGGTACTGAAGTTTTTCAGGTAAACAGGACCGGTTTACTTTAAAAGTAACAAATTGGATGGGTGGAATGGGTGTAAAATGTTTACGGGTCGGGACGGGCAGCACTAGCTTTCCCCTAAATACGTAAAGTCAGATATGTATACATAGTTTGTTTACTTCAGTAGTATACCCTAGAGGTAAAATAATTATTTATATTGAACCATTACAAGCAATCTTCATCACACAATATTCGATCCATCCAGGTATCTTTCATTTTTTTTAATTTATTTATTTTATTATTATTATTTTTTTTAAATAGCATCAATTTGTTTATGTTTAAGTAATGTCTTTATTAATAAATTTATTTTGGTGACCGAGTGAAAATGTATTCAATGATATTGAGTTCAATTTACTACTCTTTTAAAGCTTAGGCTCAAGTAAGTCGATTATATTTATCACCCTGATTATTTGTTATAGGATATCAAGGTACTTTTTGCTTCAATTTCTTGAACTATGCAAGTATGCCAACTATTATAAAGACGCGCTTACTCTCAAGGATGGTAAGGTAATGAGTTCATCATGTTAGTTATGTGTAGATATTCACTTTTGTTAATTTGAATTTTAGCTCAGTATGTGAGCGTGTATGATGACAGCCATTGAAGTTATGGAAATAGGAGCTGAAGGAATTAGTCTTGAATCTTGGGGGTTGCCAACCTGATTATGTTCTAGCCACCATTAATGTTGGAGTAATACTGTTACGCATGTTGTCACCTGTGGTAGCCTTCCTCTTGAATCCTCATTCCAGAAAGTCCCTAGGTGTGTTTATGTTTCTACGGAATTGTATGAATACAAAGGGTGGGGTAGCAAGTTAGAAAATCCAAAGCACCACTGTTTCTCTTGGGGGTGTAGGAATTCTGAGGTTAGTTCAATCTGTCGCAACGCAGAATCACATTTTTTTATTTGGGATTTCAAATGAGTCATATGCTTTTTTTTTTTTTTTTTAAAGGTGTTGGTTGATTATATCTTGGAGCTGCTCACGGCGGGCCAACTATATGTTGTTGTCTCCAGAGTGAAGAGCAAGAAGGGATTCAAGATTCTTTTTTGTGATAAGGATGGTAATTACGTGAAATTAACAACAAACGGTGTGTACAAAGAAGCTCTATCATATACTTTGTTATTGCGAACAACTTTGAAACTTTTAGAAGCTCAATAAAAGTTAACGGTCTTTTATTTTTATTTATAATGCATTCAATATAAATATTGGTACATTTATATCTTATTATTTGTTAACTTATTTATTTCAACAATATTCATTTTGTTTTTTCAAGGAGAATACGGAGGGTCTGGTTTTACAACTAAAATTTATAGTGGTTCGAGAGGAGAAGGCAAGTGAAGCTATGTGTATACTATAACCATATAACCAAGTGGATTTGATGTTACTTATAATGGAACTTATTTTAGTAACCATTCGTAAAATTATAACTAAAATTTATGATGGTATAGTCCATTAGTAAGTAACCATTCTGGGGTTGTTTGAAGATTCAACAACATGAAGGAAGCGGAAATTATTTGTTATGATAAAGATGGTAAATACACAAAATCAACAACCAACGTTGCGTAAAAAAAACTTTATTTCACATTTGAACAGACAACATATACTATATTCTTGCTGATACCTTAATAAATTTTATTTTCTCATATGCTATTAACATTGAATTTTTTTTTTCATTGTTAATACATTCAATAAATAATTTGGTATGTTTATAATGATTTACATTTACCTAATTTTTTGTAAACGATATTCACAAAACAAGCCCGCCTAGGTTTTATTTATTTGTTTAAGACCATGTGAATCTATTACCTTTTATGTCTCTAAATGAACTTAAAGAATATGAAATTCCATGTAGACGTAACCGGTTACAACCCGTTAGTAAGATGTATATATTTCCATAGCTAATAAGCACACTAAATGAACTTAATCCCAAACCCCCTTAACACTAAATGAGCATCTTTAGTTAATCCTCGAATGTGGTGCCCAACGATTTAAACGGGTGAAATTTATGTGACATAATTGTTTAACACTTGCATGTTCTAGAAAAAACTTTCTTATAAAATTTTACAAATTTAAACTAACACACTAAAAATAAACAAAATAAAGTGAAATCCTCATACTTTAAAATAATTTTCCGTTAACTAACACTATCAAAATTATAATCACAAGTCATGCCCGCGTCCTTAAAAATAATTTTCCGGTAGCTGACACCATCAAAATTAATAAAAATTAAATTTTTCATAAAATTTTTCAAACGTAAACTAATACCATAATAAAATAAAATGAAATTAAAAATTTTCAACTGTAAACTAATACCATAAAAATATAAAATGAAATCCCCGTCCTTACAAATAATTTTCCGTTAACTGACACCATCAAAATTATAATTACAATTCATGACCACTTCCTTAAAAATAATTTTCCGTTAATTGACACTATCAAAATTAAAATTACAAGTCATGCCCGCCCATCGGGCGGGCTTCGACATCTAGTATATATATATATATATATATATATATATATATATATATACATATATATATATATATATATATATATATATATATATATATATATATATATATATAACACTAACTATTCCTCATGATTAATTTCACAATCACCTTCTAAATAAATAGGGCTGGTTAAGCTAAGCAAGTTGTCAAAAAACTTTATCTTTTAAGTTTTATCCATTTATGATGGATTAGTGACAAAAAAGTTTTACTTCCCCGTCTCAAAATTATAGTTCCCGTTTGATTTTTTTGAGTATTTCTTTTTCAACTTTGAATTTAAATATTTTTTATGTATTATATAATACTTGATGAAAATTATATCAATACAAATACTTTTAAAAACTAATACATTCATATATTTTTGTACCAAATATTATATAACACAAACAAAAATATTTAAGATTAAAAATGAAAAAAGAAAGACTGGAAAAAGTGAAACAAAGACTATAATTTTGAGACGAATGGAGTAATCTTATTTTAATTTAACTTCTGCGTAAATGTAAACAAAAATATTTTCAAAAGATTAGAATTGAAAAGGATTTTCAAATGTGATCAAATGAATTCAATATTACAATACTTTTGACATATTTATGACCTTATAAATGACATTAGATTGTATAAAAGTATAACAGGTCGGGAATTTAGTAAGTTGCTTAATAAAACTATGTTTTGCCTTTTAACTATGTAAGCCTTTCTTTGAGATATTTAGTTTTTTACTTTTTTTTCTTGGGTAAAGAGTTTTAACCAAAACAGTTAAGTCTGAGAGAATATTGGTGGATCTCACATTTCAGCCCGTTACCTAAGCACAACTACATCACAAATGGCAAACAACCACATCATTACGTTTGACTCAACGAAAGAAACATAAACCACTATCATCTAAGTTGACAACAGTATGTGTAATGGCTGAAAACATCGTCCTCATCATAATCAATACCCTCTTTGAACTTCTCATACAAGCTTGTACTCGCACCACTTCCTTTATAAGTAGAAACCTCTTTGTCCTTATTGTTGATTCTTGTTTGGTCTTGGTTCCGTAGTCTCATTTAAAGTGCTTGGTCTCACAACCTCTTCCTTGTTCTCTGTATTTAGCCCGTTGCCTTCCATTTGAGTCACCACCTTTTCTTTTGAAGATCCACTTGTTTTCGAACTAAAATCCTAATCCTCATCAGCCACTAATAACAGAAACAAAAGAAAAAATTTAGCTAAAAAACTTTGTGAATAAAATAAAATATAATAGGACATTGTAACGCGCAACTAAGTATATATACAATCATTAACCTCTATTTACTGTTCAAAAGCATTTTTTTAGTAATTAAAATTTGAATTTGATCTTATAAAAACATTAGCTACAAATTTTTTGTATGCACGAGTTTTAGACATGAATCAAATTTAGTTTAAGTATCATGCACGAATTCTTGGTATGTTGTGTAATTTTAATAAAAGTAAATTCAAATAATGATCGTTTTATTTAAATTATTTATCGGGTATCACTACCTAAGCTTTGAGAGGAAAAAATTGAATACTTATTATTAATCGTTGCATTATAACCTCGAGTAACGATTGCTCTTGTATTATAAGCATATCTGGAATGTTTAAATTGTAATTTGCTAAAGAATATGTTTACATGTGTACAATTTTGTGTATTTATTTGCATTTCACACTAGTTCGTGCATCCATTATGATATTTTAATCTCGTGCATATACAGAGTTTTTGGTATAATTTACTTTTTACTTAAATTTTCAACAACAACAACAACAATACACGTTGTTTTCTAAAAAAAGAAGATACATGAAGTCTATGATGTATTTGTTAAATTTCTAAAATAATAAAAAGTTACGGAAATTAAGAGTTTTAACAATTTAGTTTATAACATTGAATTTAACGTTAAATTCTTTCTAAAGCTTTGAACTTAGTTGTAAATTATATTGTATTTGACAATCATCAAATAATCTTCTTTTACATTTAACCACTAAAGTTTTGTAAATCCCCCTTCCTTTCTCTCTTTTTCATGATTTATATTTTGCAATTTAGAAACATGTGTTTTTATGGACAAGAAAATCAAATTATGTAACCATGTCTTACAGCTCTTCCATAACAAAGTTGTGTTGTTTGTCTGTTTAACTTTACTTTTATTTCAGATATCAACGAGTGTGCGGATCCAGGAACCTACCCTTGTTATGGTGATTGCCTTAATACTCCAGGGAGTTACAACTGTACTTGTTTCCGAGGCACTACTGGCGATGCAAAAACACAAAATGGTTGTCAACGTTTTGCTGCTAAAGATGCAAGAGGGAAAATACTCATTATAGGTATGATAGGTCTTTCATACAAATTTGAACATGTAATTGTCCATCTTTTCAACATGTATTTTTTTATCTCAAATTAACCCATGTTTTCTTCACTTAAAACTAATCCTCACAATGATATTAACTTAGTCTTTTTCATATTACTTTCACATGTAGCGATTGTGATTGGCGTATTAGCAATATTATGTGGGATTACGGGGATTTTCTTTGGAATAAGAAAGAGGAAGGTAACGAGGCTCAGGGAAAAGTTTTTTGAGCAAAACCGGAGGGGTGTTGCTGAAACAAAAGATCGATTCACAAGGTTCACACAAAGAAATGACTTTGTTTAACACCACAGAACTTCGTAAAGCAACTAACAATTATTCTCAAGACAAAATTATCGGTCAAGGTGCCTATGGTGTTGTGTACAAAGGAATTTTTTCCGATAAACGTGTAGTTGCAATAAAGAAGTCAAAAGTAGTGGATGGGAGCCAGGCAGAGCAGTTCATCAACGAAGTCTTGATCCTTACACAAGTCATCCATCGAAATGTGGTAAAACTTTTAGGCTGCTGCTTGGAAGAAGAAGTCCCTGTACTTGTATATGAATTCATCTCAAATAACACTCTTTACCATCACATTCATCATAGATTGGGTGGAATGAGTTGGTTATCATGGGAGAACCGGTTGAGAATAGCTGCTGAAGCTGCTGGTGCACTTGCATATCTTCATTCAGAAACTATTATGCCAATCATACATAGAGACGTCAAGTCGACCAACATACTATTAGATGATAACTACACCGCTAAAATTTCCGATTTTGGGGCATCAAGGTTAGTCCCATTAGATCACGACCAAGTAACTACTCTTATTCTAGGAACACTAGGGTATTTGGATCCACAATACTATCACACAAGCCAGTTAACAGAGAAAAGTGACGTATATAGCTTTGGGGTGGTCCTTGCAGAACTCATAACGGGGAAAAAACCCATTGGTGCTTATAGAATCAATGAAGAAAAAAATTTAGCTACATATTTTGTTAATTCAGTTAAAGAAAATCGCTTATTCGAAATTGTTGAACCTCGACTCTTACCTGAAGGAACTCTTGACAAGTTACATACACTAGCTGATTTGGTCAAGAGATGCCTTAGTTTACAAAGCCACGATAGACCTACAATGAAAGAAGTGGCAATGGAGCTAGACGGTTTGAGGAAATTGACAACACATCCTTGGATTCCACTAACTAGTCAAGAGACTAAAAGCCTAGTCTTAGAAGTTGAGCAATCTGATCTTTACGAGCCTCCATTAGTTTCATATGGTCCTAATGAATGGGATTCTTACTCGGGTAGCAGAAACATGTTGTTTGAAGAATATGAAGCACGTTAGTGCTTCTTAGAATGTGAACTAAGTGAGAATCTCCAGCTTGCTTGTATGTATAATATTTATCTATAATGTGGTCTTTATAGCTTTCTTGGAGTTCAAGACTTATAATTTGCAGCAATTAATTATGGTACTTCCAGCTGGCTGTGTCAGTTTGTAATAATTCTAAGTTTTATAAATTCGCAGTATGTATGTATTCCTGACTCATCATGAAATATATTAAGAAAAACTATAGCAAGAAGCTAGAGCAAAATGAGATTACAATGTAATCTTTAGTAAGGAAAAGTTATAGTCGCATCAAAGGCATATTCCTTACTGAAGACAGTATCACTTTATTTAGTCCGAGGCTTTTAAGTGAAAATAAAACAGGAATACCGAATATAAAGAAACCGAGAAAGAAACCGAGAAAGCGAAAATGACAACCCTACTTGTGTTTTCGCATTTGTTCCTAACAAATTTTGATTTCATCTACACTCCCACTTTTTGGCACATTTACGAATGCTTGATTCACAATATTTATTCCGGCCATTTACTAAATTTTTGTGAATTTAAAAAAAAAAATATTGCGACACTTTAACTATATTTTAGCGACATTACCTTAGCGACAGTTCCATATTTTGACTTTTACACCTTTTGAACGACCTTCATCTAATCAACCGATCAGCACCTTTAGCGACATTTATAAACCAATCCTCAAAATCAAACTCACCTTCCAAAAAATCCCAGTGTATCCTCGCCCATTATCAAGTCCAGATTCTCCTCAGAGACATTCATTTAAAGACTCACTAACGTATACAGGTCTGGTCTTACTGAAGACTCAAGTTGTAGGAAACTTTTCTTTACGGATATACGAATAGTAGCATTGTCCATGCATAAGTTTGAGGTAGTCTAGCGTGCCAAAATGCAAAACTATAAATTACATGATACAGTAATATGATACCCTCTTTATCATAGGGACTTTACTTGATGTTATAAAATCACGAAAGGTGAGTGATTATTACTGGGTGAAGGTGGTGGGAAGCAAGAGATATAATGTGGCGTTGAGTTGGCCGTTGTTAACTAGCTTTAGTAAAGATAACTATCATAACATCCGGTTAAATAGATTGTTAAAAATAGCTGTTTTGCATGGGATTTGTTCCACTTTTTTTCTACCACATGTAGGGAGGAACAAACACATCATTTCATGAAGGTATTCATCTTAACGCACTATGTAATCTTGATAGATAACTTGTATGATAGTTATATATCATAAATGTTCCTTGTACAAGGTTTCAGATTTTGCTTCTTTAGATGCGGATTTGTGTATAGTCATACGCATTCGTTTTGTAATTTGAAGCCACTTATTATATATACTAAAAGAGTCAAAAACACAAAACAAATAGAAAGGACAGAAAATAGCATTACATTGTAAAGCTACATGTTGTCGTAATGTTATTACACGATGCCAACACCGCCAATGTCTAAAGTTAAAAGAGAAAACTAGAAAATATCATGGCACATTCGTTTGGGACCAATGAGAAAAATAATTGATGTTTTGGCGATCACGGCTTTTAAAGGTCTTCTCTAGAGGACAAGATCAAAAGTTGGCCCAGTCAATACAAAACAACTTGAACAATCACCATCGTCACTCACAAGTATGTACTATTCAGACAACAAGAATTTATAACTAATTACATGTCTAGAAGTTAAAGTGAATAGGTTATTGAGTAATTTTCAAAGATATATTAAGTTAAACCCATGACTCCTCAAAATACTATAGCACATAGTACTTTTGCAATTGGAGTGAGAACTTAGGTATTTTAGCAGAAAACTCTTTAGTATCGATTTTTTTTTTTTTTTTTTTTTTCACCAAAAAGTTTATGCAGTCCAGGCTAGCGTATGCCCGACGTTAGCCTCGGGGTAATTTCTTTTGGAATATGATCTTTTTGTAAATTCAGTGAACTTCTTCATTTTGGAAACTTTTAAAAACTAACAGTGCGACTATTTGTAATGATTGATGGTCTTTTCACCATTATCACAACAGGGCCACAATAATGTAGCTAGATTGCAAAAATAAATTTTGGAAGCAACCAAAAGAAATTTCATGGTAGATCGTGAGAAAAATCTTATTTCTTTTACCTAGGAAATTTGGAAGTCTTCTATTAAAAAAAGGCGGCTCATACAATTCAAAATAAAGCCCCATCAAAGACCCAAAATAAACGATATTTTTCATCAATGCATCTACTTATTCTGGAAACATGAAATGACGACTAGGTTAAAATGAAATAATGAGTAACTATTAAGCGGCTCGTAATGAAATGGAATCTATGGAAATAGGTGTGATTTCTTTCGACTGGCGATGGAATGTCGTCTTCAATGTGTCCTCCCAATACGCCCGTCACTAAATCTGTTGGCGAGGACTTTTTTTAAGTTTAGCGACAACCATGTGGGACCCACCCAAATTCTTCGCCAAATCCTAATTACATAATTAATTATTTATAGTAATTAATTAATTATATGAATTAATTAATTAGTTTAACACTATAAACTAGCCGGGCCTGCCAGGGTTTTGGCGAGTACATGTCCTCGCCAATACCATTACTTATACAAGATAGACAAAAACAGGTGGTCAACAAGTGTTTGGAATGCTATCTTAGATGTAGGACCGGTGAGAGCCCTAAAGATTAGATACTATCATAGTGTCACTAAGACTACTCCATTTGAAATTGTATATGGTCAGCCTCCTTCTCTTCACATTCCTTATATGGCAAAAGATAGCACAGTGGAGTTGGTGGACATGACACTTCAGGCAAGAGAGCGTGCTATTTCTATGTTAAAATTTAAATTAAAGAAAGCCCAAGACAGGATGAAGTCTTAAGCTGATAAGCATACGTTTGAGAGAGAATTTGCAGTCAACGATTGGGTATACGTGAAATTGCAGCCCTACAGGCAGACTACTATTAGAAAGCGAAGGCAGAATAAACTATCATCAAAGTTTTCTGGTCCTTTTCAAGTGATAGCAAAGGATGGACATGTGGCTTATAAGCTACAATTGCCAAAATCGGCCAAAGTACACCCAATGTTTCATGTCTCTCAGCTTAAGAAGTGTTTTCTCACCTAATACTACAATGTGCACTTTTCCTGAATGTGATGCTCAAGGTTTGATAGCTGCTGAACCTATTAAGCTTTTGGAAAGGAAGATTGTCATGCAACAGAACCATATGGGGGTTGGAATACCCACTTTACATTTCATTCTCATTAATTAGAATTTGATTCTCTCTTTCATTCTCTTTAATCTACTGTACAATTCATTGTTCAATAACAAATCCCTTTTACCGACCTTCATTACGAATTTGCCTACTATTGTGAATTCCAATTATGGTTGTGGTTGTTGCTTCCGATTATCTATATCTATACTACATAATAATGTATTTAGGACTTTCTATAAAAGGAAGTCTTAAAAATATAAGCCAACACATGTTACTATAATTAGTAATTCATATCTATACTACTTATAATGCACAAACGACTCTATCTCCTATTTAATTTTCAGACTTTCAGACTTGCAAGTAATAAAGCATGATGTACAACACTTGAAATCACAAAATTTCAGACTTACAACCACATATGCATTATATACAACACATTGATGCACATATTAAATAAAGAAACCACATTAATGCATACAATTAATACACCCCATCACCAATTAATACAAAATGTAAAGCATAATGTACAAACCTATATACTACATACTACTTATAAAGCATGTTGAAATATCTGAACCTTTAAAAAAATAACAAAACTAAATAAATTTTATTCTATCTTTCGTTCGTATAAGACCCAATAAAAAATATAATACCGTCATTTTCTTTGCAAGCATAACTTTTATTAGCTACTCAAATCAAGTTATCAAATGCTATATTTAAATATATAAATACACATTAACTTGGAACATCATTAGCTATTGACTTGAAATATTTTTCACTACCTTTACTTGGTGCAAAAATACAAACCCACGTCAAGATTTCAACGGGTTGACAAAAAACTTTCTTTCATCTACACGAAAGAATATCTTCACATATCATTTTCAAAGCTAAAGCTTCCTTTATATTCGAAAAAGAAAGAAAAGATTCATAACAATTATGTTATAATCTCTCTTTGGTTCGTTCAAAAATAACAACAAAAATAAAAACAACACAAGATGAACCTACCCAAGACCCTCCAAAGGATCTTGAAGCCATTAATATGCTTTCTTGATTCGAATTGAGCTCAAATGAAGAAAAGTTCATGGATCGGTTGTGCTTATGTTTGTGTCGTTAAAATTGTTGGATTTGTGATTTGGTTATAATTCATGATGGTGAAGACGATTTGAAGATGATGAAATCGTGAGATGAGATGAGTTTTTGATGGGGGTTGTGAAAAGTTTAGGTGAAAGAGAGGAGGTGGGGGCAAATGATAACCAGAAGTGTGTGTAGGGTTAAAGAGTAAAAATGTTTAGGTTCTATCTAATATTGGGTTTGGGATTGATACAAATGTTTAGGTATTATTTTGGGCCCGGGTCTTTTAATTCATATGACGGGCTGAACATCTACATTAAAAGAGATTGGACTGGGCTTTCATTAAATATCCGAAAATGGTTGTTATTGAGCTATTGTTATAATAGTTTAAGTTTGTTTCCGGTTGTTGGGTTAAATACTATCCGTATTTTTACTACTTGAGCTGAAAAAGTTTGCTTCGCTGCAGTGGTGTCGATCGCTGAGGGTCGAGACGCAACTCCGCCTCCTTTTCACCGCAACAACACGTTGACAATCACATAACTTTTTAACTACTTGCAATTATACTATTGTATTATATAAATTTATTGTTATTTGTAAATTAATTGCTAAAAAGATATGTCCGTATAACATCACACTGCAAGAAAATATAGTCACAGGGTACCCGCCGCCGCATCGCGCGGGTACCCTGCTAGTAATTAAGAAAAGAAGCATAATTTACAACACTTTAATGCACATAATTTTCAGATGTACAAGACAAGAAGAATAGCATACACCACTTTAATGCACATATTAAAAAAACAAAACACCACATTAATGCTATTTAATATAGTCAATTAATTAACTGATCAATAAATACATTAAATACAATTAATACAGTTATTACAACACCCCTAACATAGTAAATATAAATTATCTTGTACAACCAAATTAAACACAATTCCTACATTAAATGTCACTAATACAAACAATATTCAAGCCCGAACGAGCAACATGCCAAATGGACTTGAGCCTGAACAGGCACAGGCTAAGCGGGCTCGAGCCCGAAAGGGCACGGGCTAAATGAAATTCTAGATATCCGTAATAATAAACTAAAATAAATGATTAACCGAAAAATTTTACTTTAGGGTACCCGCCGCCGCAACGCACAGGTACCCTACTAGTTAATATTAATCCAACTAACACATTCCAAATAGTTGATAGCCATTTCAGTTAGAAAAAAAATAAAGAGTAAATTACACCGTTCGTCCTTGTGGTTTGCGTTGACCGCAGGGTTTCGTCCTTTGATAAAAAAAAGTTGCACCGTTCGTCCTTAAGTGTGAAACGTTATGCACCGTTCGTCCCTCCATCCATCTGGGCCCACCAACTCCCACTAACATCAGTTAACTCACTTAACTCATGAGGGTATATCCGTCTTTTCTTCCACATCCACCCACAAACCCAGATTTCTTTTTTTCATTCTCTTCCCCACCAACTCCTTTCTTCCTCAAACCACCACGACATCACAGTTGTACACCACCACCACCAACCCACTACCACCGACTGACCAAACCACCAACCCATCACCACAAACACTTATCACAAGATATTCAAACTTAAGGTTAAAGGCAAGAAAGCAACATTATAGTAGAGCTAAGGTTGATTAAAAAATCATGACAAAAGGTAGTCTTGCATTCTTTCAGAAAAGATACAAAGATACTTCAATTCTCTAATGATGTTCCATGTAAGAAATAAAAATCTTCCATTACAAATTGAGAAAACCACTGCAAAAACGATAGAATGACCGGCAGCAACACTCTTCATGCTTTTCTTCAATAAACCTGCACACACACAAAGAAAATAGAATGATTACAGTCTGCAAAAGTTCAGGCAAGGATTTGTACCAACTGGAGAGCAAAAACTTTAAATGAAAAGACCCACACAAACACACATACAAACACAAACACACATACAAACACGACACCATGGAATTCAGTATCCATAGCAATATAAGGATATGTATCAACAATATCTCTAATCAAAACAAATTCTTCTTCAAGATTATCATTACACACTTTTCTTATATCAACTGATTCATCACCTTTTGTTAACAGATCAATACTTGACATCTTCTTATCACTTTTATTAAAAAATATTCAATTTTTATATCTTGTTTCCACAGATCTGCAACAAATAAACAAAACCCATATCAAAAAACCAAACTTTAATCATACCCAATTGCCAAAAGATCAAAAAAAATCAATCTTTATCACTAATTCCAACAAATCTTGAAATAAAGCATCATAAACAAGCATAAAGATTCAAATAAATAAATAAACAAGCATAAAGATTCAACAAATCTTTATTACTAATTTAATCACACGCACACACGAACTAGAGAGATTAAGAGATGAGGAGCAGCGATGGTGGTGATAGCTGCGGTGGCGGTGGCGTTGCTATGGTGATGCTCGAACCAAGAAAAAATAACAAAACCCTTGAAATAACAACACAATCGGAAAGTGGGGAGAGTTTTTAGGTATACCAAGAGGTGGGGGAGGGTTTTTAGGCGCGTGACCTAGTGGATCGGAAAGAGGGGAGAGTGGGGAGTGTTTTGAGGTGGGTGGTGTAGTGTGGTAGGCGGCGGTGTGGCGGTGGTGGTGGTTTAAGGTGGTCGGCGGCTAGGTTAAAGAGAGAGAGAAATGGTGATGATGATGATGTGTGGTAAGTGGTGATATACCACTTTGAACGATTTATGTAATTTTTACTTGGGAAATGACCGAAATACCCCTTTTAAAAAGTGAGTTAACGGACGTTAGTGGGAATTGGTGGGCCCAGATGGATGGAGGGACGGACGGTGCATAACGTTTCACACTTAAGGACGAACGGTGCAACTTTTTTGGTCAAAGGACGAAACCCTGCGGTCAACGCAAACCACAAGGACGAACGGTGTAATTTACTCAAAAATAAATACAAAAATGATAGATAGGCCTAAAGATGGACCTAAAGATGGACCTAATGCTTAAATGACTTGTACAATTATGCAATTGTACAAGTCATTTAAGCATTAGGTCCATCTTTAGGTCTATTTATTAGGCCCACATATCATTGCTCAAATAAATAATACCCATTTGTCACCATTAACCATGCATTTTGTCAGTTAAACACAATATTAAATTAGAAATCATAAAGAAAAAGAAAGTCAAATGATGATGACGAATTCTTTTTATGAAAGAGACGTGAGTCGTTTACTTTTATTATTGTAAATAAATAAATAAGTTGTAGGCTCTGAATTGGTCAATTAGGAAACAATCAAACAGCCTAGTCTATGAAAGCATGTCTTGTAGCCGATATAAAGTTAGTGTGAGAACCCCTTAACAACCCGGGAACCATAAATTCATAAAAGGAAGCCATGAAATACCTTGTCCTGATGTGGGCAGTATTTCAAATGTTTTCGTTTACGGCTTCTGATACGAATTCTACCACTGAATGGTACACCTTCATTAACTCAACCAACCTTGCGAAGCCAGGCTGTGACAGCCGATGCGGGGACTTAATTGTTCCTTACCCTTTCGGCCTCAGCGACAACTCAGAGTGTTATATAAATGAGGGATTTCGTATCCACTGCAACACTTCACTAAACCCTCCAAAGGCTGGCCTCTATTAATTTAGGCGGCTACACCTCGATCAAATTGATATCTGATTCCACTGTCCGGCTTTCCAATATATTGGCGAGCAGGTGCTATTCTCCAAATGGCACAATATACGATGATATCCCAATCATAGCAAACTTTAGTCTGAGACCGTACACCTTCTCGAAAGTTAACAAGTTCACCGTTATCGGCTGCTATGATTATGCTTGGCTAACCTCAAGAACACTATCTAGGAATGTGTCTACCGGCTGTATGGTCTTTTGTTCAACACCGGATGACGTTTTAGCTGACGAGTGTACAGGATATGGTTGCTGTCAATCATCCATACCCAACGACATAAACTTGTATACTACCCAGGTCCGTAAATTGCAGAATTCAAGCAACAATTCAATGGATGATGTAAGTGATACATATAGGAGGTCGTTTAACCCTTGTACATACGCCTTTGTTGGTGACGCGAATGCATTCAAGTTCAATGGCGCGAGTGATTTAAACGATACTTCCTTCAGAAAGAGGATAGAAGATACAGTGCCACTAGTGCTCGAATGGGCTATTGGAAATCTGAGTTGCCCTGAAGCCGAAGCAACCGTTGGTTTTGCCTGCCAATTGAATAGCAACTGTATTAACTATACTGGTGAAAGTGGTGGGTACCGTTGTGTTTGTAAAGAAGGCTATGAAGGAAATCCATATCTGTCTCCTGGCTGCCAAGGTAAAATTTAATTTAAATTCATACATTCAAGTATATATATCCTAGGTGGATTTAAATTCATAATAATTTTCCATGAAATATCTAAAAGGTGTGTAACATGTCATTTATCTGTTACATGCATAATAACAGTAAATTCTTTATGGTATATCCAAGATGGAATTTGAATCGTAAAAAATCATTTTCACGACATATCCAAATGGTGTATAACATGTAAATTTGTTTGTTACAGGCATAATAATTGTAAAGGCTCTATAACGTGTGGCTATATGTTACTTAATATCTTATTATAGATATCAACTGGTATCATTTTCTAGAAATTAATTAAGTCAATAAGCTTATAAATTAGTCCTTTGTATCTGAAGATGACATCAAAGTGACTGGTCAACACGCATATGTTTAGATTTTTCTATTGATGACTGAATTAACAAGAAGTAAAATACTCCATATTAAACCAGATAACTGCTACTGGTAAAAACTTAGAATTCTCATGTTCATATTCGCCCAAAATTTTGCATCGGTGTTAACTTTAAGCTTTAACGTAACATAATGTGAACAATGCATCTGTTATATGTGTTGCTTAATATGCGAAATAGTTCTCTTTGTGCTTATTGCATTTGCTGCATATAATTTTTCATCTTTTTGCAATTTGTTAATTTAACTTTCTTGTTGCTAGTTTATTTTAATGAATTTTCTGCCCAAAGTTAAACTTGTACCCGTTCAAAGCTTACAACTCTACTTTAATTTGTTACTATATATAGTCTTGAACTTTTTTTTATCCGTAATATAAGTAAAAGATTTGTTATCTAAGGCTTGTAGGAGTTTTACCCATATAGTGACACAAGGGTTGTAGAGAAAATTTTGAACTTTTTTTAACGAAAAATTTATATTGAAAAGCCTAGCATAAAGATAGAAGATACAAATACCAAACAATGACAAAGAAACACTCCTACAAGCAACCTAGAAGAATGTTGTCTATAACCACACGAAACCATTGAAATATAGAAATAAAAGTGTTACTTTAATTTACCATCTTTTTCTAATAAAAAAAGTTACATATAGTGACACCTTTTGTGTGTCACTAATAAGTCTGTCAAAAACAATATTTTCTTTGTAGTGATATTTAGTGTTATAAATTACGTATTTAGCTCTTTATGATATGTCAGAGATAATGATTCCTTAATTTTGTTAAGTTGAAGATTAGCCAATCAAAGGTTGTGTTCTTTTTTTGCTAGATATCAATGAGTGTAATCGAATGGAGGATTTTCCATGCTATGGAACTTGTATTAACACTCCCGGGAATTACACATGCAAATGTAAAAAAGGGTATTCTGGTGATGGCAAGATTCAAAATGATTGTCGTCGTAAACCATTCAAAGTGGTCGGACTTTCGGTAGGTAAGTTCCCTTGAATCCTAAAAATAGGTATTTAAAATCACAAAACGACAAAACTTTTTACGAATAATAAAGTTGACTTCAAAACTTTGAAATTCAGTAAAGTTCACATAAGGAACTTGGCACAAAAGTCAAATACTCATGAATGATCTATATATGCGAAAAGTTTGGCAAAAACATGCGTCGCAGCGATGGTTTTTCGTTAAACTTTTGGCCTCTTAAAGATGATTCATGCCAAAAGGGACAAAGTTATTAACAAAGTTCTCCCGAGGTTACTAATTACATATTTCCCCGCTCAAACTTTATAATTTCAAATATTTTATACATTTTAATCTCATATATATTTATTTTATCTGTTTTAATATAAAGATTTTTTACACTTGACCATTATTTCCCTTTCCTATATACAAGGTTAATTCACGTTTTTCAAACTGTCATTTCTTCAAACGAATTTCAACCATTAAGTTATTTCTATCATCATCTCTTTATGTTAATATAAGTAAAAGGTATAAAGTAGAACGTGAACTTAATTTACATTGTCTAGTATTATAACACAAGGAATAACGATTACATCATCAGTATCAATGATTAGTGTTCGTAGGCATAATCAGTGTTTTCGAAATTTACTGTTCTACTACTCTTGAATAGGGAATACAACTGGAAAACTATGATTGAATTGGCGCCTAAAATGAAGAAATTTATAAGGGTATAATTGTCTTAGAATAAAGTTGATAAGAATCGGGTATATTTGTAATTATAAAGTTTGAGTGAGTAAATATGTAATTAGTAGCCTTGCAGTGGGGAAGTATATATGTAATTCATAAAAAATAAAAAAGCATGTCAATTTTTTTGAATTTTTCCAGTTCTCGAGGACGATGTTGAGCGTCCATACGCTAGTCTGGCTATTTGCACCTGGTGTTTAGGCATGACTTGAGATACCTCTAGTCCAATCACTTTCATTGCTTCCTAAACTCAACTTTTAAATCGAATATCACCTAACTATGTTGTACCCATCATCACATATAGGTATTGGACTTTCATTACTCACTATACTCATTGGATTATCCATACTGTACATCATGGCGAAGAAAAGGAAGCTAGCTAAACTAAAAGAGAAGTTTTTTGAACAAAATGGGGGCGCACTATTGACAGAGAAACTAAAATCCAAGGGTGGCACTGGTTTGGGTTCCGTGAACATTTTTGGAGTTAAAGAGCTAGAAGAAGCAACAGATAATTTTGCAGAAGGTAAGATACTTGGTAAGGGAGGTAACGGTATTGTGTATAAAGGAACTCTACCAGATATGCGTGTTGTGGCAATCAAGAAGTCCCAAAAACTTGATGAAGAACAAAGGGACCAATTTATAAATGAGATGGTTATTCTAACACAGATTAATCATACAAACGTGGTGCAACTTTTGGGGTTTTGTTTGGAAACTGATGTCCCGTTGTTAGCTTATGAATTTGTTTCCAATAATACTCTGCATCATCACATTCACTATAGAAAGAGTGGCGTAGGGAGATTATCGTGGGTTAGTCGTTTAAGGATAGCACATGAAGCAGCAGGTGCACTTGCTTATCTTCACACAGATGCTAGAATGTCCATCATACATAGAGATGTGAAGTCTACTAACATTTTATTGGATGACAATTACACAGCAAAAATAGCAGATTTCGGGGCCTCGAGGTTAGTTCCCTTAGGTCATGATCTAGTCGTTACCCTAGTTCAGGGAACATTTGGATACTTAGATCCTGAGTATTTCCATACAGGCGAATTAACAGATAAGAGTGATGTGTATAGCTTTGGAGTTGTTCTTGCAGAACTCTTAACAGGACAACAACCCCTCAATATGGAAAGAGATATAAAGGTGAGAAATTTAGCAACCTGTTTTGTGAAGGCGATGGAGGAAAATACGTTTGTTAATATTCTGGAACATGGATTGGTAAACGAAGCACCTTATGAGCAGCTTAAAGCAATATGTGGGCTTGTATATAGGTGCCTTAACCAGCTAGGTGCTAAAAGACCTAGCATGAAAGAAGTGACCATGGAGCTTGAAACTTGGAGAAAGTTCGGGAAGCATGCTTGGGTTAGTGAAGACAAGTACAACGAAATGAGTAGCTTAATGATTGAGATGGAACCAACCGAACTTTATACTGTTCCTCTTATGTCTAACAGTGGTACATTTGGAGGAAGTTCCAGCATCAATACTGAAATGCATGACATGATGCTCCAATTACAAAGTGCCCGTTAAAAACTTAGAGTGCACAGTGCAATGGTTAACCACCCCATTATAGGTGTGTTTTGGGTACCTATAATGCCGCCAACTTCACCGGTTCGGGCGCTATAGGCTTTTTATAGGTGCCTGAGCTGTGTGAGTATCCGGCGTTTTGTGTCTTTTTTTTTCCCTGAAGTTCTATAAATGTTAAGACGTTTTGGGCTCAAATTAAGGTCCTGATCAGGCTTAGACCAGGTTTTTGGGCTTTTTGTTAAACGCATTTATCTAAAAAAAATATTTCATCTTCATTTGTTCATTAGTTGAACCATTATTCAGTCGAGTTATAACTTAATATGTGCATATTTTTAAGTAAAGAAAAACATAAAAATATGTTTATTGGCGGGCAAACAAGTTTATCAAGTAACTATACTATTACGATATTTACATTTTTCATTTAATTTTATCAACTACACTTTTTCACTAGACTAGACTAGATAGTAATGTAGTAAAATCTTCACAAAAATATATCTTTAATGCTTTCATCTATAAAAAAGTGCAACATCACTCTTTAATGCTTACATTGACACCAACACAAACGACTAAACAAACCTAATTTCATCAAAACTATATATAAATTCCACAAATAGTTCTCAAAGTATAAAGC
This sequence comes from Chrysanthemum makinoi, assembly GCA_910596185.1. Taxonomy (NCBI): domain Eukaryota; kingdom Viridiplantae; phylum Streptophyta; class Magnoliopsida; order Asterales; family Asteraceae; genus Chrysanthemum; species Chrysanthemum makinoi. Next base: position 52,346,452 of record OU343225.1, read on the forward strand.
TGTGTAGAATATTTAAGTTCGCTAGCATCTAAAATCACAGACGGGACTTAAGCGGGGTGTGAGAGGGTGGGGGTGTTTGGAACCCTATGAATTTTTGCCACGTAATGTAATTTTTTTGTCAAAAATCTCGATTTTATTAAATGAACCGGATCCTGAAATTTTTAGTCACATATTTTGTGTAGTTGGTAGTCTGTACATTGTATCACTTGTTTTGAGAACCGCTCTTTAGTATGACTTATGACATGACATCTATTATGTATTCGTATACACCAAGATTAAATATATATTTATAAATATGTGTGATTACCGTTGCCTGTAATTAGGGGTATGAACGAGTCAAATTTTTGTTGAGTAAACCAAGCTCGATCGAGAGCTTATTTAGTTTCAAGTTCGAGCTCAATGAGGTCGAAATGTTTATCGAGCCGAGCTCAAGCTTATATAGGTTCTTCTCGAATTATTATCGAGCTTTTAACACTTTTATATAATTTATGTATATGTATACATCAAGATTAAATATATATTTATAACCGTGTTGAGCTTTTCGAGCCGAATTCAAATCTTATTTTATATTTTAATTTAGTTGGTTCAAAAAACATATTCTAACAAATAAGTCGAACTTTTCGAGCCGAGCTCTAGCTGAATTCAATATTTCTCGAGTTGAGCTCGAGTTTCCCTCAAGAAGGCTTGCCAAGCTCGAGCCGAACATAATAATGTCGAGTCCAGCCGAACTCTGTCAAAATCCAACTTAATTTGACTCATTTACACCCCTACCTGTAAAGAGTAATCAAGATAACGGCTAATCACCTTAGACTACTAGATTATTATTTTAGTATCTTGTCCAACAAATCCGACTTATTTTAGTATCGTTGCTAATAATGGATGATTGATTGGCAAAAATAAAAAATTCTTTGCTAATTTTTTGGCAACGAATTTCAGAGAAAGTCGTTGCTAAAAATAAGAGGGAATGTTCCCACCAAATATCGAGAAATAGCATCGAATTTAGCAACTAAAAATCGTTGCTGACCGAAGATTTCATTTTTGCTGAATTTTGTTGCTATATTTGTTGCAAATGTGTGAATTTAGCAACGACTTATTGGTTGTTGCAAAATTTTCGTTGCTATCGGCACTTTTCTAGTAGTGACATCATCCAACCGGTTTATATGTCGTTGCTTTACAAATTACACGTATCCTAAATTTATACTAGTACTACGTAATTATTTTGCAGTGGTTCATTTAGTACTTTTCATTTATGCTTCACCAGTACGTTCACCTGCTTCCTGTAGGTATTCATTCAAATCATTTATTTCACTTGCTACTATCATAACCTATTAAATTCTTGAATAGCTATCTTTAGTTCTTTTTCACTTTTTCATCCATAAAAAAGAGGTTCCATCTCTTCACTAGGCATATGTTTTAGCAGCTAAACCTGTAAACCTGTTCGTGTCTTTGAGACATAAGATATGACCAAGTGTACACGGGATGCCCCGTATTGAACGTGATATCTCTCACTTGTGAGTGGATTTTCGCATAATTATCGCTAGTAGAGCAAACGGGGTCACTATATGTAGTGTGATTATCATTGGATCAGAAGAGTAATCGAGAGTTGCTAATATTACCTTTAACTATGTTTCTTTTAAATTTTTAGCCGACTAATACACGAGTTTAACTATTAACCAAAGCAAACTCTAGCGGGTTTGAAAGTTTTTGAGAAACGTTCTTTTGCATGCCTTGTGAGGTACACTAGAGTAGTTTTCTTTCTCTCTCAGAACCTCACATTTTCTTCTGATTATTTTCTTCCTCTCTGTTCGGCTCACATGTTTATCTTTCTTTTCCATCTTTGTTGTTTTCTTTCTCTCTCAGAGAGCTAGGTATCGTGTGGTGCCATAGGTGGTGCCGTGAGAAAAAGTGGTGCCACCTCAGCACCTTTTTCTCATGACACCAGTTTTGCCTATAATACTAAAACACCTCTCCTTATCATAACACCAGTTTTCTAGTGCCGTCATGCACTCTTGAACCCCACATACATATAAATTTTTTCTTTTCTTTTTTATTTATTTAAATAATTATTCGTACATAATTACTTAAATAAAATGTTAAACCAAAAGAGAATGTTAACCAAAATTAACATGTTTTTAAGTTAATACCCTTTTTTTCATTATTTAAAAATTTACTTGATTTTTACATTAGGTAATACTTTAATTTAATGAATAGCTGTAAAGTTTTGGAAAGTTTATATTGGACTTGGAACACTGTTGCGTATTATATATATTCTACTACTATTTGAGTATTGACCGATTATTTTATTTCCAAAAGATATTACTCGTATACAACAAGTCGCCTTCTTCCTCCATCTCTTTCCTCCCAAACCTGCAAAAACAAAAACAAAACTAAACACACAAACACATCACATAAACACATCATAAACACAAACACATCACAAACACAAACACAACACACAAACACAAACAAAAAAGAAATAAACCAAAAAAAAACAAAAAAACCTTCGGCGTGGGCTGGTGGCTACGGCGCCACAACCCACCAGCCGACCTCCGGTGTGGTATCTCGCGCCATACACTCGTGCCGAAGCCCATAGCTTGAGCCAACAGCCACCGTACCTAGGCCTCTCAGAACCTCACATTTTTCATTCAAAATATTGATAACGACTTAACAACTTCTTAAAAGAAGGTATGTCCATTGTTCAACTTATTTTTGAGCTTACAAGCTTATATAATTTTGATTTATATTTAATAAGCTCAGTTTTTCTAGCTTACATATGACTTATATAACATTATTATAACTTAATAAACTTATATACGCTCCTCGGTTATAAAATAAGCAAACAAAAATGGACCTATAAAACATAAACCGAAAACATATAACATCATAAACATTAAAATAAGCTAAAACAAACACCCGATATGTAGTCACAACTGTAAAATAAGCTATCATTTTTGAAGAATGATCAACATTATCAACATTTCATATTTGTGAGCCTCATTATGCCTAAAGTCTTTTAGATTTCCACCTATCCATCCTAAATTCCTTTAGTCTTTTAAATGTGTTTCATTCTCATTTATGTTTCACTTGTTACTACTAGGTTGTAGCTAGTTTCATACATTCAATTCTTTGTTCAACTACTTTTCATTTTCATTTAATTTTATATTTAGAAGGTATAATAGTTACTTAATCAAAGAATGTAAATATGATAACTATAAAATCATAAACGTACACCAAGCTTTAACAAGGTCACTGAGTTCTATTTCCTTTATATATCTTCCATCAAATTCAAGTGACAAGTTAGCATACAACATTGTCTCACTATGGAAGCCTGTATTAGACATGGCACACATATTCGACCACCGATGGAACCAAAATGGCGTACGAATGCAATGGAACATACAATAGCTTTATCAGTAATCTACACACCCTTAAAACCATTAATTATCGAGCCTAAACCCAGTACCAAATTACAAACATGTCTTTTGTGACAAGTGTAAGCGTGTTTTAAACCACTACCCAAGAGTAAGTTATAGACTTGAAAAATGGCAATGTTGCTTGTGTCTCTGTAACAATAATACCCTTTCATAGGAAGAGGCTACGGGAATGTGCAAGGCTCATGAGTGGTGCTCTTACTACAACACGATAGAGTATGATATGGGTAGAGATATAGATATACGAACATTGGCGGCGACATTTTTGTGTACATTCTAGTTGTTGATGGGCGCATCCATACGGAGGAATTTGATAAATTGATAGCTAGTATTTTGATTTCTCTTTATGTTCCAAACAACCATTGTCTAGCAGGGTTAATTACATTCAGGGCACATCCATTGCTTACAAGCAATTTTGCAAGCTCTTTGTAAAAGAGCACTGCTTTGTTAAACATTGGAGCGGTATCTTACTTCAAATCTTTGTGACAACGGACATCCGCAGAAAATTATTCTTCTACACTTTTAAAAGCAGCTTTTATATCATAAAAAATTACCTAACATCAACAACATAACGAAACATAACATTAGTGAGTAGAATACTCACACAAGCAGGCCTTAAGGTAGCGACCCCACACTACTACAAAAATGGACATAGAGCCCGGTTGAAAATGGCTATAAAGGCCGGTTTTTCATGAGGGCACAAAGGGGGCGGGACTGTATGAGGAATTGGCATAGAGCCCGGTTTTAGGAACGGGCTTTATAGTTTGTAATAGAGCCCGGTTGAGAACCCCGCTCTATGTGATTAAAAAATACCATTTTTAAGTAGCATACAGCCCTGTTTTCTGGTTACGAACATGGCTTAATGAATTTTTTTTTCTTTTTTAATTTTTTTAATACCACCTGTTTATATTATATTTCCAGGTACAAAACCACAACATAACCAGAAACAAGCACAACCAGCAACAAAATTATAACAAAACCATAACCATGAAGGTCACCAAAACCAATGGATTTAAGATCCAAGATCAGTTTCACAACAATTACCACATACTAAATTACAAGTCCAAGATCAGTTTCTTACCACTAAATTACAGGTCCTATTCCTTCCAAACATACTAAATAACAATAATTAAACATCACAACAAGAGTTTCATAATCAATTGTTTTGTTGTTGGGCGAAGGGAAAGGAGATACGCAAAAAGACATGACGACATGCCAACCTTTCCTAAACACTAACATGATTGATGATCAGATGCCACACACTCAAATGCACGAGCTCACAATGTCGTCCAACTCCTTAGTAGTAAAAGGCTTCTTGTCATTCCAATTCATTCTTAAACACTTTTTGACCATGTCAGTATAAAACTCGGATAAAAAAAAATGAAAAAGTCAATCCTAATAGCAATCCCAAATAACCCGACCCGATAAAAACCAACCCAAAAAAGCGACTCTATATAGTGCATACCCTTCTCTAAAATCCTAGATCTGCCACTGAGAAAAGGGATCAGTTGGACAATTGCAAACCTAGTGTGTGATGTTAAAAAGGTGGAATGACTCTCAGTTACTTTCTTATTTATTTATTTATTTTTTTTTGCCGACTAATACATTGGGGGGGTCAATTAGTCATAATGGGCTTTGGGCTTAAGTTTTATCACAAATATTACAAAGTCATTTGGGCTAAGTAGAGTTTAATTTTGCTATATGATAAGTGTGTAAATACTCATCATTTTTGTCTCATTTAAACTATTAAAAAGACTGAAAACATACAAATATACCAAATTATACTGCAAATATCCTTGGATTGTGTTTTTATGTGTTTCAGGTACAAAGGGTTGAAAACAGAGCAATAACGGGCATTTTTGGGATCGACTCGATTACGTTTAGTCAAGACGGAGTCAAAGTCAACCCCGGGATATATATTTTTGGAATCAGCTCAGAAAAACGGATACGAAACCATATTTGTATTTTTATGGGCTAACCCATTTTATTGGGCGAAGTCAGCCAAATAAAATGCAAATATCTAAACCTTAAATCCAAATCCAATCCAAAAATCCGGCCCAATCCACAAAAGCCCAATTCCCTCTTAAATATTAAACCCCGATCCTTTCACCTTTTGAAGCCCCTCTTTAACCTTTGACCCCGGTCCAAAAGACCAAAACAAATAAGCACCCCCTTGGTCAACCTCCCCCTACCCCCCACTAGCCGGCCAAAACCAGTCCACCATCGTCACCTCTGCTCTATCCTACCCCACCCCTGTCCATCAGCATTTAAAGCTTCTTCTTCATCACAAGCAAACCCTAAACAGCTGGATGGCCAAATGGTACTATTATGGAATAGGGTGTAAGCCATTTTGAGGATGTTATGTTAAGTAGTTAATGTAGAAGTATTAAATACCTACTTTTTAAATGTTTCTTTAATTGTCAATTAAATCTCCAGCTTTGTACTCCTGTTCTCAAGTATTAAATAAAATTGCAAGTTTGTTTCGATTATTGTCTTTTAAATCTCTGTTTTGCAACTCAAGTTCCTAAACATCTTTAAGAGATGAATAAGCTCTAAATTCTAATTATTAAGATCAGCTTGTGGAGGTCAAGTTCTGCCCTACCAAAAGCCAGATTGCAGATATATTAACCAATGCACTTCAACCCAAAGAATTTCTGAATCTTCGCAACCTCCTTGGCATAAAGGCAATCTAGATTACGGGAGGGTGTTAGTTTTAGCAATCTACTTTTTCTAAATACTAAAGATTCAGTGGAAATGATGCAGATCTTGCAACTTCTACTCTTTTCTGAAAATAACAATAGGGGTATTTGGTAAATAGACAATGGAAATGATGCATCATTCATGATTTAAACCATTCTAACTGAGTGAGGAAACCTTTTTAAAGGAGCATGAATTGGTTGCATGCCATCAACAATGTTGGATAAGGCTTGGAGCTTGCTGATATAATTAAGATGCTAAATTAGAGTACATGGGCATAAGTTACAAACCATCATTAGAGTACATGCTAAATTAGCTAAGGGAAACTTTCTGCAGCAATTACACAACGATATAAGATTGTTTTGAGCATATAATTATTAACAATGAAGATGCAGAGCTACATGAAGCCTTTTGAGTCAGCTGGAATGATCTCATACATACCACATTTTTCCCTGCTGCTGACTTGAATGTTAGAATCAAATTAATCAAGAAATCATAAGTCTTGAAAGCCAAAGGGCTGAACATGTAAATTAGATAGTTTATAACCGAATAGCGGTTAAAAGAAGTTATAGTTAGTTAAATAACCGTTTTATGGTTATGGTAGTTATTTGGTACTCTATATATAGGAGTCATTTGTAATGTTTATTAGTGTGGATAATAATAATATTGTGTGTTTACCATAAAACAATCCCACCCTCTGTTGTAAACGAATCGATGCACAATCTGATGTGCATACCCATACATATTCATCCATGATTGATCCAAGATCCGTAGGACCTCAACATGGTATCAGAGCATGATGGTTAACGTGGATCGATCATTGCAGTCCAGAAGTTTATCGCCAATGAAGAACAAGAAAAACCCGGAAAAACAGAGCATGAAGAAGAATTATGGAGGCGACTCAGTTTTGGGCAGAAACATGAAGAAAGTTGCAATATGACACGGCAAGAAAAGGAGTACATAGGATGTGGACAGGGTCTACATAGGAATGATGAAATTTGCTATGAAGGAACACAAAGATCCAAGAAGGAAAGGCCAAAAGATGAAGAAGTGGTTAGCAGTAGGAATGCAGTAAAGGAAGTCCACCAGGCTTTTGAAGCTTTTGAAAGGGATAAGTGTTGAAATAGAGAAATGAATTTGAAGAAGATATGTACAAGGAGGATGATCAAGAAGATTATCCATGGAACGATAAAAGGCAACTAAACATGAAAGAAAAGACAAGTAACAAGGCGATCAAATATAGAAGAAGCAAAGAAGGAACGAGACTGCAATTGGGATGAACAAGAACAGAGTAAAGATTATGATGTCTTGATTAGGGGAGTGAATGTTAGAATCAAATTAATCAAGAAATCATAAGTCTTGAAAGCCAAAGGGCTGAACATGTAAATTAGATAGTTTATAACCGAATAGCGGTTAAAAGAAGTTATAGTTAGTTAAATAACCGTTTTATGGTTATGGTAGTTATTTGGTACTCTATATATAGGAGTCATTTGTAATGTTTATTAGTGTGGATAATAATAATATTGTGTGTTTACCATAAAACAATCCCACCCTCTGTTGTAAACGAATCGATGCACAATCTGATGTGCATACCCATACATATTCATCCATGATTGATCCAAGATCCGTAGGACCTCAACAAAGTGCAGCTTTATCTGGGCCTTCATTTCTGTTTGCCCCTGTAACCTACGCACCCATTTCATCTACTTAGAACTATTTCATAGTCAAACCACTCAAACATCTTCAACCTTCTTCCACCATAAACATCAAGAATGCTGTACCTCTAGTTCCCAGTCTTGATCGCATGAACTACGACATCTGGAGAGAATTACTTGAAACCCATTGTCTTGGGTTTGGAGTCTTCGATCACTGATGGAGTCAACTTTATAACAACCATCTAATAATGAGACAGAGGAGTAAAATCTTCTAAATAATAGTAGGATGGTGGTCCTTTTTGCTTTTGCTCATCAAGTAATACAACAAAAGTGCGTGTATCGGTGGGATGATTATTAAGGACCAGGGGCCGGTTTCTGGAAGATGTTATGTAGGAGTTCCGGGACTAACGTGAACTAATCGGGAACAAAAAGCTGGTAGCTGTGACTGAGTTGGGGCTGCGAATTAATCGGGGACGAAAAGATGGTAGCTGTGTCGGGAGACCGCTGTGACTGAGGTGAATGCTGGTAGCTGTGACTGGAGAGGGACTGCGAATTAATCGGGGACGACAAGATGGGTGAATGCTATGACTGAGGTGAATGCCGGTAGCTGTGACTGGAGTGGGGTTGCGAATCATCTAGTTTTAAGGACTTTCTAATGAACTCCTCAACGGGTTTACGGTCTTTCCAAAGCGTAAGCGCCCGTGCTTAAATTTTTCATAGTCTGGTTCGAATCGCCTTTGTTCTGTTTAAGCTTAATATCTCGTGGGTTCCAATCAACTGATTTTCCCACATACTCCTCAAGCCCCCTGAACTGCTTTAGATGAATAAGTGGTCGATGATACGCCAAAAAATTCATGCATATCACCGGGGCAAGACAGGTCACAAAAGGAAGCTGGAGCTGCATACAATCATCCAACATCTCGTCATCGTATGGACGCCATTTTATTTCCTTTTTTATACAAAGAATTATATTAGAAGAATATATATATATATATATATATATATATAGTGAAACTTTATTTTCAGAACCCACTTTAAATGCGAGAACTGCGAGAACTCTTTTTTAGCCATTGGATTAGTTGATCAAGGGTCAAAACTGAATGTGCCGTTTGTGTAAATATCCAAAAGGTCATGTTGGTTGTTGTAATTAGTGTAAGGGTAATTAAGGGATATCACATTTACATTTTTTTAAAAACCGTCCATACTATTAGGGATTGAGATTTGCTTTAACCTAAAAAAAAAAAAAAAAAACTCTCCCCTTCCCATCTGCTGCCTCCATCTCTTCAAAAATCCACCACTCCATTTTCAGGTTTGATTCTTCAAACACGAATAACAAATACACACTTGTTGCTCGTTTCTTTTCTAAGCCGAAACAAGTTACGACCGGTTTTCGATTTTCCTTTTCGCTTCGAGTTGGCTTCAAGATCTTTTATAGATCTAAGGTAGGTTGTATTTGTTTTTTCGTTTCAATATATAATTATGGATCCACGAATATGGCTTCTAATCTTATAATTATGGAGTGTCTCTTGATGTTGTTGTGTTTTGATCTACATCTGTTTTTTATCTATGCTTCAGAGATCTTGTATATGAATTAAATATGTGTTCAAAAATCATTGATCTTCTATGCTTCGTAGATCTTATAATTATATTCTATGTTGTTTGTTTCTCGCAAAAATCATTTGTCTTTTGGATTATAAAACACATATGTTTTTTGTAATGTATCTTTTGTCTTTTTATGTTTTCAGGCTGTGAAATGAATGACCATAAAAGTGAACCTAAGGTTGGTTACTTGTTTCTTACCATTTATTGATTAATTTGCAAGTTTGATAAACTGATGATATTTGTAAATATCAAAGTATTTTTAGCAAAATTAACAATCAAGTTTTTTAGTTATGTTATTATTTAAGTTGGTGTCTTTATGATGTTTGCAGCAATTAGTGGCCCCATGACTACAAGAAGCCAATGTAAATACTAGAGAACTAAAGACATGTTCGGTAATTAAGTTTTTAGTTCATTATTCATTAAGTTGGTGTCTTTATGATCCAACATAAAAACATGTATGTTTTGTTTTTTTTATTATAAAACATATATGTTTTGTGTTTATGATTAAAAATATATTTACATCATTAGTTTAATATAGACAAGATTGTGCATATGTGTTATGCTAGTTGTTGTGATTAATTTTCGTTTCTTTTTTGTTTGTGGTTTAATTGTTTTCGTGCATGCTTGTTTCAGATTGATTGATGAAGATGATGATATCATTTAAGACCGGGAAGTGGATGAACACGATTATACATGAAGATAACTTGCTACTTTTGACGATATATGATTATTGCATGTGTTTTTGTACTTGTAATCAAGTGAAATGTAACATTTAAGTATATCAATCTTGTTTTTCTTTTTATAATGATTTATGTTCTTTAATTTGTGTTTCAAACATTCAAAAAAAAAAATTGATCATGTAAAAATATTGGTAGGTTGATAAAAAAAAGTGTTAACTAAAAAAACATTTATGCACTTTGACTAATTGAAAACATGTATGCACCTTAACTATTTGGGAGAAAAAAAACATTTATGCACCTTTGCCTATTTGAAAAAAAAAAAACATGCATGCTCATTGAGATTTCAAAAAAATAACGATTAGGTATAAAAAACATGCATGCACCATGACTATTTGAAAATATTTTAGGATGAAGAAAAAAAAAGGGAATTTAAAAAGCAAAAAATAATAAGAAAATGTCTTTTACTATTATACCCTTTTGAATTAAATAAAAATAACAAAATGTTATGGAGCATTAAATCATGTACATTGTGTATTATTAGTTGTAAAAAGATGGTTCTCGCAGTTCTCGCACTTAAAGTGGGTTCTGAAAATAAAGTGCCTCTATATATATATATATATATATATATATATATATATATATATACTAGCTAAAAGACCCGTGAAATTCACGGGTATCTTTAAGTAATATCGAAAAAAAGTAGTAAATGGCATTGCGCATTATAAAGTTATAAGTTAAAAAGAACCACATATGGATAAACAAACATAACGTATACGGTTGGTAATAATTAAACATACTTTGTGTGAAACACAATAGTCGAAAAATCCAAAAAAGAAAATAAACATTTCAATCCTTTATTTCTATCAATGCGAGATACGTGTACATGTAGATGCGATCATAAATTGTGAAACACCTAACTTGACCACATTGGTGGTGGTATTAGAGATTTTTGTCCTTGTCACGAATAACCATTTTCAATCCTTTTTTGCTCATAGCGCGATAGATGGCTACATATAGTTGGCCATGTGTAAAACATGTCGTGGCAAATGCAAACCGACTTTCCCGAGCGATTGTACCTGACTTTTGTTGATTGTCATCACGAGAGAGACGGACACGGGGAACTCCTTCCTTACAATCTTTGACAACAACGTTTACACTTGATTACCAAAATCGCTTCCGTTGATTATAGTCGCAACTATTCATTAACCGATCCGCATGTTCCATTGTACAAACCATTGGATTGATCAATGTTCCGTAACAACATGATTGGAACACCCCTTTTGATTTAAGTTCGTGGTTGGGCACACGGACAATTCGTACCACTAAAAAAAATAGAGTAAACGTCTTCTTTTATACTTGTACCCTTTTTTGAGTTGCAAACACGTCATTGTTTGATATGTACTAAAGTTGTTGCAAAATGTAAGTGTTGTTGATATTGTAGTGTCTCACTTTCTATTTTGGTCTTGTTACGTATATGTTTCCTCTTTTGCCAAACATACTAATAATGAATGTTTACTTCACATTCTGTCCTCAAAAACTGTTTATTTTGGTCTTGTTGAAGATATATGTCCTCTTATGGAATCTGGATGGTTATCTATTTGGTTAATAGTATAACATATATATTGTTTATCCGGATGGTTTCTTTTTCAATTAGTTACTTCACTACCTTGTACCATAATGATATCGTTTGAATGATGTAACAAAACATTATAAACCTATTCCAAACAGCCCTATGTGTGCCTTATTTTTTTTTCAAAACAACCATCTTTATGCTATCCAAACAGCCTAATTTGCAATTTCTAGTTTCTTAACAACATATAAATGTTGTTAAAAACAACACTTAAAAGAAGTAAAAATACATCATACAAAAGGTGTATACACAATATATAAACTCCTAAAAATTGTGTCCAAACATCCATGTTTTCGCTATATATCTGTAGTCCAAACAGCCATGTCTCAGACCATATTTCGCTATCCAAACAACACAATTTCTTCTTTCAAAACAACATATAAATGATGTAAAAACATGATATCAAAAAAATGAGAACATAGTAATAAGAACAAAATAGTTGATCCTCAATTAAATACTAATGCACTTGCATCATATGTAACAAAGTATTAACAATATCATGGAATAATAAAAAAACGTTGCTGAAGTGGCATACCCAATTCAACTTATCAAAACATTAAACATAGATTACCAATAAAAAATGTTCAAAATGATCATAATTATATAAAGATTCAAACATAAAGATCTTTAGAATGGGTACAATTATTCTCGCATATCTCCTCAATCAGCTGCCTCTTCGTGTTTGAGCCCACATCTACCATCACACCATCTCCATTACATTTCTTGATCAAGATCTCGTCATCAAGACTACATGTAGTGCTTTTAAAAAGTTTGGAGGGGGTCCCATTATCATTCGTAACAGATGCAAGATCCTAATAAAAGACAAATCATATTACATGGAATTAAAAGTATTTAACCAAATTTTATAAATGTGGAAATAAATACCAGTTGTGACACATTTGTATCCTTGACAACGACATCACTTGTTTCACCCTTATGCAATTAAAATATGCATACGATCACATTCGAACACCGCATACTATTGTGTGCAATATCAGTTTGGTGTACCTTTGATGGTGTTACCATTGGAATGAGTGCATTGATGAACTCAGGATCACCAGACATTTTCTAGACAGTCCATAATGGTAACAATTTCTTTGATTGCCAGTCATCTATGTTACTTGTTACCAAGTATACAATTTAAGTGAGCTCGGAATTCATCTCGCTTATCATTCTACATATATAAAGTATTATATGAAGTTTTATGTCAAAGAATGTTGTAATTAGTAGATGGGTTGATATGTTAACCCTTTCTTATGTGGCCAAAAGTTGATATGCAGAAGTTCCATCTAATAAAATTTTGACATCTTTTTTAAGCATGACCAAGCTTGCACTACATGTCTCATCCAGGACGCGACACTGGATACGAAACCTAATGATACCGGAATGGACATATATAAGTAATATAATAAGATAGTTCAGACCAAAACCCCGGGATGAAAGTATTAAAAAAAACTATTGTTGAAATACCTTATGACGACACTCGAGCACGAAACGTTACAGGTTGTGAAGAAAAAACCATTGGTGCTTTTTTTATCAGCTCGGGTATCCTCACATTCTAGACAATGAGTTCATCCCCACGCACCACCTTTTTTAGACACTTTCTACATCCCAAATACAAATCACCCCTCTTCCTCCTTGATGAGGAGGACAGTTCCCACAATTATAGACACTTCACCCTAGGATAAGCAAATTACCATCAACATGAGTATAATTCAATAAAAAGAACTGAAACTACAATAGACAATTACATGTATACCCACTAAAACTTGCATATTTACATATATACCCATAATATGTTTAACTTGCATTGTACATCATACTTTAAAAACTTTTATTTTGAGAAAATATGCAAATACTTATGTTTAGCGGGTATAAAGCAATTCTTGTCTGCTCATATGTATATATGAAAGTTTTGATTGATTAATAGTTATTTTTACCATGACACTTATTAAAGAAATTTGAAATAAGCAATTAATGTATGTTTTGAATAGAATGGCAAAAAAAATTTGAACACGAAATACAATCATAATTCTATCCATATATAAAACAAACATTTTTCGAGACAAACACAAATATTAAGATGAACACTTTTTGTGAGACGGATTAAATAATTAACAATCATACTTCACATAGAAACACTTTTTATATACCATTGGTTTTGATCAATGCACATCTTGAATACATTTAAATCTTTAATTTATTAAAAAAAATTAAAGCTAAGAAACTTTAGTTTTTAATTGAATTGTTAAATGATTTTGAAAAAGGACGTACCTATGCTAAAAAAAGAAACGTTTTTAACATGCGAACTAAATTTGAAAACATATGGTGCGGATAAAATAAATGTTTAGCACAAAATCATGAGTAGTCCAACACTAATCATTTTATTACTTTGCTTTTGGATGTTCATAGCGATATGGTTAAAGTAACAAAAGGAAAATAACCCACAACTAAAAATCAAGGCCAGAAAAGGGACCTTAGACTCTAAATCGTTAATTTATAAGGCAATTGATGATTTCGAGTAAACTTTTCTTAACACAGTGTAAGAATTATATTAGTGAATGCAATAGAAACACTATTACTCAATCACAATGTATCCGGTAAGTTTAGAATAAGTTTGGTGTGGAGTTGGGTTATGGTGGAGTTGAGTTGTGGTTGGAGATTATGTTATAAGTTAGAAGTCGAAGCTTATATTTTTATAAAGTTGTTTGACAAATTAGTTAGAGCTGAAGTTTATAATGTAAAAAATGCATAAAAATACATCAACTTAAATTCATATATATTTATAGCTTTTCCATAGTAATTTATTATATTTTAAGTAAAATGACTAAATATAAGTCCCATAACCTCGTTTCAATTGCCTTGAGCTTATTAAGGCTTATAACTTATAAAACCTTTCATAAACTTGCGTGACAAACAAAAATTATTTTATCGATTTATTTAAAAACCCAAAGCCTTATAAGCTCTTGCGTCAAATACAACTATCTTCTAAAATAAGTCATGTCCAATCCACATTGACTAAAATATGAGGCATATAAATGAGGCATTTAATATTTCAATGTAGTAAGTTTCAAAGGACTTGGAAGTGGAAACCATACTTGTTTAGCGTCAAATTCAAGTTGTATGTATAATTGCGTTCACTTAATATATATATATGGGTCACAACCCAATTCGTTGTGAATAAGCGTCATCATCTATGTAAAATTAGCATTTAATGAACTAATTATTTTCTTATTTATACATATTTAATTATGATAATCATAAATATTGTTGTTAAGCATGAAATGTTTGATACTCCGTATTAATTAATTTTGATTTTTCAATTATGGTAACCTTAATCACAACCCAATGGGTTGTGGTTAACATAACCCTATATTTAAAGGATGTTCAAAGGAGTTGGAGATTACGTTTGTATGGTGAAATTTCAAACTCTACATCTCAAAACTGGACTTGCCACGTGTCATTTTGTTAAGGCTTAGTATTTTTAGAAAAAATTGATTAAAAGTAGTTAAGATAGACAATGACTTAGCCGTTCTAAAAATCTTAATGAGTATATATACACCGATGGAAAATGAAACTTTGTATGATATCAAATATATGTGTAATCAAACAATTAGTGAAATAACCAAATATATGCCAAATCACATTCCGAAAACAAATTGACGCAACCACATTACTCCGTTCGATCATTGGCTCCAGCATTTCCTTTTTAAGTTGTCATTCGTCATAATCACATATCCATCTTGTTTCCTAGTCGAAGAATTTTTTCTAAGGCGTCTTGCATTACTCTTTTAACGTTCGGAGACGTTTCATTGTCATCAGTAACCAAAGCAAGGTCCAAAGAATAGAAGTGCATCAATGTGATATGATATGAATGTTTAAATTGATATTATAATTCATTGATTAATATAGATTATAAAATACATCTATTAGCTAAAGAGACTTCCCATTCCATAACTTTCCGTTTTTATCAAAATTATATATCCAATTCATCACATTTGATAACTTGATAAATCACATCTAGCACATACATTTTCTATGTTACAAAGCTAAAATATGAACAGAACTTTATTTTAGTAATAAAAATAAATATCAATATATCCTAGACCGTCAACTTCGCGCATGCCAAGATGTCCTTCAACAGTTTGAAGTCGAATTCATTGACGGAACCCTTAGGAACTTCACACTTTTTTACTATCGTTTCGTAGATGATGTTGTCTTTGACAACACACAAATAGGACATGAAAAGTTATCATTGAGATTCATAATATAGAAGAATTAAGTATATGTTGCTTTGTTTTTCTTTACTACACTTGGAGTAGCATTTAACGTAATTCAATATAATTCCGAAATACAAAAGCAACATTTTCAAGCAACTAAATTAATATAAAACAACCAAAAACAGTTTTAAAGAACAAAGACTTTGATCATGTAACGATCCTACATCGGCCAAGTATGGGATTGGCCGGTGGTTTATAATATCTATGTGTCCCTTCCTCATCAAGCTAGTTTTTTGAGTGAGTTCTACGCTTAGACTTATGAACTCATGCGAGCCTAGTATGGGATAGGCTCGTATCAATTGATATAACATTGTTTCATGAATTGTTCTTCCTTCCTATCTCGATTCCCCTAGCAGTGCATAACAGATCACCTTCAATATAAGTTGCCACCGACATCTAGAAAATAATAACCCGATAAGCGTACACATGTTAACAAATTTTTCGCAAATTCGAAAATTAAAGGCGGATTTAATATAATGACATTGATGAAACCAAATAAACTAAAAGAAAATAAAAAAGAGACGCAACGCCAAACAACCATAACCCCAAAGTCTTCATCATGATCCATCAAAATGAGAATAATTATATCAAAACCAAGTAAGAATACAAATAAAAATAGTGACTTATAGCATACCCGATTGAAGCCATTTGTAGCTGATTCAAGATTTTACCTAAAAATCACTACCTACATGTGAATCACAAACACAAATTAAACGTCAAAATCATGATTCGTGTTTCCACATATCACCAAATGCGTCAAGTTTTAACAAAAGTAGTTAATATAACCATAATCATAACCAACAAAACTAAGTAATATTATATCCAATGCAATAAACATACCTATAAGAATGCCAAATCACATATATAAAGAAAACCCTACTTGCTTTTAGAGTTGGAATTGAAATGTTGAAGAAGACCAAAATTTGCAACATATCATATTACAATCGTCTCAATTAATTTTTTACTATCAAATTAAGCTCAACTTGAAATTTATATTCATACCTTTTTAAACATCAAGCTCAAAGTTGTAACAGACGGGATACATTATTGTACACGTACATGATATTTAGTACCAAAACAATAATTGATGACATATTGTCATCCTTAAATTAGAGCACAATAGCATCCATCTTTAATTGATTTCTCAAACAACATACCTTATGTAACATATGCGTTTAAAGTGAATCTGGTAATTTCAAAAATCAATCCTGCATGCAATCAATGACATCTTTAATGTCGTAATATATGCATAATATAGCTTGGCGGTTTCAAATTAGAATTTAAAAGCAAAACCCCGAGTACACGTGTCAAGCTGAGAGCGAATGTTATTTCAAGAAAACATTTATTAAAAATGAGGCTAAAAACTCTATTTTACTCCCTCTGTCCCATAAAAACTGTCCAGTTTGACAATTTTGAGTCTTTCTTTCTCAACTTTGACCTTGAATATTTTTGTTTTCGTTATGTAATATTTTATGAAAATCATACCAATGAACATTCATTTAAATCTCAATCCAGTCATATATTTTTCATCAAATGTTGTATAACATAAACAAAATTATTTAAGGTCAAAGTTGTAAAAGAATGACTTAAAAAAGTCAAAGTGGACAGTTTTTATGGGACGGAGGTAGTATTAGTTAAGATAGATATATAGAGAAAGAGAGAAAGAGAGAGAGAGAGAGAGAGAGAGAGAGAGAGAGAGAGAGAGAGTGTGAGACTTGCCTCATCTTTAAGATTTGCTAAAACTGAAGATACTATCCCTTTATAGTTATTTCTTTTGTTTACTGAAATTTTTTGCATTGCTGTCATACATTCATTCAACAATGGAGCTTGATGGTTCTCCAGGTTGATACGAAAGTCAAGTGCTTCACAGAGTTTTGGAATGCGAATATAGAAAAAAGCCTGCAATAGAAATATATATATATATATATATATATATATATATATAGAGAGAGAGAGAGAGAGTTATGATCAAATAGGAAGAATAATAAAAATAAGAAGGGTAAGAAGAAACCACAACCACACATTTCAGATGCACCTACAAAAATAGATGCATCTCCCCTTAAAAATCTCCCCCTTATTTGAAATGTGTGGCTAGAAATCCTTCTTATTCTTCTCATTTTAACTTTTCTTCTTACTGGATCCCTTCCCTATATATATATATATATATATATATATATATATATATATATATATATATATATATATATATATATATATATATATATATATATATATATATATATATATATATATATATATATATATATATATATATATATATATAGGGTGGGGTTAAAATGAAAAGATGGTTAAAATGAAAAGGATAGGAAGCCATCTCAACCGTCGGATTAGATTTGAAGGATAAAAAACGCGGAGTGGCAATTTTGATAATATTAGAAACATCAGGGGCATATCTGTGCAAAAAGAAACTACATGTATTGTATTGAAAAAACCAACTACCAAATTAAATGATGTCATCCTCAAGATAAAACCCCAGATCTGATTCATTTTCACCCAAATTTCACACACTTTTCTGTCTCATTTACAAACACTATATTCACGCAGTAAATTCACAAATTAAAAATCGATTGAATCTACCCCATCTTAAACGCCTCTGTAAGTTGATTTATGAAGCTTAAATTTTTTAGTGCATCATTTTTTTAGTTTTGGTTTACTAAAATCTTGTATTTTTCATCAATTTATGTTCGGTATTTGGAATATGATGCAGTAGGCTATCAAATCTATTCAAGAGTGTGTGTTTATGTATGTTTATAATTGATGCATACAAGGTGTTTGATTAAATGTCTCAATAGGTGTTTAGTTTTTGCGTGTACGGATGAAATAGGCTAAGAGTAGGTTTTTTATGTGTGTAAAATTATTTTTATGCTTGTTTGTATGTCTGATGCACTAGAATTTGAGCTGAAATGCAGTAGGTGTTTAGTTGTTGCGTGTATGGATGAAATAGGCTAAGTGTAGGTTGTTTTATGTGTGTAAACTTGCTTGTATGTCTGATGCACTGGAATATGATCTGAGATGCAGTAGGTGTTCAATTGTCGTGTGTAAGGATGAAGTAGACTAAGTGTAAGTTGTTTTATGTGTGTACATCTGTTTGTATGCTTGGTTGTATGTGCGATGCACTAGAAAATGAACTGAGATGCAGTAGTGTTAGTTATCGCGTGTAAGGATGAAATAGGGTAAGCGTTTGTTACTTTATGTGTGTAAATGTGTTTGTATGCTGGTTTTTTAATTTGATTCAATGGAATTTGAATTGAGATGCAGTAGATATTCAGTTGTCGCGTGTAAGGATGAAATAGACATCGTAAGTTGTTTTATGTGTGTAAATGTGTTTGTATGCTTGGTTGTATATGTGATGCACTAGAATTTGAACTGAGATGTTGTAGGTATTTAGTTGTCGCGTGTAAGATGAAATAGGCTAGCCTAGGTAGTTTTCTGTATGTTATTGTGTTTGTATGCTTCGTTGTATATGTGATGCATTGGAATTTGAACTGAGATGCAGTAGGAGTTTATATGTTTTAGTATGATGAATTGATGAAGTAGGCTAAGCATAGGTTGTTTTATTTGTGTAAAATTGTTTGTATGCTTGGTTGTACATCTGATGCACTGGAATTTGAAGTAATATGCAGTAGATGCTCAGTTGTCGCATGTAATGATGAAATAGGCTAAGCGTAGGTTGTTTTATGTGTGTAAACTTGTTTGTATGCTTGGTTGTATGTCTGATGCACTGGATATTGAATTGAAATGCAATAGGTGTTTAGTTGTCGCGTGTAAAGGATAAAGTAGCTAAGCGTAGGTTGTTTTATGTATGTAAATGTGTTTGTAGTCTTAGTTATATGTATGATGCACTGGAATTTGAACTGAGATGCAGTAGGAGTTTATATGTTTTAGTATGATGAATTGATGAAGTAGGCTAAGCATAGGTTGTTTTATTTGTGTAAAACTTTTTGTATGCTTGGTTGTACGTCTGATGCACTGGAATTTGAAGTAATATGCAGTAGGTGCTCAGTGGTCGCATGTAATGATGAAATAGGCTAAGCGTAGGTTGCATTATGTCCGAGAATTTGTTTGTTTGTTTGGTTGTATGTGCGATGCACTTGAATTTCAACTGTGATGCAGTAGATGTTTAGTTGTCGCGTATAATGATGAATTAGGCTAAATGTAGGTTTCATTATGTGCAAGAATGTGTTTTTCTGTTTGGTTTTATGTACGATGCATTTGAATTTAAACTGTGATCAGTAGGTGTTCAGTTGTGGTGTATAATGATGAATTAGGCTAAACGAATGTTGCATTTTGTGCGAGAATGTGTTTGTTTTTTTGGTTGTATATGTAATGCACTTGAATTTGAACTATGATACAATAGGTGTTTAGTTGTCACGTATACATATAAATTAGGCTAAAGGTATGTTGCATTATGTACGTAAATGTGTTTTTCGGCTTGGTTGTATATGTGATGCGCTTGAGTCTAAACTGTGATGTAGTAGGTGTTTAGTTGTCATGTATAATGATGAATTAGGCTAAATGTATGTTGCATTATCTGTGTAAATGTGTTTTTATGCTTGGTTGTATATGCGATGTGCTTGAATCTGAACTGTGATGCAGTAGGTGTTCAGTTGTCTCGTATAATGATGAAATAGGCTAAGCATATTATGTGCAAAAATGAGTTCATATGTTTGGTTGTTTTTCTGATTCACTTGTATTTGAATTGAGATGAAGTAGATGTTTGGTTGTTGGGTATAAGCATGGTTTAGGTTAAGCGTAGGCTGAGTTACGTGCGAAAATGTGTTTGTATGTTTGGTTGTTTGTCTGATGCAATTGAATTTGAAATGATATGCAGTAGATGATATAGTTGTAAGACATGGTAATTTTCAAATGGCTCTGGTAAGTATTACTTAAATACATACAATTATTTTTTTACTACATCATAGTGTTATAACTAGTGCATCATCGAGTTTTTTTACTGCATCATAGTGGTATAATTAGTGCATCAAAAAAGTACATTAATGTAACAATATTTTATAATTTTCACAGATTGATTCATTTATTGACTACTTGGAAAGAAAGAAAAAATCACCAGAAATGCATTGAGTTTTTAATGTCCGAACCTATACACGTGAAGATGCCTTGGAGGACAACCTACCAACAATGACGTATTTGTGATGAGGCATATGGAAACATACGTTGGTCATGATGATTTTTTCGGAAGAGTTGAAGAAATAAGGCCTAGGTCTAAAAGCACAACTAAAGGTGTTGCGAGTCAAGTACTCTGCAAAGATGATACTTATAAGTATTGACGAGAAAAAGGCAAAAATATTGAAAGAAGCAGAAGCATACATGAAGAAGAAACCAAAGAGTTCTAAACTTGTAACATATAATGATGTTAGAGTGGATCAAGATTTATTGACAAGGTTTATTGAAAGCGTATTCAAGACCACTGAATGATTATTGAACAATTTTAGTTTAAAATAATTTGGATGTTTAAAATATCTTGTATTTTGATTAGTGTTTGTTTAATATTAAGTACTTTACTTCTTAATGATCTGTGTTTGTTTAGTACTAAGTACTTTTTATTAGTGCATGACATATAAAATAAATTATAAATTATGATGCACTAAATTATAAACTGTGATGCACTTAATTGTTAACTGTGATGCACTAGATTATTAATTATGGTCGACTAAAAATACTAGTGCACCACAGTGTATACATGTAGTACATCATAGTGTATATAATTGGTGCATTATAATGTTTATATCTAGTGCATCACAATGTAAAATTTTGGTGCATCTCAGTGTATATATTCACTTAAATATAAAGAAAGTTTTGAATTACAACTAAATAAAAAATATCAACAATATGATGTTTTAAATTTTGATGTACTAACAAATAATTATGATACAATAACACAAATAATTTTACTGCATCACAATGTTAATTTACTACATAACAGTGTTATACATATTGTTGCTACTCAATGTTATCATATTGCTAAATCAAAATAGAATTATATTTCATCACAATACTGTTCTACTGCATCAGAATGTTATCATATTACTTTATACTGCTGAATTACAATATAATTTTACTGCATCAAAATGTTAACTTACTACATCACAATGTTATACATATTGTTGCTTCTCAATGTTATCATAATGTTGCATCAAAATAATACTTTCTGCATCGATGTATTATTTACTGCATCACAATGAATCTTTGTATCACAATGTAAATGCTACAGCATGAAAATATATTTTACTACATCATAATATACTAAACAAATAACATAAGGCAATAAATATTATTCATAAAATAGAAAGATATTGTGTACATTTCAGAAACACTGAGATACTATTGTATTGATGTTTGGTAATAAAAGCTATAGATCTTTGAACCGAAAACATGTCTTGGATGATGACAATTTCTATGAATTATGAAAACTCGTCAAAAGAATATTCATAAAAAGCTCATTTGCGGGAAATTCTCTCAGCCCAGCTCTTTTCGGCAAATGTTGTTGCTTTGGTTTCTTGGATGCTGACAATTTTTGTGAATTATGGCTTTTGGATCCATCTTCCAAAACTTAACATCGGGAGGTGTGACCATATCGGTATTTTCTAACATACTCGTCATAATTGTGTTAAGTCTTTTAGATCCATTTTCCAAAACTTAACATCAGGGAAAGGTATGCCTATGGGCATTTTCCAATATACTCATCATAAATTTCTGAAAAAAGAAAAAGATAATTAGGACGATTAATCAAATAAAACCCATTAAATATACTACTAAAATTCATATGTATCTTCACAGCTCTAAAATCAACTTAGGTCAATTGAATACACAAAAACCAAACAAACACATACTGAATCAATGTTATAAAGCAACTAAATAACATAAGAGTACTAAATTATTTAAAATGAACAAAAAGATATTGAGTATATTTCAGAAACACTTCCATTAAAAGTAGCTACATCAAAGCATAAAAAGTAGCTGCATCAAAGGTTGTTTTGTTACCTTTTAGACATTTCCAGATTATAATGGAACCAACTACCCATAACAAAACTATAGAAAACCTATTAGATCTATATTCATCACACATAAACACTTGCTGCATCAACATTTCAGAACAGCTGCATCATGCCTACAACTACACATATAAGCCATTTTGTTGGGTTTTTGGTCCTTGAATCATGAATTACTTTAAGTACTTGAACCACGGACAGGTTTGATATAACCACGGACAGAAGAATGTAACCGCTGATAAAGACAACCACGGCTAGTAGTAGTGTGTAACCACGGACAATATATTGTAACCACTGCTAGTGTTTTGTATAGTCGGTTTAGTTTATTGTATTAGATAAGTATGGTTAAGATATTTATCTTGTAGGTTACGTATTGTATTATGTAAAGGACTCCTTAGTCTATAAAAGGAGGTTCTAGGTTAGATTAGATATATAAGTTTTATATCTAAGGTCGATACACTTCAAGGTTGCAAAACCCTAATACTGTAAGAGTATTCGTATTAATAAATAATATTGAGGTGTTGAATGTTAACTGTTCTTCTTCTTAAGATTAAGTGTTAAATTCCGCGTAATACTTAATAAGTTTTTATTCTAAGTCAGTTTCTATATTAGATCGTTTGCTCAACTGGGATCAACAAGTGGTATCAGAGCTTGTGATCTAGAAACTGTAATCAAGAAGAGATCAAGTTAAGTTTTGTTCAAGGAAGATAAGATGTCTGACGAAACTCACATGGTAACTGCTTCAAAGGTACCCATGCTCAAGCATGGTGAGTATCAAATCTGGAGAATGCGTATGAGGCAATACATTCGTATGATTGATTATGCTCTCTGGGATGTTGTGGAAAAAGGTGATACTCTTCCTAGGAAGGGTGATGATGGCAAAGAAATTACTATTGTTAGTGAAATTGACAAGGCTAAGAGAAAGATGGAGATTAAAGCTCATAGTATTCTCTCTATGGGAATACCTAATGAATATGCTTTGGATTTTGAACAATATGAGTCTGCTAAAGAGTTACTGGATGCTCTTGAGACAAGGTTTGCTTGTAATGAAGCCACAAAGAAGTCAAGGAAGAATATGCTTAAGCACCAACTAGAAAACTTCACTGCTCTTAGTGGAGAAAAACTTGATGGCACTTACAACAGGCTTCAAAAACGATCGACCCAATTGAAGTCGATGAACTATTATGTTATTCAAGAAGATATAAATTTGAAGTTCATTAGAAGTTTATATCCAGAATGGGCTGTTCATACGATTGTGTCGAGAAATAAGGTGGACTTTGATAAGATGACTCTGGACAATCTCTATAACAACTTGAAAGTCTATGAGTCTGAGAATAACATTGCTAGTGCATCCTCTGCTAATCAGAACATTGCTTTTGTATCCACTAATCACAAGAGCCCACAAGATGTATCCACTGCTGCCTATGGTATAACCACGGCTATTGCAAACAATACCACTATTAGTGATAATGTCAATGATGGTGCAATTTGTGCTTTTCCCTGATTTAACTACTAGTGTTCTGTTGAATCAAGATCAGGATCAAATTGATCCTGATGATCTAGAAGAGATTAATCTTCAATGGCAAATGGCAATGTTGACTCTCCAAGCAAGGAAGTTTCTGAGGAGGACTGGAAGACAAGTTAAGTATGATGGTCAAAGGAGAGATGGGTTCGACAAAAGCAAGATGGAGTGCTTTAACTGCAAGAAGAAGGGTCACTTTGCAAGGGAATGTCGAGCTCCTAAGAGGATTGAAGGTGTTAAGAAGATCATTGAAGAGTCGCTCCTTCTTAGCGCATTAGTGGCTCAAGATGGTCTTGGTGATTATGACTGGAGTGATGAAATTGAAGAAGGACCCAATATAGCTTTTCTTGCTAGTGAAGCTTCAAAAGAGCATAACTTTGCTCTTATGGCTTATGCTTCATCTTCTGTTCGGATTACGAGGTATCTAATGATTCTACCTATTCTTTTAAATCATGTCATGATAACTTAGAATCTCAAAAAGCTATCACAGAGAGTATGAGGAAAGAAGTAGAAAGACCGACTATGGATAACTTAGGTTATAGAGTTGGTCTAGAGAGTGTGGAAGAGAAGCTTAAATACTGTATTAAATGTGAGTTTGAGTATGTAGATAAGATCAATATATTAGGTGGTGAAATTGATCTTAAAAATAGAGAGATTAAAATGCTTAAAGAGAAACTTGAACTGGCAGAGAGTGCAAAACAAAAGGCCCTAGATGAAAAAGAAAAACATGTTGTTAGGGTAGCTAAAACACAATTTGCTTCTGATATGGTTCATAAATCTATAGAGATTCATCTAATAAAAAAGGGTTCTGGGATAGGATACAACAATATGCCACCACCCACTCTTATGCAACATGCACCACATGCTAAAGAACTGTCATTTAGTAGTGAATTCAGTTTTAACAAACCTTTTGAAGGAATAAGTAAGACTGAAACACCTAAGATAAGTTCGATCGTCATCTGATGCTCCCATCATTGAAGATTGGGAATCGAGGTTCGAGGAAAATAGTAAAGTATCAACACAACCTGAAAAGTTAGAACCTCTTAAGAAAGTTGATACTAGACAAGCTAACCTTGTACCTAGATTTGGAGCTCAAATTACTAAGAAAGTGGTAGAATACAAGGAAGTACCTAGGGAACAAATGAAAAGATATATACCTAGGGGCAATCAGAGAAACTTTAATGGCCTAATATCTAATAGGTTAGGTAATGAGTTTCAATGTGTCAAGAAAGCTTGTTATAATTGTGGTAGTTTTGAGCACTTACAGAGAGAATTGTTATAAAGCAGGACCACAAGTGTGGAATCCTTGGAAGAGGGTAAATCACCAAAACTTTTCAAAGAAAACAAACCCTCATCCTAACAAAAACATGATTCCTAGAGCAGTGTTAATGAGGAATGGGAATACAAAATCAATTGTCCCTGCTTCTCCCAAATGGGTTCCAACCACTGCTAAGCAAAGTGTAAACACGGCTAAGCAAAATCAAACCAGTGATAAGCCAAAAATCACCACAGGATAACAAAGAAGTTTTGAAAATTCCAAAGGTGATAAGCGTCAAGGTGGTTGGAAATCATTTTATCTTGTTAAGGCCTCTCGCTAGTTGGCAATGGCAGCCTAAGACCAAGGTTTTACATCATGTCAACTGTGCATCAATGGACCTAAACAAATTTGATTATATTGATGCCAGGCGGAGACCAAGTGATGGGCTTGGGTCCACAAAAAAAACTAATTTGTTTAATTTCATGTGCAGGGCAATCTACAAGATGAGCTAAAAGACAAAGGAGTTTTGATAGTGGTTGCTCTGGGCACATGACTTGGGATGGGAGCAACCCGGAAGATTTTGAAGCTTTTGATGGAGGATATGTGGCATTTGGCAATGATCCAAAGGGAGGAAAGATACTTGGAAGAGGCACCATCGAGCAGGGAATTTGGACTTTGAAAAAGTCTACTTGGTACGGGGACTTAAGTACAATTTATTCAGTGTTTCTCAAATGTGTGATAAGAAAAACTGGGTACTTTTGGTGAAAATGAGTGTGTGGTGTTGTCTCCGAGTTTAAGATGTCCGATGAGAAGTTTATACAACTTAGGGTACCTAGGAAGAAAAATATATATTGTTTTGATCTTAAAGATGTAATTTCTAATAGGTCCTTAACTTGTTTGTTTGCTAAAGCATCTGTGGATGAGTCTAAGTTATGGCATAGAAGATTAGGTCACCTCAATTACAAAACAATCAATAAACTGGTTAAAGAGAACTTAGTGAGAGGGTTACCTTCTAAGGTTTTTGAGTGTAAGGAACTGTGTGTGGCCTGTCAAAAAGGAAAACAACATAGAGCTTCTTGTAAGTTACTTTTGTCAAGAGTTTGAACCATAAGTAGTATTGCCAAGTTATCACTGATGATTATAGTAGATTTTCTTGGGTTTACTTTTTGGCTGCTAAGAGTAAAACTAGTGAAGTTCTTAAGAGTTTCATTACTAAGATAGAAAATCTAGTAAATCATATGCTTTCTAAGGTTTTTGCACATATGAGGAATCAGCCACAAAATGTACACATTATAGATGTTCCTTTATTTCCTCATATGATTACTTTGCCCACTGATCATGAGTTTGATGATTACGCACCAGAAACCACTGCGATGAATCTCTAATCACGATAGAATATGCATGCTGATAGTGTATCTCAACCCATGTCTAGTCAACCTCAAACCACTGATACAACCATTGTTTTCACTAGGAGATTGAAGGGCCTTACCTCAGGCTAGTGCTAGTGGTGTTGCTCATGAGGCGTCACCAGTCTTTGAAGGTGACATGATTGGAAGGGCTTCCACTAACGATACATGCTTAGATCTTTGGTCGGGATAGTGGAAACATAAATAAGACCCAACCTTTGGCAACTTTTAATGTGGAGAGTTCCTTGGAACTTAACACATGTGGAGGAATCCCTAGCCACTTGGCTAATCCAGGGTGCATAGATGTTCGGGCTGGATGCGGCTATGTTTTCTATATCCAAGGATTCACTCTCGGAGCGATTCACACAGCCTCGAAGTGATGAGGATAGGTTGGCTGAACATGAATTGGCGGATTCGAGTTTGTACATGATGACTTTTCAATGAACCACCTCTCGGACCCGTTCACACAGGTTAGTGGGGAGGATATTCTTGAACGTTTTAATGAATTAACGGCAAAATGTGCTACAATGGAGGCTACAATTTCGGGTCTATGAGTTGGTGTTTTCAAGGTAAGGATATTAGGAGATTGAAGCACAGGGTTTTGGTTTTGGAGCAGATGAAAAGTCTGGATTCTTTGCTTTAAGGAAGCTACGAGACAGAAAAAAGAAGGTGGACTCTCTTAGCTCGAATATGGAGAATGTATCCAAACAGGGGAGGTGAAGGCAAGAATACAGGGGAAATTTGTTAATGTATCTATGGAAGAAGATGTTGATAGTGGAGATCAAACATTTTGGTATCTGATAAAGATGGGAATGAGGCGAGTTCTTGAAAATGAAGAAACTTGTAGAAGATGTAGTACAAGACACAAAACGATGGTATGTCTGAAACCACGTTTAGTACTCTTAACCACTACTGGCTGCTAACAGACATGGCAACTATAACCACTACAACTATACCTACTACTATCATACCCATTGCTATCATAACCACTTCCACTGTTGTCACAACTCTCTCTGTATCACCACCTAAGTCTAAAGAAGTTGAGAAAGAAGCTGCTAGTACATTGATAAATATAAGCAAAACTTCATCTATTTCTACACCTATTATTGCACTGTTTTATCATTCAATCGCAACTAAACTCAAACCCAGAGGAAAAAGTTTAGTTATTGGTGAAACTTTGAAGAAGAAAGTGGTTCAATCGATGTTGGAAAGGTAAAGGGGTTGCAGTACGAGAGTTGAAGTTTAAATCTAAAGCGAGAACAAGAAGCTTATGATGCGAGTATGTAAAGAATATGGTTCTTTGAGAAGAAGAAGCTTTAGAGAAAGAGAAAAGAAAGAGAGGAAGCTAGTCATAGAATGTTAGCTATATGGTATGAATCACAAAACTTTCTTGAAGCTTCTCAACAAATACATGATGAATATCTGCACAAGAATGATTTGATGGATGATAAGGAAAAAGCTAGGCTTTTGGGTGAATGGGCAAGGAAGGTTAGTAAAGAAAGGAAGCAAGTTATAAGAAAGAAACCTCTTTCAATGGCACAGATGAGGAATGTACTAATGAAAATTATTAAAATTAGAGCATTCACATTTCGAAAATCTTAGTAAATATTCATTTGAAAGAATTCTTGAGATTTATGAAAGATGTATGAAGATTAATCATGATGATTTCTGTCCAATGAATTCGAGAAGGATGAAGAGTGGATTAAGAAGCATGATGAGTGGATGCAAAGTAAAGGAAAGAGAAAATCTGAGATTCAAGAGACATCTGATTCTAAAAGATTGAAAGAAGTTGCAGATGTTAATCAAATTGTTTCTTATAAGTTTTACCTTAATGATGGAAGATGGAAGTGAAGGAGTTTGGAAAATTCAAAGACTCAACAATGAAGTTTATGAGTATAATAAATTTTCACAAATGCTTCAATATATTAAAAGAGATGATTTGATGGATCTTTGGATACTTTACAAGAATAAGTTTGGTGAAGTACATCCAAATGATTATCATGAGAGACTGGTTTATTATAATTTGAAGATTTTATTTGAACCAACTCATGATGAACCTGAGTGGAAAGGACTCTACAATGGTACTGTAACAAGATGGTTTTATATCAAACTTGTGGAGTTCATGTTTTAGCTGTTTTGGAAAAGTTATTCATATGCTTGTAGAAGGTGATTATCCTCAGTTGAATAAGTATCCAGGAATTATTGCTGGAATGTTGAAACCGATTATCAAGATGTTGTTACCCTATGATGGTCAAGCTTATGATTTGTTGAAGAAATATGAGAAAATTCTTAAATCTCATAAGTATTTGGCTACATCTTCCATTTGAATGTTTTGAGCTTAAAGGAAACTTGAGAATTACTTTGGAATGTATCAAGTTTAGGGGAGGATTGTTGGGTTTTTGGTTCCTTAAATCATGAATTACTTTAAGTCTGGAACCACGGCGAGGTTTGATATAACCACGGACAGAAGAATGTAACGTGATAAAGACAACCACGGCTAGTAGTAGTGTGTAACCCGGGACAATATATTGTAACCACTGCTAGTGTTTTGTATAGTCGGTTTAGTTTATTGTATTAGATAAGTATGGTTAAGATATTTATCTTGTAGGTTACGTATTGTATTATGTAAAGGACTCCTTAGTCTATAAAAGGAGGTTCTAGGTTAGATTACATATATAAGTTTTATATCTAAGGTCGATACACTTCAAGGTTGCAAAACCCAAATACTGTAAGAGTATTCGTATTAATAAATAATATTGAGGTGTTGAATGTTAACTGTTCTTCTTCTTAAGATTAAGTGTTGAATTCCGCGTAATACTTAATAAGTTTTTATTCTAAGTCAGTTTCTATATTAGATAGTTTGCTCAACTGGGATCAACAAGTCTTGTTGATCCCGGTTAACAACGATCTAATAAGTAACAGAGGTATTAATATTAGCGAAAATTAACACACTTAATCTAAGAAGAAAACAAACTTCAATCACGACAAAATATTTCAGTAATAGAGTTTTACCCCAACCTTTTGCTGATATAAAAACTTATGTATATCTAATCTAACCTAGGACCTCCCTGAACAAACTATAACCTAACTTACAAGATAAATATCTTAACCATATTTATCTAATACATAAACTAAACGACTATACAAACACTAGCATGAATTATATCATCCGTGTTACACACTACTACTGCGATGATTCGGCGGGATTTCTTCAAAGTGGTCAATCATCGTGATTTGTTCAAAAGCGAAAGCAAAACCCCAATCCCCAGCTTTGAACTTCAACAAAATATCAAGTTTTTCGCTCAAAACATCTGAAAGGATGTGGCCAAACACTTATGATTTAAGAATTCTCATATCTTCAACAAATCCAGGCTTGACCATCATAGGGCTGCATCTTGATAATACGGTTTCAACAATCTGGCACAATTTCGGATACTTATTCAACTGAGGATATCCTTCTACAACATGTGAATAACTTTTCCGGTCGCAGTCGAACTCCACAGAGTTGATATAAAAACCATCTTTGTTAAAATTGTAGAGTCCTTCACTCGGTTCATCATGAGTTGGTTCAAATATTTCCTGAACGGTCTCATGATGTCATTTATTATTGTTCTTCACCATCTAACTGTAAAGTATCCAAAGATGTCAAATCATCTCTTTATATTCGCATTTGTGAGCTATTTGATAACAATTTGACCAGCATTCACGGCTTCTTTCAATGCTTTTTGAAACAATTTAACGGGCTGAGATTTCTTTTCGCACCTTAGCATCAATAAACCACTATCGCCATTGCGAATTCATTGCCATTAATCTTTCATCATTCATAAACTCTTCAAAATGAACATTTATAAGATTTTCAAATGTGGCTCTGTTCAATAATTTTCATTAGCCCTTCATCATGCCGAAAGATTTCTTTCCCCTTCTTGCCCATTCACCAAAAGCCTACTTTCCATTATCATCTCAAATGTGTTCGTAGTATTTATATATTTGTTCTAACGCTTTGTTTCAAAACTTCTTTGATTTTCTTTAAAACGACATATTCTTTGCATCATGCGTTACTGCCATGTAACTTCGGCTTTCTGGCAACCCACCGGCATCGGTGAACACTTTTCCGAGACTTCCAATAACTAAACTTTTACTGGTTCGGTCAGGTGAGCAGATAAACGGTGGGTGCCATAAAATAAATGAGAAGTTTTTGCTTAGATTTATAAATGTACAGGCACAACTTCTCAACTTCTTTGACTTAGGTGGGGATGCTGAGAGTTGTGACAACGATGGAAGTGACATGATGCAGTGGTATGATCAAGTAATGGAAGTATGGTTAGCAGGCCATGTCTGTTCACAGTAGAAGGTACTAACACGATGGTTTTGATTCTCGATGTTTATTACAACTACATCTTCTACACTATTCACATTTTTCCAAGCTTTATCGCACTCGACTGCAACCTCCGATGGATACATCACAATTTAACGCTATCTCCCCTGACATTACGATACTTTCCGATAGCGGCAATCGACCTTTCATCGATCCCGAAAACCAAAACAGCACCAATATCTATCCCCGCCTGGCTGCGACGACCATGCACGCTTCAGTAACGCCGATAGCACATTTCAGATAACGTTATACCGGCTTCGGCACGATTCGAAAGAAATTCATCAGTATGTACCAGCGAAATCCCTGTTCATTTCTAATCATCCTAAATCACTTTAAACTTATTTACTGAAATCGCAGACCAGCGCAGCACCAGAGCTGCGATTAGCCGCACCTGACAACGGTGGCTATCCCCATGTTAAGTTCGGGGAAACCGGCATCTGCGCTCATTAATGCCTAGAGCATGCTTCCCGCCGACCAGCACGGTGGCTGGTAACAACTAGGAAACAATAGTGTTGAAGGTTGACTAAGTGAAGTGAGATACACTATCGTTCAGAATATTCAGGTTAGAGATGCATCAGCATGGTTGGTGCGAAATCCTCATCAAACTTCATGGCAAAGTAATCAGGGAAATAAAGAACATCTATAATGTGTACATTTTGTATTGATTCCTCATGTGCAAAAACTTTAGAAATATGATTTAATTCATACTTAAAGTATGCTCAACAGCTCCTATTTGACTTTCTACAATCAACTGAACAAACCTAGGATACAAATAGTATTTACCCTTTTTCCTAATGTTTTGAACTAGCCCCTAATAGATCATCTTAGACCAATTGAACTTTCTTCCATCAGACAAACAAATAATAGCAGTAGCAATTTTGGAAGGAAAGTCATTAAATCCTGGGGTCTTATTACTCATACACATCAATAAGGTGTGAATAAGAAACTTCCATTGTTTTGAAAACAAACTCTTAAAATACTGTACCTTATCACCTCTGTGAGTATAACCTAATCTTTCCAAACCAGCCACAATCTCAACATCTGAAAGATTATCAATACCATCAGCATCATCAAACTTTAAAAATCCCTAATGATCTCCTCAGAAACAGAAATAGCATTCTCATCCACAACAGTGCGAAACACTTCTACTCCATCAACCTTTTCAAGCTTAGCATTCCTCCGACTGATGTATGTAGGCTTTAAAAATAGTTGGTGTAATAGTTAAAGCATAGTGAATAGGACTGTGAACAAGGAAATCAATCATTTGATGAAACCCTTCAGATCGATCATTCTTTGTCAAAATAGCAACAAGGTTATGTGAAGTGGAATACTTTTCAGCCATTGTGATGAATGATGGTTATTTGTGGGTTTTGTGAATTATGCAAAGATAGGTGATTAGGGTTAGTAGTGGCGCAATTGAAGTGTTTTGAAGATCAAATAAATGATCCATCCGTGATTTGGGGAAATAAAATGCTTTTGCAAAAGTTACCAAGCGACCCTTGTAGTATCCAACAAAATGTTATCCGCGGTTCTTGAAACGACTATCCGCGTTTTGACACAAACCATCCGTGGATACATAGTAACACTTCAACCAAACTACCAAGAATTATAGCAAGCAAATCTGTGTTATGATGAAAGAGATCTTACAAAAATATGAAGGATTACACAAATTTTTTTTTTTTTTTTTGGTCGAAGGGATTGTTGATGAAAGCTCGTTACCTAGGGATTCGCAAGGTTTTATAGCAAGCAAATATGAAGCAAATATGTGTTATGATGAAAGCTCGTTATCTAGGGATTCGCAAGGTTTTATTGGTCGAAGAATGGCGAAAAGAAGAAAAATTACGAATCTGAAAATTCTCGTATTTTTCTGCAGTACAGTTTTAAAAACGCGATAACTTTTTCGTTAACTGTTGGATCATAACGAAATTTTCGGTGGACGTTCTCTATATATTCATCTAACTTTTCACCGAAGGGATTGTTGATCTGAGCTCTCTATCAAAACTTATTCAATGTCGAAGTTGGCTGCAGAAACTGGTTTAATAATTCGAATTTTGGGTTTCATGCATATTCAATTTCTTGAATTTGTGTTACTTGTTCTAATTCTTGATGGAGGTTGTTTATACATTGTGTGGTGTTTATGATTCATGGTTAGAAGCGACTTTCCTAGTGTTTTAGGAAACCACTTCTAGTGTTTTCTGAAACCACGATAGTGTATTCTCGTAACCATTAGTGTATTCTCGAAACCACGATAGTGTATTCTAGAAACCACGATAGTGTATTCTCGAAACCAGTAGTGTTTTCTCGAAACCACTTCTAGTGTTTTTGAAACCACTAGTGTTTTTGAAACCACTTCTAGTTTTTTTCTGAAACCACTTCTAGTGTTTTTCTCGAAACCACTCCTAGTGTTTTCTCGAAACCCCTGCTAGTGTTATCTCAATTCCACTTCTGGTGTTTCTTGCATTATTCGTTCTGTGATGAGGTTTTGGAATTGAGGGAAGCGTACATGTTTTGGTACTGAGATTTTTGGTGACACACACATGGGATTTTGGTTCTCACACACAAGAAGATTGGTATTTGTTCTTAAAAGGTTTAAAAAGCTCGTTTTGGAGATTTATTGAATAGGTGATTACGAAGATGATTGATCATAACCTATTTGATATTGTAGTTGAGTAACACAGATTTGTGCTCTTATCATATCTTAAAGTGGGTGTTACACTTTAGAGATAACTTGTTCGTGCTTAAAGGATGTTGACAAAGACTTGCAAAATCTAGTTTTCCAAGGTCAAGGGGTGGATGGATGAAGACCTAGTTAACTATCACTTAAAGGAGTTACATTGTAGTGCTCAGTGTCTCATTGAAGATGAGGATTTTGTCAAGAGATTGAGGTCTACTTATATGGTGTTAGTATAAGTTTGGAGTCACGTGGATAAACAAGACATAAGACACAAGATTGGGTTATTCTACTTCTTTATCAAGTTTGTTATATTTGGTTTTCTTCACAAGTGATCATTACATAGAGCTTACTGAAGAATCATTTTCATGCATCACTCAAGAGGAAGTTTCTACTGCTTATATTCTCTATTTGTTGATAACAAAAAAGGGAAGAAATATTGGAGTAACATGGCATGGATTAAGGCGAAGACAAGGCAGACAAGATTTGTTTCATTCAAAGAGATGTTTACATCTCAACTTCTTAGATCTAGGGAAGTTCGTATACGACTTTGTTTGTTTTGTCATCATCAAATAGGGGAAGATTGTTGGGTTTTAGGTTCCTTGGATTTGATGAGACAAAATAAATACAAGAATGAAACAAAGGGACTTAAAGTGAAAGAGATGAAACCTACAAAAAGATGGAAGGACTTGCTTGCAAAAGAAGATTTATTATTTAGTCCTTCGTAGTATTTTGTAAACCTTAATCCTCTAGTATATAAAGAGGACATGGGGTGCAGATTTTATATATATGTCATCCATAATGTAGTCTAAAGGTGTGTGTGTGTGTAACCTGGACGTGTAGTTTATTGTAAACGTCTAGGTTAGTTGTTTACCTCCAAGATCTAAGGTGTCTTAGATCCCTGTTACAGTTAGGTAACACGTATTATTCTGATCAAATAATATTTGGAGGAGATTGGGTGAAAGTAAAACCTTGTGTCAATAATAATGAAGTTTGTTTAATTCCGCTGCGTATAATGTTTATAATCATTGTTATTGTTAAACCCTAGAGGCTCAAAACGATCTCAAGGAGTCTAATAAACTCCACACATTTCTACTGATAAAAAATGAAACGTTAGCTAATAGATTCTCGTTGGTAAAAAAACAAACACCTACTGTATCAAAGTTTCATAATAACTACATCATACACACAATTACACGAACAAACATTTTCTACTCATAACATAAATACAAAATAAGCCTTTTCTAGTACATCAGTATTTCATAACAACCGCATTAGACATACAACTACACATACAAGCCTTTTCTACTGAAAAAAATGACCAAAACAAATAAAGACTAAAATTTGATGCATCACAGTGTAAACTTAGTGCATTAGAGGGTATAAAATCTGATACATGTTATCATACATGCACCTTTACAAAACACGTTTTGAATTTTTCGGATCTAAACACTTATATATAACATATTTAGATCAATAACAAGACAAAAAATGTTATTCAATATCGGTGCATCACTGTTTTAGCAACAAGTTAATCACAAGGTGTATGAATAACTAGTACATCACAGTATGAAACAAGCGCATCACTGTACGAAACTACTGCATCACAGTTATAGAATATCATGTAGACATTTTATCAAACACATGGGTTGCAGGTTCCATATACACGTTTTTAATGTAGTTTTTCTCTCAAATTCATTCTAGATGTAATGAAAAACTTGATATACTCTAAATCTAACTCCTAAACTTTGTGTAAGTGATTAAACAAATAACAAAATAAGTCTAAATTTCATCAACAATTCATTTATCAAAACAAGATATTGTGATGCAGCATCACAAGCAAATATAGAGGATATCTACTCAATCAAAAAAATCAAATCAGACATACTAAAATAAAAACATCAAAGATACAAAAAAACAATAAAACTAAAATAAAAAGCAATATCTCTTGAATTAGATTCTTACTATGAATAACAGTGAATGAACAACAATCATTATTGTTTGATGATTCTATAAACATCTTCAAAACTGATGTAGAATTAGGCTTACGAAATCAAAATGTTGAATTGGGTTTAGTTTTAGATAATGGGGAACGGTGGTTATCGATTGAGAATTAAATGTCGATCGGTGGCAGTTAACGGTGGTGATAACAGTGGAGAACGATGGTGATGGCGATGGAGATCATGGTGGTGATGAAAGTGGAGAAACGTGGTTTCAGAGGGAGGAGAAGAGAGGATATACGTAACAGATGAGAAGGAAGAAACGTGAAAGAATAAGAAAAAAAAAACTTATGTACTTTTTATTTTGTGGTAAAATGACCAAAACGCCCTTGAGAGTAAAAAAATAGAGGGGTGGAGATGGGACACATGGTGCATTGTAGTGGCTTCTCATTCTACGCATCTTTTCATAATAACCCAAGTCTATATATATATATATATATATATATATATATATATATATATATATTATAATCAATAACAATTTATAATTGAGATACAAAAAGAGACTGTCTTACGGTCTTACCAAAAGAGGCCAACAATTGGCATCAACAGACTTCTTCTTATTCTCAATCGCATAGTAGAAGGTGGACAGTAACGCCGCTCCCCAAGCGTAACCATCTACTTCATCAAGTTTTTCACAAACTGGACTAGATAATTATGGACGATATAATCATCACACACGGGAGTAACAAAGCAGACAATTACTATCAAAAGAAGGGCAATCAGCCGTTCCTTGTATTCTTTACTTTGGGTTTCTACTATTTTCTTCAAAGTGGGCACAGTCACTTTCTCATTTCTGTCAAGTGAAGTGAACACTCTTTCAAATGCCTCTTTATCTCGGCTGGTTGATGAGATTACTGCCTTTCCATCGATGGGCAAACCAGTCAAATACAAAATGTCCTCAAGTGTCACATTTAAATGATGGCTATTTATCTTGAAGTAGTGGTTCTCCTTATCATTTAAATGGCCATCATTTAAATGTGACACTTGAGGACATTTTGTATTTGACTGGTTTGCCCATTGATGGAAAGCCGATATCTCATCCATGACGGGAATAAAGAGGCATTTGAAAGAGTGTTCACTTCACTTGACAGAAATGTGAAAGATATTGTGCCCACTTTGAAGAAAATAATAGAAACCCAAAGTAAAGAACACAAGGAACGGCTGATTGCCCTTCTTTTGATAGTAATCGCATCGCTGTTGACCCATGTGTCGATGATTATCCCATAATTATCTAGTCCAGTTTGTGGAAAAACTTGATGAAGTAGATGGTTGCAGCGTTGTATCACCTGCGAATTGAGAATAAGAAGTCTGTTGATGCCAATTGTTGGCCTCTTTTAGTAAGACCATAAGACAGTCTCTTTTTGTATCTCAATTACAAATTGTTATTGATTATAATATATATATATATATATATATATATATATATATATATATATTTTCTATTGCAGTGCTTTTTTCTGTATTCGCATTCCAAAACTCTGTGAAGCACTTGACTTTCGTATCAACCTGGAGAACCATCAAGCTCCATTGTTGAATGAATGTATGACAGCAATGCAAAAAATTTCAGTAAACAAAAGAAATAACTATAAAGGGATAGTATTTGCAGTTTTAGCAAATCTTAAAGATGAGGCAAGTCTCACTCTCTCTCTCTATCTCTCTCTCTCTTTCTCTCTCCCTCTCTCTCTCACACACACACTCTCTCTCTCTCTCTCTATATATATATATATATATATATATATATATATATATATATATATATATATATATATATATATATATATATATATATATTCTTCTAATATAATTCGTTCTATAAAAAAGGAAATAAAATGGCATCCATACGATGACGAGATGTTGGATGAT
Source organism: Chrysanthemum makinoi (assembly GCA_910596185.1). Classification (NCBI taxonomy): domain Eukaryota; kingdom Viridiplantae; phylum Streptophyta; class Magnoliopsida; order Asterales; family Asteraceae; genus Chrysanthemum; species Chrysanthemum makinoi. The sequence goes on from OU343225.1 coordinate 52,384,556, forward strand.
GGTATGCAGCTCCAGCTTCCTTTTGTGACCTGTCTTGCCCCGGTGATATGCATGAATTTTGTGGCGTATCATCGACCACTTATTCATCTAAAGCAGTTCAGGGGGCTTGAGGAGTATGTGGGAAAATCATTTGATTGGAACCCACGAGATATTAAGCTTAAACAGAACAAAGGCGATTCGAACCAGGACTATGAAAAAATTTACGCTCGGGCGCTTACGCTTTGGAAAGACCGTAAACCCGTTGAGGAGTTCATTAGAAAGTCCTTAAAACTAGATGATTCGCAGCCCTCTCCAGTCATAGCTACCAGCATTCACCTCAGTCACAGCATTCACCCATCTTGTCGTCCCCGATTAATTCGCAGTCCCTCTCTGGTCACAGCTACCAGCATTCACCTCAGTCACAACGGTCTCCCGACACAGCCACCATCTTTTCATCCCCGATTAATTCGCAGCCCCAACTCAGTCACAACTACCACCTTTTCGTTCCCGATTAGTTCACGTGAGTCCCGAAACTCCTACATAACATCTTCGAGAAACCGGCCCCCGGTCCTTAATGATCATCCCACCAATACACGCACTTTTGTTGAATTACTTGATGAGCAAAACCAAAAAGGACCACCATCCTACTATTATTTAAAAGATTTTACTCCTATGTTACATTATTAGATGGTTGTTATAAAGTTGACTCCATCAGTGATCGAAGACTCCAAACCCAAGACAATGGGTTTCAAATAATTCTCTCCAGATATTGTAGTTCATGCGATCAAGACCGAGAACTAGAGGTACAGCATTCTTGATGTTAATGGTGGAAGAAGGTTGAAGATGTTTGAGTGGTTTGACTATGAAATAGTTCCAAGTAGATGAAATGGGTGCGTAGGTTACAGGGGCAAACAGAAATGAAGGCCCAGATAAAGCTGCACTTCAAGTCAGCAGCAGGGAAAAATGTGGTATGTATGGGTCATTCCAGCTGACTCAAAAGGCTTCATGTAGCTCTGCATCTTCATTGTTAATAATTATATGCTCAAAACAAACTTATATCGTTGTGTAATTGCTGCAGAAAGTTTCCCTTAGCTAATTTAGCATGTACTCTAATGATGGTTTGTAACTTATGCACATATACTCTAATTTAGCATCTTAATTATATCAGCAAGCTCCAAGCCTTATCCAACCTTGTTGATGGCATGCAACCAATTCATGCTCCTTTAAAAAGGTTTCCTCACTCAGTTAGAATGGTTTAAATCATGAATCATTCCTTTGGTGCTCCAAACTAATTGTTACACATCTAAAAAATTACCAAGTAAACACATATTATTCTTTAATCAGTCATGTCCAATAAAATTTCATAAAACATCAAGTATGGGAATGAAATGAAAAAGAAATCTCCACAGCCCTAAAAAAAAATTTAAAAATTAAAAATAAAAAAAAAATAAAAAAAACACATAGAAAATAAGACTTAATTTGCAGTCGCATTTGTTTTGGCAACCTACTGGCCTAATGTCTAACGTATCAATAATTAACCAGACTATATGAAGCACCCAACTCACAAGACCAATTTTCCTCAAGAACATGTAATAGATCCCGGTTTATAACCAAAAAACATGGCTCTAACATTTTTCAGAATAGAGCTTGGTTCTATAAGAAGAAACATGGCTCTATACCCTTTTCCACAACCCAGATTCCCTTTAGTGCCCGTGTTCACAAAAACCGGGGTCTATTAAGGGGCTCTATGTCCATTTTTGTAATGCGATGATTCGCCCATTACTATCAAAACGACTGGAAGTCAAGTATGAGCTTATAGGTATTAAAACAATAATAATATCAGATACGGACACTCCTAAAAACAGATAATCATAAAAGATTTGCAAGGACCACTCTTTTTGTGATAGTATTGTGGATCCAAATACCCTAGTCTTTTTTAAGTAAATAACTAAATATCACAAAATCATAAAAGCACAACATCGTTTAGCCGGTTACTTTGTTGATGCTCACCTTAACAACAAACCGTTTTTTCACCTACTTTTTTTTTTTTTTTGGGTAAAGGGGAGTAATCCTGCACCCTGGTAAATATATTAACCAAATAAACGTTTAAGTATAATGGATATGAGTGAAATCTCATAACTCAGCCCGTTACATAGGCATAAAGCTTACATAACAAGATACTTCCTATTTTCTAAACAAGAAAACAAACCACTACTCAAATGATAACATAAGACTCAACGAAGTAAAATTACTTCCGAGGACCTTGAAACTTTGTGCCATACATGACATTAAAGGCATCCAAATTCTCCGGAAGATCACGAACCTGTTTTGCATAGTCATCAAAGTCATAGTCATCATACTCATCTTCAAACTCTTGGCCACCAAAAAGTTAATCCAACAACATGCACATTGAAAAGTTTATAACAAAGACATTTAATATGCATGACAGTTGCTCGTTTTGTAGTAGTTCCGTACCAAACAAAGACCTACTTAAGCTTGTAACAAACAAAGGCCGACAATATATATACATATGTGTATCTGCTTCTATTATATCAACATTATAATAATGATTAAAAATGACTAACCTGTGTTTGATATATTTTGAAGGTAGTCTAAACCACCGGAGATCACCTTTTTTAAGACAAAAAGGGCAATATGCCGAGATATTTGATGACAAACTTTCTTGTCGTCATAGTCGGTTTCATACATAACACTTCAGGTTTAGGTTACTGAAAACTCCGGGAACAAACAACAAAGAAGTGACTAACAAAATATCTGGAAAAATTTAGGATAAGAAAAGAGTATTGCTGTTGGAAGTTTGAATTTTGTTAGTATAATGGGTCACTGAGCACACTTCAATATATAACAAAATATGGTTGAAAGTAATAAATATTTCATTTATGAAGCTGAACCAACCAACACTGGCCAAGGTTCTCTTGCATGTGTAAATATTCAAACAGACTTACACAAAACGAGTGACCCACTTAAGGGTACGGAACTACATCTAAACACACACACAAAATACACATATATTAGTAGCCCCGTGAAGTAATTAAACTCACATGTCATATTATGTATATATAATAGAAGGCATGAATTTTTGTGACCCTCGTCAAGTGGTGATCTTATGCAATGGCACATTGGCACCGCTTGCACTCCTTTAAAAACGGCCAAGTGCAAATAAATTTATGCATATGCATACATCAGGTTTAAATATATATTTATAAATGTGCCGAACTTTTTGAGCCGAGCTCAAGCCGAATTCAAATCTTATCTTATATATTAACTTTTGTTGGTTCAAAAAACATATCATTACAAATAATCGATTTTTACGAGCCGAGATCAAACTGAATTCAATTTTTCTCAAGCCAAGCACAGCGTCTCACAAGAAGGCTCGTCGAACGAAACCTAATAATGTCGAGTCGAGTTGAACTCTGTCAAAATCCGGTTTGATTCGACTCGTTTACATCCCTACCTGTAAAGAGTAATCATGATAGTTGCTAATCACCTTAGACTAGTCTTTATTGTTTTAGTATCTTGTCCAACAAAAGATGCGAGTTGTCGAATAATTGTTACGTAAATAGTTAATCATCCAACCGGTTTTTATTGCTTTACACGAATTCTAAACTTATGTAACATCAATTCTTACGATATGCCTTTAATTCTTTTGCATTGTTCCATTTACTTTTTCTCATTTATGGTTTCCATTCATAACTCTTTTCACTAGTTAGTATCATGACGTATTAAATTATTAAATAGGTATCTTTAATTCTTTCACATTTTGTTTCTTCCCTAAAAAAGTACTATCTCTTCACTTAAAATTGATCAAATACATATACTAAAAGACTATATGGGTAACCGTGCGTTGCAGCGACGAATACCCTGTAACTAAATTTTCAGCAAGCTATTTTCTTTGTAACGGAAGTGGGTGCGTTGTTACTGAGAGAAAGGGATTTAGGTTAGTGTGTGTTTTTGGAGATGATTGAGAGCAACGAGTGATGTGAGTGTGTGCTTCGTATTTTTTTTTTTTTTAAAGAAAAACGGTTTTATGAGAGCTAATATTTAAGAAACAACATTAAGATTTATAGCTATGAGTAAATATTTCATTTGCCAAATATTAATCTTTGCTCTCAATGATTACATTACTGGTTACACTCTTTTTTTGAGGTTACACATTATTTTCTCATTAAATTACATTATGGAGATTACACTTTTTTTTTTTTAATAATTACATTTATGGGGGCTGCACGTTTTTTCCCCTCATTAAATTACATTATGAGCTCTTATAAGATGTATGCTTACAACTTATACATTTGATTTTCTTTTATAGTAATATTTGTGGTCTTAAAAATTTTAAAACTTCCTTTTATAGAAAGTCTCGAATGCTTTATTATATAGTATAGATAAAATATACATAACTATTAAAATATAAGGTATACATAAGGATGAGTAATTGGACCCGAATCGAACCGGAACCTTACTGGTACCATACCGAAATGGTACTGAATCCCAATACACGGTATGGGACCAGTACCATGAATTGAGCCCAAAAAAATGGGACCACTAATTAGGTGTCGGTACCAAATTGGGATGGTACCGAATAAATTCCTGGAATTTGAGTTGTCATTTTTTTTAATTAAACAACTTGTCCAAACTCATTGGCATGTTCCAAACCAAAGTAAAACATAAAGAATGAAGACAAACGTCCTAAAAACCTACTGTTACAACTATTGATCCTTCATAAACAATTCGAAAAATTAAACCCTAACCTATTATTAAGAAGATAAGATTGCTAATCAAAATGCTGAAGAAAGTAGGATTACAACTACACAAGATGAATCGTTTTTTTGTTGAAAACGGTCTAGTTTGTTTATTTTGAAGGATTTCATATAAAATTGATGAATTTTATAAGTTTTGGAACTTTTCAAGGTACGACTATATTTGTGACGTGTTTATCTAACTTTTGGTTACGTTTTTTGACACAACATGATTCGAAATCACTAAAAATGCGCATTTTGTCCTTTTTTTAGTTGTTGTCACAAAAAGTTACTAGCATGAATTGAAGTTTTTTTTTGTTTAACAAAAAGCGGGAAGAGCCGGATACATACCAATTTTCCGGTACCGAGTAACATTACCGGTTCTAGTACCCGAATCTCGTCCGATACAGTACTGGTACCCCCTCCCCCCCCTTTCATGCTCAGGAAAAAAATGGTACCACAAATTTGGTACTGTGCTCATCTTTAAGTATACAAACTACATGTTATTTTTACACTTGTTAGACCGGATGAAGTAGTGGTGACTGTTAACCATTACCATGTCAGTGCTACATCATTCTCCCTTTTCACTGCATTTTCATCATTTGGAGTGGTTACCATTTTACTTGCCATTCAAATATACCCCCATTTAAATATAAAAATGATTTTTCTAACTTGTGCCTTAAGGGCATATGTTAAGCACATAAAAAAGCCACCGGATCCCACAGAAAAGGACACAGGGATCCACAAAAATTGTACTTTCTGTAAATCTCTGTGTCCTTTTCTGTGAGACCCAGTGTCCTTTTTATGTGCTTAACATGTGCCTAAAGGCACATGTTAGACAAACCCATATAAAAATACTCTCATAAACGTACTAAAAAATCGCATTTGGTGGTTTACACTTTACGCCGCCATTGACCTTAGTTTTTTTCCTTTCCACGTGTGAAGCAAGACGGCTAAAGGAAGTGTACTAGCAATGATGGCGTGTGACGGTGGTGACAATTTAATCTTTTCTTTCAACTAATATATTTGGCCCTACTCTGATGTGATTAGATGCTTAACTACAAACTCTTCAACTCCAAAAAAAACTCTATAGATGACAAATTAGATAAGAATATTAAATACAAACAATTATAACCTTAATAATCATTATTCACAAATCACACTAAGAGCACTGGGTACAGTGGTGCCAAACTCTCGTGCCGTTCTCGTGCCAAACTGCCACGTCAGCAGTTTTTTAGTTTGGCACCACATTTCTGGGGTATCCGTTGGCACCAGAATTTCTGGTGCCAAACTCATTTTTTTTTTTTTTTTTTTTATAAAATGTAAAAACAATATATTCTAAAATTACTTTATTCATTAAAAAAAACATTACAATAAAAAAAACATAAAAACTTAAAAAGATAAAAATTACAAACTAGTTATAATTTCTCCAAACATGTTCCACAAGGTCATCTCAAAGATCGTTGTGTATTTTGCTATCTCTGAGTTCTTTGTGTTTTCGAACATGTAAATCACATCTTTCGGTCCATTCATTTATAATGTGTAATGTCTGGCGTTGGATCAATGAACACATCTCTTAAATTCACTACGTATTTTTCGTCTTCCAATATCATGTTATGCAACATTACACAGCAATTCATGATCCTTCTCAAAGCGTTGATTTCGAAAGCACGTGTGGGTTGTCGTATAATTCCCCAACGACCTTGTAGGACTCCGAAAGCTCTTTCGATATCCTTTCTAGAACTTTCCTGAATTATTTTAAACCTCAACGTTTTTCAGGACCTTGCAACAGAAAATGTTTTCACAAACACGGACCATGTTGGATAAATGCCATCGGCTAGATAGTAACCTTTGTTGTACACATGCCCATTTACTTCAAACGGCATTCCAGAGCTCCGGCAAGTTCATCATCATATAACGGAGAACCATATAAAACATTTAGATCATTATTTGCACCAGGAACCCCAAAATAAGCATGCCATATCCATAACCGTTGATCCGCAACCGCTTCTAACATAATAGTTGGGTATTTATGGCCACGCCTTTTGAATTGAGGGGCTAAGGCTTTTGGGCAATTTTTCCAATCCCAATGCATACAATCAATACTCCAGAGCATTCCGGAGTCCATGTTTTTGTTTATGCAATGCATATAACATTTCAATATCAGCTAAAGTGGGCTTCCTTAAATACTTCTCAACGTATAAAACATGTATGCATTTTGTAAAGTCGATTAAACATTGTCGTTGAGTTCGTTCGGCAATTTGCAAGTACTCATCAAACGCATCGGTAGCGCTGTGCCGTACGCTAATTGCCGTATAGCAGATGTGAACTTCAAAATAGGATCAATACTTTTACGACCGGTAGCATCATAACCATCTCTAAAAAATTGAAAGTATTTGGGAAGGGGCTGGGCATCATAACTTAGAATAGCATTAACTATTTTTTTAAAAAGTGTAGAGCTCATACGATACCTTCGTTGAAAATTCTCTTCTGGATATTTAGGACCAATCTCTGCGTCGCCGAAATAGTCGTCGATTAGACGTTCCGCCGCCGTTTCTCGTTGACGTGGTATATATGCCCTCCTTTTAGGACTCGATCTTGATCCACCGAGGGGATGGTTTGGATCCATAATGAAAGAAAAATGAGTGTTTTTTGAGGTGTGAATTAGGTTTGAAGAGTGTGTGAAAATATGGAAGAATAAGGAGGTTTTTATAAAAAAATTTGGGTACAAATTCAAAAAAAACGGCTATATTTGCCACCACCAACGGCTAGTTTTTCAAAAAAAAAAGTCTGGCTGTAAGTTTGGCGAGGGACTTTGGCGCGACAGGGGTAACGGTGCGCCAAGCTTGGCGTCGCGCCAAAGGGTTTGGCACGAGCCAACAGCTCACCGTACCCCCTGCTCTAAGAATCACTGATCTATACTACTATATAAAATATTTGGGAAATGCTGTTAATAGAAGGCTTAAAATTTCAGATTCAACAAATTACTTATAATAGAAAGTAGTGTCTTACAAATTCTATTAAATCAATTCAAATTCAAATGCAATCGTACATGCCATTTCAAATTTCAAATACAAAAGTAACAGGCCTTGAAATTAAATTGTCCATTTACATCCCGTTTATAAGTTACATGCCATTTAAACCACCATTCGAAAGAGCTTTTCTCTTTGTCTTTACTTCTTCCGGCCATCCAGTTTTCATGTTAATTAAAAAGGACTACAAATTAGGAATTTATCTTCTAAAATCATGCCTTACATAATGGAAATATTTCCTTTTGATAGTCATAACATCCCATTTAATCTATCATTGTAACATCTGATTAAATAATTTGTAAAAACCAATTAACTTGTAACATAACAAACCTAAGGGATATAAAATCCCCCTCCCAACAGACCAAACAAAACAAAACTCAGCCAACATCAAATTTGTATTAATTCAAAACCGATAAAAAAAGAAGGAACCATACAAAGATGTAAAGAAAAACAAAACAAGAATTGTACCATTCCTACCTCACGTTTGCAAAAACAGCAACCAACATCAAACCTAAACCTAGACACAACCATAACCCTCACATGACTCCTCAACTCAAAATTTATCCTAAGAGCTCAAGGTACCCTACGCCAAGAGTTGTGTTTTTCGCGAGCTGAGCTGCCGTAACTAGCCGAAATTATCCCAGAAAACATAAAGCTCATCGTGGCTCATGTATTCGTGGGTATTGAGTATGTTCAAATTTTTTGTGTTCCGGTTGCATAGGAAATACAAAGAAAGAAATGGTTGTGATTTTGTGTTTTGAGTATTGGGTAAAGAAAAACGGATTGCTTTAAGTAATAGGAAATATCAAGAATTTGAACATACTCAATGTCACACCCCCAAATTACCTGTTTTGCAGCGGAATGAAATTCCTGGGGATTGACTGTCATAGCATCACAATCACAGTTATATTGAACGACCTAAAGTGTCGTTTTAGAAACACATCGTTTGATATTTATATAAAACATTCAGAGTTACAAGATAGGTCCCAAAAGTTGATAAAGTTTGCGGAAATATAAGTTTATTACAAGTCCAAACGATGTTTTGAAAAGAAAACCATAATATACAATGAGACAAGTCGACGCCGCGACTCTATGAGGGTTCCTTATTCATGCCAGGATGCGAATGTCTTAATTACCTGAAAATACATTGCTAAAACGGTCAACAATAATGTTGGTGAGAAATCATAGGTTTATGAAAATGTTTTATACAACCACACAAGTATAGACCATATATGACAAACATGCCACATAAAAATGTTACAATTGCTATAAGTCCATGACACCGAAACTAGACTGATCATGATGTTCGCCCCAACAGAGTGTTTGCCAAACAACTCAAATAATGATATTAAATGAAATGCATCCGTTTAACCAGTTGGAATCCACCAACCCGGATGGAGGAGTCACCCTCGATAGATCTATCCACTCACCCTCGCTTCTATGAAATTAACGGTTCATGTTATATAATGGGGACATTCAATTGGCATGAGGTAACTTAAGCAATGTAATGAATTTGATATACTTGGTATTGTAATAAAATGATGTGCAATGTATTCTCCCCCGTAGGTTTGAAAATAAGTATAAAAGTATACAACGGGGCTATGAAAACTCACTTGATGAATTGATGCGATGACAAAAGTGTGTACACCGAAATGTAGCGTGAATATCAAAACTTGACCTATTATGAATGATATGATACGTAATAAGTTATGATGTAATGTTATGCATGCAATTCGGATGATATCTATACCACTTATGAATTTTTGAAAATAATACTTTTCGTCGAAAAATAATCTTTTAACGTCTTGACCATTTTTAAATTACTCCACATGTATTTACATTGAAATGATATCCGACGATAATCATTTAGTGATTTATTATGAAATTATAACTTTTCGTCGTAAAATAATGTCGTTGAAATTTTCATGAAAGTGACAAAACGGCCTCTAAAAGCTAGTCGTAAAATGGTGCACGTCGAGTGTTAGGAAACAAACTCAACGGTTTTGGGAAGCTTGTATCATTATCTCAAAGTTTTAGTACATGAGTTTCCATCCTAGAGGTCTCGAACATAAAGAAAAATATAGGTTAAGTATGGTACTTGTGTCCCAAAATATAGTTTAAGGATGGTTTTCGCAAATTTTAAGTAACCGTATTTAATTCATTACAACTCCGCTAAACAAACGGTCGGACATTTTGGAAAATATACTTGGCTTAACTTACTTTTACTAGAAGACATTACTTTATGAAAAGTTCTACATCAATGTTAAAAACGTCCTCCAACATGGTCACTTATTGCCGTAAAACTTGTCTATTAGAAATTTAATAGTTTTTCTTATATAATAAAGTTACGACAACTTTTTGTAAACGTGTATAATTTAATCGTTACAAATCCGTTTTCTACGTTTTATAGGTCTTTAGCTTTGTATCAAAGTATACTAATATATTTTTGATAAGTCGACATAATTTATAACGCCTAAGTTTCATTTTTGACTCGTACAAATTAGACGTAACATGCTGAAATTTCCAGAATTTATAGTTTTCGTCGCCTAACTTGAAAAATTCATAACCTCTTCGTTATAGCTCCGTTTTAATCCGTTCAAGCGACCACGTTTTCGTTTTAAAGTGTATTTTCTAAATATCTAGGCCAAAATTTTTATCCACTGTCGAATTTTCCAGATTTTGAAAATAAGGACAGACCCTTTTGCAAACTTGTCGAAATGAGTTTTTCTTGCGCCAAACCTATTCTAACTAATTCAAAACAACTCCGAAGCTATTCTAATCCTACCATACACCTTCTTAGGGTGTCATGGGTTCCTAGGAATCACCAAGAGTGATTTATAACAAGGAGTAATTATAGGATGACATAAATATATATAACCCTTAAAAACATGTAAAAGTGGTATAAACATCCATGAGACTTGCATGTTTTCTCAAATATGATGAAATGAATATATCAATGAATATGAAATATGATGATGGATATGGATGTTTACTAGTAACTTGATGAGATTATGAGAACAAAGGATTTTTTCTAATCACCCAAGGTTTTTATTGCAAAACCTTAATCAAGAGTGATACTAGAGTGTTAAAAACTTGTTTTGAAAATTTTATGATGATTCCTTCTTAGTCCCTTGTGGTTGCCAGTTCTAGAGAGAAGAGAGGAAGGAAAGAAATGTTTTCACCTTTGATCTTATTATGTGTATGTGTTAAGTGTGAAATAGAATACATTAACTTAGAAGATATTTAGGAAATTCACACATGACTCACCCCTTGTGTCGACAAGGGGTGTTAGTCATATCTTTAATACATTTTTTTTTATTATGTATAAGTGTAATAATATGTAGGTTAATTGAAGACTTGTGGTAAGTTGTGTACACATTTGAGTATTTAGGGTAGCGTTTGATAAAAATAAATTTTAACGGGTCAAGATAAAATATATTGAGGTCATAAAAATTATAAAAATACATTTCTTGCAAAATTTGAGTGAAATAATAATTATCGTGTAGTATTTAATATAACCGTCGTAATTATATAATTATAACAATTTAGATACAAAATAAATTTAAAACACTGGGTAAACTCATAATATTATTTTATAAACTTAATATAAGTATAAAAATATATTGGGATAATTTTTGGAAGTAACGGATCAAATGTTCAAAATAATTAATTACGCGATAGCGTTTATTTAATATGAAATTATACGTTCAATGTAAAATGCAAAACCATGCATGAACTAATATGATGATAATGATATGTAAACTAAACTTAGTCTATATGGAATGTCATTGATGATTATTCATGAATTCACAGCTAAACCATTACGGTTACGTGAATTTGATGCTCGTAAACCTAGTTTACGATAAATGATAAATGATGAAGCATGAGTAATGTTTTGAAATATGACCTGAAAATACGAGTTGTCACATTCGCCCATCCAAAAAGGAATTCAGTCCCTGAATTCAGTCCTTGTTGGGTCCTACAGTGTTGTTGGTGAAAAGATGAGGATATTTGAGGCGCATCTGGTCTTCCCGTTCCCAAGTAAACTCAGGACCTCTTCGAGAATTCCAGTGAACCTTCACGATAGAAATACGACTTTGTTTCAACTGCTTGACCTCGCTGTCCATGATTTCTACAGGTTCCTCCACGAAATTGAGTTTATCGTCGAGTTGAATTTCTTCCAATGGAATAACGAGTGATTCGTCCGAAAGACATTTCTTCAGGTTTGAAACGTAAAACGTGTTGTGTACGTGACCAAGTTCTGTCGGAAGATCAAGTCGATAGGCTACAGGGCCGACTCTGCTCAAAATTTTGAATGGCCCAATGTACCTCGGGTTTAACTTCCCGCGTTTTCCAAATCGTACCACGCCTTTCCAAGGCGATACTTTCAACATCACTTTGTCGCCAACCTGAAATTCTAACGGTTTGCGTCTAACATCTGCGTAACTTTTCTGTCGACTCCTGGCAGTTTTGAGTCTATCTCGGATTTGGACAATCTTTTCTGTTGTTTCCCGTACCATTTCCGGACCAGTGAGTTGTGCGTCTCCAACCTCGGCCCAACAAACAGGTGATCGACACTTTCGACCATAGAGTGCCTCGAATGGTGCCGCTTTTATACTGGTGTGATAACTATTGTTGTACGATAATTCGATCAATGGCAAATGGTTAGCCCAACCATTTCCAAAATCAATCACACATGCCCTCAGCATATCTTCTAATGTTTGAATTGTCCTTTCACTTTGGCCATCGGTTTGTGGATGATATGCTGTGCTCATCTCTAATTTGGTTCCAAATGAATCTTGTAATGATTTCCATAAGTTTGAAGTGAATCGACTATCTCTGTCGGAAATGATGGAAATTGGTGCTCCATGCCTTGAGATTATTTCCATATAGTCTAGTGAGTTGTTCCATGGAATAAATCTCTCTAATTGGTATGAAATGGGCTGATTTGGTAAGACGATCGACGATTACCCATATAGCGTCGTAACCTCCCGATGTCTTTGGAAGTTTCGTGACAAAGTCCATCGTAATGCGTTCCCATTTCCATTGGGGAATTTCTGGTTGTTGGAGTAACCATGAAGGTTTCTGATATTCGACTTTTACCTTAGAACAAGTAAGGCATCTGCTCACGTACGTGGCAATCTCCGCTTTCATGTTCGGCCACCAATAAAGTTTCTTGAGATCCTGATACATCTTATCAGAACCTGGGTGAATAGAATAATTTGACTTATGCGACTCGTGCATAATCAATTCTCGTATCCCGCCATAAAATGGTACCCACATTCTATCCTTGAAGCATAATACTCCATCTGCTCTCTTTACAAAGCCATTTGCATTTTCGGGCATACCATAAAGCTTTTCACTTGGTCGATTTTCCTCCTTGAGTGCCTCGATCTGTGCCTCAAGTATTTTTGATGGTAAAGGTGAACTGATTGTCATTCCTAATGATCGGACTCTTAAAGGTTTGGGTCTTTCTTTCCGGCTAAGAGCATCAGCCACAACATTGGCTTTTCCCGGATGATACTTGATTTCACAATCATAATCGCTGAGTAATTCCAACCAACGATGTTGCCTCATGTTAAGTTCCTTCTGATCAAGAAAATATTGTAAACTCTTGTGGTCCGTAAACACTGTGCACTTTGTACCGTAAAGGTAGTGTCTCCAAATCTTGAGTGCAAAAATTACGGCCCCCAACTCAAGATCATGAGTGGTGTAATTCTTCTCATGGACCTTAAGTTGTCGAGAAGCATAAGCTATCACCTTCTCGTTTTGCATTAAAACAGCTCCAAGCCCTTTATGTGAAGCATCGCAGTATACTACGAAGTTCTCAATTCCTTCGGGTAGTGCCAAAATCGGCGCACTGCAAAGCTTTTGCTTCAACAACTGAAAATCAGCTTCTTGTTTCTTTCCCCATTCGTACTTCTTGTTTTTCTGTGTCAACTTGGTCAAAGCTTTAGCTATCTTTGAAAAACCTTCGATGAATCTTCGGTAATACCCGGCGAGTCCTAGAAATTGTCGAATTTCTGTAGGATTTGTCGGAGTAGCCCAATCTTTTACGGCTTCAATCTTTGCAGGGTCTACTTGTAATCCTTGACTATCAATGACATGACCAAGAAATTGTACTTTACGGTTCCAAAAATCACACTTGGAAAATTTGGCATACAACTTCTCATTCTTGAGTAGTCCTAAAATCGTTCTTAAATGCCCTTCGTGCTCTTCTTTGCTCTTTGAGTAAATCAATATGTCGTCGATTCTAAACGCTGTTTTCGGAATATCCTCTTCCCGCACTCTAAGTTGATGGTAACCTGACCTTAGGTCAATCTTTGAGTAGATACTAGAGCCTTGCAACTGATCGAACAAGTCGTCGATTCTTGGGAGTGGGTAACGATTCTTCACCGTTAACTTATTCAGCTCTCTATAATCTATACACATTCTGAAGGATCCATCTTTCTTCTTCACAAACAAGACCGGTGCTCCCCAAGGCGAGGAACTTGGCCTAATGAATCCTTTGTCTAAAAGTTCTTGCAACTGGTTAGACAACTCTTGCATTTCTGATGGTGCTAATCGGTAAGGTGCTCGCGCAATTGGTGCAGCTCCGGGCACTAAGTCAATATGAAATTCTACTTGACGTGTCGGTGGGAGTCCTGGTAAGTCTTCAGGAAAGACTTCAGGAAATTCTCGAGCAATCGGTACATCCTCAAGTCGCTTCTCCTCCGACTTCTTCTCGGTTATATGTGCTAAGAAAGCAAAACAACCTTTCTTTATGTACTTCTCCGTTTTGATGCATGATATAATACTGAGTCTAGTTCCACTTCGTTCCCCACGAATGATCAAAGTTTCGCCGTTATAAGGAAGATGAACAACTTTTTCATCACAAATGATTCTTGCACGATGTTTGGATAACCAATCCATACCAATGATGACGTCGAAACTACCAAGTTCTACGGGCATAAGGTCTATATTGAAGGGATGATTTAGAAAATTGAGTGTACAACCACGGACAATGGTGTCGGTGCTAATTAAGTTACCATTAGCTAATTCAATGTTGTATGATGTGTTTAATGTGGTTGGTTTGAAATTGAGTAAAGGTGCAAATATAGTGGACACAAAACTCTTATCGGCTCCCGAATCAAATAAAACTGATGCATAACGATTATTGATAAGGAACGTACCCGTGACGACATTCGGGTCCTCCCTAGCTTCTCCACCTCCCACGACATAGGCTCTTCCTTGTGCCATTCCACCTTGATTCCTGTTTCCTTGGTTCCTTCCTTTCGGACACTCAGTCTTGTAGTGTCCCCTTTCTCCTCAACCAAAACATGTCACTGGTGGTTTTTGATTTTCCCCCGTGGCTGGCATCTTGCATTCCCTTGTTTGATGTCCCACTTTCTTACAATTCCCGCATGGTTCAGGACAACGTCCCGGCTTGTGATGACTCGAACACATCTCACACTTAGGCAAAATCCCCGTGTATCCCTTTTTCTCCCTTGGGCCTGCAACATAGGCCTTTGCAACCTCTTTCCTCTTAGGTGGTTGTTGAGTGACATTTCCACCTTTGTTGTTGTCCCACTTCCGTTTGTTGTTGTTATTGTTGTTATAGTTGGTGTAATTGTTTCGGTTATTGTTGAAATTGGAGCGGTTGTTGGTATTGTTGTTTCGGTTGGCGTTGGCGTTGTTGCTTCTCTTTACTACTTTCGCCATGAGCTTTTAAGTCACTCGAATGGATTCCTCAATCGTTTGCGGATGAAAAGAAATCACGTCTCCTTGAACAACCTGGGGAAGTCCCCCAATGAAAGCCTCCAGTAGCTTCTCATTGTCCGAAACCATAGATGGGCATAACGCGGCCAATTCTTGGAACCTTCGAATGTAAGTATCAATATCATACCCAATAGTTACCAATTCATAGAATTCAGTCTCCAAATTTTTCACCTCCGTACGCGGGCAATACTTCCTCGTTAGCAACCTTTTGAATTGCTCCCAGGTGAGCTTGTACGCGTTTTCCATTCCCATTGGCTGAGCATACGAATTCCACCACGACATTGCCCCATCAAGTAGTGTACTCGTAGCAAACTTAACCTTGCTATCCTCCGGGCAATTACATAACAAAAACACGGACTCCATTTTCTCGAACCATCTAACCATGGCAGTTGCCCCTTCAGTACCCTTGAACTTAGTAGGATCTCCACTTTTAAAATCCTTATACGTACAACTTCTAACCCCGGACCCTCACTGATGCCTGCAGCAGCAGCATATCTAGCGGCCTCGGCAGTAGCCGCAGCCTCAGCAGCAGCCGCCACCGATGCTCTCTCAGTCCTTAATGCATCGGCTATGCTATTGTTCACATACTTCTGCATAGCAGCTTGTGTCAATTCAGGTGTGGCTTTCTTTGGCGCCATTGCTCTTCAAAACCATAAGATGAAACAATTATGAGAACTCGTAAGTAGAAACAAACATTACACATATATATCCACAACCACAACATGCATAATATAAATGAAATCACAACGGAACAACCACGAAATATCACAAATATAATCACAACACACGTGGATAATATACATGAAAATTTCGGCCTTCATGGACCGATATCATAGATAGTAAAACCATTCCTACATAGTTGAGTCAATACTTGATATTTTGTTTGTACAACAACCAAAAGACAACAAGTTCTTTAAACTATGTCACACACCTTGTGACTAGGATAATAGTAAATAAAAACTATACATGATAAAAGTCTACACTAGGCACCTCCTGGTGCTTCGCCAGCTCGATCCTGTAGATCTCGAATCTGTGTAACCAAACTAGTAACCAAACCCCTCAACTCGCTAATCTGACCCTGTGCGGTAACCATGCTCTCACGGGCTAATGCCAACTCCTGAGCCTGACGCTGAAGTTCGTCCTGTGCCATCTCGGGTCTGTCATATAACTCAGGCATCTCCTGCCTCAACTCAACAATATGCCCCCGGTTCTCTAACTGTCTAGACTCTAAACCCTGGTGTGCCATATCAATCGAAACCCTACCTATCACGAGGCCTTCAACCTCCTCCTCAATGGTTTCCACTCGATCCAAAGATAGTTCCTCCAACTGTCCTAACATCCTATCTATCTGAACCTGTTGGTTATCTATACGCGCCCCTAATGTCTCAGTGGAAGGCTGTCTAGCAACAGCAGCCTTTGAGCTCTCACCTATCTAGAACCTAGATGGTAGTTCGGGCTCTGTAGAGGGTGATGCAGGGATGTCAAAACGTGCACGCTTTTTGAGCGGCAAGTCCAATGTAGGTATAGGCTCCCTAAGATAGTATGATGAAGATGATGATGATAACAGTGGTGATGGCGGGTGAATCGGGCCATGTGTAGGGCTAACAGGTTGTGTAGGTGCGACTTCGCCCTCCTCAAAGGGTTCGGTCTCGGTGTCAGTCACTATAAGTGGAAAGTCTGAAGTAGAGCCAATAGAAGATAAAACTACAGTGTGTGATAAGGCATCGTTCATGTTGGTGTCGGATGAGACATCCTCCATGTTCGTGTCAGATGATATGGGGATAGGGTCGGAATCTGAAGACATATCTGTGATAACCGATGTAAAATAAAAGTAAATAACTCGAATAAAATGTATATGAATCCGCATGAAAAGTGAACATGCACTTGTGATGAAATGATGAGATGCTATGATGATGTAGTTATAGTCTAGGGTCAATGATGCAACCTAGTTTTCTATAACTGAAGCTCTGATGCCAATCTGTCACACCCCCAAATTACCTGTTTTGCAGCGGAATGAAATTCCTGGGGATTGACTGTCATAGCATCACAATCACAGTTATATTGAACGACCTAAAGTTTCGTTTTAGAAACACATCGTTTGATATTTATATAAAACATTCAGAGTTACAAGATAGGTCCCAAAAGTTGATAAAGTTTGCGGAAATATAAGTTTATTACAAGTCCAAACGATGTTTTGAAAAGAAACCATAATATACAATGAGACAAGTCGACGCCGCGACTCTATGAGGGTTCCTTATTCATGCCAGGATGCGAATGTCTTAATTACCTGAAAATACATTGCTAAAACGGTCAACAATAATGTTGGTGAGAAATCATAGGTTTATGAAAATGTTTTATACAACCACACAAGTATAGACCATATATGACAAACATGCCACATAAAAATGTTACAATTGCTATAAGTCCATGACACCGAAACTAGACTGATCATGATGTTCGTCCCAACAGAGTGTTTGCCAAACAACTCAAATAATGATATTAAATGAAATGTATCCGTTTAACCAGTTGGAATCCACCAACCCGGATGGAGGAATCACCCTCGATAGATCTATCCACTCACCCTCGCTTTTATGAAATTAACGGTTCATGTTATATAATGGGGACATTCAATTGGCATGAGGTAACTTAAGCAATGTAATGAATTTGATATACTTGGTATTGTAATAAAATGATGTGCAATGTATTCTCCCCCGTAGGTTTGAAAATAAGTATAAAAGTATACAACGGGGCTATGAAAACTCACTTGATGAATTGATGCGATGACAAAAGTGTGTACACCGAAATTTAGCGTGAATCTAGAAACTTGACCTATTATGAATGATATGATACGTAATAAGTTATGATGTAATGTTATGCATGCAATTCGGATGATATCTATACCACTTATGAATTTTTGAAAATAATACTTTTCGTCGAAAAATAATCTTTTAACGTCTTGACCATTTTTAAATTACTCCACATGTATTTACATTGAAATGATATCCGACGATAATCATTTAGTGATTTATTATGAAATTATAACTTTTCGTCGTAAAATAATGTCGTTGAAATTTTCATGAAAGTGACAAAACGGCCTCTAAAAGCTAGTCGTAAAATGGTGCACGTCGAGTGTTAGGAAACAAACTCAACGGTTTTGGGAAGCTTGTATCATTATCTCAAAGTTTTAGTACATGAGTTTCCATCCTAGAGGTCTCGAACATAAAGAAAAATATAGGTTAAGTATGGTACTTATGTCCCAAAATATAGTTTAAGGATGGTTTTCGGCAAATTTTAAGTAACCGTATTTAATTCATTACAACTCCGCTAAACAAACGGTCAGACATTTTGGAAAATATACTTGGCGAACTTACTTTTACTAGAAGACATTACTTTATAAAAAGTTCTACATCAATGTTAAAAACGTCCTCCAACATGGTCACTTATTGCCGTAAAACTTGTCTATTAGAAATTTAATAGTTTTTCTTATATAATAAAGTTACGACAACTTTTTGTAAACGTGTATAATTTAATCATTACAAATCCGTTTTCTACGTTTTATAGGTCTTTAGCTTTGTATCAAAGTATACTAATATATTTTTGATAAGTCGACATAATTTATAACGCCTAAGTTTCATTTTTGACTCGTACAAATTAGACGTAACATGCTGAAATTTCCAGAATTTTTAGTTTTCGTCGCCTAACTTGAAAAATTCATAACCTCTTCGTTATAGCTCCGTTTTAATCCGTTCAAGCGACCACGTTTTCGTTTTAAAGTGTATTTTCTAAATATCTAGGCCAAAAATTTTTATCCACTGTCGAATTTTCCAGATTTTGAAAATAAGGACAGACCCTTTTGCAAACTTGTCGAAATGAGTTTTTCTTGCGCCAAACCTATTCTAACTAATTCAAAACAACTCCGAAGCTATTCTAATCCTACCATACACCTTCTTAGGGTGTCATGGGTTCCTAGGAATCACCAAGAGTGATTTATAACAAGGAGTAATTATAGGATGACATAAATATATATAACCCTTAAAAACATGTAAAAGTGGTATAAACATCCATGAGACTTGCATGTTTTCTCAAATATGATGAAATGAATATATCAATGAATATGAAATATGATGATGGATATGGATGTTTACTAGTAACTTGATGAGATTATGAGAACAAAGGATTTTTCCTAATCACCCAAGGTTTTTATTGCAAAACCTTAATCAAGAGTGATACTAGAGTGTTAAAAACTTGTCTTGAAAATTTTATGATGATTCCTTCTTAGTCCCTTGTGGTTGCCGGTTCTAGAGAGAAGAGAGGAAGGAAAGAAATGTTTTCACCTTGATATTATTTATGTGTATGTGTTAAGTGTGAAATAGAATACATTAACTTAGAAGATATTTAGGAAATTCACACATGACTCACCCCTTGTGTCGACAAGGGGTGTTAGTCATATCTTTAACACATTTTTTTTTTATTATGTATAAGTGTAATAATATGTAGGTTAATTGAAGACTTGTGGTAAGTTGTGTACACATTTGAGTATTTAGGGTAGCGTTTGATAAAAATAAATTTTAACGGGTCAAGATAAAATATATTGAGGTCATAAAAATTATAAAAATATATTTCTTGCAAAATTTGAGTGAAATAATAATTATCGTGTAGTATTTAATATAACCGTCGTAATTATATAATTATAACAATTTAGATACAAAATAAATTTAAAACACTGGGTAAACTCATAATATTATTTTATAAACTTAATATAAGTATAAAAATATATTGGGATAATTTTTGGAAGTAACGGATCAAATGTTCAAAATAATTAATTACGCGATAGCGTTTATTTAATATGAAATTATACGTTTAATGTAAAATGCAAAACCATGCATGAACTAATATGATGATAATGATATGTAGACTAAACTTAGTCTATATGGAATGTCCTTGATGATTATTCATGAATTCACAGCTAAACCATTACGGTTACGTGAATTTGATGCTCGTAAACCTAGTTTACGATAAATGATAAATGATGAAGCATGAGTAATGTTTTGAAATATGACCTGAAAATACGAGTTGTCACACTCAATACCCAGTAATAGGAGAATTTAACAAAATCAGATTGTGATTCATACACTTTTTCCACTATATCTTTTTTAAATCCTACCAACAAAATAATTCATACACTTTTTCCACTATATCTTTGTTAAATTCTCCTCTACTAACTCTACACGTTTAATGTTCGATAACTATAACCATTAATCGTCAATAACAATCTTTGTTAAATTCAGCAACCACGAGTGCCCAGCCACACCAACACCCAGGCAAACTGCAGTGCCATCACCTACACTTGCCAAAACTGGAGTGCCACTTATCACACCCACGCCTACACCTGCCAGAGCTGGAGCACCACCCACCATGTTACCTGGTTGGTAACCAGCCGGCTCAGCATGTAGTGCATTTGCTGCCGGTATAGCAGCAATCGGTTGTGGTCCAGGACCTAGCATTGGTACCGTGATGGTGAGTGCAGCTAATCCAACGGGAGCTATTAGCCTTAGGTAACGGCAAGCTTCCTAAGACGCACACCATTTAGTTCAACCCGCTCTAGATCTGGAAGAATTTAAAAAAAAAGAAAATTTTATATATAAAGAACAATTTTCAATATCAGCACCAAACAACTTTTGCCAAACACCACCATACCTTCAAAATCAAACACTCCGGTCTCTACTAAAACAACCAAACCTTCACCTCTAAAACCTAGAGTTCTCTCCTTCACCTCACCTCACTCATCACCAAACCTGAACTCTCTAGAAGATTTTCCACCTAGGCCTTCTCATCCACCACCATTGCCCACATTCTCATCAATTGAGAAAATGGTACCACAACAACCTTCTCACCAAAACCTTGGTGTTGGAACTTTACTGAGCACCCGTGTCTTTCTCGGCCTAACACATCGTGGTTTTTTGACCGACTTGTTGTGTGTGCCTTTATGATCACTTTTAGCACAGGCTTTCATTTCCACACTTTCTCCTCTTACATGCTCAAACAAAATGATTTATGTATTACAAAAGAACTATTGTGCAATTATATAGGTCTCATAATCCTATCAGCTAAGTCATTATTGTGCACTTTATAATCATAATAAGTAGCTTTTTCTCAAACAAACATTTCACCACAAATAGACCACTAATTAATGTTAGCTAACTTGACTAACATGAGAGAGTTGGAAAAACGTACGTATTGGAGTGTGATCAAACTTCATCCAATAAACTACAAAAGAACTATCTAGTCATCCTAACAAATGTAGTCATAATAATGTACTACTCTAATCCATATACATGTACAAATTTTTTAAACACAAGAAAAAAAAAAAAAAAAAAAAGCAATGCTAGACTCCCTAAAAAATTCACTCGATGACGTGTCAACGGTTGATTGGTGCATTTTCTAACAGTTTTTCTCTCCTTTCTTTTATTAAACCAATTACCCGCTAACACGTCAGCGAGTGGATTTTTTGTGTGAATTTTGTGAGTGGTTCTAGTATTACTCAGAAAAAAATGCAATTATAACAAATAAAAACAATAAGACCTTACCTTATTTCCAAGACACCCCTATTTCAACAAATGACTAAGATTTCTTTAATTTTGCTGAAAAATAAAAGCCGAAATGAAAGATGGCTTTGAGCATGTGTGATATGATCTTCACTAGAGCTTAAGACTTTAGACCACGACCTGTCCGTGTCAACGACTGTCATCACCGCATGCACCATAGCAGAAGGTTGTTATACTTGTTTTTGAAAGTGAAATGGTGGCTTTAAATGTAATGGAGGGTAGTATGTTTTGGTGGTTGATCATAAAAGTAAATATGTTTACTTGTGTCTTGCCCATTGAATTTCCCATGTTGGCAATCTTTGCGAAGTAATCCAAAGTTCAAATGACTCCTTTAGACTACCCTTATCCGTCACACCAAAACACACTCACTCATCTTATAACTCAGTGTCACATGAGTTTTCTCTCTTCAACTTTTCACTCACACGTACTCACGCTCACAATACACCCTTATCAATCACACCACCTTCACCTTTCAATTAAATACCCACTTTATACAAATATACCCCACAAAATACACCACACACACTCACAAAATGAATAAATAATAAACGAGTACACGAATACCGAGTAGTGAGAAGCTCACCATTGTGATCAGCTAATTTTGGCCAAACTCACACATTACACAAACACCCGTATTGGTGCTCACTCGTGAGTTACATACTCACCATCTTTCATGCGTGACGAGTGTGGGTAGTCTTACAAACACAATATTATTCTATAAATGAAGTAAATTGAAATATTGTTAAAAAAAAGTAATTAAACAAGTTTATTATATTAAAAGAGTTCTACTTTGCAACATATCATGTTTTTAGCTAACTTTTTTATCTTATAAATAGTTATCCTATAACATAGGTGACAAATTTATTTTGTTAACGTAGGTAAAGATATATGTTTTACGGAGTATATTATGGGGGTGTTTGATAGCCTCTTATTGGGCTTTATCATGAATCGGTAAGTGATGTTCATTGTTTGATAACTTTTTTTTCTTCACTTAATTGCTCCACTAAGGATTGAATTGGTAAGCGTTGATGACATGCAAAATGGTTAAGCACCAATGACATCTTCGAGATTGTCCCTTTACTCCCTTTTATGATTATGTTACATAGCCTATTTTTTTCATAACCAATAGTCTTTTTTTATATATCTATTTTATCATAGTCAACTTTTATATATCTATTTTATCATTTATTTAAGAGGAAACGAGTATATGTGATTTCATAATCAAATTGCTAATTAGTTATTTCCTAAACGATGAAGAGTTTTTTTTTTTTTTTTTTAATTAATTTTTTTTTAATGCTTCAATCTTAAATTAGTTTGTAATGTTTTATGATCTTTTGAATAAGAGTATTTACATTTTATTGTTTACTCAAACATTGCTTTTTTTATATTATATTTCTATTCAAGTTAATAATTTTTTTTTTATCAAACTATATATTTTGCTCAGTACAAAACTAGACAGAAGGTTAAATTGGTAATTTAAGACAACTCAAATTGTTCATTCAGAATAATTATCAAACCATCATTTTCACACAGAATCATTTTCACTCAGCATTTTGAAATCATTCAACAGGTTTGATTCATTCAGCGCTAAATCATATTCTTTTATCAAACAGCCCCTTGTCTAACACGTACACAATATACTAATAATCAAGAATGCTATTTTAGCATTTATATACAGACTTTTTCGGACTTTTTTTAACGGAAATCTTTTATAACTTACCTATTATATATTAGATGATATTTCAAGCCCGATTTGTGGGCTTAGGGTTCATTAGGGTTTGTAAACTACTTTTATTTACAAAAAGCCCACCCACCGAATTAAAACCCTAAAACGGTGCATTCATATATAATCGATACGCATGTTAGAATTATGTCAAAGACAGCTCGAATCAAATATTATGACAATCAACGATATGTCCAAAGAAGAAGAAACATTGGCTGCTGATGAAAAAAGGAAGAACAAATTAATGGTGCGATGGAGCCTTCACGATGAAATTGCAAAGCTATTTAACCCCGCACTGAAGCATGCTCTTTGTAGGTGGGAGGAAGAAGTGTCTTGTAGTATTTCTCCTTGCCCCAAGGAGGATGGTGATTACCTATGCACGAATGTCGTGGAAACATGGTCAGAGTTGAGAATGGCTCGTTACTTTAGAGGACCAACAGATGCTGGACTGACTGCTAGAAGAAATATGATGCTTATAGATCGAGATACTACTGGCATGATCGAAAGATGCATCGTATGTGGTCCTGGCTTTTTAATGTTTAAGTTATCTATGCAATGGATAGCCAAGGTGAGAAAAGTTCAATATAGAACTCATATTTGTCATAGAACCAATCAACCAATCATAGCCACTCATTTCTTTTATTAAAATATATTCACCTTTTTTTAAAAAATTAAATATCTCACAAACCGTTAATCGTTACGCCAAAAAAATCATACCATCTCGACGAGAATTAAATTATCTTTCTATAGATATGCATTGTTATATACTTTCGACGAACTTTTTTTTTTAAATTTCGTCCAGAAGAATCACATGTGATTTGTAAAAATCACATGTGATTTGTTAAAATCATATGTGATTTGATTTTTACGAATCACATGTGATTTTTCTGGGCGAAATTTAAAAAAAAAAAAAAAACTTCGTCGAAAGTATATAACAATGCATATCTATAGAAAGATAATTTAATTCTCGTCATGATGGTGTATTTTTTATAGCTTGAAGATTTACCGTTTGCAAGATATGTTGTTTTAAAAAAAAATAGAAAATGATTTTTTATTAATTTAGATAAAAAATGAATGGCTATGATTGGTCCAATGGTTCTATGACAAATATGAGTTCTATATGGATCTCAACTCTAGCCAAGGTACTTTCTTCTCCAACTGTTTCAAAGTACACAATACACTCTTTACTTAAACTATTTTCTACTTCTATATCGTCACTATTTTTTTGTTACATAGTATTCATAAGATGGTCAGAGATGGTATAGGCGCATGTGCGCTAAAACGTTCTGTGGAAAGAGCAATTCTTTACTTTTTGTCGGGAAGTATAGCCGAGAAAATGCATACGGGTCATTTACGATCCACTGTTATTGGAGAAACATTGGCGTGTGTCCTTGAGTATTCTGGAGTTGAGGTGATCCGAAGATTTCATGAAGAGGACGTTATCGAGTTAAAAATGATGACGGAGTTCCTAATCGAAAGGTTCCCTAACGGGATAGTTAGCGATCTATCTCCTCGAGAGCTTGAGGTGCTGTATATGGAATCGAAGGAGAGGTTTGATGAAGATGCCGAATTTAGAGAGACGGCCCAGCAGTTGCAGTCACAAGGTTGGGACGAAAGGCACAGAATTGCATGGATGCAAATATCTAAGATAAGCCGAGAACGTAACCAAAAAGTATATGATCGTCTGGGGGTCCACGTGAAAGAAGAGGTGTCTTGTTTTGACCCATTTGATTCCAACATTATCGAGACTCTGGGGAAATTGAAAGTGAAGGAGATGAGGCGATCCTTATTGAGGGACGGAAGTTTTCCATGGATCTTGCAGCTTTATGGCATGCACTTAACGTGGTAAAAGCAGATTGGATATTGCATGTGACTGATGTAGGGCAACGAGACCATTTTGACATGTGCATCAGTGCTGCTAAACGTGCAGGGTGGATCATAAATGATCATTGTCCGTACCCATTAAGTCATATAGGATTTGCAGGTCTTGTTCAAGCTGATTATTATGAGAGACCCCGAACTCTTTGTACTACAGTGGCTAATTTGCTTGACGAAGCTAAAATTCGATGTAAAGCTGTCCTTGTGAGACAAGCAGGCAAGGCTGATGAATGGACAGCTAAGGAGCTTGAGCATACTGCTGAAGCACTTGGATATGGTGCTGTCAAGTATGCAGTCTTGAAGAACAACAGATTGACAAAGTGCACAATCAATTTTGATGAAATGCTTAATGAAAAGGGAAATACTGTTGTATATCTACACTATACACATGCTCAAATCTGTACACTAGTGGAATAGCGATGGAAATAGCGACGTACACTAAAAAGTCGCAAATTTCCAACATCAGAGCGACACCTTTAGCGTCATGGCCGTCGATAGATGTCGTAACACATGCATGTCGCGACCTATTCTCAAGGTTAATGATGCCGCAATACATGTCGCAATGCTTGTCGCTATCTAAAGAGGCATGTTTAAAAGTCGCAGATTTACCGCCTTCCTTGCTTTCATCGCAATACATGTCGCTGGAATAACGTCTTTTATGTGTGTGTCGCAAAATACGTCGCTGGTTAGCTTCGTAGTTATATGATGTCTCAAAGTTAGTCACTTTTTTTTCACTCTTACAGTATATTTTTTACTTTCCAGAGACAAAAGCCTAAAAGTAAACAAATAAAAAATCGCCATAAATTTTTACAACAAAAAAAAACTTATCCCATAAAAAAAATATTTTCACACTTAGACATTTGTAAATGAATAAAAAATTACCAAAACACTTTTCACTCCTTCCTTCTCACATCTCATGTACGATCCCCAATATTAATCTAATCTTCTCTCATCTCTCATCTCAGCTCAGGTATGAATCGAACACCACTCTCTCCATCTCAGGTCACCATCTCTATGATGTTTAATCGAGTGTTTGGTTATTTAGCTGTATTAGCTTATATATAATGTTTAATCGAGTATTTGATTATTTAGCTGTAGTAGCTTATTTGTGATATTTAATCGAGTGTTATTATGTGCTTATGCAATCGACATGTGATTTTAACTTGTTTATGATGCAAACGATAATTCATGCTTATACAATCGAGATGAGATTTAACTGAAATTTTATGTAGTTTAGAAGTGTAGACCAACTGTTCGACGAAATGTCTCACTCAATTTGTATAGTGTAGACCTAGTGTTTGATGAAGTGTCTCACTAGTTTAATGTATTTTTTTCGCTGAAAGTATTTGTATAGTGTAGACCAAGTGTTCGATGAATTTCCTCACTAGTTTCGTGTATTTTTTTCCGCTGAAACTGTATTGAACCGTATGTGTAGAGTGTAAAACAAGCGTTCGACCAAATGCGTGACCGAGTTGATTGTTTTTTGACCAAATGATAGCATAGTTGTCAATAGCGACGATAGCGGTCGCTATAGCGCGCTACGTAGCGAAGCGGTCATGTGTCGCTATTACCATTTAGCGTAGTTTTAAGTAATCTGTTGTTAGTTACAAAATTAGTTGTTTGAGAACCAAGAAATGGGACCAGATGTCTATTTTGGAGTCTTAAACATATCACAAGAAATTAATTGTTTGAGAACCAAGAAATTAGTTTTAATGGTTCTATGTTCCTTTATAGATTTAATCCCTCGAATAACGTGACGAGCACAATAACTAGCATATGGAAATCACGGTTTACAGGAGCATGGGATACATGGAAAATTGTTCCCGAAGAAGACAAAGAAATTTGGTTTAACTCGTTCAAGGTATTATGTTTGATCCTACAACCATTTAAATTGACTCTTAAGTGATTAGACTACCTTGCTACACATGGCTTCATGATTCTGTAACTTTATCCAAATTGGTTATTTTTACCGGGTCATTATAAATGTAATAATGATAATTGATTGCTAATTGTGTAGAGTCTGTAGTCAATTCCACTTGCAACTATTGTTTATGGTAACTTATCTTGAATCTTCTTTATCGTAATGAATGACGCTTTCTTATGAACCACTATATTGGATTTCTTAAACTGTCTTTACTCTTTAGTGCGTAACTTATAAGGAGTGCCTATCTTCTTGCCTCACACTTGTAGTATCAACTCTTTGAATATAGTATATTAACTGCCACCTATATAGTATATAGTACCACCATATGTACAGCTATTGCAAGAAAAATGGATATACGAGTTGTGATAATAACACTAGGAATTATTACAGTGGCATGTGCATGGTAAAAGCTTGCTGCAGATACAATAGGGAAAATGTTTTAACTATGTAAATAAGTATAGGTCTATAGCAGTAGGAAAACTGGTTTGATGGTGTATTTGCTTTATTTGTGTTTCATCATTATAATTATTTCAACCGATCTGTGTGAATTATGATTATACGGTTCATTAGTTATGTTTCATTTTTGTTAGTAATGCTTTAGTAGGCATAGTTATCATCAACGTTGTTTTATTCTATTAGTCAATAGAATATGCTTTTAAGTTTGTTTTTATATTGATTTTATGCTAAGAAATTAGAGAACTTTATATGTGAATTTATGGTTGGAATTTGTCGGTGCTATTTGGGAAGGAATGTGGGCGATTTGGGAATCATCGGGGTTTATAGCAAAATCTTAAAGAGGGAGAGCTGCCCAAAAATGTAATAAGCGTTTGCACGTTGCTGGTTCAGTCTCGATCGCTGAGCACAGAAGGAGATTGGTGTGTAAATTTTCTTTACCATGTTACTACCTATTCCAAACACTTTACTACTAAAAGCAGTTTTGAATATATCATTTGTCCAAAGGCATACTCACATTCCTTAACTGTCATGGAATTCTAAGCATAGTAATCTTCCATTATGGTGCAACAAAAAGTGATAAAATGTAGATGCTTATAGTAGGAATTAGCTGTAATCTACTCTTATGGTTACTTGTGCAAATGCCTGGAAAAAATATCTTGCGAATTAGTTGTAATCCACTCTTATGGTTACTTCTACAAAAAGTGATAAAATGTATCAGCTTATTGTAGGAATTAGCTGTAATCTACTCTTATGGTTACTTCTGCAAAAATTGATATAATGTAGATGCTTATTATAGGAATTAGCTGTAATCTACACTTATGATCTATTGTTGTTGATGCTATCTACGTAGTATTTGTTGGTTAGATAATTGAAAGTGTAGTTTTTATGTGCTTAATCGATTATGCTGCTAACAACATGACACTATTTCTGTTGTTTTATGATTATAGCAAAAAGAACTAGGAAGGGATCCAACTGTTGCAGAACTTTTTTTCGGACTCACATGAAGAAAGACAAGAAGACTTTTGTGGACAACGAAGCAAAAGAAACCTTGGTAAGTTGTTTTTTTTACTTCTTGAGAAAATTGTTGTTTCTGAATAAGCAAAAGAAACCTGCTAATGTGTCATACTTTTATTAAGTTGTTGTTGTTACTGAATAAGTTGCTAATTGTTGTTTCTGCTAATTGTTCTTGTTTCTGAATAAGCAAAAGAAACCTGCTAATTGTTGTTGTTTCTGAATAAGCAAAAGAAACCTGCTAATGAAACCTGCTAATGTGTCATGCTTTTTATTAAGTTGTTGTTTCTGAATAAGCTGCTAATTGTTGTTGTTTATGCTAATTGTTGTTTCTGAATAAGCAAATGAAACCTGCTAATTGTTGTTGTTTCTGAATAAGCAAAAGAAACCTGCTAATATAACCTGCTAATGTGTCATACCTTTTTACTTTTGTGGACAACGAAGCAAAAGAAACATGCTAATATGTCATACTTTTTATTAATGAAGGAACAATACATGACAAAGTATGGAGCAGAGGACTCTCGTGATACGCAATCAGGAAACATAGCAAATACATACATCAGATGGGCAGAACATGTTGGCTCAAAGAAAGGGAAGGTTTATGGTCTTCCATCCGGGTTTGATAGATATGTTTTTGAGCAGATTGCTACTCAAAAGGTTCTAGATCTGCTTCAACGTCGACAACCGGCTGTTTAGATGCTTAGTCCAGTTTCTAAGTAGCAATGTTGTTAACAAGTAGCAGGTTTACACTCTTTGGCTAAAGTGACATTGTTTGGTTTAGTTGAGATTTACAATATTTGACAATTACCAATGTTGTTGAAGTAGCATTTTTACAATATTGGTTTATATGACACCTTTTAGTGTCTTTATGTATGACTTGGAACTTATCATTGTTTATTATAATACATATTTCATTGAATCATTATGTTTCATTTGTGAATTCTTGGGGCTAAATAAAGAGATGTAGTGCAATATAGAACCTAGCATGTTCAACAGAGAGAGTTTTGCGACTGGATTTGCGACATTGATGGATTTTTTTTGCGACTTTAAGCGACGTCTAGTGAGAAAAAGCGACATAGTTAGCGACCAGAATAGCGATGGATATAGATTTTGGTGACAGAACTCGCGACAACTAGCGACTCCATGAAGCAAGTGAAAATCCGTCGCAATGCTTTTTGCGACTTCATTTCCAGTCGCTATGAGCGACACAATTGTTTGTCGATAGTGATGACGCTAATTTTTTGCGACATAGTTTGAAGTGACGCATAATCTGCGACGTTTTAACACCGACAGGTACCTACCCAACGCAAATTCTGACGCAATGATAAAATCCGTCGCTAAATCCATCGCTAAAGGCTCAAATTCTTGTATATCTATACTATACACATGCTCAAATCTGTACAATTATCAAGAAATACAAGAGAGACCTCAAGAAGTTAAAGAAATTAAGGGGGGAAGAGGTAGAAGAGTTGATATTTAAGAACAATGAAGAACGTGCGCTCGGATTACATTTACTTCGGTTTACTGAGGTTCTTGGAGAGATTTGCACAGTTCTTATGCCACATATCCTTTGCGATTACCTTTATGATTTATGCAAGAAGGTCGACAGTTTTTACTCTTGTGTGTGCCAGGTTGTTGGGTGTGGTGATAAGACGAGCAAGTTATTGTTGTGTGAGGCAACTGCAATGGTCATGAGGAAGTGCTTTCATCTTTTGGGGATCACTCCTATTTATAAGAAAATATTAAAGTTGCGACCAGGTTCCGATTTGTATAAAAGACTATACTTTTCAGATCTAACCGAGCAACAACTGATGGAATTATTCTGTGAAGGTCCCTGCCCAAGTTCCCAACTGTCTAAAAGATTATACTTTTCAGATCTAACCGAGCAACAACTGATGGAATTATTCTGTAAAGGTCCCTGCTTCCGGTTTGATTTGTGTAAGGTTGTTCTTACGCATAACATTGATGCTAATGTTGAGAATCGTAGTACCTATAACAAGCGTCTTTTGTATGGGATTATTCAGGCAGAAACTCATATCTCAGATCCGTCTCATTATGGTTGTTTCAATATATTAAACCGTAACTTAGATGATCCCTTGGTCATCAACAAACCTGGTTCTTTATCTCCACAGGATATCTGTTATTGTTCACTTTCAGTTTCTAACTTTGTTAAGATCACGGCGAAGCTCTATGGTACCACTTACATGGGGGATGGATTGGAGAGTTATAGTGATTATAGAAAATATTATCCTGATATGGAAAATAGTCCTGAATATCTAGAGGCCTTAAAAAACTTTTTGAAGACCGGCATATTCCCTAATCTGGAGGTCAATGAGGTGGGCCTTGATGATGATGCGTTTGAAGTTTGCAATGGCAATGTGTTGATAAACTTGTCAGAATATTTTGCCAAGAGACCCAACAGCGGCGGTTCCGGTTCTTGTAAATTAAAAGGTAAAGATGGCTATCTAGATCTGTATTATATTGCATTAAAGTATGCAGTAGAAGCAGCTCTGGAAGTATGCTTTGTTGCAACTTGTAAGGAAACAAAAGTTTTTGGAAGGGTAATGGCTTATTATGGCAAAAACTTTTGTTATGATTGTCCTGCTTCTAAAAGATATCTTTATAATGCAATGCTCTTTGAAAGCAAAGAACCTAGTCATATTGAGCCTGGCAAAATAAATCTTATGCGATCTGCATTGGGGGTACCAGCCCAGTACTCTCTCATAATTGATGCAAAGTTACATGACTTCACCATTGGTTTTATTAACGGGAATGATTGCTCCTTAAAGCTTAAAGTGGACTGGAAGTTGCCACTTGATATGCTCCATGTTTAGCTGAGATGTCTTTCTTTCGGGTTAATTTGGTGGTTCATTATGGTGGCATGTTGCCCTTTGTTTCATGTTTTTATTGTGTATGATTCTGATTATAGTATGATGATGTGTTATGATGGTAGACAATCTTATGATGCGTGGAAATTTCATGTTTTTACTTGCTTAGGTTAATAAGATAGTTCTTGTCGCTAATTTGTGGGAAATCTGTGACATATTCCGACAGAAACTTGGTCAACAAGAACTATATTTTTAACTAATACATATTCTCATGTTTCATACTTATAGTATATAAATGCTTATGGAATTGTTTTGCAACAAATCATGTGAAAAAACTTCTTTGCATACACTTCAAAAATAAAGGACTCAAATCTTTCAGCTATACGCTTAACATCAGTTTTAGGAGCTTGCGAAACCTGTGTAAATCGGCCTCTGGCTAGCTATACGCCTAACAACATTTTGAGGAGCTTTCAAAAACTGTGGAAATCATCCTTCGGCCACCTAGCATCATTTTGAGTAGCTTGCAAAAACCGTGCAAAATCCCATATGTCAATATATAGTTTAGTAAAAGTTATCCATGAAAGTAACAAAAATGTTAAAAGAAAATGGACAAAACAATGCCTATATTTGAAATATAAGCTAACTTCCCAAGACGATAATCTATTCACTGAATCGTCTTTAAGAGTAACAAAAAGCTTGGTAAATACATTCCATTAGCCTTTTTACTTAAAGACTAGTTAAACAATAACGCAAAAATACCAAGAAATACATAGTTAGGCCTAATGGGATGTCTTACAGTTTGAAAAGCCATATTTTTACTGATACTACCATTCTTTCATGACTGCCAAGACTACATACTTAAACGTATTCTTTCATGAAACAAGCTTAAGTTTTGTTCAAATGTCACTTTTCGGAGTTCATTTCCGAAGTTTTCTTCTACTTCAGTAAGCTTGCGACTCAAAAGCTCATTCGCTTTATTATGGACTACTTCAGTTTCTTTATCAAATATAAAGAAGATCCGCAGCCTTACGGTGATCAATCCAAACTAGACCACCCTCAGTTTTACGATGTTTTAGGGTACCTGTGCTTGTGTCAGGTAGCAAGATCTTTTGTTTTTTTTAATTTGAGACTCAAAGTAAATTGTTGTATTGATTGACATTGATTTCAAAACAAAAAGAACATGAGTACCACTGACACGTTCATGGTTCGTACGTGCATCACATGATTTTATGTCCTTCCGCCACAGCCTCAAAGGATCTACTTTTACTATCCTTACCTTAACTCCCTCCCGTTCCTCCCTCTAGGCCAAATCTTTTGCATTTACACATGCACTTTTTACTCCACCAAATGACTTAAAAAGTGCTTCAATTCTTCATAGGTCAAACTTTTTATCTATTTTTAGTAGTGGACAATTAAATTGTCACATCCCAAAAAGAAAACATGAACTATTAATTTGAGACGGAGGGAGTATATCATTTCAAATTGGATCCACTGCTTGGTGAGGTTAAGTACTATTCGATATTAGATGGAAATACTAATCTTATCAGCCAATATTCGACTCATGTCTAGTCTATAGTTGAGGCTAAATAAACTATCTAAGCCTCACCTTATTCGGTATATGGGTAAATTGGGTTTGGCTTATTAGGTTCGGGACTAATAACATCGGTTCCATTCACATTTGGATCAATGAAATATGAAAAAAGAAAAAAGGTATCAACAAATTTGCTGTATATTGTAAAGTTATATGGATAACTTGTAGGAAAATATAGAAAAAAGTTCTTATTAGGGTTGATCCATTAGAGTTGATCCGAGCCTGAATAACTAGAGAGTACATACTAATGTTCGGTAGTGCTGGCCTATCTAGATTTTTACCCAAATCATATTCTATTGTGTTGGACTAGTCGTCCCAAGACCATGGCAGCTGCCTCATGATCAAAGCCCCCCACCAAATCCTAGAGATTCGAAAACAAACTTGTCTTTTACAAATGCTTGACACAATTGAGATTTCTAAAAACCCTCCAACCCTAAAAACGATTTCTCTATGGCGACGTATACCCTAATCGCAATTCTGGTTCTCTAATCAACTTTTATTCTTGGTTCCGATTCTTCTAAGTGGGATTATATCCTCTTATAATCGATCTTAGCTTGTTATTGGACATGGATTAATCGGCTGATTAGTGTTCTTTTCTTAGGGTTTATTTTTCACTGTTTTTTAGGGTTTTTAGTCTACTCGGTTTGTTTACATATTCAAACCTTTTACTATTCCTGCGATCTGGTCTATCATGTAACTGCTGTGGTCCGTTCATGTTTATAAACCCTAGTCTTTAACTAGGGTTTTATCCGTTTCTTGAAGAGTGACGCTATCTTCGTGTTGGTGCTGTTTGTGTTCGATTGAATTGAGGGTTTAAGTGTTTTGCTTTGATGTCGAAGGGAGGGTCGTATACTGATTCTGAACGATTAGTTGGTACACTTTCGTCTGATTATTCGCAAGAATCTGGTAGTTATGCTACGTCCCAACCACCCAATGACCTACCTGATTCTGCGATTGGAGCTGCTACGTCTACGGATACTGGTTCGAGCCCTAATCATGATGCACCTACTCATGACACGCCTGAGGTTCATGATACTTTATTGAAAATTCGTGCTATTGAAAAACAAATATTTGAGGGAAAACTTGTTCTTGTGGGTGACGATGGGCAACCATTAAAACCAGCTGTGACAGTGGATGCTACTACTTCTACTGGGGCTAATCCATTTGAGCATCTTAAGGTGCCGCAGTCACAGAAGGAGCTAGAGGAGATGCTTACTGCTATTGGTTATTATTCGAAACCTCCTCATGATACGAGTGTTCCTATGGCTTCTAATGTTAATGCTACTAGTAGTCCTAATAATGTTAATGATAAGGTTGATACGAATGCACATGGGGCTATTGGTATTGAGAAGGTTGGTGCTTTGAAACAACCTTCTACATCGTATGCTGGTGTTACTTCTACTGAACCTAAGAAACACACGTCAAACTTTCGTAGGTTGGAGTGTAATAAGAAAGCTAATGGTGTGGATCTTTCTGTCCCAATGGAAGTGGTTGAAGAGGTGAACTCTAGGTTTGAGAATACTTTGTATGGGTATTTCATTGGTAAACGACTTGCTTTTTCTGTTGTTGATTACTTTGTACGCAATGCGTGGGCTAAGTTTGGTATACAAAAGGTCATGATGAATGCTAAGGGGTTCTTCTTTTTTAAGATCAATTCGAAGAAAGGGGTTGATGATGTTCTTGAAAACGGTCCTTGGTTGATTAGAAATGTACCTATTATTCTTAAACCATGGACATTGAACACCAACTTACTTAAAGAGGATTTGACCAACATCCCGGTGTGGGTTAAATTCCATGATGTTCCTCTTGCTATGTTTTCTGATGATGGCCTTAGTCTCCTTGCTACATTGCTAGGCACGCCCAAAAGGTTAGATGCTTTCACTAGCTAAATGTGCAAGGACTCGTGGGGCCGTAGTAGTTTTGCTAGATGCATGATTGAAATGAAGTCGGATGAGGTGCTTAGGGACAACCTTACTGTTGAGATACCGTTACTTGATGGGTCGGGTTCGACTATTGAGAAGATACGGGTTGAATATGAGTGGAAACCACCTCATTGTGATAAATGTAAGATTTTTGGTCATACTCTTATTGAATGTCCTAAAGTTGTTGAACCTCCTGCTCAGCCTACTAAGCGTGTTAATGATGGTTTCAAGACGGTTAATAACAAGAAGAAGGGAAAGCAAGGTGGGTCTACTATTCCGGGTCAAGGAGGGTTTACTAAACCTGTTGTGGGTAAGCAGTTTCAATATCAACCCAAACAGACTCCTCCTGAACCTAAGAAAGTGGAAGTCACTAAGAAGAATGCTTCTGATGTGGCTAGTTCGAGTGGAACAAAGATCTCTACATCTAACCGGTTTGATGCTCTTAATATGGAACATACGGATGCGTTTGGTAATCCTTCTAATGACACCAACAAGGATGTGGATTCTGGTCGTACAATGGAAGTTAATGAAGATAAGTCTACTAAGACATGTACTGCATCACAAGAACCCCTTGTGAGTGATTTGAAAGAGATGGAGTCGGGTGTGGCTCCTATAACTACTGATTCTTGTAATCCGCCCGCCTCTTCTACTAAGAGAGTTAATCCTTTTTCTAAAGTGGGAGAGATCGTGGTTTCTGATTCTGAAGATGAGGTGGTTGCTAACCCATTTGATGAGTCTGCTAATCTATTCGGTGGTGGCCAAGAGTTTGAAGATGAGTATGATGACTACGACTACGATGACTATGTGAATCAGGTTCATGATCTTCCAGGGAATTTGGATGCCTTTAATGCCATGAATGGAACCAAGCTTCAAGGTCGTAGGAAGTAATTTTCTTTCGTTATGTCCTATGTTATCATTTGAGTAGTGGTTTGTTTTCTTGTTTAGAAAATAGGAAGTTTCTTGTTATGTAAGTTTTATGCCTATGTAACGGGCTGAGATATGGGACTTCACTCATATCCATTGTACATAAACGTTTTTTTGGTTAATATATTTACCAGGGTGCAGGATTACTCCCCTTTACCAATGCTTGACACAATTATAAATACGCTAAAATGTAAAGTTATACAATCAGGAAGGCAAAAGGCTTGCGTGTATCAGGTATAATTGAATGGCATATTGCCCACAAATGTATATATTAGTATAATAGGTGCGTAGATTTATCCTTTTCATGATGAGAGTGGAAATACGTACATACTATTCATAAAACTCTAGAAATCTTACAAACTGATGCGGCCAGGAAGTTCAAATTTTTTAAGCAGTACATATCTTCAACTCCAAGAAACTATACAGATCACATATTAGATAAACCTTGGAAATATTCCAAAGCATGTTGATACTCTGGACGGACCACTTGTACGCATACCACCTTGAGGATTAAAGGTATGTCAAACAATGAATCTTGTTGTCTTTTTAATTGCACTTCCGTTGTTATAAATTAATATTGTAACGTGTCGCGTTTGATCTCATATGTGAAAATAATGACAAATAGGGGCCTTTGTTAAACTCTTCATTTATTAAATATATATGATACTATAAGAGCTTTTTGAGGAAATGGTTGTGATTTCATACATATTTACTTGCAAGTAGGGAGGGGTCAATATTTTTATCGAGTATTAATTCATAAATGTTTTATTGTTTTATTGTATATAAGTGCTTGATAAAGGTTTTATTGTATATAGTGTTTGATATTGGATTTTTTATGCTTTTTATGAATGTGGTATTGTTTTTTAAAGGTTCTATCCGTGAAAGCTTCAAATGGTAAAAAATAAAAAATAAAATAAAATTTGTTGTCCACAAACACCCTATAACCCATATATAAAAAGGTAAAAATATTGACCCCTACTTGCAAGTAAATATGTATGAAACACAACCATTTCCTCAAAAAGCTCTTATAATATTAGATACATTTAATAAATGAAGAGTTTAACAATGGCCTCTAATTGTCATTATTTTCACAGATGAGATCAGACGCGACACACTACAATATTAATTTATAACAACGGAAGTGCAATTAAAAAGACAACAAGATTCATTGTTTGACATACCATTAATCCTCAAGGTGGTATGCGTTCAAGTGGTCCGTCCAGAGTATCAACATGCTTTGGAATGTTTCCAAGGTTTATCTCATAGAAAATTGGGCCATCATGGGGAGTAATTTCACGGATAATTTGAGAAGATGTTGCATACGGATGAATCATCCTTGCTCGTAGCAAGTCCGCTGCAGCT
This sequence comes from Chrysanthemum makinoi, assembly GCA_910596185.1. NCBI lineage: Eukaryota > Viridiplantae > Streptophyta > Magnoliopsida > Asterales > Asteraceae > Chrysanthemum > Chrysanthemum makinoi. Next base: position 52,422,306 of record OU343225.1, read on the forward strand.
TGTGTAGCGTCCTTACCAATGGACATGCCCACCTTTTCCACTTTAATAATGAAAACACAACCATTTTCTCAAAAAGCTCTAAGGGTTGTTTGGTTGGGTTATATTGGGGGCATTTGCATTTTGATTTCCTTCAAAATCGTGTTTGGTATCTCAAATTCCGGAATTTACAATTCCACGAATTGCCAAAATAGAAATAATTAGAATGTCTCCAAAAAATTAGGAATTTTAATTTACATGGAAATATTTTTTTATAAACTTTTTTCTTATTATTTTTTATATACTTTTAAATGGAATATTTTTTAAAAAAAAATTATAAACTTTTTATAAACTTTTTTTATAAATTTTTTATAAACTTTTTTTATAAATTTTTTATAAACTTTTTTATAAATTTTTTATGCAAATTTTTTAGAATTTTTTTTTATAAACTTTTTTATAAATTTTTTATAAACTTTTTTTATAAGGGTTTTATAAACTTTTTTCATAAACTTTTTTTTTAAGAATTTTTTATAAACTTTTTTATAATGTTTACATAAACTTTTTAAATATTTTTTTATAAACTTTTAAATAGAATATTTATGAAAGTTATATAAAAAATAAAAAATATTTATAAATTTTTGTCAACCAAATATACGAAGGTATTTTAAATTCCGGAAATTTAAATTCTCAATAATTAAATTTTCTAGAATTTAAATTCCGAAATTTCAATTCTCCAACCAAACGCCCGCTTATAGCATCATATACATTTAATAAATGAAGGGTTTAACAATGGCTCCTAATTGTCATTATTTTCACAGATAAGATCAGACCCGACATGTTACAACACAAAGAAGATGACAACAAGAAGAAAGTATTAATCTGCGAGATAGTGGAAAAGGTGGACATATATCTGTGAGATGGTGGAGAAGGTGGACATGTCTATTAATAAGGATGAACAAGCCGCCACGGACTTGCTACGAGCAAGGATTATTCATACATATGGAACATCTTTTCGAATTACCAGCGAGGTTACTCCTCATTTTGGCCAAATTTTCTATGAGATAAACCTTGGAAACATTCCCAAGCATGTTGATACTCTAAGACGGAATCACTTGTACGCATACCACCTTGAGGATTAAAGGTATGTCAAACAATTAATCTTGTCGTCTTTTGTAATTTCATAAAATAAATGAAAATAACTTGTCAAATTTGACATATGCCATACAAAATGTAAAGACCGCTAAAAATGTACCAAAACGCCAAATTGGAACAACGATATTTTCTCAAAAGTATCTCTATGTTAACCTAAAAGTTGTATCCCTTTGAGATTTTACGAAACATCGTACTATGCCATCACAAAAAAACTACATGCAAATGCAGCATATTACAAGTAAACTCCTTTCGTCCCTCCTCTACTTTCGAACCCTTGTTTCAATAAACGCTCACACATATTTTTCTGCCACCAATTGTTATACTTTTTTACAGCCTGTAGATAGCACCTCCCCAGAGACATTGACATTACCATTCACATATATATTAAAGCAAATCTTGACACTTTGAGAGGATTGATATCGAGTAAAATTGAGCCAAGTAAGAGGTTTTGTGTAGTTTTACAACTTTCACCCCCATATACATCAATTGTCATACCTAACAGTGGGTATTGGTGTTTTACTCGGGATGGGTGGCGCTCCAACTCTGGCAGGTGTGGTGTGGTGGGTGGCGTAGGTGATGGCCCTGGAGTGCCACGTATGGGCGTGGGTGAGGGTGAGGTCATAGTCCCATGACTATAGATGCATCTAATATTTGTGGTTGTGGTTTCTTCTCATTCTTCTCATCTTAATTATATTTATCATTTGATCAGGTATAATTGAATGGCATATTGCCCACAAATGTATATTACTATAATAGGTGCGTAGATTTATCCTTTTCATGATGAGAGTGAAAATACGTACATACTATTCATAAAACTCTAGAAATCTTACAAACTGATGCAGCCAGCATGTTCACTTAATTTTAGCATTACATATCTTCTAACTCCACGAAACTATACAGATCACATATTAGATAAATATTCATTACAAACAATTATAATCTTAATAATCTATTGATGCGACTATGCAAGCACTCTGGAGATTTCTCACAATTCACACTGTAAGAGTCACCAAAATATTCAATGTGGCTTGTTTTCTTCAAACTCCGTGTTATTTTATTTAAGTAACAAAATACTTTTTTAAATCCTACCAACAAAATACCTCATACACTTTTTCAGTATATCTTTGTTAAATTCTCCTTTTCTAACTCTACCCAATTAATCTTACTCAGGTAGCACAAACATGGAGTTTGAATACACGCACCCTTCTTTCTCTGTAGCAGCACTTTACATAACACATCGAATGGCGGGTAACATCGAGATAATCACCAGAGAAACGCTCTTGCCGTTGAATAACCATAATATGATGCTGGAGGGGTTGCTTTGTTATCATTAGTAGTTGTTTTGAAGGTTCAAATTTGTAGTAAACCTTCCTGATAGGCGAATAATGGCACCCGTTGGGTTAGTTGGACTTACCATCAAAGTAACCTGGTGGGTGGCGCTGGCAGGTGTGGACGTGGGTGTGGTGGGTGGTGTAGGTGATGGCGCTTCAATGCCGGGTGTAGGCGTGGACGTGGGCGTGAGCGTGAGCATGAGCATGAGCGTGGGTGAGGGTGAGGTCATAGTCCCATGACTATAACATCCGCTTCCTCCTGAAGGTTCAAAACCAAAGAATATTACATAAACATGAACAAAATTTTAAAATAAAAGAAAAACACAAAAACTTAAAACAACAATATATAATGGTACTTAATAAAAAAAAAAAAAAAAAAAAAAAAAAAATGTTAACTACCTTATTTCCAAGAGCACCTATTCAATAACATGAGAAAAAAACTTCTTTGCTTGTGTCGAAAAGTAAAAGCCGAAATGAAAAATGGTTTTGGGCATGTGTTATATGACTGGTTTTCATCATCAAGGTTTCTTATGATTCTTTAAAGTCTAAACTCAAAATGTTGTTGGAAAATTGAATCAAGAGATGCAGAAAGAGATGTGTTTGAGTTTTCTTTTATGCACAAAGAGAAAAGCGATAAATGCAAATGGTGATTGAAGAAGGTAGATGGGGTAGGTGTAATGAGTTATGAGGCATTAAATGTACCTAACGAACTGGTAGCCATAACTGAGGTAGAAACGGGTGAATTTGACATTACATTTGTGTTTGTTGTGAGATACGTGTGTTTTCATCTTGTCCATTGAATTTCACAAGGTGGCAATCCTTGTCAAGTTGTCTCAAAGCTTAAATATGATAGTCACTTGAACAAAAGATCATAAATATGATAATTAGAAATGATAAACACCAAGCTAAACGAGGTCAATTTCATTTATATCTTCCATCTAAATCAATGTAATGTTACATGAAAAAACTAATGGTACCAATAAATAAAAATGAATAAACTTGTATCAGTAAACTATATTGACATATATCAAAGACTTTATCATTTATCGAACACTTCCTTTTTTGAAAGAATGTTGCTTGTGATGGGTCGTCGTCTAAGCGAAAATCGATGTATAAATCAATAATCTTTTGCCTACTTTTTCCCGTTAAGTTTTGGGTCAATTTGGTAGTATAAGACGTCTCCAGTGTCGCTAACATAATGGTCTTTTTTCAAGCTTGTGATTAGTTCACCTATTAGGTGGAAAGGTAGCGGCCATGACTTTTTTGGTTCTCGAAAGTATTTTCCGAGCACGGGCTTTGCAGCCTCCGTCTGCAAGAGAGCGTAAGTCATTATGAGTACAAATGTAATAATGAATCAATATGATTGAATGATGTTTGGAATTTAAGTAGTAGATGTTGAGTGCAGTTTGACTTTGTGGGTCAAACGGTTCACCTTCGAAATTATTATTAACTTATTAATGATTGCGAGAAAGTTTAGATATTTAACTTAACCAATAACCACTATGACAAGTTGGCGAAATCAACTGAAAGAGGGTGAACGCCGGAACACTCCACCAGCATCACAGGAGCAGGTTTCGAACGGTTGTTGTACGCCTCGGAGTGTGGAAAACCATGACCTGGGACCAGGGTAAGCGTTCCCTCGAATTTGCACTCACCACACTGTAAAATAAGGAAAAAGATTAGGAGCAGAATTGAGTTTGAATATGTGAAGTTTGATAAAAGTCGGGTTATGTTAACTTTGAAAGGTTGAGCAGTAAAAATTCCTTGTCAGACCGTTATTGTACAGATTAATTAAGCAAAAAACCAAAAAGGAAATAAGAAGTCACTATATCCTGGAAAAAACAAAAGCTAAGAGCAGTAGTAAGTATGCATTTCACTTACACGCTTACGTAGGGAGACGGTTGATTTGGTGGAGAAGGAGACGGCGTCCTCGAGGGAAACGCAGACTTGCTTATCAGATGAAGTGTGGCAATTTGAGCAAGCGAGCTGCAGCAGAAAAAGGAAGAAAATGAATAATCAAACAAATCTTCAAAAAGATTAAGCAAGTAAGTATAGTTCAATTCTATGGTGGATTCATCCTCAAACGGAAAGAAAAAAGGTTTAGCTAATTAATTATTAAGCATATTTTACTGTAACAACAACACCATCTTATAATATGTTGATAAAAAAGGAAAAACTCATTGAATAAAACCAAAATAAGAAGAAGAACCCAAAGGTCACCCTAGACTTTAATTAACAAGCCCTAGGTAAGCTACATATGATAATTAGTCACTAGTACCAATGAACAAACAGTTTGTTCCACAGTTTCCAAAATTAAATTAGAGTAGTAGTATATAGAACAAATCGCCTCCACATATTAAATGGGAGGTGATACTAACACCATATTTTTTGATTAATTCATCACAAATTGTGCATTACAGTATTGTACGGTACAAACTGTAATGCACAAATTGTGGTGCATTAATCAAAAAGTGTGGTGTGAGTATCAATTCCCATATTAAATTCACAAATTGATGAGCTTAGTTCAATAGAGTATGTAATAAATAAAAAGTGCTTAGTTCAAATCCAAACAAAAATCACCTCCTAAACAAAATCTGACGAAACCCTAACTTTTCATATTTTTACTTTTTTAAATAAAAATAAACAACAACGAACTAAGTGCGTTTGATTTGTTGCTATGAATCACAATGGGTATAGGTATTGGTATAGGGTGTAATGGTAATGAAAGATATGATGAAACCACTCACTCACATAGGATATGAGGAAACCTTCATATTTGGGTATCCTCAATCCATTGTGGTGGGTCTCATAACCAACCAAACAATATTAATAACTTTCAAAGTCATAAACTCATACTCATACACCCCAACCAAACATATAAATGCAAACATGCATAAAAAGCTAAAATAAATAAATAAATAAATAAAAGTAAAATCATATATATGTTGGAGAGTAATAATTTACCCCTAAGTAATAGCAGAAGGTCGGGGCGTCGCAACCGCCAGTTGGCTGCAATTCCGTGCATTTCGTTAGCAAAGCTTTCACCGAGAGGAGGTATTTCGCCAACTACTACTGTATGTGTGTATTTATTCAAAAAGAAAACACAAACTTATAACATTAATACAAAGAATAAGACCTTACCTTATTTCCAAGAACACCTATTTCAATAACATGAAAAAAGACTTGTTTGCTTGTGTCGAAAAATAAAAGCCGAAATGAAAAACACTTTTGAGCATGTGTGATATGATCTTCACTAGAGCCGACGATTGTCATCACCAGCATTACCACCATAGCAGAAATTTGTTATGCTTGTTTTGGCAATTTTCAAACAAATGTATCTTTAAATGTGATGGTTAAATAGAAAAACTATAAAGATAAATGCAAAATGTGGTTGAAGAAGGGTGTTATGAGTTATGAGGCATTAAATGTATTTTACCTAAAGGGCTGGTAGCCATAACTAAGGCATAAATGAGTGAATTTGACATAAGATATGTGTTTGTTGTGAGATGTTTTGAATTCATCTTGTCCATTGAATTTGACAAGGTGGCAATCCTTGTGAAGTTACCTAAAGGCTTAAATATTTTCTTTAGGCTGGGCGCAATACTCGATCGACCATGTGAGTAGCTGGAGGTCACTGTGGGTCGTCACTACTGCAGGATGAGGGTTGTTGGGGTTCAGCCGGCTCCAAAACTCACGAACCCATTGTGGTCTCGACCGATTGTTGTGTTGTGTTGTGTGTGTTTTATTAATTAAAATGTATCTTTATGGGTTATTTTTGTATAGTGTAGGTCGCCTTTTTGCGCTTAAAAAGTCGCATGTATGTCGTTGGAGAGTGAACTGAGGTGGCATGAAATTTGTAGGTCGTTGTAGCTCACTATTGTACTCAGCCTTAGGTAAACCTTTTCATCTTGCATTTTACATATAGGGTGTGTTTTGGCAAAAATAGCAACAGCAATTGGCAGCATCAGTAAGCAGTAGCAGTGAACAATAGCTATTTTTTTTTTATAAAAATGTTTGATAAAATAGCTATAAATATGATCATAATGTGTAAAAGAGCTCCTATATATTCAACGCTCCTAAATGCTACTTCATAGAGCGTTGAAAAATGATCATTCTTAAAAAATAAATTAAGCTACTTGCTATTTGCTAAACGAGTATTAGAGATCACAACGCTCACCGCTCCTAAATGTACCATTATTTTTACTAGGTAATGTACATAAAACTAAACCAAATTTTATTTTTCTTAAACCAATTTTAATTTTCTTTGAAATATATAATCCACACAATTATATGTTAATATCAACTTAACACAGTATACCATTACTCTTTTAACTATGATACTTGAGATTTGTATGTAATATAAAGTTATAACTCTTGTAGTTGAAGAACTTATGGTGACATAATTAGAAATCATTGGAACCAAGCTAAACAAGGTCAATTTCATTTATATCTTCCATCTAAATCAATGTAATGTTACATGAAGAAAATAATGGTAACAATAAATAAAAATTAACTAAATGAATAAACTTGTATCAATAAACTATATTGACATGTATCAAAGACTTGATCATTTATCCAACACTTCCTCAAAAAATGTTGCATGTGATACCGCATGGGTCGTCATCCAAGCAAAAATCGATATATAGTTAAATAATCTTTTACCTACTTTTTCCCAATAAGTTTTGGGTCAGTTTGGTAGTATAAGACGTCTCCAGTGTCGCTAACATAATGGTCTTTTTTCAAGCTTGTGATTAGTTCGCCTAGTATGTGGATAGGTAGCTGCCATGACTTTTTTGGTTCTCGATAGTACTTTCCGAGCACGGGCTTTGCAGCCTCGTCTGCAAAAGAACATAAGTCACTATGAGTACATATGCAAGAACATATCAATATGATTGAATATTGTTTGGAATTAAACAAGTCAATATGATTGAATATTGTTTGGAGGTAAATTAGTTCATTTTGATTTTTGAAGTAATGCCCCCTTTAAAAATAACTTTATTACAAAAGTACAAAACATGTACATGTTACTCTAAAAATTAAAATTATAGAATATGATAAAAGATCATTTGAGGACAAAAGATTATTTACATACTAAGGGATCAATCTCCACCCTACATTTTTATTTGATCTAATGGATGAGATTAATCCCAACAATTTTAAAAACCCACTTTCATCATTTTTTTTCAAATATTAATATCTTTCAAACCATTAATCGTTAAGCGAAAAAAAATATATCATTGCGACGAGAATTTAATTATCTTTCTATAGATAGACACTTTGATATACTTTCGACAAAAAATTTTTTTTTTGTATTTTTCACGTTTTTTTTTAAGTTTTTTCGTTTTTTTACGTTACTGAAATTTGCATTGAAAAATCATATATGATAAAACACTAATTTGAATATCATATGTGATATTAGTGTAATATCATATATGATATGTAATATCACATGTGATATTAGTGTAATATCATATATGATATTACATATAATATCACATGTGATATTACATATCATATATGATTTAACACTAATATCACATATGATATTCAAATTAGTGTTTTATCATATATGATTTTTCAATGCAAATTTCAGTAACGTAAAAAAACGAAAAAACTTAAAAAAAAAAAACGTGAAAAAACGAGTTTTTTTTCTTTTTTCGAAAGTATATCAAAGTGCCCGTCTATAGAAAGATAATTAAATGCTCGTCGCAATGGTGTAAATATTTTCACTTAACGATTAACGGTTTAAGAGATATTTAAATTATAAAAAATAGGTGAAATAATAAAATGCTTTTAATCTCAACCATTGATTTCTTTTTAAATGGATGGTGAAGATGAGTCCCTTGGTATGTAAGAAAAGTTTGGTATGTAAAATAACTCTCCTCATAGAATATTAACAAACATATGTTCTGGTTCGATTTTGTATGCATGGTGTACTGCACATACACCCTCTCAAAAGTTTTTACACACTGCCCAAAATATTATTTGAATTGAGGCTATGAAACAATAAAAATAAAAATTATATTACAGTAAATCATCTATAAATTTATTGGATTTTTTTATGCTTTATATGTATCTGGTATTGGATTTAATGGTTCTATCCGTGTTTGGTAATGTGATCATTCAAATATTTAAGTGTGTAGAAACCAAGGTTGTCAAGATCGGGATCCTACCCAGGATTGTTTTCGTCTTTGCAAGATCGTGATCGTAAGATCGGATCGGGATCTTAAGATCCTACTCTAATGATATTTCTTAATAGTTTATGTAATTTTATACAAATCTACAAATTCTAATACATTATAACCACAAAATACTATGAATGTTTCATATAAATGTTGTCCTAAATTATGATTACAAAATGTTTAAAAATATTAACATGTTGTTTTTTGAATTCTACAAACAAACAACCCAAAAATTTGTAGTTTTTTAGTTTGTAATCCGAGAAAAGTAAGATCGGATCGGATTAGATCGTAAGATCGTATCGTCAAGATCGGGATCCTATAAGATCTTAAGCTTGCAAAGATCCTATGTAGGATCCGGATCGTTTTTGCTTTGCAGTATCGTAAAATCGTAAGATCCTGATCGGGATCCTGACAACTATGGTAGAAACCATGTGACTATTTAAAAAAAATGGCTCGATACTATAATTAACATGACTAAACTTATAAATACCGATGCACATAAATTCGAAAACTAAAAAAGTGTATGCTCTTAGTGGTGACCATTTCATTAAAAGGTTACAACTGAAAGCTTCAGAGGGTAATAGAAAATAAAATAATAATAATAATAATAAATCTGTTATCCACAAACCCTTTAACCCATATACACAAAGGTAAAAATATTGACACCTACTTGCAAGCAAATATGTATGAAAACACAACCATTTTCTCAAAAAGCTCTTATAGTGTCATATACATTTAATAAATGAAGAGTTTAACAATGGCCCCTAATTGTCATTATTTTCACAGATGAGATCAGACCCGACACGCTAAAACACAAAGAAGATGACAACAAGAAAGTATAAATCGTATATCTCTGTGAGATGGTGGAAAAGGTGGGCATGTCTATTAATAAGGATGTTTAACAAGCTGCTTCGGACTTGCTACGAGCAAGGATTATTCATATGTATGAAACAACTTTTCGAATTATCAGCGAGGTTTCCTCATGATGGCCAGATTTTCTATGAGATAAACCTTGGAAACATTCGAAAGCATGTTGATACTCTGGATGGACCACTTGTACGCATACCACCTTGAGGATTGAAGGTATGTCAAACAATGAATCTTGTTGTCTTTTTTTTTTTTTTTTTGTTAAAGTGTATTCCACCCGGTAAAATATATTACTCCAAAATCCGTTTAAGTACAATGGAATGTAGCTGAAGTACCACATTAACCGCAAGCAATCACTTAACACAACCACTAAATCATTTATGACAGGCCATAAATGACAACTAGCTACAATCAACAAGACTACCAAACCAAAACCAGCATAAAATAAGATACATTAGAGATTTTATGCAAAAAAATATAAAACAACCTAGTTAAGACAAAAATCTTGAATTCCAGCAGCCTTTAATTGTGCGGGAGAGAGGCAAAAATCATCATCATCATAATTGTTGCTGTCACCTGTATCATCTTTCCATTGCTCATAAATACTCTGCTCCTTACCTCTACTTCCAGAATACAACGCAACGTATCAATGTGATCATCAAAACTTCATCATCATCGCGAAAACTACCATATTGCTTGTTCTCTTTTTAATTGCACTTCCGTTGTTAAAAATTAATATTGTAGCGTGTCGCGTCTGATCTCATCTATGAAAATAATGACAAATAAGGGCCATTGTTAAACTCTTCATTTATTAAATATATATGATACTATAAGAGCTTTTTTAGGAAATGGTTGTGATTTCATACATATTTACTTGCAAGTAGGGAGGGGTCAATATTTTTATCGAGTATTAATTTATAAATGTTTTATTATTTTATTGTATATGAGTGTTTGATAAATGTTTCATTGTATATAGTGTTTGATATTGGATTTTTTATGCTTTATATGAATGTGGTATTGTTTTTTAAATGTTCTATTCGTGAAAGCTTCAATTGGTAAAAAATAAAAATAAAATAAAATATGTTGTCCACAAACACCCCATAACCCATATATACAAAGGTAAAAATATTGACCCCTACTTGCAAGTAAATATGTATGAAAACACAACCATTTCTTCAAAAAACTCTTATAGTATTATATACATTTAATAAATGAAGAGTTTAACAATGGCCCCTAAGTGACATTATTTTCACAGATGAGATCAGACCCAACACGCTACAGCATTAATTTATAACAAGAAACTGCGAATACAAATAATGAAAAGATTCATTGTTTGACATACCCTTAATCTTCAAGGTGTTATGCGTACAAGTGGTTCCGTCCCAGAGTATCAACATGCCCAGAAATGTTACCAAGATTTATCTCATAGAAAATCCGGCCATCATGGGGAGTAATCTCACGGATAATTTGAGAAGATGTTGCATACGTATGAATCATCCTTGCTCGTAGCAAGTCCGTAGCAGCTTGTGTAGCGTCCTTACCAATGGACATGCCCACCTTTGCCACCTTAATAAATGAAGAGTTTACTAACGACCATCATCACCACCATTACCACCATAGCAGAAGCTTGTTATACTTGTGTTGGCAATTCTCAACTTACATGAGATGGTTAAATAGAAATATATAAAGGTAAGTAAGTTTGGTAGATAATATAGTAAATGCAGAAAGTAGTTGAAGAAGGTAGATGGGAGGGGTTAATGAGGCATTAAAAAGGTAGATGGGAGGCAGTAAATGAGTGAATTCGACATTACATTTATGTTTGTTGTGAGATATGTGTGTTTTCATCTTGTCCATTGAATTTGACAAGGTGGCGATCCTTGTCAACTTATCAAAATGCTTAAAAATGATAGTCACTTGAACAAAAGAATATAATATGATAATTAAAAATCACATAAACCTAGCTAAACAAGGTCAATTTCATTTATATCTACCATCTAAATTAATGTAATGTTACATAAAGAAAATGATTGTAACAATAAATAAATTAACTAAATGAATAGAGATGTACATAAATTCGAAAACTAAAAACCTGTATACTCTTAATGGCGACCATTTCATTAAAAGGTTATAACTGAAAGCTTCAAAGGGTAAAATATATATATATATATATATATATATATATATATATATATATATATATATATATATATATATATATATATATATATATATATATATATATATATATATATATATATATATATATATATATATATATATATATATATATATATATATATATATATATATATATGTTGTTTACAAACACCTTGTAACCCATATATACAAAGGTAAAAAATATTGACCCATAGTTTCAAGTAAATATGTATGAAAACACAACCATTTCCTCAAAAAGCTCTTAGGGTCGTTTGGTTAGGTTACATTGGGGGCATTTGCATTTTGATTTTCTTCAAAATCGTGCTTGGTATCTCAAATTTCGGAATTTACAATTCCACGAATTGCCAAAATGGAAAGAATTAGAATGCCTCCAAAAAATGAGGAATTTTAATTTACATGGAAATATTTTTTTTATAAACTTTTTTTCTTATTGTTTTTTTATAAACTTTTGAATGGAATATTTTTAAAAAAATTATAAACTTTTTATAAATTTTTTGTAAATTTTTTATGCAAAATTTTTAGAATTTTTTTATAAACTTTCTTGTAAATTTTTTATAAACTTTTCTTATAAAGTTTTTATAAACTTTTTTCATAAACTTTTATTAAGAAATTTTTATAAACTTTTTTATATTGTTTACATACATTTTTTTAATATTTTTTTATAAATTTTTAATTAGAATATTTATGAAAGTTATATTAAAAAATAAAAAATATTTATAAATTTTTGTCAACCAAACATGCGAAGGTATTTTAAATTCCGGAAATTTAAATTCTCAATAATTAAATTTTCTAGAATTTAAATTCCGAAATTTCAATTCTCCAACCAAAAAGCCTGCTTATAGTATCATATACATTTAATAAATGAAGAGTTTAACAATGGCTCCTAATTGTCATTATTTTCACAGATAAGATCAGACCCGACATGTTACAACACAAAGAAGATGACAACAAGAAAGTATTCCGTATATCGGCGAGATAGTGGAAAAGGTGGACATATATCTTTGAGATGGTGGAAAAGGTGGACATGTCTATTAATAAGGACGTTGAACAAGCCGCCGCGGACATGCTACGAGCAAGGATTATTCATACATATGCAACATCTTTTCGAATTATCAGCGAGGTTACTCCTCATTTTGGCCAAATTTTCTATGAGATAAACCTTGGAAACATTCCAAAGAATGTTGATACTCTAAGACGGAATCACTTGTACGCTTACCACCTTGAGGATTAAAGGTATGTCAAACAATTAATCTTGTCGTCTTTTGTAATTTCATAAAATAAATGAAAATAACTTGTCAAATTTGACATATGCCATACAAAATGTAAAGACCGCTAAAAATGTACCAAAACGCCAAATTGGAACAACGATATTTTCTAAAAAGTATCCCTATGTTAACCTAAAAGCTGTATCCCTTTGAGATTCTACGAAACGTCGTACTATGCCATCACAAAAAAAAACTACATGCAAATGCAGCATATTACAAGTAAACTCCTTCTGTACCTCCCCTATTTTCGAACCCTTGTTTCAATAAACGCTCACACATATTTTACTGCCACCAATTGTTATACTTTTTCTACAACCTGTAGATAGCACCTCCCCAGATACATTGACATTACCGTTCACATCTATATTAAAGCAAATCTTGACACTTTGAGAGGCTCCTGGAATGATATCGAGTAAAATTGAGCCAAGTAAGTGTTAGACTATTAGTATTAGGATTAGTATTTGGCCCATTGTATATTAGGCCCGTTATGTATCCTATATAATCTTGATGTACCAAACATTATTATTCATTCAATATACACGAACTTACATGGTATCAAACCCTAGCCGATCCACTACATTGCTTCCGCACGTTTTTTTTAGCTTTCCTGTTTCTCGACCATCATGTGTTGTCGAGGTGTGTTTGTCGACCAAGTTTGTTAATTGTTTGTCGATTCCCATAATCCTACATGTTCAACTATACCCTAAACAACCTAATCGACCAGTTTGTTGTCGATTCATTCAAATCTACACAAACTGTTTGTATTCGACCACTAACCATACCCAGTTTTTGTTCTAAACCTGTAGGGAATCTTTGGGAATCTTTGGGACACTAAATAAAGAAGTGTTTAGCAACACAGTTTGTCGACTAGTTTGTTTTCCAAGTTTTTTATTCGCTCCACTCAACCCTCACCAAGGACTATTTACTAAACCATACAATGACTACGGATACATCTCCCCTCCCCCCCCCCCCTCACCTGTCCTCACGTTATCCGATACACTTATGGCTATGAATCACTTGACTACTTTTGTTCCCATTAAACTTGATGTTGATGAGATGAATTACTCATCATGGGTATATTACTTTTCGCATCTTTGTCATGGGTATGGCATCTTAGATCATCTCGTTGATCCACCCGCATCCTCTTCTTCTACACCTCCTCCACCACCGACTAAGGATGCGGAATGGCTCAAGGTTGATTTCATTTTAGGTCTTGGATCTTTTCCACACTTGCCTCGAATCTTCAAAAACGGTTGGTTGGTCTTAATCCTAAATCTGCTAAAGAGGCGTGGGTGTGTCTTGAGGGGATTTTTCAAGACAGTAAATGCCCTCGAGCTACGGCTTTGAAGGCGGAGTTAGGTAATCTAAAGCTTGGGGATTTAAAAATTGATGCGTACTTTCAGAAAATTGAATCAATTGCTTTGGTTTTGAATGGTCTTGGTTCTCCTCTTAGTAATGATGACATTGTTACGTTTGCACTTGAAGGCTTACCCAACACGTATAATGTGATTTCAACCATTATTGCTAGTCGGGAACCCTTTCCCGATCTCAAGACGGTTTGTTCTTTGTTGACCACGCAAGAGATGCGTATGAAGTCTAAATTTCACGATCCACTTGTGGATGCTACATCCGCTTCTCTTATGGTTTTATTGGCAAATAATACTCCTCGGTGTCCGTCTAATCCATTGGAAAAAGTAAACAAACCATGTTTTTTGTTTGCTAAAGGCCATTGCCGTTTTGGTGAGGCGTGTCGGTATCTTCACAAAGGTGTACATGGTAAGTCTACAATCCTTCCTTGTGGTTCTAGTTCTTTGGATATGGATACTTTGCAACAATTATTGGCTAAATTGGGATTTACCACTTCACAAAACAAACCCTCTACCACTACACTGGTTGCATATCATGCCACGGCCCAATTCCAACCTTTTTATAACCCACCGGCACAATTAAACCCTTATTACTCTTACCCGGCCCAACAGTCCCAAGGATCACAAGCCTTCTTACCGTATGGCCTGTCGCCAGCCCATACTCTACCATGGGGTTCAATGTGTCTACAAAGACGGGTTTAGTTTGCGTGTTCATCTCAACAGGGGCTCACGTACCACCGTGGTTCAATGGTGGGCGGGCACAACAATGGTCACACGCTGGGTTTAGTTTGGGAGTTCGACAGCGCCAGTTCACAACAGCGGTTCACAATCGCCAGAGGTTCAGCATGGGGTTCAATTTTGTGCAGGTTCATCAGCAGGTCCACAGCCGCAAGGGGTTTGGCAAAGGACTTTGACCGGTTCACCACAGCCGGTGTTTGGTTCAGTTTTTAACCCGGCTCAACTACTTGAGTCGGGTCAATAGAGTTCGGGTCAAGAGACTCTCTTGCCGCATGCTTTTGCTACTAACACTCTTCAGGACCCGTCTGCTGGAAATTGGAAATTGGATACAGGTGCAAGCTCTTATCTTAATGATTTTGTGCATTGTCTTAGTGATATTCTTAATGAGTGCATTTATCCGTCTGTCACGGTTGGTGATGGGCGCTTCATTTCCATTACCAACTCCGGTCATAGTATCTTGTCTACACCTTTTCGTCCTCTTCGTTTAAATAATGTTTTAATTACCCCTCATATCGTTAAAAAATCTTATTTATGTGCGTCAATTTGTTCGTGATAATTATTGCACTGTTGAATTTGATCCTTTTGGTTTTTCTGTGAAGGACTTCATAACTCGACAGGTACTCCTCCGCTGTGATAGCACGGGTGATCTTTACCCGTGTACAAAGCCTTCTCCATTCCTCGCTTATCTTACCGTTAGTATACGTGGCATCAACGACTTGGACATCCAGGAAGTGAAGTGTTGCGGCGTCTTGCGTCTAGTGATTCTATTTCTTGTAATAAAGAGAAGCTTCCCGTTCTTTGTCATGCTTGTCAGCTTGGTAAACACGTGAAGCTTCCGTTTGTTAGTTCGTCTAGTTCTGTACATACTTGTTTTGACATTGTTCACTCGGATTTGTGGACCTCCCAATTCGAGTCTTTCTCGGTTTCAAGTATTATGTTTTGTTTCTTGATCATTATTCTCGACGTGTGGGTTTATCCATTAATGAATAAATCGATGTTTTGTCTAAATTTCGCTTGTTTCGTACTTATGTTCGTACTCAGTTTAAGTGTGAAATTAAATCGTTTCAGTGTGACCATGGTGGTGAGTTTGATAATACCGCCTTTCATAAATTATTTTCAACCCATGGCATTTGGCTTAGATTTTCTTGCCCCCCGTACCTCTCAACAAAATGGAAAATCTGAACGCATGATTCGTACCATCAATAACCTTATCCGTACTTTATTGTTTCAAGCACATTTACCACCCAACTATTGGACTGAAGCTCTTAATATGGCTGTTTATTCATTGAATATCCTACCTTTCCGTGCCATTAACAATGACATGCCCTTTACCCGCCTTTTTGGTGCTACACCTGATTATAGTGTACTTCGTGTTTTTGGATGCCTTTGTTACCCACATATTGATACCAACCATAAAATAGGACCTCGCGCTACACCTGCCATATTTTTGGAACATGCTACCAATCATTTTGGCTATCGTTGTCTTGATCTAAATACCAACAAAATTATTATCTCTCGTCATGTTACCTTTGATGAAACGGTTTTTCCGTTTCAAACCCATCCGTCCAAACCCACCCCATTTCCACCATTATCAACACCATCCCAATTGGTCCTACTTTAAACCCGATTCCTATACCACCAGTTGACATACCTGCACCTCACGAACCAGTCAACATACCTACCTCCCCTGCCCCACCTACACGAACGCCAACGCCACCTGTCTCTCCAGCACCTGTCCGTGACTCACCAACGCCACCACCTGTTGTATCTATTCATCCCATGGTCACATCGCTCGTCGGGACTACTCGTCCTAATCCTAAGTATGCTGGTCATGTGTCTACTATTTCTCCGTCACCTAGGGCGTATAAGGATGCTCTTGATGATCCAAATTAGCGAAATGCTATGTTTGATGAATATAATGCGCTTATTAAGAATAAAACTTGGACTTGTGTACCTCGTCCTGCGGGTGTCAATGTTGTTAGGTGTATGTGGTTATTTCGCCATAAGTATTTGGCTGATGGCACTCTTAGTCGGTACAAGGCACGTCTTGTCGCCAATGGTAGCACACAGGTGGAGGGAGTAGATGTTGATGAGACTTTTAGTCCGGTTGTTAAATCGGGCACCATTCGGATTGTTTCTTAGTTTAGCTATTTCGACATTGGCTCGTTCATCGCCTTGATGTCAAGAATGCGTTTTGCATGGTGATTTACTTGTTTATATGCATCGACGCCACCTTTTTTCGTGATCCTAAGCATCCGGATTATGTTTGTTTATTACAGCGTTCTCTTTATGGTCTTAAGCGGCCTCGGGCATGGTTTCGTTGATTTCTTTGCTTATATTCTTCTTGTTGGGTTTACTTCGAGTCGGTGTGATTCTTTTTCATTTATTTACCGTGGGTGATAATCCGCTCGCTCCTATATGTGGATGATATTGTGCTTATTGCTTCCTCGATAGTTTATTACAAATGATTATTGCTTCTTTACATAAGGAGTTCTCTATGAGATTTGGGTGCTCTTAATTATTTTTGGGTATGTCATATCGCGTGACTCTTACGGGATGTTTTTGTCACAACAGAAGTATGCTATGGAGATTTTGGAGCATCCACATATGATTGGTTGTAACCCTTCGGACTCCTGTTGATCTTTGAGTCTAAGTTGGGGGCTCATGGTGATCCGGTTTCTGATCCTACGTTATACCGGAGTCTTGCAGGTTCTCTTAAGTATCTCACTTTCACTAGAACCGATATTACTTATGCTGTGCAGCAGGTTTGTTTATATATGCATGATCCTCGCGACCCTCATTTCACTGCTCTCAAGCAGATATTACGATATGTTCAAGGGACTTTGTCTTATGGTTTACAATTATTTTCTTCTACTACTGAGTCCTTGGTTGCTTATTCGGATACTGATTGAGCTGGTTGCCCTACCACTCGCCGGTCTACATCAGGTTATTGTGTTTTTCTTGGAAACAACTTACTTTCATGGTCCTCTAAACGTCGGCCAACGATTTCTCGTTCCAGTGCTGAGGCTAAGTATCGGGGAGTTGCCAATGCTGTTTTTGAGACATGTTGGCTTTCGAATTTACTACGTGAGCTTCATACACCATTGTCATCTGCTACTATTGTTTATTGTGATAATGTGAGTGCAGTGTACTTGTCTTCTAACCCTTTCAACATCACATTAAGCATATTGAAATTGATATTCATTTTGTTCGTGATTTGGTTGCTCTTGGTCAAGTTCGAGTTCGCATGTTCCTTCGGTTTCAAGATGTTAATATTTTTATCAAGGGGTTACCATCTGCCTTGTTTACTGAGTTTCGTGACAGCTTGAGTGTTCGGTCTCCTCCCGCTCAAATTGCGGGGGAGTGTTAGACTATTAGTACTAGGATTAGTATTTAGCCCATTGTATATTAGGCCCGTTATGTATCCTATATAATCTTGATGTACCAAACATTATTATTCATTCAATATACACAAACTTACAGTAAGAGGTTTTGTGTGGTTTTGCAACTTTCACCCCCATATACATCAATTGTCATACCTTCTACTCTTTCGTTTTTGTCAATTTCATGAAGAAAATAAATATTCCAAACTTACTCGGGATGGGTGGCGCTCCAACTCTGGCAGGTGTGGTGTGGTGGGTGGCGTAGGTGATGGCCCTGGAGTGCCACGTATGGGCGTGGGTGAGGGTGAGGTCATAGTCCCATGACTATAGATGCGTCTAATATTTGTGGTTGTGATTTATTCTCATTCTTCTCATCTTAATTATATTTTTCATTTGATCAGGTATAATTGAATGGCATATTGCCCACAAATGTATATTAGTATAATAGGTGCGTAGATTTATCCTTTTCATGATGAGAGTGGAAATACGTACATACATATTTCATAAAACTCTAGAAATCTTACAAACTGATGCAGCCAGGAAGTTCAATTTTTTTAAGCATTACATATCTTCAACTCCAAGAAACTATACAGATTACATATTAGATAAATATTCATTACACACAATTATAATCTTAATAATCAATTGATGCAAACACACTGGAGATTTCTCACAATTCACACTATAAGAGTCACCAAAATATTCAACGTGGCTTGTTTTCTTCAAACTCCGTGTCATTTTATTTAAGTAACAAAATACTTTTTTAAATCCTACCAACAAAATACCTCATACACTTTTTTCACTATATCTTTGTTAAATTCTCATCTACTAACTCTACCAAGTTAATCTCACTCAGGTAGCACAAACGTGGAGTTTGAATACACGCACCCTTCTTTCTCCATAGAAGCGCTTTACATAACACATCGAATGGCGGGTAACATCGAGATAATCACCAGAGAAACGCTCTTGCCGTTGAATAACCATAATATGATGATGGATGGTTTGCTTTGTTTTACATCCGTAGTAATTGTTTTGAAGGTTCAAATTTGTAGTAAACCTTGCTAATATATGAATAATGGCTCCCGTTGGGTTAGCTGGACTTACCATCAAAGTAACGTGGTGGGTAATCTTTGGCAGGTGTAGGTGTGGGTGTGGGTGTGGGTGTGGACATGGGTGTGGGTGTAGGCGTGGGTGTGGTGGGTGGCGTATGTGATGGCGCTGCAGTGCCAGGCGTGGGCATGAGCGTGAGTGTGGGCGTGAGTATGAGCGTAGGCGTGGGCGTGGGCGTGAGCGTGAGCATGAGCGTGGGCGTGGGTGAGGGTGAGGTCCCATGACTATAACATCAGCTTACTCCTGAAAGTTCAAAACAAAAGAATATTACGGGGTGAGATCAATAAAGATCACATAAAAACTAAAGATCAAATGGATCAATTTCAACCATTCATTTTTTATCAAATTAATTAAATCCACTTTCATCCTTATACTTAAAAATTAAATGTCTCACAAACCGTTAATAGTTAGATAAAACTAATTATACCATTGCCACAATAATAAAATAATATTTCTATAGAGATCTATTATTGTATACTTTCGACGAACTTATTTTTTATCCTTTTTTGCGGGTTTCAATATATTACACTATAAATAAAAATTTAAAACCCTAACCCCTAAACCCTAAAAACCCTAACCCCTAAACCCTAAAAAACCCTAACCCCTAAAACCCTAAACCTCTAAAACCTTAAACCCCTAAAAACCCTAAACCCTAACCGCTAAACCAAAAAAACCTGAACCGTATCCGATAAACCGTAAGAAACCTAAACCCTTAACCCTTAAAAAGCTTAACTCAAAAAATTCAAACCTCTAAACCCTAAAAACCTAAACCCTAAACCCACAAAAAAGTCGAAAAAAAATGTCGAAAGTATATGATGTGGGATATCAAATTAAAGGTAATTTTATGATTGTCGTGATGGTATGATTAGTTTCATCTAACGATCAATAGTTTGTGAGATATATAGTTTTTAAAAATTAAGGTGAAGGTTTATTTTATTTTTTTGATGAAAAAATAAATGATTGATAATGGTTTATTTGATTTTTAGCTTTTCTTTGATCTTTATTGAACCAAACTCATAATATTACATATACATGAACAAAATTTTAAAATAAAAGAAAAACACAAAAACTTAAAACAACAATATATAATGGTACTTAATAGAAAAAAGAACAAAATGTTAACTACCTTATTTCCAAGAGCACCTATTTCAATAACATGAGAAAAAACTTCTTTGCTTGTGTCGAAAAGTAAAAGCCGAAATGAAAAATGATTTTGGGCATGTGTTATATGACTGGTTTTCATCATCAAGTTTTCTTATGATTCTTTAAAGACTAAACTCAAAATGTTGTTGGAAAATTGAATCAAGAGATGCAGAAAGAGATGTGTTTGAGTTTTCTTTTAAGCACAAAGAGAAAAGAGAGAAATGCAAATGGTGGTTGAAGAAGATAAACTGGGTAGGTGTAATGAGTTATGAGGCATTAAATGTACCTAACGGACTGATAGCCATAACTGAGGCATTACATTTGTGTTTGTTGTGAGATACGTGTGTTTTTATCTTGTCCATTGAATTTCACAAGGTGACAATCCTTGTCAAGTTATCTCAAAGCTTAGATATGATAGTCACTTAAACAAAAGATTATAAATATGATAATTAGAAATGATAAACACCAAGCTAAACAAGGTCAATTTCATTTATATCTTCCATCTAAATCAATGCAATGTTACATGAAGAAAAATAACGGTAACAATAAATAAAAATTAACTAAATGAATAAACTTGTATCGGTAAACTCTATTGACATGCAGGGACGGACCCACGTGTGAGCCGGGTGTGGCATGGGCCACACGCGATTTTAGGTCACGAAGTGTAATTTTTTTATAAAATATGTCATTTCTAGGCACGTGCAATCCCCAATTTTACTTAATAATTTTTTTATAAGGCAACTTTAGTAGTAATAATCATAAAAAAGAAATTGTGCGAACCAACTGGCTTAGCTCAGTTGGCCACCTTGGAGTCCTTAGGGGCTCTTGGGGGAGGGAGGTCTTGAGTTCAAATCCTGCAAGGGGTTTGAATGAGGGATTTTCCTTCAAGGTAGTCCTTTAATGAAGTGGTTTGTGCCTGGTAACCTCAGGTTCGAACCTTGGAAAAGGCAAGGGTTTACCCCTATTAATTGTCGTGCCTTCGGGCGGATTAGTAGGGGTTTTTCCCCCCATCGGGTATTTGATATAGGCATTTCCGCTTCGAGGGAGCTCTCTAACGCGGACCCGGTTTAGACAACGTAGTCTAGACCTCCCGCTGCCGAACCGCGACACGAAGTACCTTATAAGAAATTCACCTTTCAAAAAAAAAAAAAAAAAAAAAGAAATTGTGCGACACCCTCTTAAATATATTGGGTCCATCTCTGTTGACATGTATCAAAGACTGGATCATTTATCGAACACCCCCATCTTCAAAGAATGTTGCTTGTGACACCGCACAGGTCGTCATCCAAGCAAAAATAGATGTATAAATCAATAATCTTTCGCCTACTTTTTCCCGCTAAGTTCTGGGCCAGTTTGGTAGTATAAGACGTCTCCAGTGTCGCTAACATGGAGTGCAACTTAATTGTGTACCAAAATGTACCTAAAGTTATTTTACAAGGGTGGAAGTTCCCTTTTACCCAAAAAATGTACCTAAAGTCCTAAATTGTACAGGCTAGACTCTAGAAGACGAAACGGAAGCAGATAACAAATAGAAGATCGTGTCGTTTTCTAAAGCATTGAAACTAGCTGACTTGACTTAAACAGTCAAAGAGTGGCTGCGTTTTCATGGAGTGCAACTTAAATTTTGTACCGACCTTCTATATGAAAGATACACATAAAAGATTAGGATTATTATGAAAGATCTGCAATAAAAAACGCTTAGCCAAACAAAGTTTGACTTTAGGGACTCGCACCAATTAACATCATATGCAAACTGGCTATGATTTCATTAACTGTTGTAATAACTAAACTAAACACTATGATAATGACTTTCGTAACTTTTTTTTCCTTTTTATAGGAAAAGAAAACGCTTTCCTGTATCATGTTAGGCCCGATGGCGCACTTTCTCATGAGTGTGGCGACCCGGTGCCTCCGGTGCCCAGTCCTATCTAGATATCTGCAAAAAAAATGTTGTCAAAAAGTCGATATAAATTCTACTTGATGCAAGCTACACAGGCTCATAAGCCATAATCAAGCTTTAAACGAATCAAATAAGTCCAAACCTAGTCAAAACTCAATATAAACAGGATTGTTCGTGGTTATGCTCTCACTATAAAAACATGATTGTTTGTGGTTATGCTCTCCCTAGCCATGTCAAAAATATGCATAATGAAGTTGATGCAGCTGTACTCTTTTGATCAATAGTAGTTGTCGAGCACGAAGGACCATTCTGAAGGGGGGAAACAAGAATCAGTCAACTAGACAAAATTAAATGACAGATTGGAGTAAAAAAAGTCAATAGAACACTAAATAAACCTTCTCAAGTGACGTATGTGCATGGACCAAGAACGCCCTGAATTCTGATATCGGTTAAACACTTCACCTCATATATAGCACTGCATAAAGTACATGATAACTTCATTACAAAAACGACTCCAAGTTAGTTGATTAGCATAAGCTTTATTGTATATGAACTACAAGAAACTGAAAGAAAAAGAATTAGTCAAAACCGAGAAGCAAATAATTCAATATCATATTACCATTATAACACCATACAATATCCGAGATGGAAAGAGTTTTTCTTTTGGTAAAAGGTCAAAAGACCGGGTGAATATATTACTTCGAAAAATGTTTAAGTACAAAGGATATGGGTGAATCTCATATCTAAGCCCGTTACATAGGCGAAAAAGCTTGCATAATATGATACTTCATATTCTCTAAACAAGAAAATAAACCACTACTTAAAAGATAACAATAGACTTCTATGAAAACAAAATTACTTCCTACAAAGGCCTTGGAGCTTAGCACCGTACATGTTATAAAAAGCATCCAAATTCCCTGAAAGATCGTAGACCTCATATGCATTGTCATCATAATCATAGTCATCATAATCATCTTCACAATTGTGACCACCGCCAAATAGGTTTATTGACTCATCAAAATTTTTCACAACCTCCTCTTCTTCACTGTCGGAATCAAAAATCTCTCCCACCTTAGAGAATGGGTTAACCCTCTTAGTAGAAGAAGTAGACGGAGAAAAAGTAGAACTAGACTTACTAATCGAGGCCTGCACCTTCTCTTTCACAACACTCACAAGCGGTTCTTGTGATACATTATCAGGCTTTTGAGACTCATCCATCATAGCTTCCTTTTTGTTACCCGGATAATCAACATTTTTAATAGGATGACCATCATCGTCCACAAGAGTAGTTTTCCCATCAAGAACACATATTTTTAGTATACGTATTTATATAAACAACCAAAAACTAACGTGAATAATGGTATGATAATAAAATATTTATAGGATGACCATTTAAACCCTAATTCTCTCGAATGTTTTGTATAAGTTATTTCATCTTGAGTTCCTCGCGTATTTTCTTAAATTTATTAATGAGTTTGACCAACAAATTCAATGTTTATATACGAATTCAAGCTTTTCGAGCCGAGCTCGAGCCTTACAACTGCCGAACTCAAACCTGGATGATTAAAGCTTGTCAAGCTATCAAGAAACTCTTATTGCTATTGTGTACAGATCACATATTAGAATATTAGATAAATATTCATTACAAATAATTATAATCTATACTATTTATCTATACTACATAAAATAAGAAAATGGTCAAATAGTCAACAATTGAAAAAGTGAAAAGTGAAAAAGTGGAACATGTGAAATCTCATACCATTGAATGCTATGCTGTAATCTAAACTTAAATGCGATGTTGTATCTTTGGAAAGTATACATTGATTTGAAATGTTGCTCAACCAATTCAATCTTCAATCTTCAAAGGCGAGATTTAAATATAATCATTCAAATTGGATTCCTTAACACTTAAAATATTGATTCTTGAAAACAAACTTAATCGCCGCTAAAATTTTGTCGAAACTAGACACCGCTGCTGGTAGGTGCGGGTACTCGTCTAGTAATAGAAAAATGGTAAATCTTGAAAAGTGAAAAAACTTAATTTGGTCAAACTTAAAGTAGTTTAGGAAGTTCTTACATTATTTTCGGAAAGTATATGCAAAGCTAGAAAGTAGAAACTATTAACACACTATTAATACACATCAAAAACCGGGTTGACGCGGGTCGCTTCAAACCTGACGGGTTGACCCAGTTTAATTTGACCCGTATTTTCGACCCACCCGGCGGGTTGACCAAATTAATTTGACCCGACTTTTCGACCGGAACGGTTAAACGGTTGAACCGCCCGGTTCGATACGGGTTTCAAAACATTATGTTTAATCCCCAAATCCTCAAACTTCTATTATTTTTCGTTTATTACCTATAGACTTTTTTTACATTACAACTACGTGCCGCTATAAATCCCGTTGTTATGCACGGATACTCGTCTACTCTTAATAATCTATTAATCCAAGCACACAGGAGATTTCTCACAATTCACACTATAAGAGTCGCCAAAATATTCAACGTGGCTTGTTTTCTTCAAACTCCGTGTTATTTTATTTTATTTTATTTTAGTAACAAAATACTTTTTTAAATCCTACAAACAAAATACCTCATACACTTTTCACTATATCTTTGTTAAATTCTCCTCTACTAACTGTAACCAGTTAATCTTACTCAGGTAGCACAAACATGGAGTTTGAATACACGCACCCTTCTTTCTCTGTAGCAGCGCTTTACATAACACATCGAATGGCGGGTAACATCGAGATAATCACTAGAGAAACGCTCTTGCCGTTGAATAACCATAATATGATGCTGGATGGTTTGCTTTGTTTTACATCCTTAGTAGTTGTTTTGAAGGTTCAAATTTGTAGTAAACCTTGCTAATAGACGAATAGTGGCTCCCGTTGGATTAGCTAAACTTACCATCAAAGTAACGTGGTGGGTAACGCTGGCAGGTGTAGGTGTAGGTGTAGGTGTGGGTGTGGGTGTGGGCGTGGGTGTGGTGGGTGGCGTAGGTGATGGCGCTGCAGTGCCAGGTGTAGGTGTAGGTGTAGGTGTGGGTGTGGGTGTGGGTGTGGGCGTGAGCGTGAGCGTGAGCGTGGCGTAGGTGAGGGTCAAGTCCCATGACTATAACATCCACTTCCTCCTGAAAGTTCAAAACCAAAGAATATTACATATACATAACAAAATTTTAAAATAAAAGAAAAACACAAAAACTTAAAACAACAATATATAATGGTACTTAATTAAAAAAAGAACAAAATGTTAACTACCTTATTTCCAAGAGCACCTATTTCAATAACATGAGAAAAAACTTTTTTGCTTGTGTCGAAAAGTAAAAGCCGAAATGAAAAATGTTTTTGGGCATGTGTTACATGATTGGTTTTCATCATCAAGATTTCTTATGATTCTTTAAAGACTAAACTCAAAATGTGGTTAGAAAAATGAATCAAGAGATGCAGAAAGAGATGTGTTTGAGTTTTCTTTTAAGCACAACGAGAAAAGAGAGAAATGCAAATGGTGGTTGAAGAAGATAGATGGGGTTGGTGTAATGTGTTATGAGGGATTAAATGTACCTAACGAACTGGTAGCCATAACTGAGGCAGAAACGGGTGAATTTGACATTACATTTGTGTTTGTTGTGAGACACGTGTGTTTTCATCTTGTCCATTGAATTTCACAAGGTTGCAATCCTTGTCAAGTTATCTCAAAGCTTAGATACGATAGTCACTTGAACAAAAGATTATAAATATGATAATTAGAAATAATAAACACCAAGCTAAACAAGGTCAATTTCATTTGTATCTTTCATCTAAATTAATCTAAGTTACATGAAGAAAATAATGGTAACAATAAATGATAAACTTCATTTGCGAAAACATTTCAAAGGTATCTATTTTGGCGGGATGATTATATGTCCATATAATACTATAGTCAAAACTTGCATTAAGTCAATCATTATCTTTTAAAAGTGCAGTTAAAAATGCATGGATTATATGAACAATGATAACTATTACAAATAAAGTATTGTGAATAAACCTTCATGGCAATACTTTTTGACAAATAGTTTACCATGATGATACTAATATATCGGTTGCAAAAAAAATTGAAATTTCAAGTATCATGGTTAGATAACTAGTTGTGACATATTGCAGCTTTTGCCTTAAATTTAGAAGGTATAGTTGTTACTTAATCAAAGAATGTAAATATGATAACTAATCATAAACGTAAACAAAGCTTAACAAGGTCACTGACTTCCATTTCCTTTATATATCTTCCATCAATTTCAAGTGACATGTTAGCATACACCATTTTATCACCATGGAATCCTGTATTTGACACAAGAAGCTAAAAACTTAACGGTCCAGTTTATTGGTTCCTAAATTATTATTACACGAAAGAGACAGAAACAAACACATATATAGCATCAAGTTCGGCTTAGTTTTCTTAACGGTTATACAAGTACATATTTGAACATGATGAATTCCCCTTTCTTGGTAGGAAGGTAGTCTATACTCTAGAATTGGTCAATTGTAAAGTATAGTTGTTAAATTTTGGGGTATTAATCTGTGGCAAACATGTCATTCTATCAATTACTAATGGCTTTCAAGTTATGTTCAGTGCAGGATTATTACAGGGGTTAATCATGGACAAAGAATAAAAGGTTTAAAGTTCCAAGATGCTCGTTTCTGCTGAAGCTATTCTCATTTCTGGTGATGAGTCATTTATAGCCGTTAGAGGGGTCTTAGTGTAACTTAATCTCCTATTTAATAAGTCCCTTAATCTAGGGTTCAACACACTTGTGTGTGCAGTCATTTCTCACACACTCTTCTCTTCTCTTTGATCATTTCACTGATCTTGTCCCTTCTTTGTATTTGTATGATTATTGTCTCATTGACATTAATCTAACCTTGTAACATTTTGGATACTATTGTTGATATAATCTAAGCCAACTATTGAGGCTTAGGTTTGAATAAAAGTTCTTCTGTTTACTTGTTGTTGTTGATAATTTCGTACATGGTATCAGAGCTTCAGGCTCATAATTATTGATTCTACATCCAAGGGTTTCTTTGTGGAAACTTGGGGACATCTCTTCAGCAACAACTTGGTGGTTTGTGGTTATTGCTATTGGCATAATCACTGGTTATTTCTTATTGTGATTTGTTCTTTCATTTGCATATTGCTCTGTAAGTATAAGTCTAATCTCTTCTTCAAACAAACAGTACTTAAGTCTTTGTGGGTGCAAGCGGGTAAACTAACATGTTGATCTGCCACCTCGAGTGGTATGAATACCGCTCGGTTTACCCCAGTTCCACGGGCTTGGTGCTTGTTGGTTCTTAATTACAAAGTCTTATTTATTTCTTTATCTGTCTATCTGCTCTTGTCCTTATTTACATGCATTGCCTTGTCTATCTTATCTTATCTGTCTGTCTTATTGTTTGTACTATGGCTATTGGTGATGATAATATTGGTGGTGGCTCTTCCACTGAGAAAAGCTTAACCTTTGGTGATGCTTTGTATTTACACCCCAATAACACAAATGGTACACCCATTATCACTATCAAACTCACTGGAACTGAAAATTACAAAATATGGAAAATTGCCATGACCTTTGCCTTAAGGAACCATAATAAGTTAGGGTTTATTGATGGTACTTGCATAAGAGATGATTCAAACCCTAGTCTTGCTAACCAATGGGATACTTGTAACTCTGTTGTGGTTACTTGGATTCTTAACTCTCTCACGAACTATTTCTTTGGTGCTATATATGCTAAAACTGCTTATGAAATATGGAATGACCTTAAAGATACCTATGATAAGGTTGATGGTTTGGCTATCTTTAATTTGCATAAAAATATAAACTCTCTTAGTCAAAGTGGGTCATCTCTTGCTGATTACTATAACAACCTTAACTCTTTATGGAAACAATTTGATTGTATGATTAGCTTGCCTCCTTGCACTTGTGAGGCTGCAAAACATTTTGAAAAACACAATCAGCTAATCAATTTAATGCAATTTCTTATGGGTCTTGATGACTCCTATGTTCCCATCAGAAGCAATATTTTAACCAGGGATCCTTTGCCCAATGTCAAAACTGCTTTCTCTGTTGTCTCGGAGAAGAATCTCACGAAATGTTTCATCCGGGAATAGCTCGCTAAACCCAATGCTACACTTTTGCTTTGCAAAAACTTCGATGGTGGAAAATTTTTGATAACAAAAAGGATTTAACAACAACAATTTTAAAAATTCGGTTTTAATGCTGGTAATGACTCAAACAACAGAGGACCAAACATGAATCTCAAATGTACTAACTGCAAAAAACGGTCACCTTGTTGATAGATGTTATGATCACGGTTGGTTATCCATTTGGATATGTTAAAAGGAATTTTAATTCCAAACCCTTCAGAGTAACAATGTTTACTGCGACACTAATCTTTCCACTAATAAAGGAACTAGCAACTCTTACGTCTCTTTGTCTAATGAACAACTCTCGGACTTATGAGTCCGCTTAATGACAACAATGTGTCTTACGCTAATGCCAACGTAGCGGGTAAAAATTTTCAGAACATTCTTTAATGGCAGCGTCAAGTTTAATATAAACTTTGATAAATTCTTTAACAACAACACTAAAACCTTATCTGGAAACATAAGTCTTGGTTGGATTGTTGACTCTGGTGCAAATCAGCACATGACTTTTACGCAAAATTTTAATTAATTTTTTTGATATTTCAAATCTTGGTCTAACCGTTGGTCATCCCAATGGTACTCAGGCCTTAATTACTAAAATTGGTGATTTAAAGGTCAATAATGACCTAACTCTTTTGATGTTCTGGTTGTTCCCGAGTACAATGTCGTCTGTCTGTTCATAAGATTTCTAGAGACAATAAAATGTTTGTTGGCTTTAATGAATCTAATTGCTATATACAGGATTTACATCAAAAAAGGATTGTGGGGATTGGTAAACAATGCAATGGGTTATATATGTTTGATATTGATTCCACATGTAAGATTGCTTCTAATAACTGCATATCTGTTTGTCATGTTTCTAGAAATCTCTGGCATCAAAGACTTGGTCATCCCTCTGACCAAGTCCTACATATACTTAAGTCCACACTTAATCTTGATGGAACCTCTAAATATGACCATCTTTGTGATACTTGCAATAAAGCTAAACAAACCAGGGAACCATTTCCTTTAAGTGAACATAAATCAACTAAAATTGGTCAACTAGTTCATCTAGATGTATGTGGACCATATAAAGTCACTAGCAGAGATGGTTACAAATATTTTTTGACCATTGTTGATGACTATTCTAGGGCAGTCTGGGTTTATATGCTTAAGGGAAAGGATGATGTTTATGTTTCCATTGTTAACTTTACTCATATGCTATCAAATCAATTTGAACACAATGTTAAGATATTGAGAAGTGACAATGGGACATAATTTGTCAATAACAAACTTCAACACTTCTTTCATGAAAAGGGAATTTTACATCAAACCTCTTGTGTTTACACACCTCAACAAAATGATATTGCAGAAAGGAAACATAGGCATCTCCTTAATGTGGCTAGATCCCTTATGTTTCAGGGGAATTACCTCTATATCTTTGGCCTGAATGTGTTCTAACTGCTGCTTATGTCATAAACAGGTTACCCTCTTATGTGTTGTCTGGCAAGTCTCCCTTCTTCCTTGTGTATGGGCATGACCCTTCACTCTCTCTCCTTAGAGTCTTTGGTTGCTTATGCTATGCCACCATTCTCAACATCTCTGATAAATTTGGTAGTAGGTCCGAAAAAAGTGTCTTTATTGGCTATTCAAATGAGAAAAAAGGTTACAAACTCTTGAGCTTAGAAAAAAAAAATATTTTTTATTCCAGAGATGTCAAATTTTATGAAACTGTTTTTCCCTTCAAAATGAAAAATTCTTTGTCAAAACCTTTTATTGAAACTTATGTGCCTAAAGATATAAATCACAAAAATTTCTTTGACTCACAAATAAGTCCCAATGATGAAGGGAGAGTGACATCCTATGATGATGGCACTGTGGTAAGTCATTCTTCTAGGATTGATGAACCGGTTGCAACATCTATAGATGATAATACACACCCTGAGGGCACCATATCACATGAATCACATCCTGTTGATGCATCTTCGATTCTGCGATACATCACCTGATTCTGAACAAGAAAGAGGCTTGCCGACCACTCTTGTTAGAAGGTCATCCAGAGTTTCTAAGTTGCCCAGTAATCTTAATGACTTTATTGTAGAAGGGAAAGTCAAATATGGTGTTGAAAAGGTTGTTAATTATTCTAATTTAAACAAAGATAATTATTGCTTTGCTTCTAGTCTTAATAAAAGTATTGAACCTACTTGCTATGAAGAAGCTATCCTTGATAGTAATTGGGTTGATGCTATGAACTCTGAAATTGAGGCCTTAAATGAAAATCATGCTTGGGATATAACTGATCTCCCACCTAATAGAACTCCCATTGGTTACAAATGGATCTTTAAAATCAAATATAAAGCCAATGGTGAAGTTGATAGATACAAGGCTAGATTAGTTGTTAAAGGTTATTATCAAAGGGAAGGAATAGACTATGATGAAACCTTTTCTCCTGTTGTGAAAATGTCTAATGTTAGATGTCTTATTGCTTTAGCTGTGAAAAACAAATGGCCTCTTTTCCAACTTGATGTTAACAATGCTTTCTTGTATGGAGATCTTGATGAAGATATCTATATGACCATCCCTAAGGGGTTATGTAATGAGAACAATAAAAATAAAGTTTGCAAACTTGTCAAATCCCTATCTGACCTAAAACAAGCTCCTAGGAAATGGAATGAAAAACTTGTCAGTGTTTTAAAGGAAAATAATTTTGTTCAATCTGTCAATGATCATTCCTTGTTCACCAAAACAGAGAATAACAAGTTTATTGCTCTGCTTGTTTATGTGGATGATATAGTCCTCACTGGAAACTGTATTGATGAGATAAACCTATTTAAAGAGTTTCTAAAATCAAAATTTCATATCAAAGACTTGGGGAACTTAAAATACTTTCTTGGTATTGAGGTTTTAAAAACTGGGAATGACATTTGTCTCTCCCAAAGAAAATACTGTCTTGAACTCCTCAAAGAATTTGGTCTTCTTGGTTGCAAACCTGTGTCTACTCCTATGGAACCCAACTCTGTCCTTCCATACATTCCCACTGCTGATGATCCCCTTCTTGTCAACATCACTGGTTATCAAAAGTTACATGGGAAACTTATCTATCTCACCCATACAAGACCTGACATCTCATACTCAGTTCATTGTCTGGCACAATATATGCACTCTCCATTAAAATCTCATCTAGAATGTGCCCTCAATGTTCTGAGATATCTAAAAGGAGCTCGAGGAAAAGGTCTAAGGTACAATTTCAGCAACTCTGAAAATCATCTTGAAGGATATAGTGATGCAGATTGGGCCAAATGCAAGAAAACCGAGAAAATCATCACAGGTTATTGTGTTTTTTTTAATGATTGTTTGATCTCATGGAAAAGTAAAAAACAAAACACTCTTTCAAAATCTTCCACAGAAGCAGAATATAGATCTATGTCTACTGCTGCCTGTGAAATCATTTGGATTCAAAAAATCTTAAAGGATCTAAAAGTTGATATCAATCTTCCTGTTAATCTTTTTTGTGATAACAAATCTGCTTTGCAACTTGCTGTCAATCCTGTTTTCCATGAAAGATCAAAACACTTTGAAATTGATGTCCACTTCATCGGGGAAAAAATTGCAAGAGGTGTTATAAGTGCCAAAAAGATTGGGTCCTCAAACCAAACTACAGACATACTTACTAAAAACCTCCCTGTTTATCAGCATAAATTCTTGTGTGAAAAATTGATATTGTTTGATATGTTTGCTCATCAGATTAAGAGGGAATGTTAAATTTTGGGGTATTAATCTGTGGCAAACATGTCATTCTATCAATTACTAATGGCTTTCAAGTTATGTTCAGTGCAGGATTATTACAGGGGTTAATCATGGACAAAGAATAAAAGGTGTTGGGAATAATCCGTTACCACGGATAGTAGTGGTTTACACTGCTTGGTTTAACACTAGCAGTGGAAACGTATTCCCACTGCAAGTTCTTCATTACCACTGCTATCAGTTTATGATAAGGATAAACGCGTCTTGATAAGTATAGAATAGATCTTGTGTATATTCTATTATGTTAGCTTTATACTTATCTTGTAAAGGACTCCTTGTTGTATAAAAGGAGATCCTGGGTCATTGTCTTAGGTACATATCATATTGCAATATTACCTACGAAAGCTTCAAGGTGTAACCCTAGTGATAAGTTAAGATCACTCGTATTATTCATTAATAATATTGAAGCTTGAGTTTTGTGTTAACTTGTGTTTATTCTCATATATCATATAATTCGTCTTCTAAGTATTACTTAAGTAAATTCCGCTTGCTTGATAATATTATTCAAAATATCATTGACACAAGGAGAGTGTCCAAGATCCATCAAGTGGTATCAGAGCGCAGGTTCTGATATTTTGTTTTAGAAGATCCAAAGAATTAGCTTGACTCACTCACTCAAGACAATGGAGATGGAAAACAACCAATCAAACTCTTCTTCTACAACCAGACTCCGTAAGCTTAAGCTTAATGAGTTTGAGATGTGGAGGATATTGATTGAGCAATACTTCCTCATACAGGACTATGCTCTGTGGGAGATTATTCAACTTGGTGATTCTTTCAAGTCTGTGACCACTACTTCCAAAATAGGTGACACAGATGTTGTGAAAGTTTCGTGCTGAATCAAATCTGAAAAAGCTCAAAAAAGAATGATCTTAAAGCTATAAGTCATGTTGCTTGATGACTCTTCCTAGAGACCAGATTATTGCATTCAGTAAATTCAAGACTGCTAAAGAACTGTTTGAAGAGATTTGCTCGGTGTTTGGTGGTAATGATGCTACAAAGAAGACTCAAAAGACATTGTTAAAGCAAAGTTATGAAAACTTCTCTGCTTCAAGCAATGACTCACTTGATAGCATTTTACCAAACTTCAGAAGATTGTTACACAGCTAACTGTGTTTGGCATTGAGGTAGAAAAGGAAGACCTCAATTTGAAGTTTCTAAGAAGTTTGCCTTGAGTTTCAAACAAATGTTACTGTCTGGGAAAACAAAACAGACATAGAAACAATGAAGCTCAATGATCTTTACAACAACTTCAAACTTATTGAGCAAAGGTTGAAGAAGGTAGGGAAACTTGGTACAAGCTCTAGTAGCTTGGCATTGATGTCAAATTCTGTTGACAGTGATGATTCTGAAGATGAAAGTGATGATGATATTGCCACTGTAGGTTCTAAAGTTTCCACTGGTAATGTTAATGTTACCACTGCAGTTCCAAAAGAAGGTTGCTAGTATTGGAGACCCTACCTTTTATGCTTTTATCTCCACATAAGTTGATGGCTCTGTCTTAACTCATGAAGACATAGAGCAAATTGATGAAGATGACTTGGAGGAGATGGATATAAAATGGCAGATAGCTCTTCTTAGCATGAGGGCTAAGAAATTCTACAAGAAGACTGGCAAGCCTATCCACATTAATGGTGATGATACTGCAGGCTTTGATAAGAAGAAAGTGGAGTGCTTTAAATGCCACAAGTTTGGATATTTTGCTAGAGAATGTAGAAAACCAAAGACCAAGGACAATAGGTCTACATGGTACAAGCAAAAGAAGGGACCAACTGTGGAAGAACCAAAGGCAATGTTGGCTATTGATGGTGTGAGCTATGATTGGAGTTTCATGGCTGATGAACAAGAAGAAGAACATTCAGATCTGCTCTTGTTGCTACTGAATTTGCTCTCATGGCTTTCTCTGATTCTAAGGTACAAAACTTTGATAGTTGTTCTAAAACATGTAGGGCTGCTAAAGAAGTTGAAAGCCTTAATGATTTGTACTCTAATGAAAGGCAAGAATTATATACTGCTAATTATACTGTAGCTAATCTTAGGAGAGCTATGGCAGTATTAGAAAAGCAAATAAAGCACTATCAGGCAAATAAGTCAAATTATAATGATGATATGATTCTTCTTAGGAGAGAGGTAGAACATACAACTGCTGTGAATGAAGCATACCAAAAGGAGCTTGAAAAACTCCAAAAGAAAATTGAAAATGTCAATTTAACTGTAGACACATGTTATCATCAGTCTAAGTCAATTGATACAATTTGGAATGCTCAAATATATAATAAAGCTAAGTCTGGTATGGGTTATAATATTGTGCCTCCACCACTAAGGGGTGTTCCATCACCTCCAGGTGTAGATTTAGCTCATACAGGTTTAGAAGACTTTAAGGAACTTGAAAGAGAATATGGTCCTATAAAGGACACAGTGGTGAAGAGTGAGGAAGAGAGTAAGCTTGATAATGATGTATTTGAGAGTGCTAGTGACTCATCAGTTGATGATGAGAATGTTAAAAATAATGTAGAGACTACTATCCCAAAAGTTGTTAATACTGTTACAGAGGAACCTAGGAAATCAGTTAATAAACCTAGACCAACTGTAAGGTATCTTTGAGATGTATAGGAACAAGCCTCTGACTCCTAGGGGTAACCAAAGGAGTTGGAATCATGTTAAATCTCAACAACTAGGTAGTAATTTTGTTATGAACAATAAGGCATGCTATATCTGTGGTAGTTTTGATCATTTACATGCTTATTGTGACTATCATGTTGGGAGAAGGGAAGTCTATGGGTATAAAAGGGTGGAGACTAACAGGTATCAACATAATGTACACCCTAATTCCCATTGCAAAATGGTCCCAAGAGCAGTTCAACTTAGAAGTGGCCTCAAAACACTTGCCACTGCAAAAACTGTTAACACTGCTCACCCTAAGTCACCTGTTAAAAGTGCAAACACCAAAACAAGTTTTAATAAATCTGCACAAACAGGAAAAAGAACCTTTCAAGCTAAAAAGGTTTATAATAACCAACGTCGGTACCTAAAAGAAACCAGCAGATTACCATTGCTCATTCAAAAGTTACCACTGCAAGGGTTTTAAATAAGAAAAGGGGGGACATGGGCAATGTTGTGAAGGCCTCAGCACGTTGGGAATGGAAACCTAAAGGAAGTACCTCTACAACCAATCCCAATGGTGTATCAATGACCTTTGATAGATTTAACTATATTGATACACGAGGCGGATCCAAGTCAATCATGGCTTGGGTCCCCAAAAGAAACTAACTCTTTACTCTTATGTGCAGGAACATCCAAGGACAAAAGGTCGATCAAGGATATACATATAGTGGGTGTTCAAGGCACATGACTGGCAACAAGTCTTATCTTTCTGATTTTGAGCATTATGATGGACAATGTGTCAGTTTTGATAATGAAGTTAGTAGAACAAGATGTGTGATGCAGGAACACTAAAGATAAAGGAAAACATGGATTATTATTATTATTACAACTGCACTGAGAGTGCAGTAAAACTACATCCATGAAGTACAGAGTCAAAACATCACTACATCAACTGATAACAACTACCAACAACCTACCCCAAACACATGTTTCCTAACCCATCCCCTTCCTAACCCATCATCAATCCTTTATGGCTTCTTGGGAAAGCCCCAGCTTGGCATCACCTTAGGATCACCACGTATGTTAATCCAGTCATACACCCTAGGGCTTGCTAAACCCATCACCACTATACCTGTAGGTGGTGAGGATGATGAAGGAACTGCTGATGGTGGTGCTGATAGTAATGGTAGAGAAGGTGATGATTGCAGTTCTTCAGGAGAAGCTACTGCTGCAAGAGGAGGAACACTCAGGAATCTTCCAGAGGTCTCATCATCTGTAACATATGGAGACACATAGGAGCTGATCTCTGAGCTATCTTCTTTGATTGTTGCATCCTAAGGCTCTGGTTGTAGTGATGAAGGTCTAGCAGAAAACGGATTTGAAAGAGCAAGTGAATGCTTTCTCTTCCTGGATACAACCTTCTCATACTCTTCTTTTTCAACTCTCCCAGGGTTTTTCAAAACAAAGTCATCCCATGAACTATCAGATGAACTGCTAGAAGAAAGATTGATTGGACTAGATTGACTCATGGTGTTGCTGAAGTGATGATCTTTGAGGGTGAAAGTTTTGGAGTATGTGATTTGAGTGGTTTGTGTTGACTGATCTGTTTTATATATATTAAGTTGGATTCAAGAAGTTAATGAGGGGAAGGTGCAAGTAGTTGAGGAGTAAATTGGAGTCCTGTATTCTTGGAAAATGTATCAATGCTTAAGTGTTGACTTTATTGAGTATAGCCACTGCTATGCTTAATTCTTTCAATATATTAACCATTGCCAACGCAATAGTAATTCCAGTGTTTGGTTTATGTTATTAAATTGCAGTTAGAAGGATTTTTGTTTACAATTATTACTCTCTGGTGAATCGATGCTCAAGGTTGTTTAGATCCTATCTAAGCTGTCCACTGATGATTCTGTTTTACAGTGGGAACAATATTGCAACCAGTGGTAACGTGCTTTCAGTGGAAAAAGGAAAAACAAAGGAACTTCATTACTAACACATTATTCATTACAACCAAAAGTACTCCTAGTCAAAACACAAAAATTGAAACCTAGCACATCCTATAACTATCTTCAGCTATTCCATTGGCCTCTTGCCCTTGTCCACATAGTCATGTTTATTCTTACGGGCTCTCTTTCTCTTGTTCTCATAAGTGGATTGCATCCTTGGACATGGAAGCCCAAGAATCTGTGGAGGAGGTCTTGGTAGCATTGCAGGCCTTGTTGGAACCGATATCACGCTTCATATTGGAGATACTTGTTTCCAGTGCTATTGAAAGAGCTTTTGGCAACTCTTTAGCAATAGAATAGGTTTCATCATTTGCATCATCATCATCTGATGATGAATCGGAATAGAACTCAAGAGATTTTGCGAGGCTTAGTGCAGGCTTTCGCTTAGCAGTTTCTTTAGTATATCTTTTGGATGAAGAGCCAGCTCCTGGTGGGAAATATCCAAACCATCTTGATGCTTAGAAGATGATTCTGATTCCATTACATACTCTTCTTCTGAGTCAGAAGAGATGTTGATAGTGTTGGAAGGATTGCTCATGCTTATGGTTTTGGGAATATTGTGTTTGAATGAAAATTTGATGAAGTTTATCTTAAGCCAAGCCTCTTTATATAGACAAACTCGGTTGAAGAGGTTTATGTCTCACAACCTCCAGGCTTTGAAGACCCTGAATATCCTAACAAAGTCTACAGGGTTGTTAAAGCTTTGTATGGCTTGCATCAAGCACCAAGGAAATGGTATGAAACCTTAACTACTTATCTTCTTGAAAATGGGTTTCATAGAGGCAGAGTGGATCAAACTTTGTTCATTAAGAAAGACAAGAATGATATCTTGCTTGTTCAAGTGTATGTTGATGATATCATTTTTGGGTCTACAAAGACAGAGATGTGCAAAGATTTCGAGAAACTGATGAAAGAAGAATTTCAGATGAGTTCTATGGGAGAACTCACATTCTTTTTGGGACTTCAAGTACTACAAAAGCCAGTTGGTATTTTCATTAATCAAGATAAATATGTGGCTGAGATACTAAGGAAGTTCAAGTTTCGATGCAAAGTCATCCATCACTCCTGCAGACAAGACTACACATCTACTTCTTAAGGAAAACAGTGGTGAAGCTGTTGATGTGCACATGTATAGGTCTATGATTGGCTCTTTGATGTATCTTACATCATCTAGACCAGAATATTATGTTTCTGTGTGTGCACGTGCAAGGTTTCAAGCTACTCCCAAGTTCTCTCACTTGACTGCTGTGAAGAAAATTTTCAGATATCTTAAAGCATTTCCTACTCTGGGATTGTGGTACTCCAGAGATTCTCCTTTAGATCTGGTTACTTACTCAGATAGTGACTATCTTGGAGCTAGCTTGGATAGAAAATCTACAACAGGTGGATGTCAATTTCTTGGCAACAGGTTAGTGTCATGGCGGCAAGAAACAAACAATGGTGGCTAATTCTTTAACTGAAGCAGAGTATATTGCTGCTGCAAGTTGTTGTGCTCAAGTACTATGGCTTCAAAATCAACTTTTGGACTATGGGTACAATTTCATGAATACCATCATACATATTGACAATATCGATACCATTTGCATAATCAATAATCCTGTTCAACACACAAAGACCAAACATATTGAAATTAGACACCATTTCATTCGAGATTGCTATGAAAAGGGACTAATTCAAGTTGTCAAAATTTCTACTGATGACAACTATGCTGATTTATTGACAAAAGGTCTTGATGTGGGAAGATTTCAGTACTTGGTAACAAGTCTTGGAATGCTTAATCCATAAATGTTTTCTTGTGTTGAGGGAAGGCTGTAGGGTAATGCAATTGTTGTATGAGTTTGTATATCAAGTTTTGATGAGGAGTTGGAGTTAAAAGGTGTATATCTAAGATACACATCAAATGGTTATTGATTCACCATGTCTAATACACATAAGAATCAACTAGTCCAGAGCAAACGACTATTGGTAAAGACTTGACAAATCCGTTTATGGTTGATAGTTTACCAAAAACTATATGGTTATCAACTCACCATATTCTTTATGATTAAGAGTTGTCTAGTCCATAGCAAACGGCTCATGGTAAAGACATATCAAATCCGTTGATAGTTGATAGTTTGCTAAAAACTATATTGGGGCGATATTGTTTTCTAATGATTTTTCCACTGCTCTTTGAAATTTTTGTGAAAAATTACCACTGCTAGTTCACAGTTTCCACGGACAGTGTTATTTTACCACTGTTGTTCTAGCCGTTACAATTGATTATGTCAGTAATTTATTTTTCACTAGCCGTTGAAAGTAACCACTGATAGTCATATATATAGGGTTAATATTTTAAGTAAATTATCTTCTTTCTATATTATAACTACTTTCTAAAGATAATTTTACTTACGCATCAATTCTAAACCCTAACCCTATATATCTTTTTCTCTCAATTGGCTAGTCATTACTTCAATTCTTCCTGACATAATAATATTTTTCATCAAAAGTTTCTATGGCTTCTTTGAAATTTGCAGATGAGCACAACCTAGTGGCCTACTTACAAAAGACTAACGAGAAGAGTGGCCATGTTTTTCATCAAATTGTGGACTTTCTTCATACCACTCATATAAGGTATGCTTTACTTTTAAAACCCACAATTTATATCTCTCAAATCAATCAGTTTTGGACTTCTGCTCAGTCCATCACACTTGAGAATAGAGATACACATGAAACAGTGGATGCTCTCAGAGCCACTGTAGATTGAGTAACTATTGATGTTACTGAGGCATCCTTGAGGAAAGTACTTCACTTGGATGATCTCCATGGTCTCATCACATTACCTATGTCTGACATTCATGATACTTTATCATCCATGGGATATGATACCACTGACAAAAAGGCTACTTTCAAAAAGAGTGGTTTTTGTCCCCACTGGAGATTTTTGATTCATACTTTGTTACATTGTATTAGTCCTAAGAAAACATCTTATCAGCAATTTAGTTCAACCATGGCTTATCCTTTGGTTTGTCTAGTCACTGATAAGATTTTCAATTGGTCCAACTATATTTTTACAAGTATGAAAGGTAATGTACAAAGTAAAACCAAATTTTTAATGTATCCCAGGTTTTTGCAAGCTGTGCTAAATGAATTTCAACTGCAACCTCATACTACTATTTATCAAATCAGTTGCCTAAAGCCTAAAGTTTTTCAAAATTTGAATAAAGATGGCAATATGATTTTTACACCTCTCCTACCCCAAATGCTTGCTAAAATTTCATCTGAACAAAACACACCTATAATTGATGTTCCCAACATTGATTATACCCCACCAGTTTCAAGAACCTATGAGAGAAGGTCTAAACAGTCAACTCCTCTCATGACAACACAGCAAGTTTCGCACCTTTTGGTCTAGGAACGGCGGTGGTGGTTCTAGACTTCCACCTAGTCCTACTATGGAGGAATGCGGACCAATGCCCCATGATTCACCTCTCCCAACAGGTCACACAGTTGGAAGTGCTGAGGCGTGGAAACCAATTGGAACTGATGGTTCTGTGTACCAAATTAGCAAAGCAAATTGAGTCTCTACAAAAGGACTTGGTTATTGTTAAGAAGCAGCATGCCAAGGATGTTCAACAATTACAGACAGAGATTCAGACTTTAAAGGGAGAGATGCGAGAGGTTAAAAAGCACAAGCATACTGCAAAGATGGTGATTTCATCTTCATCCTCACCTTCGATGGTGATTCAGTGATCAAGATTTGGGAAATTCTTCCAAACAGGGGAGGAAAACAGGTTCGACGAGGGGAGGAAAATTGATTTTTAAGATGAAGGAGATACAAGTAAAGGAGCAAAGGAAGCTGAAACTCATGGAGAGCATCAAGACATTTTCCAAACTGCAACTGATTTTACCACTGATTTTATTTCCACTGCAGAGCCAAATATTGCCACTGCAAGTGAAAAATTTGATAAATTGAAGACAGACAAGGGTAAAGCAGTTATGGAAGATGTACAGCAACCTGAAGGTAAGATTTCAAAGAAAAGAAAAGTTCAGATTGATCTTGATAGAGAACTTACTAAGAAGATAGCAGAAGGTCAAATTGCTGAGAAAGTTGCAGAGAAGAAAAGATTGAAAGAACTGGAAGTTGTAAGCTTTTTGGAAGCTAAAAGATTGGATAGAATGGAAGATACTGAAGATTCAATTTCCACTGTTCAACCTACAATTATGAAAGAAAAAGCTCGAGAGTTTAGCTATGTTCCTCTTGAATAAGATATTCGGTTTCGGTGGCTAATAATTCAGAAATCAAGAAAAAGGCAATTGACCTTGTTGTGATGCATCCTTAACTAAGAAACAAAGAACTGCTCAGTTAAAGGATTTTATTAAAATGAAGAACAATCAAGCACTTGAAAATGTGATTAATTCATCAAAAAGGGTCGAAGAAACCAAGACAACCGACCAAGGCTCAAATACTTGCATACATGAAGTCTTATTGTTGTCATGTTGGTAAATGGAAAAGCATCAATTTAAAGGAATGTCTGATGATCAAGTTGAAAAGGCTTACTACAAAACTGTGAAACAAGATAAATCTTTTATTCCAATGGGTTCTGAAGAAGAAGAAAGAGAGATTCCTAGATTGAAGAAAAAGGCTAAAGTAAGTGATTCTCAAACTATTAAGAAGACTAAGGTTGATGAAGATTATACAAAGTCTCCTGAGAAGGAGATTCCTACTAAGAAGTTCACTAAAGATCAAATGACTGAAATGATTGTGATTGAAGACAGAGATTTTTATCCAGAACCACTGCAAATTCGACATCCTATCATTGATTGGGAAGTTTACACTGCTAGCAATTTTGCTTCAACATGGAAGATTACAAGGCTGGGAGGTGAAACTTCATCATTTATGACATTTGAAGATCTTATTAAAGCTTTTGACAGAGATGACCTTAATACACTATGGAAATTAGTTAAAGAAAGGTTTAATACTAAAGATCTCAAAGATGCAAAGGAGATGCAGTTATGGGTAAATCTTAGAAAGCTTTTTGAACCAAATGCTGATGATGACTACTGGAAAACCTTATTCACATGTATTGGTACTAAATGGTTTTATTATGATTCATGTGAAGTTCATCATGTCTCTACAGCTAATGGAGAAGACTTTTTCATGCTTGCTGAGAAAGAATATCCACTTAGAGCTGGAGCTCTTACAGTAATGTTAAGCTTACACATAAGAGTCAATGAAGATAATGAGAAGGTCAGAGCATTGTTACAAAGGCTTCAAGATCAGTGTTCAAGAGCTATACAACAGTTAAGAGAAATGAAGTGAAGTGTTTGATTGAATTCCCAAATCCTTGAAGTTAATGTTTTTTTTAAGAAACTTATTGATTTGCAGAGAAATCATAAGTTTAGGGGAGGATTGTTGGGAATAATCCGTTACCACGGATAGTAGTGGTTTACACTGCTTGGTTTAACACTAGCAGTGGAAACGTATTCCCACTGCAAGTTCTTCATTACCACTGCTATCAGTTTATGATAAGGATAAACGCGTCTTGATAAGTATAGAATAGATCTTGTGTATATTCTATTATGTTAGCTTTATACTTATCTTGTAAAGGACTCCTTGTTGTATAAAAGGAGATCCTAGGTCATTGTCTTAGGTACATATCATATTGGAATATT
The DNA here is from genome assembly GCA_910596185.1 of Chrysanthemum makinoi. NCBI lineage: Eukaryota > Viridiplantae > Streptophyta > Magnoliopsida > Asterales > Asteraceae > Chrysanthemum > Chrysanthemum makinoi. Next base: position 52,465,117 of record OU343225.1, read on the forward strand.
ACCTACGAAAGCTTCAAGGTGTAACCCTAGTGATAAGTTAAGATCACTCGTATTATTCATTAATAATATTGAAGCTTGAGTTTTGTGTTAACTTGTGTTTATTCTCATATATCATATAATTCGTCTTCTAAGTATTACTTAAGTAAATTCCGCTTGCTTGATAATATTATACAAAATATCATTGACACAAGGAGAGTGTCCAAGATCCATCAAAAGGTTTAAAGTTCCAAGATGCTCGTTTCTGCTGAAGCTATCCTCATTTCTGCTGATGAGTCATTTATAGTCGTTAGAGGGGTCTTAGTGTAACTTAATCTCCTATTTAATAAGTCCCTTAATCTAGGGTTCAACACACTTGTGTGTGCAGTCATTTCTCTCACACTCTTCTCTTCTCTTTGATCATTTCACTGATCTTGTCTCTTCTTTGTATTTGTATGATTATTGTCTCATTGACATTAATCTAACCTTGTAACATTTTGGATACTATTGTTGATATAATCTAAGCCAACTATTGAGGCTTAGGTTTGAATAAAAGTTCTTCTGTTTACTTGTTATTGTTGATAATTTCGTACAATAGTCTACCTCTTACCAAACAAAGGTAATTTATCATTTTCAAATTTGTATTTGTATGTTTAAGTGTAATGGCTTAAGGGAAGTAAAAAAACCCGTATCTCTTCAACACTATTCTCCAAGCGTCATCATCAAGGCAAGCCATTCACCGTCAATTGCAAGGCTCATGAGTTGCGCCCTTACTGCAGCACGATAGAGTATGACATGGGTAGAGATATAGAGATCACGGGTGGCGGACATTTATGTGTACTTTTTAGTTGTTGATGGGTGCATCCTTAAGGAGGAATTTGATAGATTAATAGCGAGTATTTTGAGTACTCTTGATGTTCTTAGCAACCATTATCTAGTAGGGTTAATTAATATTTTTTGGATAATTCAATTGATGTGCAGTAGCAGAGCTATTAAAAGTAATTAACCCAATTAAACAGTGTTGGTTGCTAAGCCCCATTAAGAGCACTCAAAATGCTATCTTTCGCACCGTCAAATTATTTCTAACGACGCACCTATCAATAACTATTGAGTACATACTAATGTTCGGTAGTGCTGGTCTATCTAGATTTTTACCCAAATCATATTCTTTTGTGTTGGACTAGTCGTCCCAAGACCATGGCAGCTGCCTCATGATCAAAGCCGCCCACCAAATCCTAGAGATTCGAAAACAAACTTGTCTTTTACCAATGCTTGACTGTTACGAAGGTCTTATCTTCTGATTTACAGGATCGTGTATGATCAAACATAACTCATGACAACATTCAAACAAGAATCGATAAAAGAAAAAAACAAAGAAGATTTGTTGAACCCTCAATAATCTGATATTATTGTTTTGGCCAACAGATCCCCTAGACAGGTATGTGCTTCTTGGCCATTTGATATCAGTGTATCTTTTGTTATAAGCCATTTGTGCAGTGAATTGAAATGGATTTGAGTGCAGTAATTTGGTGTGGATATTGTGTGCAAAAGTATAATGCAGATAAGAAAATAAGGAGGGAAAGTTAAACAAGAATAGTAAATGTATTGATGATTTACAAACAAAATTCTACTGTCCTATATATAGTTTATGAAAGGTCATGACCAAAAGTTGTGATGGTTCATGAATAAAACAGTTATGCCTTTTAACAATAATAACTGTCACATAACTGGCCCTTTCAATAACTGTAAAAATGACCATTTCACATGGTCAATAATATGTCTGAGTGGCTTTAGCCATATCTATCTTATGCTTCAGTCTTTCATCATTTATAGGATCAAGACTGCATATGTCTTATAATTATAATACAAACAAATGAGAACCTGTCTTAATAAGGCATGAACAATAAAGTTCAGCATTTTGAACTTAATAAATATCCAACATTCCTCCCTAAGGACAAAATGTTGGTGTTCCTTGTCTTGCTTCCTGGTTCAATCAGATGATGATTGTGAAATCATCACTGTCATAGTCTCCACTAATCCTAGAGCTTCCTGTCCCTTCTTCTTGATAAAACATGTTGCTTGATTCTTCATTGCTGTTGAGATTTTCAAGTATCACACCTAAATGCTCCAACCTTTTATCTTCCTGCTTGTTCTTGGGCTCTTCTCTTGGAATCCCTCCAATGCATTTCTCCATGCTTCATGAAACAAGTCCTTATGTTTCAGTCTTTGAGGCCCTTGCAGTCTTTGTAATAAGACTTAAAGACATCCAAATATTGGTTGTAGCATGTTTTAATCTCACGGCCATTTTCCTTTTCAAGGCCAAATATTTCTGCAATGTAATCAAAGTCTTGTGTAAAGACTACACTGAGGTATCCCCCAAGTGTGTCCACAAGTTTGTAGAGATCCATCAAGCGGATCTCTCTATTTCTTATTTTGGGTGGAATAGGTCCTGGTAGGTCCCTATTCAAATGGACAGTGTAAAACCAGATGAATGCATTATCAAATGCATTTCTAAAGTTGTCCCATTCTTGGCTTATTATTTCATCTATTTTTATTAAGTCAAGGAATGAAACAAAATCATTAAAAGAGGAAATTTTAATAGGATAATTTACACCTTTAACATAGATGAATTCATCTTGCTTTGAGATGGTGTTTTTCTAATCCTCCTCCTTTTTCTCCAAAGAACTTTCTTCAAGTAGTTTATAGAAATCTTCCATATATTTGTTCTGTCTCTTCTTCATTTTTTTTTATCAAAACAGAAATTTTATGGGTATTTGAACTTTGGTACTGGCCTGCACTTGTAGCCTTTGAAGGTGAGTTCCAGTCCTTGTAATTCCAATTGCTTGGCTGATAGGATGTTAAGAGAGACATTTGGTGTGTAGTACACACCAGGAATGATAAGAATACCAGACCCTATCAGAATTTGTACTTCTCCTACCCCATGGACAAACATAAGTTTGTGTTGTTCATGTATCTTTTCCACATAAAACTTCTCCTTAATCTTAGCAAATAGGTTCAAGTTTGAACAGACATGTTTGTCTTACCTATTGCTGATATACTAGATCTTATCCCACCCTTCTTCATCAGTACTTTCCACCATGAAATCTGTGGATAGGTGTATGTATTCTGGATTAGTGATCTGGATATTTGAAGTTTCTATCATCTCCTTTGGTTCTGCAGCATGCTTCTTCTTTTCTTTGTTAGGACAATTGGCAGAGATATGTCCCCTAACACCACAACCAAAGCATATGTACCTTCTATGCTTTTCAGTATTCGTTCGTGGTTTTGGCAAGGCCTGGTTATAGGCTTCAATGTCCAGCATCTTTTTCTTCAGCATGGCTTTGCATTCCTGTGATAGTTGTCTCATACATCTCCCAAATTTGGTGCTACTCTCTCTTTGTATATGTCTTGATATGAAGTCTCTTTGGAATTTGGTTGGCAAGGTTCTCCCAGTTTTTATGCTCTGATGCCAATTATTGTTTTGGCCAACAGATCCTCTAGACAAGTATGTGCTTCTTGGCCATTTGATATCAGTATATCTTTTGTTATAAGCCATTTGTGCAGTGAATTGAAATGGATTTGAGTGCAGTAATTTGGTGTGGATATTGTGTGCAAAAGTATAGTGCAGATAAGAAAATAAGGAGGGAAAGTTAAACAAGAAAAGTAATTGTATTGATGATTTACAAACGAAATTCTACTGTCCTATATATAGTTTATGAAAGGTCATGACCAAAAGTTGTGATGGTTCATGAATAAAACAGTTATGCCTTTTAACAACAACAACTGTCACATAACTGCCCCTTTCAATAATTGTATAAACGACCATTTCACATGGTCAATAATATGTCTGAGTGGCTTTAGCCATATCTATCTTAGGCTGCAGTCTTTGATCATTTATAGGATCAAGACTGCATATGTCTTATAATTATAATACAAACAAATGAGAAACTGTCTTAATAAGGCATGAACAATAAAGTTCAGCATTTTGAACTTAATAAATATCCAACATTGACAATTATAAATACGCTAAAATGTAAAGTTATGCAATCAGGAAGGCAAAAGGCTTGCGTGTTGAATCTGGTATAATTGAATGGCATATTGCCCACAAATGTATATTAGTATAATAGGTGCGTAGATTTATCCTTTTCATGATGAGAGTGGAAATACGTACATACTATTCATAAAACTCTAGAAATCTTACAAACTGATGCAGCCAGGAAGTTCAATTTTTTTAAGCATTACATATCTTCAACTCCAAGAAACTATACAGATCACATATTAGATAAATATTCATTACAAACAATTATAATCTTAATAATCTATTGATGCAATGCAAGCACAGTGGAGATTTCTCACAATTCACACTGTAAGAGTCACCAAAATGTTCAACGTGGCTTGTTTTCTTCAAACTCCGTGTTATTTTATTTTAGTAACAAAATACTTTTTTAAATCCTACCAACAAAATACCTCATACACTTTTTTCACTATATCTTTATTAAATTATCCTCTACTAACTGTACCCAGTTAATCTTACTCACGTAGCACAAACATGGAGTTTGAATACACGCACCCTTCTTTCTCTGTAGCAGCGCTTTACATAACACATCGAATGGCGGGGGGTAACATCGAGATAATCACCAGAGAAACGCTCTTGCCATTGAATAACCATAATATGATGTTGGATGCATGGTTTGCTTTGTTTTACATCCGTAGTAGTTGTTTTAAAGATTCAAATTTGTAGTAAACCTTGCTAATAGACGAATAATGGCTCTCGTTGGATTAGCTGAACTTACCATCAAAGTAGCGTGGTGGGTAATGCTAGTAGGTGTAGGTGTGGGTGTGGTGGGTGGCGTAGGTGATGGCGCTGCAGTACCAGGTGTGGGCGTGGGCGTGAGCGTGGGCGTGGGCGTGAGCGTGGGCGTGGGTGAAGGTGAGGGTGAGGTCCCATGACTATAACATCCGCTTCCTCCTGAAAGTTCAAACCAAAGAATATTACATATACATAACAAAACTTTAAAATAAAAGAAAAACACAAAAACTTAAAACAACAATATATAATGGTACTCAGGATAAAATTAGTAAGTGGGGAATATATAATGTGAACAGATGCTACTTATGTCTAAATGATAATGAAGATTCACAGCACCTATTCTTCAATTGTTCCTTTTCAATAATATTGTTGATACTATCAAACATAAGATCCTTGGCATAACTGTTAAAGATAGTGTCAATGTCAGAAGGGTGGAAGCTAGATGGAATGTCCAGTGCAAAAAGATCCTGAAAAAGTAAAGTTCTAGTAATTTTTATGGTGTGCATTCTGAATGGTATTTGTTAATGATGGTGTATTTGGCAGATGGCTTGTACCTTGGACAGAATCTCTTCCTAGAAGACTATATTGCTAATAGAATAGCTATTTGGGAATGTTAGTTTTTCTTCGAAGATTAGTAAGTTCAAAATGAAGTTTCCTGCTGAGTTAATTAACTTGTGATGGCTCTGTTATAAACAGTCAAGTTGCTCAAGAATTTCTACTATAGGGGTGTTTGGTTCATTCTGAATTCACTACTCCTTTGAAATCTGGCAGGGGTGTATTGATGAATACCCTGCATATGGTTTACAATGGATTTTATCCAAAATTTCTCAGGATTTAAGAAATTACATGTATACTTACTACATCTGATGGCCTAGTATCTTGGACTGTTATGAGTTTTATGACTCTAAATGGTTCATAAGGTAGGTTTCCAGTTGTGTAGGGTAAGTAAGTATGGTGGGCAGTGTATGAAGCTTGGAATAGTGAGGAGTGAAAGATGATCCTACTTGGTCCAAGCTATACACTGCCATAGAAGGTAATGGATGGTACTCACTGTAGGGTGTGTGTTCCCAGTTTATGTGAAGCCATTGTAGTAAATGGAAATGTAGCATTTTTGGTATAGCCCCTACTGGTGGAGGTTATGGGTGCCTAGTGAAGCCATTAATCTTCTCTTTTATACTTACTGTGGATGCTGGTTGAGTGAGTATAAGAGGGGAGGTAAGATGGAAATGTAACTAGATGGTATATGGTGCAGTTTATGGTGAATTGAGGATTGTAATTTTGATTCTTTGGTTGCATTGTTCAGTTTTACGGTAATGGAGTTTGTATCGATACTGATTCTTTGTCATGAAGATTTTGGGCAGCACCTATAGATATAGTTGTATTCTCAGATGTGATTAATACTTGAATTGGGGAATGTCCAATTCTTAGTACTCTGTTTCTTATAAGTTTTGTACAAACTATTTGGAAAAGTTAATATAATTCACCTTTGCACCAAAATATATATATATATATATATATATATATATATATATATATATATATATATATATATATATATATATATATATATACTAGAACGAGTACCCGCGCCTAGCGGCGCGGTTTTAGCGTCGATAATTAATGATTTGTGATACTGTGGTGAGTGTTTTGTGTAGCGTTTAAAATAGAATGTGAACCGATGAAATGCAATTGCAAACGGTTGTATTATACGATAACTAAAGTCTAGACAAAATTCTTAACATCTATCAAACAACATATAAAAATATTTAATGAAAATGAAAGTAAACATTACATCGGTTATGAGATAAAAACTAACAACACACGTTACTTGTCGCGTAAAAACTAACAAGGATGGGATTAATGGTGCCGTTGTTAAGAAGAATGCAAGTACCAAAATTAGCATGAATGTGATTAGCCCAAAATAAAAAATAAAAAAATTTGCTAATTTTGGCTATTTTATAAAAGATTTAGGCACATTTAGCCCCATTTTTCTTTTTGAAATGGGCGTATTTAGCTTATTGAAAAGTTAAATGTGCACTAACGGACACATATTTTCTCTTAATTGTAAAACATTATAATCGTTTTTGAAAAAAAACTTATATATATAATATATTTATATAGCGACAAATCGTTTTGTGTTAAAAAAACGTTTATGGGTTATAAACGAAAAATAATAAAAGTTTGAAGATTTGGGGATTAAACATAATGTTTTGAAACCCGTTCGACCGGGTGGTTCAACCGGTTGAACCGTTCCGGTCGAAAAAAGCGGTCGATTTAAACCGAGTCAACCCGTCAGGTTTGGTCAAAATGGGTCAAATTAAACAGGGTCAACCCACCGGTTTTGAAGCGTCGAGGGTCAACCCGTTTTCAATATGTATTAATAGTTTCAAATTTTCACTTTTTACTTTTTGGTTTTCCTTTATATATGGTGTAACAGGGTACCGCGTTCGCGGCGGGTACCCTGTGGCGATTAACCGGAGAAATAGATCTCGATGAGACTTGATTCACCAGTTTGTATCGGTTTCAATGGGTCATCTCTAGTTCATTTTCGGATGGCTGTTATTGGTTAGCCGAACTGGTGGCGACACCGGTTTCCGGTTGAACCCGTTGGTCCGATCCGATTTTCAAAACTATATGTACCATCAACTTGTTAGCTTGTATGAAGCTTTGTGTGTTTTATTAATTTGTATAATGTCTATAACAACATGTACTTTTTATTTTAGGGTGTTTTAAAAATAATATTAATTAGTATGTTTAATTATTTTATATTTAGAATTATGTTGTAGCTTGTTTAAATTGTACATTGTGAAAATTTTATTGTACTTTTCAATGAGATAGTTTTAGTGATAAAAAAAGTTTATGGGTTATAAACGAAAAATAGTAAAAGTTTGAGAAATTGGGGATTAACATAATATTTTGAAACCGGTTCAGACCGGGAGATTCAACTGGTTGAACCGTTCCGGTTAAAAAGCGAATCAATATAAACCGGGTCAACCCGATGGGTTGGGTCGAAAAAACGGGTCAAATTAAACCGGGTCAACCCGCCGGGTTTGAAGCGTCCTGGGTTAACCCGGTTTTCGATGTGTATTAATAGTTTCCTTTTGAAACATATGTAGGTATTAATAGTTGAAATTACTTTCTTTTTAATTATTTCAACATTTCCTTTTTAATTTTTTTCACATTTCACTTTCTTGACTTTTCACTTTTCAATTTGACCATTTTTCTATTATAGATAGTATAGATATATATATATATAGTGTGAAGTTATTGTCAGAACTAAAAAAATTGCGAGAACTGCGAGAACCAATCTAAACCATTAAATTTTTGATTAATGGCTGAAAGTAGTGATGGCATAATAGTAATAAATTAAAATATTATGTTGTATTTTAAAAAAGATGGAAGGGTATTTTAGAAAATTTACATTTTTCTTCTAAAAACCGTCGTAGGATCTCACATAGATGTCTTTCTTCCTAATTTTTCTAGATCTACTTTGTTGAATCTGTAAACAACCCTAGCCGCCCATCTCCACTATTCCCACTTCACCACCACCTCTATCCGTCACCCTTTCCAGCATCAAGAAACGATCGACCGTATGTAATCAAATACGATGAATTTAAATGGTGTCGATCTCTTGTATCATCATGTCTGATTAATTGGTTTTTAAATGTGAAAACGATCCTGGTTTTTAGATGAGAAAACGATTGGGTTTTTAAATCGATCGATCGTATATAAATATATCTCTTGTCTGAATCGGGTTTTTTAATTTGAAAACTGAAAACGAGGTAACATTCAAACTTTAATTAGTTAGTTTTAATAATAGTTTTAAACGCATTTAATCAACTAGTACGGTCAATTCGGTACGGGATTGGTACCGAGCTCATCCCTAAACTAGTTTATGTTATTGTGGCTGTTTTATGAGTTGAGGAAATAAGGAATGAGGAAGATAAATTAGCATTCTTGAAAAAAATGGTGATAGCAACAAAAAGTTGATAGAGAATTGAGATGCATAAATAAGAGCACAAGTTATTTTGTTAAGTACACGTGTGTTACGCTTTTTACTACGTATATCAATACGTGTGTAAGCCAACAATTAATGAGTAAACCTTTTGATTAATTTTTGTTTATAAATAGCATATGTGTAAAATGTTTAAAAATGAACTTAGTTAATTAAAAGACGGTCTCGGTCTCGGTGAGGTTAACTCTTAGAATTTATAGTCCGTAAATTGTAAATGGGGATAAAGATTAATATATTGATTTATTTGGATCGTTTGGCAATGAGATTGTAGTTAGGCTATTAAAAATTCTTTTCTTTCCTCGTAATGAATTTGGTGCATTTTTTATGTATTTGGATCTATTCATTCTTATTTGTTGGTTAAGTCTTAGAATCCTTAGTCCGTAAACTGAAAATGGGGATCAAGATTAATATATTGATTTATTTGGATCGTTTGGAATGAGATTGTGGTTATTTGGCTATTTAAAAATAATAGGAGAGTGCATATGTGTTATAGAGAGTGCATATGTGTTATTTGGAGTGCATATGTGTTCTACAGTTTCCAGTGAATTTGATGCTTTCTGTTATGTGTTTTTACCGTTTCGGAGTTTAAATGTATTGAAAGTGCATTCTAATATATAAATTGGGCAAATGTGTTTGCTAGTTGATTATGCACATGTATTTTCAAATATTATTGCATCTAAATGATTATACACATGTATATTCTTTATTTATTTTATTTTAGTTTCATGATTCTGTAAAGTTTGATTGTGTTTAAATGGTTTCTCATGGTGATTAACACGTGTTAGTTACAATATGTTTGCTAGTAATAATGCGTTTCTTTTTAATGGATCATGATGAGAAACTCTAGTTGCATTTTATTTGCTTTTTAAAATCGATGTATTGTATTTAATTATGTGAAGGGGTATTGTGTGATTATTTAATTTGTTCATAGATAATGAATAAGTCTGAATTTTGTGAAATACTATGTACCTTATAGTTTTAAAGATGATGTCATTAGATTATACATGTGTAACAGTACTAACTTTTTTGTGTGTGCTTGTTTCAGGTTATTGAAGATGATAATAGCATTGAAGACTAACAAGTGGATGCACATATAGATGCATGAAGATAATTTGTTGTATAACGTTTATCTTCTTTGTTAAGATGAGCGAGACGATAAAAACACATGTGTACAAGGATTAAAAACACATATGTAGATTAAAAACACATGTGCACAAGGATTAAAAACACATGTGTAGATTTCATGGGTTCTTGAACCAAGCGAGGAATACATGTGCACACCCAAAAGATGAACCAACTGTTAAAAACATTGTAATATGCACACGTGCACGCTTCATATATTTGTAATAAAACATATTTATGTAATATTTTTAATAAAGTTTTGTTGTTTGTATAAAATTGCATCAATCTATTAATAAATGTTTGTTGTTTGTATATATTTATTTATGTAATATTTTTTAAAGATACATGTGCAAATACAAAACATCTATGCATAAACAAAAAATACAATTTTTACGTAATGCAAAACACATGTGCACATATTGATTTTTTAAACAGGTACAAAAAAAAGTAATTTTACCAAAATACCCTTTTGAATTAAATATTCAAACTAAATATCCAAAAAAATCTGATTGGTTGATGGTGGTTCTCGCTAGGGGTGAGCAAAAAAAACCGAAATAACCGAAACCGAACCGAAAACCGAAAAAACCGAACCAAAATAACCGACTGAAACTAAAAACCGATGGTTTGGTTTTTTACTTTTCATATAACCGAATTTTCGGTTCGGTTTCGGTTTTGATATAAAAACCGAACCATGAAAACCGAACCGAATCATTTTCATTAATTATAATATATATTATTTATAGATATACTACTAATTACTAAATTACTAAAATGAGGGATCAAAGTTGAAAATAATTTGGGACAACCAAACGTCAAAATTTATTCTCCTTGGGAACTAAATGCCGGCTTAACCCCTTTAGTCCTTTACCCAAAAAATTAAATGGCTTAACCCTAAATATATCATCTTCTCTACTGAAAGTGACTTTACAACCTCCATTGCCATTAGCCTTGGTGCAACTTTGATAAGTTTAAGCTTTCATTTTTATTGGTAAGTCTATATTCTTCTATGTTATAATCACTTTAAGCTTATAATCTAATTGTAGCATTGTTCTTGTTATATTATTTTATAGAATTCATGCATGTATGATCCAAGGCACTAATAAGCGATTGTTCTTTGTTAAGCGATTGTTCATTATAATCTAGTTGTACCAATTTTATAGAATTCATGCATTAATAAGCGATTGTTCTTTATGATTACAGATTACGACTAAATCCTCCTAACATTTCACGAAATAACAAAAAGTTATGTTTCTTGCATTATCTTGTTAAGATGGTCAACAGTTAGGATGGTCAACAATCAACGGCCAAACTATGTTCATTATAATCTAGTTGTATACCTGTGACTTTTTAAGTTTTTATAAAATATGTATATTTTTCAAATATACTTGAAACCTCATTAGCTGAAATTATCACAGTTTTAAGGTGAATAAACTGTTAAAGTGTTAGTTACTCATCAGGTAGTTGTCTAAAGTTTCTTGTTTATTTTAGTTGATGGAACCATCAGGTGGCGAGGCATCCGAAGCTCGAAGTATGGACAAAGGGAAGGCGCCGATCATTGATGTAGATAGTGAAAATGCGAATGAACACGTTAATGAGAATATTGATGAAGGTCTTAATGAATGTGTTGGTGAGAAAAAAGCAAGGTCGATTAAAATCATTTGTGTGGGATCATTTTCCGAAGGTCGAAGAGGGGGCTACCACAACTACATGTCCTTATTGTGAGTGCTTGTCTTCGCGTGAAGTCAAAGCAGAATGGTACTAGCACCTTAGGTCATCATTTAAAATCTGTATGTGTAACTTCACCCCTTTATGGAACTAAAGATAAGAAGAAACAAACAACAATAAGTTTCAAGCCTGCTACTATGGGTGAATCTGGAGGTAGTTTAGTTTCTCACTCTTTTAACCAAGAACGTTGTAGAAAAGCCGTAGCTAGGATGTGTATCAAAGACAATCAACCCTTTAGTATTGTTGAAGATGAGGGATTTTCGGAGTTAATGTGGGAAGCAAATCCTGAATTTGAACTTCCGTCTAGGTGGACGGTTGCTAGAGATGTTTTATCCATATATCAAGAAGAAACACAAAAGCTCAAAAAAATTTTAAAAAACCAAACCGTGTGTCTCACTACCAACACATGGACGTCCGTGCAAAACTATAACTATATGTGTCTCACGGCTCATTGGGTTGATGATAGTTGGAAATTAAGAAAGAAAATTCTTAATTTTTGTCGAATATCGAATCATAAGGGTGTGACGATAGGAAACTTAGTTTATCGTTGTTTACAAGAATGGGGTATTACTTGTGTTTTTACGGTCACGGTTGATAATGCGTCATCTAATGATGGGGCAATTAGGAGGTTGCGCACTTTGCTTAAAGGACCTAATGCAATCTTAGATTGCAAGTATATACATTTAAGATGTTGTGCTCATATCATCAATCTAGTGGTAAGAGATGGTTTAGAGGAACAAAATTCTTCTATTTGCAAAATTCGAAATGCAGTGAAGTATTTGAGATCGTCATCGAGTAGGCAAGAAAGCTTCGAAAAAGGTGTCGAGTTCGAAAAAATTGACTGTAAAAGGAAGCCATGTTTAGATGTTGACACAAGATGGAACTCCACGTTTCTTATGTTGGAAACTGCAGTCAAGTTTGAGAAAGTGATTGATAGGTATTTTTGTTGGTTTTATGGATATAAATTAGTAGACGTGAGTTAGGATCGAACTCGAGACTATGGGATTGCACACTTTACGTATGAGAATTTAAAGTTAATAATTAAATATAAACGTTATATTTATTTATTTATTAAACGAAATAACTAACGGACGTTAAGTAATTAATGTAATGGACTAACGGTCGTTAAAGGTATTTGGAAAAGGACTTAATTGCAAAGTTTGGAAGATTCCGGAACCCCTTGTGGAGGCTTAGAACCGATCGGCTAGGGGTAAAAGGAAACAAGCCAAAACTTGTTCACCAAGTTTGCTTGGGTATATAAACAAGGCTAGGGGTCTTGTTTTTGCACCTATTGTATTCACAAGCTAAACCCTAAAATTGTTTGTGTGTGTTTTTGCTCTCCAAAACCGGTCGAACCCCTATAGGGTCGATCCAAGTCTTTTCCACAAAACCAAGTTATTTGTTTTATAAAAACTAGCATTACTTTAATTCGGTTTAGTACGTGTGTACAAGAACATAGTAATAACACATTATTGTTATTATCTTGGATTGAATTACAAAACGGTAAGGGGTAATTCATATAATCCTAACTAAATCAAATTAGGGTTCATCCGTTGCTAGTTTGTGGATTTGATTCTTGTTCGGCTAGAATCAACAAAGGTACGCATATTCTTTATGTTAATTAATTATTCGTTAATACATCCTATACGCTTCCGCAATATTACTTTGATGTTTTGTGATTATTTATTTGAATGTCATGTTATTTAATTCCAACAGTGGCATCACGAGTCATTGGTTTTAATGAGTAATTAATTACATAAACGCGTAATATAACAAATACTTGTATGTTGTTTGCTATGTTTATCTAGGGTTTATGTTTTATTCATGTTTTGGTCGATTTTTTTATTCATGGGGCGTTCCCTATTTTTTAGATCGACACATGTATAAATTTTAGGGTTTTGAAAATTGTTTGCTAACCTTATTAAAACCTAGAATTAATATTGATTACGTGATTAATTCGTGAATAATTTGTTATGTGTCATGGAATTTTTATATGCGATCTTGTGACTTATGTGTATAATTGTTATGATATCCATGATTATACATGCATGTTAGTCATGGATAAGTTGCTTTGATAAATTGTTTAATTGTTATGACATATTTATTTACGATAAATCTTGAATTGAGGAAGACTCCAATTATATATATATATATATATATTAATGAATCAATTATGTGCAATTTGGTATACTATTAATTATGGGTTTACGCAATCGATTCGTCGATGTATGTGGCTCACTTTCTATTGTTGGAGTGAAAGCCCTAATTAATATATACATTAATTTAACCTAGATATTGATTATTAATAGGATTTTATCAAATAAGTTGCATGTGGCTACTTGTTTACACGTATAAATTGTTTATTATGTGCGCATTGTTTTTTAGTAGTTTATTTTTTATTTGTTACTTGTTTGTTTATTATATTAGACAGTTTTAAGCAAAGGGTAATTTTGAATAGAAAAATAATACGGACTAAACAATAGCGAAATTTGATTTGTTTTAGAAGAGTTAAGTTTTCAATAGTTTAATTGATTGGTGACTTTGGTACAAATGGTGTGAACGGCTCACCCATGAGAATGAACTAATAAAAGGGGTTTAAAGAAGTGCATAGTCACACTTGAATGGATGTCTTAGGTTGTGCTTTAGCGCGTGCACTGTCCTCTCCCCTGTGAGTTCGAGTGGAGCTACTTAGTAAGCCATATAATGTACAAGCTCATCTTAAGGGCGAATTAATGTTAATTCCATGCGCCACTTCAGTGGTAATTATCCGAAACACTAAGTGTTTACACTTATGCAAAAGTACGGTATAATGGACGATAATTGACACTAAATTCCTTGATTGGTGAACTCAATACCTCAATCAAAACTTTGATAATTTGATCTTTATGAATTGGTAATAAAAAGTTTTTTATTAAATTTATGTTACAAGATGAATGCATGACATCTTTGTACATATTTGATTTGCCACATAAAATCAAAACTGGTACCCTTTTAAAATTAAGAATATGCCATCTAATTAAAAGGAACACTTGAAGTTGCAATTTATGTCATGAGAGTACTTGGCTAGATTGTGATGGAGAGGTAAATCTCTATGTAAAGTGAGACCTTACATGGACATATTTGCAGTTCTTTAAGTTAGACACTTAAGTTGAGTAGGAAGTGAGACTTGGACTCAATGGCATAAGATGGGATGAAACATGTTTATATTTGCAATAGCGTTGGAAAATATAAATCCCATAATGATCTAGGAGTTGGAAATTGTTTGCCAATTAATGTTCGACAGATTACCTTATTATATGCGTTTGTTGCTAGCAGATCAACTGATGTAATGAACCTATGATAATTTGGATCCTAGTTTTTCGAGAAAATTATATGGTTATATATTTATATTACCGTTGGGTATATTTATTTTCTTGAAAAGTGTATTATCGAAAATACTAATACTTGAACTTTTTTCTGTAGAAATGGCTCAAAACACCGATAACACTAACACTGCTCTAAATTCTGCGTTCAAAAGCTTTTTGATCGAGAAAAGTTGGTAGCTCTAAGAATTTCAATGATTGGCACCGCTCTTTGAGAATTGTCGTAGAGTTGCTGTCGGTTGAAATATCTTTATGAACCTTGCCCTGAACAACCAACGGTCTGATGCTACTCAAGCTCAAATTGATGTTTGGCAACTTGAGTATAAGCGTCATAATGATGTGGCTTGTCTTATGTTGGGAACAATGGAATCGCTCTTCAAAGCGGTTTGAACATTATTTCTCATTTAATATGCTCAATGAACTTCGGACTATGTTTGAGAAACCAGCTGCCGTCGAGATTTATGACTTGACCGACGCGTTACACAACTGTAGGCAAGGTGAGGGTAAACCCGTGAGTGCTCATGTACTGGAAATGAAAGGTTACATGGACCAACTCAAAGCACTTGGCAAAACTTATGATGATGACATGGTCGTGAATCGATTAATCGATCCCTTAGCAAGGATTTTAATGGTTTTGTCAGAAATTTCAATATGCACTGCGTGGGGAAGACGATTCTTGACCTACACGCATTACTAATTGACTATGAGAAGGGGTTGCCTCAAAAGGTTCCTACCGCCCAGGTACTTGCTATTGAGGGTGGAAGGATTAATAAGCCAAAACCGCAGCGTGCGAACAACAAGAAGGGGAAGGGTAAGGGCAAGGTTGACAAAGGCAAGCGGTGATGGCCTATCAACCTCAACCCAAGAAGAACCCTACTCATAGGAAGGATAATCCTAAAAAGGATCAAGCATGCCATCACTGTAAAAGCGTTGGGCATTGGAAGAGAAACTGTGCTCTCTATCTTGATGAATTGCGGGCAAATAAGATGAAGTATGAAGGGTGCAGGGCCGGTACTTACAGGTAATTTATTTGTCATTGAATTATTTACTCTAAATCATAATAATTCATGGGTATATGATACGGGCTGTGGTATTCACATTTGTAATACACTGCGGGGATTTAGAGTTGAAAGGAAGCTTGCCTATGGGGAGCAATATCTGCACGTGGGAAATGGCGCACATGCAGTTGTTGAAGCCGTAGGAACGTTTAGTTTAGTATTGCCTTCGGGCTTAGTATTGTTATTGAACAATTGTCATTACGCACCTTCTATAATTAGAGGTGTTGTTTCCTTTTCAGTTTTGTTGGATGATGGTTTTACTCATACTATTTCACGTAATGGAATTGATGTTTATTTAAATGGTGTATTTTATTTTAAAGCAATTATTGTGAATGGTGTGTTTGAAATTGATGTGATTGGAAATGAATCTAACAATAATAATAATTCAATGTTTAGCATTAACAAGAAGATAAAGTTAGACTTGAATTCTTCTTATCTTTGGCATTGTAGACTTGCTCATATAGGCAAGGCTCGCATGCATAAGCTTCAACAAGAAGGGCTTTTGCAAAATATCAATGATGAATCATTTGATAAATGTGAGTCATGCATATCGGGGAAGATGACTAAGAAACCTTTTCATAGCAATATGGAGAGGGCTTCTGATCTACTTGGTCTTATTCATACTGATGTGTGTGAACCACTTAGACATGTGTCAAAGAGAGGTGCTAGCTACTTCTTAACCTTTACTTATGATTTCAGCCGTTATGGTTATGTTTATTTACTTAAGCATAAACATGAGGTGTTTGAAACATTTAAGGTTTTCAAAATGAAGTAGAAGCTGCAATTGGGAAAGAAGATTAAAGCTCTTCGATCCGATAGAGGAGGTGAGTATCTAAGCCAAGAGTTTAAAGATTACTTAGTTGAGAATGGAATTGTCCAGAATCTCACTTCTCCATATACTCCACAACAAAATGGTGTATCTGAGAGAAGAAATCGTACATTGTTGGACATGATACGATCTATGTTTAATCTTACCACTCTACCTTTATCCTTTTGGGATTATGCTTTAGAATCTGTTGTTCGTATTCTAAATATGGTTCCCACAAAGAAGGTTGATAAGACACCATATGAAATATGGCATGGTAAAGCTCCTAACCTGTCTTATTTAAAGGTCTGGGGTTGCGGCGTATGTTAAGCGTGACTCAGCAGATAAACACCAACAAAGATCTGTAAAGTGTATCTTCGTAGGATACCCTAAGGAAACTATGGGTTACTACTTTTACTATCCAACTGAAAATAAAGTAATTGTTGCTAGGTATGGAGATTTTCTTGAAAGAGATCTCGTATCTCAAGAATTGATGGGAGAGTTTATGATCGGAAGATGATCAAGAAGATGCATTACCTTCGAAAATACTAACGTACTTCGGTAGAACACGATAGTCGGGTCCTCCACCAGAAGTTGAAGTGATTCCGTTCGTAGATCCGTAAGGAATATCGTGCACCAACGTCTATGTCTTAACGTAGAGGTTGAGGAAACTATGTTAGGAGATCTTGGAGAGCCGACTAGTTATAAAGCTGCCATGGCAAGTCCTGACAAGGCTAAATGGCAGGTTGCAATGAATGGGGAAATGCAATCCATGAGAGAAAATGAAGTCTGGGTAGAGGTTGACTTACCTCCAAACGCCTCGGTGGTTGGGAGTAAGTGGCTCTATAAGATTAAGACTGACATGGATGGCAATGTACACGTCTATAAAGCTCGTCTAGTTGCGCAAGGTTTTACTCAAACTTATGGCATTGATTACGAGGAGACCTTTTCTCCTGTAGCGAACATTAGAGCTATTAGAATTCTCATAGCTATAGCGACATACTATGACTATGAGATATGGCAAATGGATGTCAAAACCGCCTTCTTAAATGGTCGCTTAGATGAAGACATCTATATGAAGCAACTTGAGGGGTTTGTGAATCCACAATTTCCAAACCGTGTATGCAAACTTCAAAGGTCCATTTATGGATTGAAGCAAGCATCAAGGCAATGGAATAAAAGGTTTGATGAAGAAATCAAAAGGTATGGATTTATTCAAAATCTTGATGAGCCATGTGTATATCACAAAGTTAGTGGGAGTGATGTAATTTTCCTAATTCTTTATGTCGATGACATATTAATTATGGGAAAAGACATTCCAAGTATGCAAAATGTTAAGGCATATCTTGGGAAGTGTTTTTCCATGAAGGATTTAGGAGAAGCTGCATACATTCAGGGAATTAAGATCTACCGAGATAGGTCAAAGCGGTTAATTGGTTTAAGTCAAAGCGCTTACATTGATAAAATATTGAAGAGATTCAATATGCAAAATTCCAAGAAAGGATATTTGCCAATGGAAGTAAAGCATGACTTATGTAGCGATATGTGTGCTTCAACACTGCTGAGGTAGCACGC
Source organism: Chrysanthemum makinoi (assembly GCA_910596185.1). Lineage (NCBI taxonomy): Eukaryota > Viridiplantae > Streptophyta > Magnoliopsida > Asterales > Asteraceae > Chrysanthemum > Chrysanthemum makinoi. The sequence goes on from OU343225.1 coordinate 52,483,565, forward strand.
ATGCGAATGTTCCATATGCTTCGTAGGATCTATTATGTATCTTGTGAGATGCACAAGGCCGATGTGGCGTTAACGCTCAAAACATGACGGTCGATATCAACAGAATCCGGGTGAACTTCACGGATTGCTGTTAAACATATTCTAAAGTATCTTAGGAATACGAAAGATATGTTTTTAGTGTATGGAGGAAATCCGACCACGAACTTGGTGTTACAGTTCTTGTGATGCGTCCTGGTAATGTGATAAAGATGATACGAAGTCTCAGACGGGTTATGTCTTTGTCATTAATGGAGGAGCGGTTGACTGGAAGAGCAAGAAGCGAGTACTGATGCGATATCTGCGACGAAGCGAATACATAGCTGCTTCGGAAGCGGCAATGGAGGCTGTTTGGATTAGGAAATTCATTTCAGGGCTTGGTGTTATGCCTTCAATTGAATCGCCTATTGATATGTATTGTGACAATTCTGCAGCAATCATATTTGCCAATGAACACAGTCATGAAGGGCACGGACATTTTCTCTGAAGTATCACTATGTTCAGGAACAAGTCCAGGAAGGTGAAATAAATCTATTGAAAGTTCACACAGATGATAACTTAGCTGATCCGTTCACTAAGGCTTTAGCTAAAGACAAGCTTGTAGGACTTGCCAATGGAATTGGACTTCGTTTAGCTAAAAGTTTCATGCATAACTGTGATTAGTATTTGGATAAAGGATATTGTAAAACATTTATTATTTTAATGAAATAAAAGTTTGGATTATGTTTATTTTCATTTATAATATTGTTGTCCTATATTTGCATGTTTAATCCGTGAATAACTAAGTTATTCAAAATGTCCGTTGTCGATTAATGATATGGGAGTATCATTAAATTAAGACAAATCTGAGAGATGTGGTAGAATATACTTGAAAGTATATTGATGAGAATGCATACCAATTTCGGATGATATTCAATGAATTGAATATAGGACTTATCCCAACTACATAATTTACTTTGTGGATATTGTTATAAGTAAATTGTGAATAGTTATCCTCAGACTTGAGATACCAGATAAGTGTCATGAATGTAGTGCATTTCGTAGAACAACTTAACGCTATCACGTAGCGGTAGTCATAAGGGTTGTTTTCAGAAATGTTACAAAGTTTGTGGGTTATTCTTGTAGTCAATATAGAATTTGTTCCTTCAAATTTATTTGGAGTTTAATCTTCTTTGGGCCCCTCGTAGGGTTGACAAGATGTTTGTGCGGCCGCACCCAAATCTCTCCTAAATATGTTTAGATGATTCGGTAATCTTGGTCAATCACTTACAAACGAGAAACAGAATAGTTATATAAAGAATGACTTAATTCCATATCTTTATTTAACGTGGTATTAGAAACAAAAGGATAATAATAATGAGAAATCATTAAAAGGTTTTCCAGGAGCCTTGCTCGAGTTGTACTAGAGGCATCGAAGTGTTGCTAGACGCTAACCGAATGTGATCACTCTATTAAGATATATCCAAGTGGGAGCTGTTGGTTTTATGGATATAAATTAGTAGGCGTGAGTTAGGATCGAACTCGAGACTATGGGATTGCACACTTTACGTATGAGAATTTAAAGTTAATAATTAAATATAAGCGTTATATTTATTTATTTATTAAACGAAATAACTAACGGACGTTAAGTAATTAATGTAATGGACTAACGGTCGTTAAAGGTATTTGGAAAAGGACTTAATTGCAAAGTTTGGAAGATTCCGGAACCCCTTGTGGAGGCTTAGAACCGATCGGCTAGGGGTAAAAGGAAACAAGCCAAAACTTGTTCACCAAGTTTGCTTGGGTATATAAACAAGGCTAGGGGTCTTGTTTTTGCACCTATTGTATTCACAAGCTAAACCCTAAAATTGTTTGTGTGTGTTTTTGCTCTCCAAAACCGGTCGAACCCCTATAGGGTCGATCCAAGTCTTTTCCACAAAACCAAGTTATTTGTTTTATAAAAACTAGCATTACTTTAATTCGGTTTAGTACGTGTGTACAAGAACATAGTAATAACACATTATTGTTATTATCTTGGATTGAATTACAAAACGGTAAGGGGTAATTCATATAATCCTAACTAAATCATATTAGGGTTCATCCGTTGCTAGTTTGTGGATTTGATTCTTGTTCGGCTAGAATCAACAAAGGTACGCATATTCTTTATGTTAATTAATTATTCGTTAATACATCCTATACGCTTCCGCAATATTACTTTGAGGTTTTGTGATTATTTATTTGAATGTCATGTTATTTAATTCCAACAATTTTAACATATTACAATATTTTTCTATACTAAAATATGTTTTTTATGCTAATATGGTGATGTACGTTTTGTTTAGGCTTGAACTTACCGAACGTGATTACTCAGATTACTTTTACAATGAAACTGAAGATGGTGAGGAGGGCACTAGGATGATGCGTAAAACTAAAAAGAAGAGAAAGAACGTTGTGGGGGTTCCTAACGAGGATGATTGGTCAAATGCAAGGTATTTCTAATTTTCTATCATTTCCTGTTTGTAGCAGTTACAGACTTGTTACAGCTTCTGTTACAGTAGACATGTTATAGTAGTAGTTACAGACTTGTTACATCTTTGTTACAGCTTATAGTTTCAGTTTCAGTAGACAATAGACATCATGTTACAGTAGACATGTTATAGTAGCAGTTACATGTAGACAATCTTGTAGTAGCAGACTTCATGTTAATTAATTAATTTAGTAGCAGACTTCATGTTAATTTAGTAGTAGACAGTAGACTTCATGTTGACATTCTTTTAGTAGTAGACTTCATGTTAAATAATTAATTTAGTAATTCATGTAGACATTCTTTAGTTACATCTTACTTCTCGCAGTTCTCTTGAATTTATTTGGTTCTGAAAATATAATGGTACTTAATAAAAAAAGAACAAAATGTTAACTACCTTATTTCCAAGAGCACCCATTTCAATAACATCATAAAAAACTTCTTTACTTGTGTCAAAAAGTAAAAGCCGAAATGAAAAATGGTTTTGGGCATGTGTTATATGACTGGTTTTCATCATCAAGATTTCTTATGATTCTTTAAAGACTAAACTCAAAATGTTGTTGAAAAATTGAATCAAGAGATGCAGAAAGAGATGTGTTTGAGTTTTCTTTTAAGCACAAAGAGAAAAGAGAGAAATGCAAATGGTGGTTGAAGAAGGTAGACGGGGTGGGTGTAATTAGTTATGAGGCATTAAATGTACCTAACGAACTGGTAGCCATAACTGAGGGAGAAACGAGTGAATTCGACATTACATTTGTGTTTGTTGTGACATACATGTGTTTTCATCTTGTCCATTGAATTTCACAAGGTGGCAATCCTTGTCAAGTTATCTCAAAGCTTAGATATGATATTCACTTGAACAATAGATAATAAATATGATAATTAGAAACCATAGAACCAAGCTAAACAAGGTCAATTTCATTTATATCTTCCATCTAAATCAATGTAATGTTACATGAAGAAAATGATGGTAACAATAACTAAATGAATAAACTTGTATCACTAAACTCTGTATGAGACTGTTACCCTTAATGCGGTTGGATGAACCCAGTCAACTTGATGTTGTTTGCTAATTCTTACCATGATTCTGGTACAAATATTTCTGTCAATCATCACCAACACATTTTTTTAAATGCTTAAACTTCAAAAATCCAAGCTAACATTTAAATGTTTTTTGAAAATGCCTTGTGTTCTCTTGCTTGAGATGCCACATGCTCTACATATATGTTTTTATCACCGACATATAATGATATTTAAAGGCTTTGTCGTACAAAACTACAAATTGTTGATAAGCTATGTTGTTGTAAAGATAACTTTCATCGGCAAATCTAAAAAAAGTAATTTTCTCCGTGAAAGAATCACCTCCCTATATAAAAACTATGCAAAAGATAACATAGATTAAAAAGTTGAAAAAGCCATGATAATATTAACAAACAAAAGTGTAACTAACCTATGTTGAAATTTATGAAAGTAGTCTAAGCCACCGGTAACACTTTTGCCAAGACGAATAAAGCGGCATGCTGGTGGCAAATTGTCATAGTCGATATAGTACATAACCATGTTTATGTTACCTCTTGAGCTGAATCTGTTCGGTTAAACGTTGGCAGTTCTGTAAGAGTTAGTAAGAGAGGAAGTGTGTTTTGATGTGTTGTTTGTGTATATTTGTGTTTGTTTAAGACTGATCTTGACCCTCATTTTGTGTTTGTCTTCATCTTGTTCATTGAGTTTTACAAGGTGGCAATCCTTGTCAAGTTAATGGCTTATGTTTTCTTGTGAACTTTAATCATAGAAACCAAGCTAAACAAGGTCAGTTTCATTTATATCTTCCATCTAAATCAATGTAATGTTACATGAAGAAAATAATGGTACCAATAAATAAAAAATAACCAAATGAATAAACTTGTATCACTAAACTCTATTGACATATAACAAGAACACTTCCTTTTTTGAAAGAATGTTGCTTGTGACGGGTCGTCGTCCAAGCAAAAATTGATGTATAAATCAATAATCTTTCGCCTACTTTTTCTCGCTAAGTTTTGGGTCAGTTTGGTAGTATAAGACGTCTCCAGTGTCGCTAACATAATGGTCTTTTTTCAAGCTTGTGATTAGTTCACCTATTAGGTGGAAAGGTAGCGGCCATGAGTTTTTTGGTTCTCGATAGTATTTTCCGAGCACGGGCTTTGCAGCCTCCGTCTGCAAGAGAGCGTAAGTCATTATGAGTACAAATTCAAGAACATATCAATATGATTGAATGATGTTTGGAATTTAACAAGTAGATGTTGAGCGCAGTTTGACTTTGTGGGTCAAACGGTTCACCTTCGAAATTATTATTAACTTAGTAATGATTGCGAGAAATTTTAGATCTTTAAGTTAACCAATAACCACTATAAAAATATGAAGTACGAACGAGAACATATTTACAGAAAATTAATGCATACCAGTATCACGTTAAGTAAATTCTAGAAGAAAATGTTTGACTAAAAAAGTCAAAAGTATAACATCTTCCTGGAGTATACCAAAATGTACCTAAATTCCTAAATTGTACAGGCTAGGACTCTACAAGACATAACCGAAGCAGATAACAAAGAGAAGATCCCAATTTCGGTACTAAAAGTTACCATTTATATGCTTTATGTATGCATCAAGGACAAACCTATATATAAATTATTGACAGCGGATATTCTGTTTTCCTGTATGTATGTAAATCCCCCAATTTTTTATTACATGAAAACGCATGGTATAAGAAACATGAAAAATCTACGATGCATGGAGGAATACTCACCGCCTCGATTAGGTGATAATGCGGGATCTGAGGAAATAAATGGTGAATGACATGAGTTCCAATGTCATGATGGATATTATTAATCCAGCCATAATCACGATCAATGGTGGTCAATCCTCCCCTTAGATAACTCCATTCCTGCAAAAACAAAAGCATTTTGATTAAAATTTCACGAGTGTCTTCATTCTTTTAGCCTAGCCATTTCATATATCCGTTTCATGGGTCCCATCAATGTTTTGGGTCCCGGTGAACCATGTAAACAGGACCACAGTCGGGTAGTTAACATACAAATTTACAGAATAAATAAATGAGTTGATACCTTGCCACGATACCAAGGAAGTTTATCTTCATGGCCATGGTGATGCATGTAAGTAACAAAATCCAACCAAATAACGTTTATCTGAAACCAAACCAAAATCCAAAATCAGAAGCTCGCGTTATTAAGAAGGATTTTAAGAAAATAAAAGATAAGGGGTATATGCAAGTACCCAGTATGGAATGCCATAAAGTTTTAGCATCTGCATCGGACCAACAACGAAGTTCAAACCAACAAGCAAGGCGGCCATTGTTGTCCAACAAATAGTTGACGTTAGCACATCTTTTTCCTCGACCGCATTAAACAAATCACTGTTTGGATCAAAGTGTGAACCAGTCTTTCCCGGTGATCTATTCCACTGTAAAAGCCAAAACGCAAAAGTCATTAGGATAACTGTATCACAATCATCTAGCTGACAAAAAATGATCAAGAAATGAACTTACTAAGTAAAAGGGATAGGCGAGCATTGGAAAAGGGAGGGTGAAACGAAGTGTTCGTGTTATCCAATCCAAACTCTTGAATGTTTTCTCGGATAACTATAAGAGAAAAACACGGAGTATTATTATAAGGGGTCAACAAGTTGCAAGTAAAATAACATCAATAAAAAAATGCTACAAGTATCAAACATACCGGGTGCCATGATTCATCGTTTTCAACATGTCCATGGTTTTGATGATGTGTTCTATGGCTGATTCTCCTGTTACATTCATTCATAATACGTTAAAGAGCTATGTTTTAACATGTTCTTCATGAAATTTGTTTTTCTAAAAGATACAACTAACTTATATGATGATTATTTAATTGATTTGATTCATCATGCAAATGATACAAAGTTCACCACCATATCGACCAATCTTGTACTCATACTCTTTGTATATAGACCAGACTAATCTAACATGCTTTCGTTTTTCTTATATTTGTGTATAAATTTTGTTATCCAAGACTTGCTAGTTACAAACATCATACACAAATGAAATAATATCGGTTTTTAGCTTTAGTAAAGTTGCAAATAGCTAACGAGATAGCAAAAGCTTGACTGGTTAATCAGAGCGTACCCTTATTGATACCCATCTCTTATCTCTAGAGTTTTTACTTTTTGTGTCTACTCATAAATTATCCTTCTTTTTCTCGAGAAGAACTCAGTTCCTAACTCATGGAAATAATATGATGATTCTTGAATCTTGATTCGGTTCACATATTGCCAATTTACTGTTTTCTTAGACGAATCTGATATGATACACAAGTGCTGAAGTGCATAAGTCATAACTATTACTTTATCCCAAGGTAGAATGTTTTTAGCATGATTACCTTCCGGTAAGTCCCAACATTCTAGATATCCATGCATTATGTAGTTCAGGGGATGCACGATAAAACAGCATTCTATTTCTTTTTAGTACATTTTTTATTTATCTGTCAAAGTAAAAGTGTGGATACGCTGACATTCATGTAGGTCCATGCATGGAGCAAACAACCAAATTAGCATACCGTAAAATAACGACACAGAAAGTGGAGTTAGTTAAAAGCATACCATCCATGATAAGGCACAAGTATAGAAGAATGCAGAAGATGCCCAACCACGCTATTTAGCTTTGGGTTGCTTGAGAAACTTCCGTGACCACTGCAAATCAAATCAACACAATTACAAACCCGAAAATTCAAGCCTACCTCTTTTGAATCGTGTAGTCAAACGATTTATTCTTTTTAGTCTAAGATAAGAAATAATTAACATTAGTGGGCGGGCAGTAGTTTATTCAAACATGGCTTCATCGCATTTCTTGTTTTCTAAGCACCTAGATAAATTTTCCACCAATTTTAAACCCGATATATGACAACACTAAACTCAAGCATACCCATTTTGACTTTGGTAGTCAAATGATTGATTGGCTACCTTTTCTACCTAAAACACTTGATACTAGTTATCGCTAGTTCTGTTTATCTTATGTCATAACATCTCTTGTTTCCTTTACATCTACATAAAGTTATATCCAATTTGTACTCTGAAAATGTCTACTTTGACCAATAAAAAGTCAAAACTAATAACAAAAACTGAAAATTAATGTCAAACATAGCTAGGAAAAAGAAAATATCTAGATTGCATTATGACCAAGCAAAGAAAAAAGTACCCATAATTCAAGCAGACACCTTTTGACATTTTTAGTCAAACATTTGATATTTTTCAATCTCTTTATTCTAAAATAGTAAACATTACTTATCATACCATTCCTTGTTTCCTGTGTGCATATACATAAACCCTAAAAATAGCCACTTTGACTTCATAAAGTCAAAACCAATACCAAAAATCAAAACTTTGGGTGTGTTTGTTTAAGCTTACTTGTGGACTTATTAGCTAATTCGATTTCAGCTTATAATTCATAAGCCCAAGTTTTTCGGCTTATTTTGAGACTTACGTCTTGTATAAGCTTATTATATCATAATAAACTTATATAAGTCTCAAAACAAGCCGAAAATTTTGGGCTTACAAAATATAATCCGAAATCAAATAAGCTCGTAAGCCCACAAACAAGCTTAAAGAAACACGCCTAAAGTTTTGATTTTAATATTTTTTGACTTTTGACATAATAAGCTTATATAACACGTAAGTATCGAAAATTGAGCTTACAAAATATAATCCGAAATCAAATAAGCTCGTAAGCCCACAAACTACTCACCAAGCACTGTATCATAATAAGCTTATATAACACGTAAGTCATGACCAAGCACTATATCATAATAAACTTATATAGGCCTCAAAATAAGCCGAAAAATTCGAGCTTACGAAATATAATCCGAAATCAAATAAGCTCGTAAGCCCACAAACTACTCAGCAAGCACTATATCATAATAAGCTTATATAACACGTAAGTCATGACCAAGCACTATATCATAATAAACTTATATAACACGTAAGTCATGACCAAGCACTATATCATAATAAACTTATATATGTCTCCAAATAAGCCGAAAAATTTGAGCTAACGAAATATAATCCGAAATCAAGTAAGCTCGTAAGCCCACAAACTACTCACCAAGCACTATCATAATAAGCTTATATAACACGTAAGTCATGACCAAGCACTATATCATAATAAACTTATTTAGGTCTCAAAATAAGCCGAAAATTCGAGCTTACAAAATATAATCCGAAATCAAATAAGCTCATAAGCCCACAAACAACCTTAACCAAACAAACATAAAAAAGCTACTCACCAATCATGACCAAGCACAAAAAGTGCCCAAAACATAGTCCCTTGAGCAGCCCAATAAAGAGGCCAAACAAACCAACTATTCACAAACCCTGCAAAAGCAGCCAACCCAATAACAATAGCAACATCTCTCACAACATAGCTCATAGACCTTACAGGATCCTTAACCCAACAATGCTTAGGTATAGCACTTCTAACATCACTCAGCTTAAACCCTGGCTTAGCCCCTGCATCAAATACAGTACTTTTTTCATCATCATCATCATCATCATCAAGAAGATTCAATCTTTCTTGCTCATCTAAAGATGGCACTTTAAAAGGAGCACTAACATTCAATACCCATTTGGAAAAGATGGTTTTTTTTGGGGTTTTAAGGTTTAAAAATGGGATCTTGGATGGGTTTTCATCATCAAGATTGAAACTTTCTTGCTCATCTAAAGATGGCACTTTAAAAGGAGCACTAACATTCAATACCCATTTGGAAAAACCATCTGGGTTGGTTTTTTTTGGGGTTTTAAGGTTAAAAAAAGTGTTTCTTGGTTGGTTTTTTAAGGAATTTTTTGTGGGTAAGGAGGCTAAAGATTTGGTGTTAAGGGGTTTAAGGTTAAGACCTGATAACACCAATCCAGCCATTGTGAGAAGATGATGGTATTAAACCCTGAAGATGGTTGGGATATTTATATAAGTGGGGGCAAAAGGACCAATGGGGTTAAAGTGCAAGTGGTAAGTACTGCAGTAGATCTTGATTGATGTGATAAGTACTATGTATGTATGGGTGGTCCTTGTTGTTGAGATGAAAGTGCAACTAGATCCTCTTATGTTGTGTTTTCATATGTGACCACATCTAAGTTTGGGAACCGTAGGTTAAATACAGGTCTATGTAGGGGTGAGCATTCGGGTCAACCCGACCCGACTCAACCCGAACCAGTATTCCCGAAACCCAACCTGAGACCGAACCGAAACCTTCGGGTCGGTTTGGTCGGTTCGATTCCGTCGGTTCGAAGGTTTGTCGGTTTTGTCGGGTTTCGAGCCGAAACTTGTCCAGAAATGTGTAACCCGACTCATACCCGACTTCTTTCAATCGGTTCGGTTTGTCGGTTTCGGTTCGGGTTACACTCGGTTTTGCTCACCGCTAGGTCTATGCGTATATTTATTAGCGTAGGAAGTCTAGTTGAGTCTGAATAAATATTATAGATGGTTTTAACGGCTTATATGATAAAAGATGTAATTATATACTGTAGCGATTAACTAACATGTCTAGACAGGTTTAACGGGTCAAATTTATTTTATCTTTCTTTTCATTTTTTTCATCCAAAAAAAAAAACAAACAAAAAAACTGTCAACCCGACCAAACCATCTAAACCCGAACTCATTTAGACTCATGTTTCTAGAAGACCCAACTATACATGAACCCATTTAGACCTAAACACATCTAGACACTTAACTTGACTCACCTATTATGCCGACTTTTCAAACTTAGCTGGTGAAACATTTGAGTAGTGACAATTTTATTTTATTTTTTATGTTTTTTAAGACAAGGTTAAGTATAAATAAAAAATGTTATTGGACATTTTAAGTTATTAAGACCTAAGCTTAAGTATAAGGTCAATATTTAAAGCATAGATCATAGAGATTTGATGTCAGCGAATTATTTTAGATATCTAAAAGTCACTTTCATGCTCTCTTTTTTATATTTAAAAGGGATAAATAATCAGATCGTCGGTAGCGATGGCGGACCTTTATGAGGGTTCCGGTCTTCAAAATTTTGGCCTACAGTGTAAATGTTATAGGTTTTAGGGGTAATTTAGTTGAGGTTACAAACAAATCTCGATTCGCCACCCAAAATAATTTCGGCCCCCTAAATAAATGGTCAAGTTCGCCCTTTGTGGTGAGTGAGGACTACGTTCATGCGATAGGTTTCTTGTGTGGTTGGCGATTTTACGTGTGAGGCGGAATTATAAGGTATGTTTGTGTCGTGAGTTGATGTTAACCTACAAATGTTTTAGGGTTAGTGAAATGAGTGAATGCTAATGTAGAAACATTGAAGTGGCGATGATGGATTTAATCACCACTGCATCTAGTCTTATGCGACTATCTACAACAACAACAACAACATCTTCAGATTATATAATAGAGAAGTTAAATGTAGTAGCTTGTTATGTAGTTTAAATAAGTATGCTTACAACCATGGAATGAGACTCACATGTATGGGCGGGGTGTGCCGCATACACTTGATTTTAAGTCATGAAATGCAAAAGATTTTAAAGCTGTCATTTTGTGAGTGCGTGTAACACCCAAATTCTTTTAAGCTACTTTCGTTTTTACGGTGTACATTTAGTTAGCCCAACATTTCATTTGTTCAATACCTTCTTAAAAATATTAGATCCCTTGCTTTACAACATATCTCATAAGAGTATTGATTGACATGACTAATTAGTATCTAATTATATGCCTAAAAGTATTTGACAGTATCATGTTTATGACTACAAAAAGACTCACTTTTTCACAAATCAATAAATCAATACTAGATGCATTTAAGCACAAAATTAATTACACATGCCTCTCAATCATTTTCATGCAATAACTTAATCACTTTTTCAGTTTAGTATTACAATATTTGATCAAAAGTTAATAAAATAAGATGGAATTCTACAAGTATCTATCTTACCACCTAATCTTCCTAACCAACTTTGAATGACTGCTAGCTCAATTAGACCATTGAAGTTTCAAAGGTTACATAAGATAAAAAATGTTAACTTCAATATCATGTCATAATTGTGACTTCTTTCTTATAGAGCATCAGATGCCCACAAGTCATAGGCTCGTGTTACAGAAAGACGTGTTGTCATCTCATCACTTTTTCTTATAACTTCGGAACTATAACTTAAACCAAAAACACTTTTTCTTCAAAGTTAGCGTTATAAGACACCTCATGCCCACACATAACCTAATAAAACACAAATAAAATAAAATAAAATACATTATAACGGGTCTTTGCTGAAATGCGTCATCGAGCGGATGGCGCTAGCTCGTGTCGATCCTCAGCGCCATATGTTACCGTTACCAGGTTGGCGCAGACCTCTCCGACCACAGTACCACGCTCTTAAGGTGGCTAGTGTTTGACATCAAATGACTTCAAAAAAAAGTTTTTAAAGATACAACATCATGATATTTTGAGTCAAAACTTCATTTTTCATGAATAACTTGAGCGAAAAGAACATAACCCGATTGCCCGTTTATCTTTAACAAGGTGTTTGATGTACTTTTAATATGAGATTCATTGAAGATGTATAGCCTTATTTAAGTGAGAATCTCATCGATGTCTTATCGATTCCGCCTATCTGTTTTAATTTTTATAAAAGCATGTTCCTCGGCATAATTTTTCAACGCCCTTGTCTAGCATGTATCCATTTATTGACTTTTTGCTTTACTATAGATGTCTATGTGACCATGACCTTGATTGATACACTTTACATAAATACATACGCAAAGAAACAACTCCACAATTTGTATCTTCTGACCTAACTTTTCTTAACCTACTTTTGGACTCTTTGATTTGGAACCTTTAAAACTCTATAACATGCAATAAGCTAGAATACAAAATTGTGCCAAAATGGTTTACATGTGGTGTTTCTATCCGACTGTTAGCTCAAATAGTTAATGAACCCATGCCGATACGAGTTTGAAGGTCTTACTATTTCGCTCTGTTGTAAAAATCGGTCTAGTCGGCCGATTAATCCCCATATCGTGTCAAATTCATTAAGCGCTTGATTTATCATAATTAGCCTAAGTAATCGGTTTGGTCAAAGATTGCTTAAAATCGGTTAACAAGCAGTTAATCGGACAAATCGGTCTAATCGGATTAATCAGACAAAATTGCTTAAAAATCGGTCAACAAAATTGCTTAAAAATCGGACAAAATCGCTTAAAAATTAGTCAACAAACCGATTAATCGGACAAAATCGGTCAAAGATCGCTTAAAATGGTCAACAGACCGAATAATATCTATGTTTGACTTTAAATTTTGAAGAATTATGTATTATGTTTATATTTGAACACTTGAAATATTTGAACTTTGATGCCCTATGCTTATCTTATACATATAATATAATATAATATCTAATATTACAATTTTGTGTATAAAATCTCAATCGATTAATCTCGATTAATCGTATGTCTCTACCGACCAGCACCAGCTTTAGGCGCAGCGATTTTACAACATCTCTATTTCGAAGCCATGTTCAACGTTACTAGACATGCGACAAGTTTTCGACTAACTCTGCTAGGCAGAAGTTGGCAAAAAAGTCTAGCCTTGTTAGGGCAAGTTCAACATGACTACGTCTTGCATGTTTTATTTTAGGACGTTAACATATAGTGTTAATGTAATGACTTTAAAAATACCTTTGACTTAGTATTTTAATCCATTTATGTTTTACTAACAACCATTTCATTTATAAAGGTATTTCACACTTGACTAGCTGGCAGCTGATGAATGGTAATAGTAGTATTATTTTTTTGTGTTTGGTACGTGTAGGTTTCTTCGAACGTGGCAAGTGACGTCCTTCGAGCACCTGACACAAGTGAAAGAAACGTGTCAGTCTTGTTTTGGTTTTGATTTCAATACCAAGTTTTGGCGTGAGAGTAAGTATGGGCCAAGGCGGACGGTTGGATAATAAATGTGAGGTAAATAAATAATAAATGAGTTGAATGAAAGGTTGGTGCATCTATATAACCTCAATTAGTGTACATGTACACCTGACAACATAGGAAAGTGGTGAGCCGAGCTATGCCTAGCCTAGATGCTAGGCGGCATGTCCACATGTGGAACAACATCCGACAATCATCGGGTGTGGCAGCTTCCAGCGCTGGTCCTTGGAGGACCGCGAGATAAAAGATGTTACTTGGTTAATGGAGTGCTTACTTTCAACACGTGGCAATGTCCACATCATTTAGCCGTTTACAGTTGTTCGACCTAGTTGTGTTTCCGTCACATGTCCTCCGAACATATACGGTTCAACTGTCGTCCCACATACGTCATCGGTGTGTTAATAAATTTTCTTACCATATAAGGTTTAGTATTTACACTTACGATTATTAATGAACATTTGTTTAATTTATCTTAATAACACCCACTCTATCCGACTAAGGACATGTTTGGCAAAACAAAGCTTCGAAAATTGAGCTAAAACTAAATTAAAGGCGAAACGGAAGATGAAGGTTTTTTATAAGTTAATCGATTAACATTTGATTTTTGCTCATAGAATAATAACTAGCCCGTTTTGGTAGATGTTGTCCGCTCTAACACCTCTGCCGCACGGTTTTGTTCTTAATACAATGCCCATACATTATACTCAAACGCGTCTGCTAGTTTAAGGTTTGGTTCTTCAAACTTAATTACCTAGCATCTCCTCTATCCGTGAGCAATGTGAGACAATTCATGTATCATTTCGCCACCTTTAAGATCAAACAAGCTCAGAAACCCGACCAGATTAGCCCACATTTTCTACAAGCAGAATCGTATTTCAAACTTAAAACCAAATACAACTGCTAATATACAGCTTTTCGCAGTTATCAATCTTTTACATCCATAAGGGTTACATCATGGTACCTCTTTTTCAACGGCAAACCTTTTTCAAGACCTATACACCACAGAACGCATAATATACATGATACAAACTAAACGTTGTTCGCAATCTTTGGGTTAAAAAACTTTGTATAGTACATATATACGTGAAACAAGCTTCGTAAAATCTTGGCCACAAATGGTTGCAATGTGAGAAAAATGTAGCGTGTATCATTTCTGATACGCTGTATAGGAGTTTCTTATGCTTTGAATAAATATGGTCAGGAAATGGATTTGCTGCAAAAATTGATCATATTTGCCACCATTTTCTACGTTCCATGGCCTTAACAAGTTCTTGCGCTAAGGATGCAAAGTCTTCGGCTTCATTGCTTAAATCTTGAGTCCTTTTGTTAATTCTCTGAAATTATATAAGACGAGAAAAAGGTTAGCTTTAATAGTAAAGAAACGCGTTTTATTAACCCATGTACTAACAATCTTGCTATATCTACGTGATAACAATCGCACCTCAAGTTTTTCCTGGCGTTCTAGAAGCTTATTTCTTGCTTCTCCAGCTGCAGAGGAAGCGTCATTCTGGAAAGAGTCGGTACAACAAGATCCGTTAGATACCCGTTGACAACAATAGATACTTATGTTTTAAGTTTATACTATAGAGTTACCCCGGATTTTCTATATTTAGCAATGATCTCTTCACGTGTCCTGAGTCTTGGCGTTGGATCAGCATCATCATCGTCGAATAACTTTTGCCTGTCAGTTTTTTTTCCTGCATCATAAGATGTACTCCGTAAAACATTAATCTCGTCATTACTATTTATATAATGCATGGGTTGAAGAATTATTGCGAACATACCAGTTTCCTCTTTTTGTTTCAGTATGTGATGGCGAAGGCACTACTAATACAGGTTCATCGATTTCAATGTCATCTGCATTAAAATATAGAAAAATCAATGTACCCGTTACAACCGCTCTAGAAATAAGGCCATTTTTTTTTAATTCTGATGTATAGTTTAGAAGCTATATAAACAAATAGCCAGATTACCTATATCGAGCTCTACATCGTCCTCATCATTAGTAATACTTTCAAGCGGATCTGGAAATGGATCCTTTGAAAAGATTTTGTCCAGATTGCCAAAACCTGATTTAAAATCTTCATGAAAGTTGATGCCGTTGTTTGCTTTTCCCGATCTAAATCCTTTAAGTATATGAGCAAGTGCTCCAGGAACGCCCTGTGCCAACAAAGATAAATTAACGGGTCATTATTACCAACTCTAGTAGATGGATAAGCAAATTAATAATTGCGAACCTGCTTTTTCTTTTGATTTTGAGAACTGTTAATCACAGCCTCTAGTGCAGCTGCAAGCACTTTATCGTGAAGAGAAGGCAAAGATTCCAAATCCCTACAGCAACAAATGGAATCACGTCATCATATATAAGTGACTGCATGCAGCTTGACGACAAACAAAATGTCTAACATAAAGGTATGATACCTGATATTATCACCATCATTAAGTAGAGATAAGCGCCACTTCTGATCCATTAGTCTACATAAGAAAGGAATTTATGAAAAAAAAAAAAAAAAAAGACGGTCAGTACCTGTATACTTGTAAGTTATCAGATGAGACTCATTCCATAGGAAAATAATTATGACAAATTTCGATGTTAACGTCCTTATCACTTCGAGAACAATACCATGGCAATCTGCCCATTCTCCATAGAGCTCATGGTCCTCTCCATATTGGCCTTGAAACTCCATCTTAATATCGACATTAATGAGGTTACCTTCACCAGTTCTAGGTCGGGCAAAGATCTGCATAGAGATAAGTGTCAACATACAAACAGTTATAAATATAGAAAAATGCGTGTGAGAAAGAAAAATAAACCGAGAAAGAGAAGAGAGACCTGATTTCTAGTTCTCCAGATTGATAGAGTGATACTAATCCATAAGTTCTATCATCTTTTTTAAAAGTTGAAGTCCAACAACAAGGCTTCTCAAGTTTAACCTTACGCAATGGCTTATCGTTCCCCTAACAAAATAGAAGTTATCATTAGCTCTACGCCAGGTGTATTTATTAATGAAAAGGATGGCTCAAAGTGAATTTAAAAGCTTACAACCTTCATTAGAAACACTAGATTTTACTATTCTAAGTAAAATAATCTGAGGTCAAACCGATACATTTGACCCGTACACATTCTGCCCCTAACCCATTTGGGCAAACCCATTTACCGCCCATTAAAAATTGAAAACACATAGTGCTATAGCCATACCTGAACCACGGATTTTAAAGGGTATAAGCACAGAGCATCCTTGCAACATAGTAAAACAAGTGAATCCATTGCACTTTGTCCAGAATTTATATGCTCGGGCTGAGAAAGATGTTCGTTCTTTAGCTGATCTACTTCAGTAGAAGGTTCCTTCTTTGCTGCAACATCTTTCGGTGACTTTGGTGACTCCTTTTGTGGCACCGGCTCAACCACGGAAGTATTCCCCTCTGAAAGAATATGTATAATATTGGTATTTTGTACTAATATAGCACAAACTGTAAATCGAATATCATGAAGTGTGCCTAGACTTGTCATACTTACCTATAACGTGCATGGATATAGCAGTTGTGTCCTTTTTCAATTGCACTGGTTTAGAGTTGATCGTCCGATAATCAGAACCATCATATACATATAACGTTGCATCCTTGGTACATACAAACATCAATTTATCAACAGGTTTGTCAAGATCCTTTGGCCGTGCGCCTTTTGGGCTTTTGACATGACCGTCATTATAGAAAAATGATTTCCAGGTCATGGATATCACTGGACTCCTAGGGTTAGGTAAAGAATCGGTTAGGAATAAAACCGAGAACGTTTTCATATCAAGCACTGCAACCTGCAACGAGAGCATTCCCGACCATGAGCAACTGTTATATGAATGTTGATCAGTAATCATATTTGAACAGAAAGCGTATAGACTAAAGACTTACACGACCACATTCATATGCAACAGCTAGTTTAGCTCCATGGTCCACATATTGAAGTGCTTGAACCGGGGAATCAAGAATTTGGAAACAAGCGCTGCACTTGGGCCCTTCAACTTGAGGTTGTTTCTGACCTGAAAAGAGTTCAAAAAATGCTAACTTGAAAAAAGTTTCGATAACACAAGTTTGGGGGGAAAAAAAGTACTAAACCCATAAGGGTACAAACTCAAATGTAGGAAATAGCATACTTTCTTTTTTAGCTCCTGTGACAATGTGAAGACTCGACTCTTGAGAGCTGGAATTGAAGTTATATACACGGACCTACAAACTCAGAACATAATGCAACTAGATCAGACAAGGTTAAGTCCATTAAAATTTATAGAATTATCGACTATATAAAAATCCTACCAAACCAAGTTGATTGCCAACTGCTAGTCCTGATGTCGAGGAGCAGAAGCACAGTTCAGATACTGGAGCAGTTAAACCAGTCACTTCCACATCTTTCATCTGTCATTGGATCAGATATGTTACCCAACCCGATCATTAAGCCACCTAGACTCCTTACAAACATAAAACATAAAGTAATAACTCACTGCTCCTATAATGCAAAGGATTGATAAGACTGGAGAGGTGGCATCCCAGATTCGAACAGATCCATCCACGTAACCAGCTATGTATATTTTCCCTATTACATAACCTTCAGGAGACGACAATTGTTGAACTATGCCTCCCGATACAGGCCAATTTCCTCCCGCCAACTTTTGTGTTGAATTAGCCTTCATATTTGCGGCTATCTAAGTAAACAGAACTTTTGTTAATAACACAAAAGTAAACGCATAACGATAAGTGTAGCGTTAATGCGTATTCGCATTACCTCCAACAAAAACTTTGAAGCGTTTTCACTGCCAACTAGTGAGATAAGTTTTGTTGCACTCAGAACTGGATGAAGTGTAGGTACGACTGCAGGACATTCGAGGGGCGAGAGTAATTCTCTTGTCATGCTCAGAAGTCAAGGAAAACAAACTATCATGACTGAACAATTGCAGGTGTCCCGGGCTTGTGAGTACCAATAAATCAGCACCATGATTGTTTCGAGTACTTGGTAATAACCTCATATCAGCGAAGGAGCCACTAAGAGTCAGCTCTGCACGACCAACACATCTTAGAGTCTCCATTCGGCTCCATTCAAGAGTCAAAACCTGCAAAATCCATCAATAAGCGCATACCGAGTGTTCTCTAGCATATGGTCAAAAGATGGCAAAATTAAAAACTCGGCGACTTTTAACCCATTTGACTCATTTCCCTTTTAGCCAAAATCCTTTACCCGTTTAAGAAAAAACACAACCCCAAACGACCCATTCTTAAGTAAATGGGTAGAAATTGCCAGTTCTACAAATTTGCTGAACTCACCGTTAATACTTCCTCAGACCCTATTTCATCACCTCCATAAACAAACAGTTGACCATCATAATCGTTTTGGGATTTACTGTTTGGCGACCAGTGCAATACAATGACGGGGAGTTTCCGTTCAGCAGATGATAACTGCATCCTTACAACATTATTGATTGACGCTCCAGCTTTTCGGCCTTTACCAGAGGCAGTGGTTGATGTTTTCCAGAACATAATATCTCCATCCAAATATCCAACAGCAAGAACGGTCCCATTAGATGATGCCCAACAAAGAGCGGTTATTTCTTTGTCCTCCAAATTATGTCCCGAAAGTTGATCATCTTGACGCGGTGAATCAACAACTCCATCCTTCAATTCGAGAACCTTATCACCTCTGACGACAACCACTTGAGCTTCAAGAAGATCCCATAGAATAATCAACCCACTCTCGTATGCAATCAAAACTCTGCAAAAGAACAACCAATCAGAATATACGTTACTTAGTTCAGGCCATACGCAAATTAGTGAACGGGTGCAAAAGGGCTTTTTCTTTTGAACTAAATGTGGCAGAATATAAAAGCGAGAACTTCAAACAATACTTGTATCTTGCCTATTTCCAGAAGAAGACGGTTGATGAAGAACTCCAACAATCGTCTGATGATCTGGAAATGATGAGCCAGCTGCTTCTGCAGAGTATATAGAAATATAAAGTATTGTAATGTGCTAAAAATAATTAAAAAATAAAGAGCTTAAATTCGTCCAATTCATAGAGGACTACCAGAACAATGCCACAGGTAACAAACCATAACTTCGTTCAAATTTATGATCTAAAACAAAAGGGTGATTGACGGATATTACCCGTAAGAGATTCGGCTGAAATATGATATGGCATTACCAAAAGCTCTGCATCCTCTTCATGCTTCAAAACAGTCATCACACCGTTGTCATCTCCTATATACCTGTATATGGTACAGACAGCTAATTAATGGACCATGCGTCGACTTTAAGCAATTTTATGGCTTATGATATTGCAGTCAGTGGTATTGTGCTCTTTAAGTATCATACATGAAAAATGAGCCGTATATCACAGAGAAACTTGTTATGTTGGAGCTCCATTGCAAACTAGAAGCTATAGACCTATTTTCTAGACTCCACACCTGTGATGTAGCGTTACATTATAAGAAAAAGGATGTGCAGATTTAAGCCTAAGTATCTAGGTTGGTAGCGTCCTGTGTATTAAAAGGAACTTGTCATTACCTGTATGTCATTGTCATTCGAGATGCTCACAAGAAAGCCTTTGTTGGATAGAAACTGCAAGAAAAAGAACGAACTTTTATCCTAAAACATGTTTTGAACTCCTCTAGGGTGCATCATAAACTTACTAAAGAGCTTATAAGTACATCAATCAACATGATGAAATTTAAGAAATGAAAAGCGAACAAACCTCCAAATACTTAAAAGGTAATTGCTTTGGAGAAATTAGGAGCCCTTCAATGTTATCACCACCGATCACTTTTATCCTCCCATCTCTGCATAGAATCAATAAGAAACATATTTACTAAAAGCTCTTCAGATTAAGTACTTACGAGAGATTATATCACACACAACCAAGACCATTGCCCACGTAGGCAATGATGTTGAAGATGTGCAATTTTAAGCTCCGGAAAGCATGCAAATAAGTGTTGGTCAATGTTCTATCGAATGCTGATATCTGTTGTTACTACTGTAGATGGATCACGAGTGGGGCTCTAACAGCTCACAGGAACAACAATACTTTTCATAGTACACCGTCCCAAACAATAATTCCATAATTTCTGTTTTTCATAAATGAATGAAATAACTTACAATGTTCCAATGGCTAACACACGCTGAATAGGATCAAAGGCAAGAACCGATGCAGTAGATGGGATACCATAATGGACGCTATCGAAAATCAAATCTTCTGGTGTAAGGCAGCCCTTTAGATTCTGCTAGACAACAAACGACAAGAAAAAGAGTACACTGAATTTAGCTTGATCAAACCCCATAGAATTATGCTTTTTTGATATAAATCTGTTCCTATCGTCTAAACTAATATCCAACTCTAATATAAATCTACACCTTTGCAGCATTTACTAAAAACACGCATTCTTAGCTCAACAAGTTTACCTCTATCCATAGAGAGCTAAGTGACTGTAGTACTGAATTAGGGGTTTGGCTTAGCTTATCATACTTAATTAGGTAAAATGACAAAAAAATACATGAACAATAAATGGGTGTAACTATTAAATGAGGGTATAAAAGTCTTTTTATATAAGCTCACCTAGTCACCCCTCCTCAAATATGCCACAAAGTTTGGGCTTATCAAAAACCCCTTATATAAGATCATAAACCCACTCATATAAGCTTAGCCAAACACTTAGTTTAGGCTTATTTAATACATATAAGCTAATAAGCTCATAAGCCCATCATATTAGCTTAGCCAAACACTCCCTAAAAGAATGTCAAAGCTCACTACCAAACCCTTTAACTTGAAAAAAGCAAATCAAAAGCTTAGAGAAGATCTCTCTGCTCTAAAGAATTTAGCTCTATCACGAATTGAATAGTTAAATTCAAGAGATAATCACGCATTCTTTGGGGTTTACTAAAACATAAATAGGAACAAAAGAAGGTACTTCCAATTGTTGTAAATTTTTCTCACTGTACTTCTATGTATCTTTATGCTAGTCACAATGGAGGGTCCATTGTCACGCGTGACATCCACCAACATCACCCCATCACCGTTATATTTTGCACTAGCGGTGACCACCTCACCATTACGCTTTTTTTGGTTTGTGAGTGTGTGTGGGCATTTTGCGGGGTATGTTTGTATAAAGTGGGTATTTTTATCGGTGATGACCATTGAAGCCGGTAGAAGCAAAGTTTTTGCTTTCGAGGCGCACACTTTGATAAATTTTAGAAACTACACTACAAACTAGTTCAAGAAATATTTTAGAAAATTTACACTACAATTTTTTCCTCTGGGGCGGCACGTGGCCCTTGTGCACCCATCTCATCTACGTCGTGATTGAAGCTGATAGTGGTGATGTGTTGAATGGTGATTACAAGGTTATAAATAGCGTGAGGTGGCGTGACAAGCCCAGCGGCTAAAGGCGAAGCTTTTGTGTTTATAAGGCGTGGCATAAAGCGATACAAAGTATGAAAATATTTATATATTTATATCATATTTTCATATATATCGAGTTTACAAAACATGTGCCATAAAGGCAGTGGCCATACAAAAATTTTTGGACCTATCCCCGTACTAGGTTCTATTTCGTATCGATGTTCATAACTCCAAGTGTAGAACTCAGTCAAAAAGCTAGCTTCATACTTTGTGTCGCATACCACTTTTATCGAGTTTATATATTTATAAAGGGGTGTGGCGCCATACTCAAGCCTTGCGAGCCTTTAGAACAGTTGGGTACCGCACATTTTTTGGACCTATCCCGTACTAGGTACTAGGCGCTCGTATCGATGTTCATAAGTCCAAGTGTAGAACTCAGTCAAAAAGCTAGCTTGTAAGAGGAGGGGACACCTAGACTTTATAAACCACCAACCAATCTCATACTTGGCCGATGTGGGATCGTAACAAATAAGCATTCAATTAAGTACAATAAACAATTATTAATATCATTATCAAAAACAATGAATGAAATTAAACTGAGAAGATGTACCTGGTGATGATTAGGATTATTATTGTTATTGTGAAGCTTAGTAGTGGCTTTTTGTATCAGTTTCTTTGCAAACATAATCCTAATAATTTACTCACTTTGATTCTGTTAATTAATAAATAGGATTATGATTGTGTGTGTTTTTGGGAAATGGTTTGTATCCAAGGAAGAAGAAGAAGAATGCTTTGAAGTCTTCTTCAGTCGTTCAGTATATTATTCTTAGCAACACCTGTTTTTTTTTTTTAACTCCTTTAAGTTAGAGAGAAATGGAAAAGAAAGAATAGGAAGGGGAAAGAAGTAAAGCCAAGTTTTAGTTGTTATGTTCTGAGATAGAGAGGAAAAGAAAAGTAATCATGTCGTGTTGAGTGAGAGGAAAAGAGAAAATAACTTGGTCAATTACATATATGCCTTTAATTGTTAATGTGAAATGTTTTAAAAATGGTATATTAGTTTTATACAACATACGGTTTAGTTTCTTTCTCTTCCTCCCAAAAAGTGAGGAAGCTTCTAACAAATCTTCCTCCCTATTCCTTTCCATTTCCTTTCATCCTTTAAAAAACTCAGAAACAAAAACTTTTCATTTCATTTACTTTCTTTTTCCATTTCAACTCAGTGGCGTTAATTTTTGTCTCAAAAATTGTCAACTCCTAAAATAAAATAAAAATTATTTAAATTTATCCAACTACTCTAAATTAAAATTATTATTTGAAAAATAAAATAAAAAAAATTAATTTATTATTAAAGTGTAATGCCTTCTTAGGTTCCTTTTGCAAAAATCAAAATAATAACTTAAATTGTGTATTTTTGTCATTGGATAATAATTTTGTTCTGAAAAGAGTATTTTGTTTCAGCGTCTCAAAATAAATATTCATGCACAAAATTTTAGACATTTCCACTAACTATACTATTCACTAGTCGATCATCATTTTTATTCGCTAAAATCACTTTTGATTGGTTGAAACATAAAAAATACTCCTTTTGTTTCAAAAATAATAATCTTTTTCTTGTATCTACTGATTAAAAGAGAATTTATTAAATGAATATGATATTTGATTGGTTAAAAAATTGTAATATTTAATATGTGTTTTCTTATTTGCGAACAATAATTTGAAATAAAAGGTATATTTATTTTAAGATATACAGTATCAAATAAAAAAATAAACATTTAATGATTACTACTTTGAAATTGTCAACTACTCAAACTAGCCATCTTGCTTAACACTAGTGATGCGTAGCCTTGTGGCGCATTTAGCGTCAGATAATTAATGATTTGTGTTATTGTAGTGAGTTTTTTGTGTAACGTTTAAAATAGAACGTTAACCGATGAAAATAAATTGCAAGCGGTTTACTATACGATAACTAAAGTCTAGACAAAATTCTTAACATATATCAAACAAGTAAACAACATATAAAAACATTTAATGAAACTGAAAGAAAATACATTAGTTATGAGATAAAGACTAATAACACACGTTACTTCGTAAAATTTAAAGGATGAGATTAATGGTGTCGTTGTTAAGAAGAGCATGAAATCACCATAGCATGATGTGATTAAATAAAAAATAAAAAAAATGGTTAATTTTAGCTATTTTGTAAATGATTTGAGAACATTTTGCCTTCTTTTTTCTTTTTTTTTTGAAATTGGCGTATTTAGCCTATTCAAAGTTAAATATGCACTAATGGGCACATATTTTCTCATAATTGTAAAACATTATAATCGCTTTTAAAAAAACTTATATATATATATATAATATATTTATATAGCGACAGATCGTTTTGTGTTAAAAAAGTTTATGACGAAAACGGTTCGACGGAGTGGTTCAACTGGTTGAACCGTTCTTGTCAGCAAATTCGATTTAAACCAAGTCAACCCGACGGTTGGGTCAAAATGGTTCAAATTCAGGGTCAACCGGGTTTAAGCGTCGGGTCAACCCGGTTTTCGATATGTATTAATAGTTTCAACTTTTCACTACTTTGGTTTTCCTTTTATATATAGTATAGTAGGGCCATGGCGTTACGGCGGTGGTACCTGCATGACATGTCTTAGAAATATAGATCTCGATTAGGCTCGATTCACCAGGTTGTATCGGTTTACGGGTCCTCTAGTTCATTTTCGGATGGTCATTATTGGTTAGTCGAAGGTGGCGACAGGTTCGGTTCTTCGTTGGTCCGTCCGATTTTCAAAACTATATGTACCATCAACTTGTTAGCTTGTATGAAGCTTGTGTGTTTTATTAATTTGTATAATGTGTATAATAACATATGCGTTTCATTTTAGGGTGTTATATAAACAAAATTAATTAGTGTGTTTAATTATTTTATATATAGGATTATGTTGTAGCTTATTTAAATTGTACATTGTGAAAATTTTATTGTACTTTTTCGTAAGGGGTGTTTTAATTGGTTGTTTTTAATTTGGTAAATATGCTTTTAATTGGTTGTACAATGTGAATAAATTATTGTACTTTTAAGTAGCGTTGTTTTTTTAATAATAGTATTACAAATTACAATCATTTCCACCGGCTTTTCACTTTTCACTTTTCACTTTTCAGTTTTTTTCTATTATATATAGTATAGATAGATATAGATATACTAGTAATAAACAATAAATAATTAAACAACGTCGATTACAAATGGGGTCTCGATGTGTCATGAAAATCGATATAATGTTTTAGACAAAATTATACGTTTGGTCTTGTGGTTTATCCAATAACAGGGTTTAGTCTTTCGATTTAATTATGTTATACATACCTATTTTTAAAATTTGTTCTTTCATTTAGTCCCTACAATTGAAACAGAGACTATATGTATAATAAAAAAAACTTGTAAATAAATACACAATTGATCCCTATTTTTTAAAAGTATGTGTAGTGTAATTAAAACTATTTAGAGACTAACAAGTTATTTGAGTTAAACCATACAAATGTGTAATTTTTTCATGTTTTTATAATCAAGCTGCTTACGACTAGGTTATTAGTTTAAGTTTTTGATAAGTATTGTAATGTTTTAATTTTATTTAAATTATTATGTAACGTTTGAATTATTAATAAAATTTAAGTTTGTTGTTAAAAAAGTGTTTTATATAAAAGTTTGAACAACTGGTCAAAAGATTTATATAAAGGTTTCTTAGCATTGTTATTTTGCATACGTAGTTCAAGTTGGCTAAATCAACCAAAACAACGAATCACTAAGTTTGTCAACGTTAAACAAAACTTGACAACTTTGACCAATTTCACCTTTTCTTAAACGTTTGCTTAGATAACTAAGTTATCATGTTTTGGTTTTCCTTCATCTTAGGACCATATTATAAGAACCTCGCCGAGTTCATGTTTCACTTTAAACTAGCTTCATGCTATTATCGGTTAAACTTGGTTGTTGGTGGTGATGATTTTTAGCTCGAGACTTGTCACTGCTGTTAGTGGACCGTATTGTATGTATATCATAGTTTGTATTGGGTCAAGCCCATATAATAGTTTAGCATGTCGTATCTCTATTTATGTGTTGTAAACCATCCTCATTAGTGATTTATGAAAAAAATCCAACTTACATACTTACATGTAAGTAGGATTTGTTTCATAAATCAATATATACATGTAGCGGTTTATTTCATAAATCAATAAAGATACGACATATGCTAGCATAAAGGCTTAGCCCAATATAATATACATACAATCGATCCATACTGTACTCTTATAGTCTTGGCGTGTATAGCGTATAGGAGCCACTTTCTCTACCGTTCTTTTTCAAGCTTCATAATTTAGGTATACATCTCTACGATAGACCACATTGTGTTGGTGTTAGCGTTTCATAAGTAAGATTTAATGTGAATTGTGAATTCCTATCTGAAGGTTTTGTAGATGGGTCTCGAGATCCTTTCGATGACCTATGTTACGTCAATCCGAGCCTCTTATCCATTCTGGGACACGAGGGCGGTGGTTTACCCTTGGCGGATGTCGGCGGTTGAGTCCGCTATCACGAACTATTTTTGTCTTTTGAATGATAAAAAATAGGTTCAAAAGAAAATGCTATTTTGAAGTTTTATCAACAATTTGCTTGTGCTTGAGGGAAAAGGGTTATTAATTTGTTTAGGCGCTAGTTCACGAAGTAAGCGTTCCTCGATTCGAGTTTTTATTTGATCTTTTCTATATAAGTATCTATCTAAAATATATGCATGTTGAATTCGGCTCAATCTTTTTAGTAAAAGATTGGGGAATAGGCGGAGAAATTTTGTGTTATATATCTTTTAGAAAACGCCAACAATTCAAACTAAAAATAAAAAAAAAAAGAAATGATTTTTCATTATGCAAATTGAAGTAATGAGCCTCCCAATATTACTTCAATTAGTCCCCATGTTCCTCGAATGGATCTCTTAGTTGAATGAGAATGGATAAAGGCTCGTGGGATTGGCGTGAGGGGATGGGCTATATTTGTAGCGTCTTTCCTATCCTCGAGCTACGGGCCCCACTAGAAAATCTCTAATCAAACCATTTGTCCTTATTTCAACAAATGAATCACAGGCCTGCTATGACATTTGCACATTTAGATGCTACTCGCCAATGAGAGAAACCCCATCCTCTCTTTCCTTTTT